>OZ038515.1:67442865-67470365 GCA_964036315.1 Acanthosepion esculentum | reverse complement strand
CTTCAACCCCTGCAAAGGTGGGATATGTCCTATAAAAAGTAACGAAGAGGAAACGGTTAAGAACATGACACTTGTACCCAATTAGGAAGAGGAAATTGTTCAGGAATATTTTAAGAACTGTTTTGATGTAAGGACATTTTTTTTACCCTGTTTATTCTAATTTCGTTTCAGATAAAACCAAGAGAAAGTAAACTTGTTTAAATTATAATTCTTAAACAGAGCTTAGTCTAGCACAAGGACATCATAATTGAGCACCAGGTAAATATTAACCCCACTTATGATAACTGGTTGGTGAGACTAATTTGTTGGCTCTCAAATGGTGCTACACAGTCTTTGTGATAATCTGGTCATTTTAACTGATTACATTTTGAGTTTTTATCCTCCTGTAGCAGATTGCTAACTCAGATGATTTTTTAAAGAATTTAACTCATTTTGAGTTTTTCATGCCAATGCCTCCCAGACAGCTAGGGAATGAATGTTTTATATTGAGACACCATCTTTTAGATAGATTACCAACCAAGGTTAAAGAGCTTCTATCTGCCCATAAAGTTAAGACTCATGACTTTATGCTAGAACAACATGGTGCTCCTTTGTGGTGTCTGTCTGTTTCCGTGTTTCTTTACCTTTTACTCTTATGAAACCCTTGAAATAGTTTTCAATGTCTCAGGAAATCCCTGTATAAAAATAATCATATACCATTATTAGTAGCTGTCTCTTTTATATGTTTTATTGTAGCTCATATGGTAAACATAATATATGGACACTTGTCCTGTACTCAAGTAAGTCACAAATGCACCACAGACGGGTCCTGTCCATTAACTGTGAAGGCAGTTGGTTGAGTTTGTTTAGTGGCATATCAACACCTCTATGAGTTATTTAATTCTGAGATGTAAATATTTTAGACAATTTTATGGCTTCAACTAAATAGATTTTGAACACTAATGTATGCATGCCACTACAGATAAAATTGTATTATTGGTCATTGTGCTATAAATAGGTATTGTTGGTAATTTTACTATAAATAGGTATTGTTGGTAATTTTACTATAAATAGGTATTGTTGGTAATTTTGCTATAAATAGGTATTTTTGGTAATTTTATATAAAATATTAATTTTTATACTTTTGATAGTCTTTGTTTTTTTTGTCTGTAAGTTCGCTATTTGCCCATATATGGGATCCTAC
Source organism: Acanthosepion esculentum (assembly GCA_964036315.1). NCBI lineage: Eukaryota > Metazoa > Mollusca > Cephalopoda > Sepiida > Sepiidae > Acanthosepion > Acanthosepion esculentum. The sequence continues at coordinate 67,469,182 of OZ038515.1, read as the reverse complement.
CAGGTGCTACCATCCTGGGGCAGGGTGGACCTGGTAACAATAGTAATTAAGAGGGGTTTCCATGCTCTTCAAAACCTCCAATCTCCCAATCAGAGGACTTTCTGTCTGATGTGTAGGGTGGTCCGAAAGTCTTGTCACTCCTACCAAAAAGTAATGAGAACAATAGAAATATTAATGAAAACATGTCGCACATCCCCCCCATTCTCTTGCCAGAACGCACGCAATCAGTTGTCCATACACTTGCAAGCAGCCTCGCTTCCAAACTGTAGCAGCTCGTGTCAGCCATCGGATATAGAAAAATTGTTATATGGGGTGACAAGACTTTCGGACCACCCGGTAGTTTACCATCATACCCGTGAAGGTAGTTTCACACAGACGTCATATAGTCATAGCTAAATACATGTGATGTCTGCAATATCTGAATGTCTACAGTGGATAACAAGTCCACAGTTTTGTAGTTGGCAGTAAAATGTACGACATGCATTAAAATAATTTAACTTGTTCTAAAGCATGCTGTTTGTAAGAAAAGTTTGGGAACAGTTGTAGTAAAGGTAAGGTTGAAGATTGTGCTGTACCAGCCGTCCTCGTGAGGCAGGATTAACTTCCTTGCAAACTATAAAAATCCTGCTATAATAGGGAAAATTCGGTAGTGAGATAAGATAATGTTTGTATATAAGTATCTGTTTGACCTACATGTATGCATCAAGTTTGTATTAAAAAAAAAAAAATCAAATATTTTTCAATTTTAACAAACTTGTATCCTTGGTAATAGAGAGTTTGCAGTATGTTGGTAAAGAGAGGGCGAGAGACCCCAACCCCAGAATCAAGGAATAAAGGATAAGCAATAACTTAGCAATTAACTCAGACAAGATATCCCTAAACATGGACAACAGAATGAGAACATGTTACCCAATAGATTGAATAATGGGTTTGTGAAGGTTGGCACAGAATAGTTTTCCTTTTTTGATTTTTTTTTTTTTTTTTTTTTTTTTTTTTTTTAATCGTATCACCCCAAGCAAGGCCGGAGGCCACTATCATGCAAGGGGTTAAAGAAGGGTTGGAGGAAGAGCAGATAGGAGTGGCAAGGGAGGGGATGTGGAGAAAGAGAAAGACAGTGGGTCGATCAAGGCAAGGGAACCACAGAAGATCCGGAGCGAGAGCAGATAGGAATGAAAAATGAAAGGATGTGGAGAAGGGAAGTTGATAGATCAAGGCAACTGGAGATGTCGATTGACGCTACACTTAAACCGTTGGAGATTGTATTTGTCAGGGAAACAGTAATAGGGAAGGGAGTTCCATAGGCAAGATGTGCGAGACATGAAGCTATTGGAGTAGAAGAGACGTCTACATCTAACAGTTTCCACAGTGTAGGGGTGGGAGCGAGATGCCGGCCTCGTGGGGCGTTTAAATTCACGAGGCCTGGGGACAAGCGAACGCAACTCCTCAGAGCAATTACCGTGGAAGTACTTGTAAAAAAGGCAGAGCGAGGCAACATCGCGTCTGTGAGAGAGTGACTGCAGACGAGATGACAGATCAGAGCCAATCACAAATGCATGGTACATTGAGGGAGAAAGAGAGGGGGGATACCGACCCCAACTTTCTTTGTAACATGCTGATTAGTTATTTGGAATTGCGTGGAATGGATCAGCCTGCCCCACTTTATGGTAAAAGGGTCAGTCAGTTATGTGCCATGTGTAATACATGTGTAGGCAATTATGTATCTTTTGATATATGACTGACAAGGCAGATCTTTTCCCGCAGTAGGTTGCCATTTCTTTCTGCGGTAGACTAGTTGCCATCCAAGTCTATAGAACCTGGTCTGTTCTGATATTTACCCATAGATGGGGGAAGAAGAAGAGGATTCATACCTTTCCCAAAGGTATTAGCACGTAAGTGAATGTAAGGGATTAGATAAATAGATGTAAACAGACCGAGATAGATCAGTTATGTGCCATGCGTGATACACGCTTAGGCGATTATGTATCTTTTGATACATGACTGACGAAGCAGGTTTTTTCCCTCGGTAGGATGCCATTTCTTTCTGCTGTAGACCAGTTGCCATCCAAGGCTATAGAACCTGGTCTGTCCTGCTATCTCCCCATAGCTGGGGGGGGAGAAGAGGATTCATACCTTTCCTAAGGGTAAATCTGATGTCACTAAATTTTATAATATTATTGTTACATATTCAGACCTTTTAAATAGAGGAAAATTTAGTTATATACAGAGTAAAGAGTGTTCAGCAGTGATCTATATCTATCTTTTTGTAGGAGAATGAATGAAGTCCTTAACTTTGTTGTTGCTGTCACAAGATTTCGGCTGTTGTATTCTTCTGCCTTCATCAGGTGACTATTGATCTGCGTAATATTTAGGTAATAAGGGTAAATAAACAGGGTAAAAAAAATTTCCTTACATCAAAACAGTTCTTAAAATATTCCTGAACAATTTCCTCTTCCTAATTGGGTACAAGTGTCATGTTCTTAACCGTTTCCTCTTCGTTACTTTTTATAGGACATATCCCACCTTTGCAGGGGTTGAAGTGTCTCATATTTAAAAAGAACACGCTTGCAAATATTGCCTAAAAGTAAAATAATGCCTCGATTTTCAAAACACCAATTATGTTTTAGCAAATGTTTAACAACAACTATTTATGTGCGGGTTTTGTAACCAAGATTTATGAAGGGGGTTATTTTTATCATTTTTAAAATCTATACAACACTGTGGCTATTTTTCACTATCAATTAGTATTAATTAAAAACTTCCTGTCTAGACTGCCTCTAAACTCTCTAACACTTAATATAGCTTGAACGTAATCAAAATCTAATGTCAGTAAATTTTATAATGTTATTGTTACATATTCAGACCTTTTGAATAGAGGAAAATTTAGTTATATACAGAGTAAAGAGTGTTTAGCAGTGATCTATATCAATCTTTTTGTAGGAGAATGAATGAAGTCCTTAACGTTGTTGGTACTGTCACAAGATTTCGGCTGTTGTATTCTTCTGCCTTCATCAGGTGACTATTGGTCTGTGTAATATTCAGGTAATTTCCAAGTGAAACTGTAGTGGTATGAAAAGTTTAATAAATAAATAAAAATATTTCTTAAATCTGTTGAAAAGTACAATCATTAACATTAACGTTTTGATTGTTCATTCTTAAGGATGGGTCAATCAGTTAATTTTGTTTCCGAAATCAGATACTTGGATAAGTGAAAACAAAAGATCAAAGACCCAGTACCAAAGTGAAGGATAATACTACACGCACTCACTGATTTGAATATAAACCTACATTTCGGTCTTCTCTCCACTACTCTAGGAGGCATGGTGGAGTAATAGATAGTGACTAGGTTTAAGGAATTGGAGAGCCGAGTTTGAATTCCAGTTGGATCCATTACATTCACTTACATGCTAATACCCTTATTCAAACTATTTTCCTCATCTTTGTCGCCATATTTATTACAACGTTTCGGCCGTTGTATGCTCCGGCCTTCTTCGGGTGGTTGGAATGTTGAACTGAACCCTTTATTTCACTCACTGGGGTAGACTGTTCTAGTTCCACGAGCCATGTTTAATAGATGTCAGTTATCTCCTGTTAATTCCCCTCTCCAAGTTCTCCACTGCCTTAACCAGATATTGAACTCACACTCTTTGGATCCTGTCACTGGATCTAACCAACGGTTAAGGCAGTGGAGAACTTGGAGAGGTGAATTAACAGGAGATAACTGATAACTGACATCCATTAATCATGGCACGTGGAACTAGAACAGTCTACCCCAGTGAATGAAATAAAAGGTTCAGTTCGACATTCCAACCACCTAAAGAAGGCCGCAGTGTACAACGGCCAAAACGTTGTAATAAATATGGCAACAAAGATGAGGACAATAGTCCAAATAATGTAAATAGTGTACATAATACCTCATCTCAGAAATATAGACAGATACAAAATTTTCCTGTTTCTTAATATTTTGTTTAATGGCTATCAAATTTTTAATATTTAAATTTAATATTTTGTTTTATCAAATTTCTGTGGGTGCTAATGGGGCTCAGGGGTTTTAGTTTAGCAATTTTTTTGAAAAATGTAAAACATTTCAAGTTTTTAACTAAGGTTTGATTTACAATATGTTGAAATGTTGAACTAGTCATTTCTGTCACCTGAGCTAAACTTGATCCTTATCTTTTAGTTTAACAGTATAATTTTATCAAGAATTAACGAATTTATTTTTAATCCGACATTTTTATTGCTTCAAACGTTTTTATAGTGGATACCCGTGTTTGAAATAGACGCCCATTTCGTTATTACGTCTATCGGTCTGCGCACTCAAGAAAACTTTATAAATAAAATACACATTTTCTTTATTAAGTGAACATATTTTCCTTATGTTATCTTGAGTGCACAGGCCGTTAGACATAATACTCACTGTTTAAAATATAAATAAAAAGACGAGACGTTTTTCAAATACTGATATCCAAGTCAAAGAAGTATAACATGGGCAACAAATCATATGACTGTAAAGTAATAATTCTTTTATAATTGGAGTAGAAACAAAGGCAAAGATCACAGTAGTAGATAGGTTCATACTCATCCCCGCTTTTTTAAACAGGGGTAATGGTTTATCCCTTGTTTCCTATTTAGAATTGGGTTTCTGGTTCCTTCTAAAGTCTTCTCGTTCTCTTTCACTTCCAATAGCCCCCTTGCGTCTTAGTGGCATTATCGCCTTGCTTGAGATGAACTGATTAAAAAAAAGCATAATGTAAAAATATTTATTTCAAGTCGGAAACCCAAGCGATAATTTTTTTCCCGTGACCTTTCTTTTATATCAGATTTTTTTTGTTTTTGTTTACGATTATCGAAAAATCGCGATATGAAAAATAATTCTCTTTTTGTTTTACATTTCTTCATATTTTTTTTTCTTCTTTTAAAATACACCCAAATCGGATAATCCCAGTTTATTTACGCGGCAAATAATATCGAATTACATTTCTCACAGTGTCGTACTAAGCCCTTCAGACACCAACACAAGATATATTTTTAGGCAACATCCCCTGTTTACCCAGATGGCAAATATAACCTACTTTAATTTATTGAATCTCACATCCTGTATTTGATTTATATTTTTATTCTGCATTTGACAGCATTTAAGGATCTCGCCACCCACCCCATTAACACTCACTATTACAGTATCAGGGAGTGTTAAGCTGAGCACAAGTACGACAGAGTCTGGGGAACATTAGCCAACTAGATACCTCAATTTTGCATATTAAACCAAAGAGATGTTTTAGCTATTTGGCAAGGCGGGGGGGAGTTTTATATTCATTACTAGATTATTAGTAAACATCCATAGACCATACCACAGTTAATGGGGGCACTCAAGATATTCGGAGCCTGGCATCTGATCTTTCTTCTGACCTTACCCTTAGCAGTTCAATGGTGGAAAACTGGCAAGTAACTTTCACTAGGTCAAAAACCAAGCTCATGTCGTTTCACCGTCACTGGTCAGACCCTGAATTTTCTTCAGTCATGACGAACGGTTACACTCTCAAAAGAGACTCCATGTTTTGATTGTCTACTGGGCTTCAAGTTCAATTCCAAACTTCAAGTGAAACTCATACGATGTATTGTTAAAGATGCTGGAAAAAATAATGGTTAGCTCATTCTTGTTCAAAGTTCAAAATCTTTTACGCTGTTTTGTGCTGGAAAACTTTTCTATTCCGCCACCTCTTCCCACAGATGTAACGATGCAAATCTATCGCACTTCTGTCTGCCATCAGTGTGGCTGATGCTAAACTCCAAGAGAGCAAAACTCTACGCCATCTTGGCCTCTCGTTTTCCACTGACATGAAGTTTATGTAGAGGACCGGGGGGTGAATATGAGGATGAAATCTCTGGGCTAAGATTTCCTGCTGGCCGGTCCCGCTACATAGAAATGTTGGACTATAATGGAGTCCAAAGAAGATAAAGAAGATAAAGAAACAAACAAGACCGATATACATGTATGCAAACAAATATATATTAATAACAAATAGATTAATATACGAATTACAAATACATTGAAGACATGAATAAAATGTTATAGTGTTTGTATGGAAAGTTGTGTGTGTGTGTTGAGTGTCCGTACGAACGCGTATATAGTTTTAAGCGTGTTCCCAGAATACGGGAAACGCTGTTTGTGTGAGAGGTCACATAGTGGTGTAAGTGAAAAAGAGAAACTGTTTTTTTACCTCGCCTCACGCGCGAGGTTGCGGCCCGGCCCGGCCCGGCCCGAGGCGAGGCAGCTGGCCGCACGGGTGCGTAAGCCGTAAAAAGAGGAAGAGGCGAAAGGTCAGCCAGTATTTATACTCGTGGGAGAGAGAGACCCCTGTTGAAGGGTTAAGGAAATGAGGAGGAGCTAACTGCGACAAAGTGAAGCGACCAGATCGAATCAATTGCTACGTCTGCTATAAGGAAAGTTAGTTTGCTATGTCATTCGAGGAAAACCAAAGCTCATATCATCCTATCGTCACTAATCAGTCCCTGAAATGTCTCCTATCATGACGAACGTTTACACTGTCAATTAGTCTCCATGTTTTGATTGTCTATATTGGGTCTCAAGTTCACAAGCAAGATGGCGGAAAGACCGTTCGACATAAAACTGATCCCCGAATTCAGTGGTGATACGAGTGGACAGTCCGTGGTTGAATGGATCGAAAATGTGGAACTGGTCTGCGAATTATGCGAGATCACGAAGATTGAACGGATTCTTCCACTGCGCTTGAAAGGCGACGCCCTTGCTGTGGATAGGCGGCTGAGCAAAGAACAGAAAAGTGATATTGAGCAAATAAAGCGCGCTCTACTAACCGGGGTTGGAACTGACCGGTTCGTGGTCTATGATCAATTCCAGGCGCGGCGTCTGCGACCTGGCGAGACAGTAGACGTATATTTGGCAGAATTAAAGAAACTCGCCGTACCGATCGCACCGCTTCTTGAAGAATGGATATGTGCCTTCGTGTCTGGATTGCCTAGTCATGTTAAGCGGATACTCCGCGCATCATCCAGGATGGAAGACATGACGCTAAAACAATTGTTGACCAGAGTCGGATCAAATCGGAACAAGGCCGATACTTTAACAAGGGTACCCCCAGAGATTGCTTGACGCTATTAAGAAAGAGGTAGAGCCGGTAGGACATGTCTGTGCAACATCAGCGAGTGACCGTAACTCAGATTTACTAAAATCTGTGCATTGCCAGAGCGGACATCCCGCTGTGAAACGGGCCCTTTATTTTGTGAGGCAGATTGATCCCTCCGTATCCAAAGCTGCCGTCAGGGCAGTGGTCAGAGAATGTAAGGAGTGTCAGTCCATCGACCCAGCACCTGTGCAATGGCCAAAAGGACAACTGAGTGTGAGCAAAGTGTGGCACCGTGTTGGAATGGACCTCACCCATCATAATGGACATCACAATTTAACCTTAATTAACTGTAGCCCAACCCGGTTCACTATCTGGCGACGCCTGCGTCGACAGGATTCCGCAAGCGTCATTGACCACTTGCGGGCATTGTTCTTTGAACGTGGACCTCCGACGGAACTCCTCACTGACAACGACACTGCATTCCGCAGTGGACTATTCAAAGATTTTTTGGATTCGTGGAGAGTACACCTCAGATTTCGCTGCGCATATGTCCCATCAGGAAATGGCATAATCGAGCGATGTCGTCGGAGCATCAAAAGAATCGCTGCTAGGAAGCAGTGTTCCGTAATGGAGGCGGTGTATCGACACAGCGTTATTCCTAGAGACAATAATGTATCAACCTCAACTGCACCAGCCAACATGATTTACCGGTACAAAGTCCGGCTACGAGGCATTGACTCGACGCGTTCAACTGAACGGATAAAAGAACGAGCGCCGTATGCCTTGGGCGATCGCGTGTGGATAAAAGCTCCACATAGCCGGTGTACAACTCGGTACCGGGTGGGGCATGTCACGCGAGTAAGTAACTCGCGCTCTGTGCTGGTTGATGGAATACCAAGACACGTAAAAGACTTGCGTCGCTATGTAGGTACAGATACTTCAACAAGTGACACTAGCAGTGAGTGCTCAGAAAGTGAACGAATAATTACCATCGGGGGTAGGGCTCGAACCTCTTCAGATGGCGAAGACTGTGCGGGAGGTTGTCAGACCAGAAGAATCCTCAGAAGACGAATCTTCAGAACATTCTTCAGATGACGAAGACTCTGTGCGTGAGGTTGTCAGACCAGAAGAATCCTCAGAAGACAACACACAATCCCCTCCAACAGTCGCCCCGCTCTGGAGAAGCTTAAGAATAAAGAGGCCCGCCCCTGGGTGTCACTTATGTGACAGGGGGGGGTGTAGTGAAAGAGATAATCATCAGTTACCCCGAAAAAAAGTTCGTGTTTTTTGTGCGATCTGCCGAAGAAAAATTAGTAGTTAGCAGAAATCTACTTCAATGACGAGAATCTATGCTAATGTTTTTCTCTCCCCTGAATGGCGTGACCAATCAGAAAATTCTCTCGGTGAATAGAAGCCGTTGTTTTTTGCTTATAAAGGCAGAAGATTTTCTGAGTTTAAGGAGGAACACGCGTTTTTGCTGGTGAGAAGTGATGGTTGGACGTGTGACCCCATTTTGTCGTTTCTACGTTGTTTGTTGGACTGTTACGACGGACTATCGTTTGAACTGTGATTTGGCTACAAGTGTTGCAGTTGAAAGACAGAAGAAATCTATTGCAGACGTTTGTTGCTACTTTAAGTTGACAGTCTTTTTTTTTCTTCTTTTTTTTACTACATTATTACACACCGGTTTATCCAATCTGTTGTCCTCATCTTCATTGTTATAGTTACAAAGATTCGGTTATATCTGAGATTAGAAATTTGCATTATTCTCCATTGATTTATACGACCGGTTTTTGGTATCTTTATTGTTATAGTCACAATCATTCCGGTATTTCTGCGATTAGGAATTATTATTATTATACACCGGTTTATACAATCTGTTGTCCTCGTGTTAGCGTTCAGCTACAGATTGGAAAGGACGAGACTGAGGTTGAGAGCTTCCAAAGAAATTGATTTAACCCTTTTCAGAAGGAATAACATTCAACGCGTGGATTAATTTTACATATTACTTTTACATAAAAAAATCACGTAATTCAAGAATTCAGCGAATATACTTGTGTGCCCTACTGAAAAGGGAAGAAAATTATATATAGGCTTTGATGTTCGAAAATGTATGTATGTATGTATGTATGTATGTATGTATGTATGTTTGCTATTGCGCCACGTGTCTGGCTGAAATTAAGACGGCGAAAGAACTCTCACCCGGCGGAGAGTGGTCCTGTTTTTTCCATTATTACATTCCGGAACAAAAATGAGCATGTATAATCCAGTTTTTAGTTCTAGAACTGTGCCAACTAGTGTGCTTTCTTGGCAGACAAGTTGAGGGATATATTTTGTCGGCAGAGTGGAAAAAGATAGTTTTACAATATGTAAGAATGTATCCTGTTCTTCGTAGCGTAACGAAAAAAATGTATGACCGATATAATTGAAATCGGTCTCATTCCCTAAAATAAGTACGATGAGATATATGAAGAAATATACTCTTAAAATGTGCTATATTTATAGGATAAAGTGCTCAATATCAGAGATAGAGCGTGTGTAAATATGAATGTGAACATTGAAGTCAACACTTAGAGGCGACAGGCTGTTTCATGCTAGACGCAACCGTCAGACCACTCTTTTCTTACACATTCTTAGAGGTACCCCTCTTTTAAAACAATGGCTTGTGCGCACCACATATGACGCACGGATGTGGAAATCACATGCCGCGTGCATCACATATGATGCACAAGTTTTTATTATGTGAAACACTATATATCAGCAGATTCTATTTGCTGAATAGGCTCAGTCACCTTGCATTAGTTATAAATCTGAAAACAAGCATGAACGTTTGGATAGTACACACGAAAATGCCCTGGCGAGGCTGAGGGTTAAACAAGGAGACTGTCCAGAAGAGATGCAGGAGATTCCGAAGTCATCTGGATGCCGCGGTTGAAATCAATGGCGACTTTATTGAATAAATTTACTCTTTTGTATTTGGAGATATTTTTGTGTAATTTTGGTAAATAGATCTGTTAAAATGAGATGTCGGTGTTATTTTCATTTTTGCGTCATTTAGACGACAATTTACCTATCGCACCATATATTTGGCAATGGCTTTTCATTTATTAATCCGGCCTATTTTAATTTGTTGCGTAAACCTTATTTTTAATGGCTACTCATATTTGACTAGACGCTCTGATTTTTTAAAATTTATTATTGAAGAGAAAAATATGCCCCCCCCCCTGGCATATTTTTGTAACAAGATTTCTAGAATATTCGGGCCAGTAGATGGAAATAAATAAATAAAAACAGAGCATCTACTCAAACATGGGTAGTCATTAAAAATAACATATATATATATATATATATATATATATATATATATATATATATATATATATAAAGCCTGTTTCACTGTATCACAGCTCATCAGTGTGGCTAGACATCCGATTGCTTCAAGCCGGGATCGAAACTCGACCGATTTGCCATCAGAGATTCTACTCCTAAACTATCGATGCCCGACAGAGAAAGGAAATCTTTTAACGTATTATATACGTGATGTATCCAAAGCCAAATCAGTAGCCAAGAGCACTCAATTCATAACTGAAGAACGATGCGTTAATAGCAGCAGCAGCCACTGTTTTTAAATTTCCTTTTCTCTGTAGTGCTCAATCGGCGAATGAGAGCATAGTATATATATATATATATATATATATATATATAGTGGAAGTTATGGTAAACACAGAGTGGCGACAGTCTGTTTCATACGTGAACGCAATCTTCAGGCCATGTGTACTATGCATTAGCTCGACTATATTCACATACGATCTATCAATGATATTGTGCACCTGTCTATAAATATAGCATATTATATATATATATATATATATATATATATATATATATATATATATATTTAAGCCCCATCACCCTCACAAATACATAACTTTCAACATTTGATCTCCCTTTCCCACGACTTTTTTTTATTTTGTAGCACCATGCGTGTTCATTTACAATATTTTGGCTGAGTAATTATCAGTACTTTGAGAGGGTGCTGAAAAATATTCGGTTGCGTGAAAATAAAATTAAATATCTTATTTCATAACTACAATCAGATTTGGGAAGTTTTTTTGTTTGTTTTTTGTTTTTTACAACAACGTTCACATTGTACAAGGCCCAAGAGCCACTCATGTAAGAGGCACAGTTTATATGGGGATATATGCGGAGAAGATAACGGTTAACCTTAGACTTGAATAGGTTAAAAAGATTGTAGTTATCAAGGGAGAATATTGTCGGGAGTCGATTTCGCTAAGTAGCGGTTCGTGGGAAGAAGCTGTTCGAGTGGAACTTGCATCTCACCAATCCAATGTAATCCATACGGCTTGATATGCAGCTAAGCAAAAACAACCTAACCAAAACAATCACCCACGGAATACGAAGGGAATGAAGGTGGTTCGCTGTAATGTGCATCAAATCGAGAAATTTTCAGCACCTATTTATCTATTCTTACATGACATAACTCCTCTTGTAGTTGCCATTTAAAAACCCTTTCCCCTCCCCCTTTTTTTCAAAAGCAACATAATTTTAATCAAGCGGATACTGTTTTTCAATTCAGTGTCACGTGTTTTATCGAGACAAGACAAGTAGATCTTCCATACTTACGAATGAAATAAAGACAAGCTTAAAAATGAAAAAAAAAAAGTAAACTAGGGATTTTATGACAAAATTAAATCAATAAAGCTGATAAATTATGCCAGCCCCCATTTCACTCGACTCGTCTCTCTCGTTTTGAATTATTCACTTGTGATATACCGGGTTCAGTGTTATTGATTATATGATAAGAGAGAGTAGTGTGCGAATGGGTAGGGGACCTCACCCACGTAAGCCAGCCTGAAACAGAAAACCCCCACACATGACTTCACGTCGTCTTTTCTCTTCTCTGATTAACTGTGTATGAGTCACTCTATCCCCGACGCCCCCGGGCTCTCTAGTTGTGTTAAGTATACATTCCGTTTTCCACTAACCGAGAAGAGGAGACCTAAAGTTAATGTGGAACCAGTTTGGATTGCCCACTTCAGTTTACAGGGAAAATTCAAGTATTATCAGCAAGTAATTGGGTTGGCTTCACCGATGATTTCGACATCGTTTAAGAATGTGTTTGAACACCATGGCCTAGGAACAAATAATTTCCCTTCAAAACTTTTGATTAAAGTCTCGTAACATCCAGGAGTGAAAATTGTCTAGCAATTATTATCAGTAAGATGTTAACAGATAAATAAATGTAAATCCCTTATAGTTGTTTTTTTCTTTTTGTTTTGTTTTTTTCAAAGGATTATTTTTAAACCACGTTTTTATTCTTTTACTATTCAATCAAGTCGATTCTACTTTTTTTTAGGTACCTCAACTTTTTTCTCTCGCTCAAAAAAAAAAAAAAAGCATACCATGATGAAAAAGGGCCCCCAAACTTAAAAACAGTTCAATCGTCAAAGAGGAAAGACCAAAATATTTTTGATTATTTTATTAATTTTTTTAATCATTTCTAGCATGTTCGAAATTTTGGTTTTAAAAAAAAATCTTTTTTTTTTCTTTCTCGTCAACGGTGAACCAAAAACCATGGATATTTTAGTGTCCGTTTCCCAGAGTAACAGAATAATTTGGGAAATGTCGGATTTTAATAAAATTTTTAGGACTTATTCACAAATGAATTATTATATATTTTTAGAAAATTTTGGTCACAATATTTTCTTTTTACAACTGTCACCCCCCCCCCTCACACAAACACACTTAATTAAATTTCATGAAATTTCGAGAAATTAAATTCTGATCGCAAAGATTTTTGGGGTTTTTGTGGGGAAGGGGGTTGTTTTTGTTTTTTTTGGTTTTTGATTTTGTTTTTGTTTTGGTTTTTGGTTTTTGGTTTTTGTTTATTTTTTTGTTTTGCTTTTTTGTATTTGTTTTGGTTTTTGTTTGTTTTGCTTTTTTTCGTTTTTTGTTTTCGTTTTTTGTTTTTGTTTTTTCGTTTTTGTTTTTTCGTTTTTTGTTTTTGTTTTTTTTTGGGGGGGGGTTCGTTTTTGATTTTAACTATATAAAATATAGTTAAAAAAGCAGGACTCCTTGGAGAATTTAAATCATCCATTGTTTTTTACAAACAGTTACTGATTTCCTGATAATCTGTTCCGAATAGTAATTGTGTTTAAATTAAGCACACTTAGAGATTTTCTTAATAATATCTGCATATGCGAACATCATAATTTAGGCGTAGAGAGTTGAATCAGAGAGCCGAGTTCAAATTCTGACAGTGTCTGTTACATTCTGTCGTAAGTATAACAAAAATATTTAAGCCCAGGCCTCGGGACCTCCCCAAAGCAGTACTTCTCTTTCAGGAGGGGTCTGGATTTATTGCCCGGCCTCTGACGCGTCCCCAAAAAGGGGAAGTGTCGTGGGAGCTTGGGTAATTTTTCCACGGTATTGCCGTTAGCCCCACTTTAAACCTCGGCCTTGTGTCACATTTGGTAGCGACGGGGGCGCGCTGAAGAAGAAATATCGTATTTGACGGCATATAAGGTGCACTTTTTTTTAATAAAAATCTTTTAAAATTCCCCTGCGTCTTATATGCCATATGTAAGTTTACTAATTTTACTAATTACTAATTTTTTTCCTTGATTTGCCTTGCTGAAATTGGGGTGCGTCTTATACACCATCAAATACGGTACTTGCTGTCTAAAATGTCTGTCATGCGGTGTTACTATTTACATTCGGACTATGGCCCTCATCTTTATTGTAATTATCACACCGTTTCGACCGTTATGCACTCCGACCTTCTTCGGGGCTTACGGTCATAGCACGTTAAAACACCACTTCTTGTCCGATCACTGAAGTTAAGCAACGCCGAGACTGGTTAGTACCTAGATGGGTGACCGCTTGGGAATACCAAATGCTGTAAGCTTGGATGTGCAAGTGGATATCAGCTCAGAATTGGAAATCGGTGAACCGTGTTCCAACTCCAGTCGGGTTTGTTATATTGACTTACGCGCAAATACCCTTGACTGAGAAAGGTATGAATCCACTTCATCCACCCACTCCCAGCTATGGATTAATTAGTAGGAGTTGTGTCAGTAAGAAATCTCCAAAGATTCATACAATCCAAAAATATTTTCTGGCTTTAAATAACTTGCCAAAGGTTGATAATCCGTAAAAAAACAAATCAATCAATCTAGATACAGTCATTCTCTCACGTTAGAACGTTAGCTTTGCGATCATGAGGCCCGCGCTCGTATATCATATTGGTTGACTTGTCAGGAACTCTTTTTTGAGTTCCAAAAAGAACATGTTTAAAAATCAAATTAACTCATTTGAGCTTAATAGGATATAAAGGATTACGCCAATCTCATCTGCCAGGTGACTTTGCTTAATGTCCGATAGATGGCATGCTAATAAACACTATAAAAAGAAAACAAATTCTCTCTTTTGTTCCCTCTCTCTCTCTCTTTTGCTCTCCTTTGCTTTCTCTCTCTCTTGCTCTCCTTTGCTTTCTCTCTCTTGCTCTCCTTTGCTTTCTCTCTCTCTTGCTCTCCTTTGCTTTCTCTCTCTCTTGCTCTCCTTTGCTTTCTCAATCTCTTGCTCTCCTTTGCTTTCTCTCTCTCTCTTGCTCTCCTTTGCTTTCTCTCTCTCTCTTGCTCTCCTTTGCTTTCTCTCTCTCTTGCTCTCCTTCGCTTTCTCTCTCTCTTGCTCTCCTTCGCTTTCTCTCTCTCTCTTGCTCTCCTTCGCTTTCTCTCTCTCTCTTGCTCTCCTTCGCTTTCTCTCTCTCTCTTGCTCTCCTTCGCTTTCTCTCTCTCTCTTGCTCTCCTTCGCTTTCTCTCTATCTTGCTCTCCTTCGCTTTCTCTCTCTCTTGCTCTCCTTCGCTTTCTCTCTCTCTTGCTCTCCTTCGCTTTCTCTCTCTCTTGCTCTCCTTCGCTTTCTCTCTCTCTTGCTCTCCTTCGCTTTCTCTCTCTCTTGCTCTCCTTCGCTTTCTCTCTCTCTCTTGCTCTCCTTCGCTTTCTCTCTCTCTCTTGCTCTCCTTCGCTTTCTCTCTCTCTCTCTTGCTCTCCTTCGCTTTCTCTCTCTCTCTCTTGCTCTCCTTCGCTTTCTCTCTCTCTCTCTCTTGCTCTCCTTCGCTTTCTCTCTCTCTCTCTTGCTCTCCTTCGCTTTCTCTCTCTCTCTCTTGCTCTCCTTCGCTTTCTCTCTCTCTCTCTTGCTCTCCTTCGCTTTCTCTTTCTCTCTTGCTCTCCTTCGCTTTCTCTCTCTCTCTTGCTCTCCTTCGCTTTCTCTCTCTCTCTTGCTCTCCTTCGCTTTCTCTCTCTCTCTTGCTCTCCTTCGCTTTCTCTCTCTCTTGCTCTCCTTCGCTTTCTCTCTCTCTTGCTCTCCTTCGCTTTCTCTCTCTCTCTTGCTCTCCTTCGCTTTCTCTCTCTCTCTTGCTCTCCTTCGCTTTCTCTCTCTCTCTTGCTCTCCTTCGCTTTCTCTCTCTCTCTTGCTCTCCTTTGCTTTCTCTCTCTCTCTCTTGCTCTCCTTTGCTTTCTCTCTCTCTCTCTTGCTCTCCTTTGCTTTCTCTCTCTCTCTCTTGCTCTCCTTTGCTTTCTCTCTCTCTCTCTTGCTCTCCTTTGCTTTCTCTCTCTCTCTCTTGCTCTCCTTTGCTTTCTCTCTCTCGCTCTTTCTCTCTCTCTCAAATTTAAAATTTAACTGTTGTCAAAGTTAAATTTGAATTTTCTAATTCTCTACACGAACACAGTCTATACACCGGGGTTCAATAAAACTAACTTCTCGTTAGTTGAAATAGATCCATAGCCCACCCCATATGAGTTATTTTGGGATTTTGTTGCGTAATTTATATGCTCTGTTATAATGAGTACATTGAGCTCTTTTTGTCAACCAGGTTTAATATTTGATAATACTAGGATCAACTTGACTTGTATACCAACAGATTTATTACCTGTAAAATAAATATATATATATATATATATATATATATATATATATATATATATATATATATATATATATATATACACACACACATATAATATATATATATATAGACAAACATATAATATATATATATATATATATATATACACACACACACACACACACACACATATAATATATATATATATAGACAAACATATAATATATATATATATATATATACACACACACACACATATAATATATATATATATACACAAACATATAATATATATATATATATATATATATATACACACACACATATAATATATATATATATACACACACATATAATATATATATATATATACACACACATATAATATATATATATATATATACACACACACACACATATAATATATATATATATATACACACACACACGTATATATATATATATATATATACCCAAAAATTAGTTGTTAATTTCACAATAAATAATGCAATTATTTAAATTATTTACATTGTTCGGGCGGTTGTCTTCATCTTCATTGCTATATTCACGTGGTGAATATGGCAATGAAGGTAAGAAGAGCTGTCCGAACAATGTAAATACTTACAATACCACATCTCAGAAACATAGACAGATAAATAATGCAAGTTATTTGCTGCATAATACCGTTGGGACATTTTTATCACCTCCATAAAATTTGACTTTTTGTGTTAAAAAAAAAAAATAATAAAATAAAAATCCATGTGTGTAGTACTTAAGGCCTCAGGTACCCTATAAAAAAATCCAATCCCAAAATTCAAACATTTTAATGTCTATGGTAATGCTGAAATTATCTGTTTCTTTGTAAGGAAATATTCAGCATTCATTTACCGAGCAGCCAGTTGAAATTAATTAAATCTTTCTCTTAAAACAATTTTCCAGGAAAATAGGTTTCTCAAGTCCAGTAGCTCTTATCGCTCTTTCCAGTATTGATGGGGGTTTCCTTTCTAACCTTTAGTTTGAAGTCATGTGGAATGTAAACATTTTGATTATAATTATTTTCTCAAATTGTAATCCTCGAAAATTCAAATATGTAAAAATAGGTTTCATTTTATTTTCAATACGATCTTTTAAAAATAATTTGTGAGCTGTCTGACTACTCTTCAACTGCTGGGTAGTAGCACCTGTTAGAGTCCCAGCTATGGGCAAATAGTGATCCCCCCCCCAACAAAAACAAAACCCTATGAAAATAAATTTTTATAGTAAAAATAGCAGGAATACATTTTATTTGTAGCTGAACAGATATAATTGCACTATTTACATTATTCGGACTAATGTCCTCATCTTTATTGCCATATTTATCACAACGTTTCAGCCGTTGTATGCACCGGCCTTCTTCAGGTGGTTGGACTGTCGAACTGAACCCTTTATTTCGCTCCACGTGTCCTGTCTGAAGAAGGCCGGAGCGTACAAGGGTCGAAACGTTGTGATAAATATGGCAACAAAGATGAGGACAATAGTCCGAATAATGTAAATAGTGCGCATAATACCTCATCTCAGAAATATAGACGGATATAATTGCGTTTAAAAATATATTTAGTTGATGCCATGCAATTGTGTTCAAAATATTTAGTTTTAGCCGTTAAATAACCCATAGAGGTGTTGATATGCCACTAAACTAAAACAACAAACCAAAACTTTGCATATGTTTCTACTACAATTCTTACAGTTTTTACTTTACAGTAAAACTTTATCTGTGTTACACATGGAGCATTTCTTTGACATTCTACTTAAAGGGTGACTTTGATTTGAAGACCCTACCCAACAAAAAGGGGGCTAACATTCTGAAGGGTATAGTTACAGACTCAGATATCAACCTGACCAATGTCTAACTTTTTGAAACCTGTGCAAACAAATCATGTCAACCATTTTTAACTTTCATACAAAACAGACGTGTCTACCTTTTTGAATCCAGTACAAGAAAAGCAGTTCAGTTTAAACACTATTGAGTTTGTTTAACATTCTGTTAGTCTTGTGGGTGGACATTGTCACTGTATTAATATTATAAGCTTTGAAAATTCAGATCGTCACCAATAGGTTTCATTTTATTTTCACTACGATCTTTCCAAAATAATTTGTGATCAGCTGACTGTTTTTCGTACACATTCTGATCAATGAACAAGAAGGTTACTGTTATCTTTGAATGTGTTTCTACTAGAATTATAAAAGACTTATTAATTTGTGGTCACATAATTGCAGTTCCTTGCCTTGGATCTTTCCTCGGACATATATTTTGAGGTCTCCTTTTCAAAAGATCCTGTACAAATAAAACTGCTTGTAATTCACACGAATGTTCAGACTAAAATCAGACACTGCTTTTTAGATACTTGACAGAAATATCAAGAAAGCGACTTGACTAATAACAATTTGATTTACCACTTGCTAAGTGTTTAGGAAAACATTTTGTCGAACATTCAAGCATCCCCTGGTGCCAATGGAGGATAAACAGAATCCTGTTCATTCCACAATAAATGGTGATTCAAATGTGAACCATCTTGTGAATATGGTTGATGGTTGAAAAGTTCTCGGCCAGGGAATGTGGGGAAGGTAGTACACACCGGCCCTGATGAGCATTGTCACTCTGTTAGTTACTTGTGGGCATTTTCAAACACACCAAATATTATGGATATATCATTTAGTTCTTAATTTTCTTGTTATATATTGTCTTAAGCGTTCTTTCTGGGTTTTATAGGATAAATAAAAATGAAAAAACATTTGAAATCAAATTTTGAATAATCGGAATGAGATCTTCATATTAAAAATGAATTTGCAAACTTTGAAAATTCAGATTTTAATTTCAGCGTGATCTTTTAAAACTTTTTCTGATCAACCTGACTCCTCTTAAACTGCTTTTGGTTCACATTTCAGTCAATTAGCAAGCAAGACTTTTTTTTTTACTAATGTTCATCCGATACAAGGCCCAAGAGCCACTCAAGGTAGAGCGTTACTGTGTGGATTTATATTAGCATAAGAAAGAACAAGCCTTAGGAGTATAGGGCAGCAGAAGGAATCGGGAACTCTACTCATGTTTAAATAGCTGTAGAGAAGTGTAAACCGGACGACAGGCGAACTCCTGTTTGTGGAAGAAAGAAAAATAAAATTAAATTGTTGTGACCAAGTAATTGGTTAAGGAATAGCAAAACAAGAGGTTGCAGATAAATAGTGTATTGAACAGTAAATACAACAGAAGTGTGTTACATGACTTGGGGGGGTGTATCGGTTAACCAGCGTTCAGTCTATATCACCGTTATATTTAACGGCCCCCACCTCACGAGGGATGTGTGTGGCAGAAGGCTGAGTTTACTGTGGGTTCTCCAAGCTTGTAGGCTCGGCCAAAAATATTCCCAAAGAACCCGTATAAATGGGTTCAGGGCCTGTCTACCTCCCCAGACGAAAATTTGCCCTGCGGCAAAGCCTCATTTGGGTTCCTCTCTGCCTCGGCAGAGAGTTTGACAGTAATGAACGGTTTTGGCACCGTTATACCGTGAGTCGTATGTGGCACAAGACCGGTTTATCGTGGGTTCTTTGAGCCCGTAGCCTCGGCAAATTTTTTTTCCTTCGAACCCGTATAAACAGGTTCAGGGCCTGTCTATCTCCTCGGACGAAACTTTGCCCTTCGGCAAAGCCTCGTCCGGGTTCCTCTCCGCTTCGGAGGAGAGTTTGACAGCAAACTGAGTTTGACGGTTTGGCAACGTTAGCCCGAGGCTTACTTTCCTACTACTTTATAGTAAGTGGAAGAGTCCACAATAGCCTCATTAGAGGGGAGACACTATAACAGAAATAAATAGTGAATAAAAAGACGTTAAAAGTACAGAGCTGAAGCAAACTTTAAAAGGAATCAGAAACCCAAATCTAAACAGGAAATAAGAGATAAACTGGTTCAATAGACCTGGGAGGAGTGTGAACTGGACGATAGGTGAACCTATCTACTACTGTGATCTTTGCATGTCTTTCAACTACAATTATAAAAGAATTATTACTTTACAGTCACATGATCTGTTGTACGTCACTCATCTTTGATATTCTACAGAGAGAGTGTGACTTTGATTTGAAATTGTTAGTCTCGACACTTGTAGTCATTCCTGCAAGTATTGGTACCAACAACAACACAATTTTTTTTTCCCTGCCTTGCATCTTTCCTCAGACATATTTTGAGGCCTTCTTTTCCTCTTTGAATCTGAAAGCAAAAAAATCTTGTTGAATAACACTAGAACATTTCTCTGATCAATCAATTTTCAACGGCTTTTGTTCACATTCCAATCAACGATGAAGGTTACTGCGATATTTGCATACTGGAAGCATAATCCTAAACAGGAAACAAGGGATAAACCTCTACTCCTGTTCAATAGACCGGGGAGGAGTGTGAACTGGACGATAGGTGAACCGATCAACTCCTGTGATCTTTGCATGTCTTTCTAATACAATTATAAAGGAATTATTACTTTACAGTCACATGATCTGCTGCACATGTCACACTTCTTTGACGTTCTACTTAGAGAGAGAGAGAGCAAAAGAGAGCGAGAGAGAGCAAAAGAGAGAGCGAGAGAGAAGCAAAAGAAAGAGCGAGAGAGAAGCAAAAGAAAGAGCGAGAGAGAGAGAGCAAAAGCGAGAGACCAAAAGAGAGAGCGAGAGAGAGCAAAAGAGAGAGCGAGAACAAAGGAAAACTACTTAGATTTGAAGTTGTTACAGTCTGTACATTTGTATAATGCAATTTTATTTTTTTTCCTGCCTTGGATATTTCCTCAGACATATATTTTTTTAGGCCTTCTTTTCAAAGATCTGCTATCATGTGCATATAAAACTACTTGTGATTTATACAAATATTATGACTTAAAACCAGAAATGCCTTGCAGTTACTTGACAAGGGTATCACAAAAACAACTTCAGTAATTATGAAAATTTGACTTGCCACTTGCTAAATATTAGTAAAACATTTTGTGGTGCATTCAAACACCCCACAGTACTAAGTGGGGGGGGGGGGGTAAAAGTTCTCAACCTGAACCACTTCCCCAAATCCATTTTGCCAATGTTTGTGGTTATTTAAATACTGAATATTTTTCAGAAACAGGGTTGGACCAAAAAATTTTCAGCACCTCCTCTGTATAATATTACGTCTATATAAAGCAAGGCACATGAAATTAGAACAATCTATTCCTGTGGACTAAATAAAAATTTTCATTTCAAAATTCCAAAGTATATCACCTGACGAAGACCCGGACTGTACAATGACCGAAACGTCCTGAATATGGCAATAAAGATGAGGACAGCAGTTCGAACAATGTGTAAATACCTATAAATTATGTTCCTATATTCATTAAAATACAGGTGACAATCACTTTTTTTAATTAAAGAAAATTGCCCTGATATAAAAAAAAATATCTGAATGTGTAAAATTATATCATAGGAAACATACTTATATTGATAGAAAACAAACACACACAGATATCCGCAGATTCAAATAACAAAAATGAAACAATAGTTGACCAGGGTGAAATTGTTCTGGTCAATTTTGATGACAATAGAGACTCACATATTTTTTTAACTTAAAAATGACTGAAAAAATATCTAAAATATTTGGGATTCAAACATTTGAAACCCAACCCTTGGGAACCCCAGGTATTGTAAGCAACCAGTTGAAATGTTTCAACTTTAAATACCCCACAAAAACAATCAATTGTAATTCCCACAAATATTATACTATTGTTGGAGTTAGCTCCTCCTTAATTCCCTAATTGTCACTAGGGGTCGCTCTCCCTACACTATAAATACTGGGCAACTTCTCGCCTTGTTCGTGATGATTTGATTGACGAGCTCGGTCTTACAAAGCGGGAGGCTCACTCGATATGGCCTTGGGCGCCCGGGTTGAAATGCCTCAATAACAATGAGGCATCACTCACCTGGCTGGTGATGCGTGGGGCCCTCTGGGTCGCCAAAAGACTTTGCTTAGCGGGCTTGGAGAAATATCTAAACTGCCGCCGCTGTAGTGGGGGAAGTTGAGACCATTGGTCACGCCTTTTTTCATTGCATGGTGGTAGCACCGCAGTGCAAGTATGTTGAAGGCCTCATGGTTCGCATGCTGTCTTGATAGTTCTTTGTCCTTGAGGCCACTTCTGTTTGTAGCAATGTGGCTCTGCCGTTGACGAGGGCTGAACACTGTGTTCTTGTGCTTGCTAGGTGTTATGAGAGTCGTGATTTGGACGACACATCAGAAGGGATTCTATGGAGGCGAGAAATTTAGCTCTTCCCAACTGATCTTGTACTTTAAGCATCAGCTTAAAGTCAAGATTAGGTCGGAAAGGCGGTGACTCTCTTCATCTGAATTCGGCTAAAGGTGGGTGAATCTTGCGCACTTGTGTCGTGTGAAAGGGGCTGACCTGGAGTGGCACTTTGATATCAGTTAGGCATCAGAATATTGCTTTAGCTGGGTTGAACACGGGCAACCCATCCCAAAATTAGGTTAGCTTAGGTTTTGTTTTTGATCCTTTAGTTTCATTTTCCAGTAAACTTAGCTCGGGTATGTATGCTCATTGGCCCCTTTTATTTCTGTCCCTATTTTTCTTTAAGTTTAATTCCCCATCCCCTCCCTCGTTAGGTGGTCAGTGACGTCAGTTCTCTGGTGGATGCGGGGCATTTTTCGTTTCGGGTGTGATTTTTCGTATCTGTTGTTGTGTCTGAATGAGTGCATGTCTGTGTGAGTGCTTGGGATGAATGAATGTTTTTATTTTTTTATAGTCTCGCATTAATTTCGTCCGGTTAACTGATGTTTCTGCCACATTTAGTGATTGTGGGGGTTTTATTGCTAACACGATTTTGTTTAGTTTCTTGTAAATAGTTATTTGTCTCATATTGTAATTACTCATTGGGGTTATTTTTTTTTTTTAATTTTAAATTGTTATTTTATTCCCCTCCCCCCCCCCGACGATAAATTGTACATATGGGGTCTAGTTAGTATTTTCATGGAGTCTTTGAGGTGTTATGGTGGGTGTGGTAAGAAAGGTAAGTAAGAATGGGTTGTTTTGGTGCAAGAAATATTGTTAGGATGACTGGGTCAGCGTTTGTGGCTAGCTAAGTTTAAAAGTTAAGACAGAAGACCGACCTTTCCCCATTCCCCACTTCGGACTTGTGCCACATTTTCTGTTAATACAGAAATAAATAAACTTTTTCATTTCTTCATTTCAGCAAACACATCTACAATGTAAGCTCTCGCAGAAAATTGCGTCTTCCCATTTGTTGGAGACGCCGTGAACATTATATACACATCCGTACGAACATTCACCAAAGAGCAAACACAAATGTTCACACACACACACACACACACACGTTATTGTCTATGTCCATTGTAAAATTGTGTTGTTTAATACATATATTTGCTGACATATATATATATCGGTCTTGTTTGTTTTCTTTACATCTTCGGTTGGACTCAACTTAAGTCCGCCATGTTCTTGTAGTTGAACCTTCTTCTAGCAGGAATAACCAGCACGTGTTTCTAATTCAACAACACGCAAACACACACGGTCCTCTACACTATGACCACAACAAGAAATTATTTTAGTGATTTAGTAAAGCTAATTAGAAAGCGACTTAATTAATCATGCAAATTTGACATGCCACTTGCTAAATGTGAAAGAAAATATTTTGTGGGTGCGTTCAAACGACTCCAATGTAGTAACGGGGGCGGGAATTAAATGACACACTTTTTCTTTATGCATACTTTCATATTAGACGTTAGTTTACTAGACTTCTATCTGTAACGGAAAAAGAAATTGTGTAGGGGGGGAAGTTAAACATCTCTTATCATACTACAACATCTATCTCTGACGGTGGCAGGAGGGGGAGGGCAACATTAATAAAATAAGAGACGATCTTCCTTTTAGAGCAAAACTGATAACGAGGACAGATCTTTGTTAGATATTTCAGAAATGACAATTCACCCGTACCTTTGTAGAAACACCAACAAAAGACATGGCTTCAACCTTTGATTTTTTTTTTCCTTCCAGGCATAAAAACCTGCTCAGTCAAGTACCGATATCTTTATCAGTGCACCCACACCACCTACCTGATTTAGGTGAAGGTCACCTTGACGTTATTTTTTTTTTTTATCTTTCTATAACACCTATCGGCCATTCATTGATCCTTATGAA
The DNA here is from genome assembly GCA_964036315.1 of Acanthosepion esculentum. Taxonomy (NCBI): domain Eukaryota; kingdom Metazoa; phylum Mollusca; class Cephalopoda; order Sepiida; family Sepiidae; genus Acanthosepion; species Acanthosepion esculentum. The sequence continues at coordinate 67,444,957 of OZ038515.1, read as the reverse complement.
TCGGGACCAATTACAAGCGGTGTATACTGTTGATGTATATAGTGTATTAAAGTGGTCCACCAGGTTTTCCTTTTTTTGATATCATCACCCCATCTTTTATGTATCATGTCCCTTCAGGACGTAAGCGATCATGGCCCTCCACATCTTCCCGGCCCTTGTGGATCTTAACCCTTTAAACCCTGCGTTCCTGAACAATTTTAACCCTTCTGCCTCAGCTACGGAGTCAAAAGGCATATCAATTTCTTTCTGCAGTGTGTAGAGTTCCTTTCTTGCACGTTTTGTCCCTGATTGCTTCCCTGGCAATACAAGTTGAGATTATACATGCTCCATAGTAAAAACGATTTTTTTATCCAAAATACATGAATAAAACAATGAAAAGGCACGGACATGTTGGTATAACGTTCGATGACATCAGAATATTACCGCTTTTCTGATTGGCTCTTCAAAATAAGACAACCAATAGCAAAACACGACACAAGTGTTTGCCCACCGTTCAACCAGTGGCTAGACATTGTCATTTCTCTCTACCATCGCTCAACCGGTGGCTGGGCATTACGTCATTTTTCTCTACCACCGGTAAAGCGGTGGTCAGAGCTCAAAGGGTTAATGTTTTGTTTTTTTGTTATTCCTCCCAAACCTTGTTCCGTCATCCATTTGCTGAAGCCCATTAAGTATGTCACGAGTTGCTTTCTCCTGTCCCTCTGTCCGTCCTGTGAGTATCAGATTTTCATAGCCCTCCTTCCTTATTGCTTGTACTAGAAATTTCAACTGCCTCTTCCTGATGTTAATTATAAGTTTCCTCTTTGTTTCCATCTCCCTAAAACCTCATCATTGCTTACATGTTTGTCCCAGGGTATCCTTCTGTAGAACCACATTTCTGTATCACCCAATACAAGGCAATAAAGCCACTAAGACACAAGGGATTAAATTTTTTGCAGATTAAAGTTGTCTGGAAAGTATGTAGCCGGAAGAGAGTTCCACGAGCAAAAAATGCAAGAAAAGAAACTGTTTGCATAGAACTTATGGCTATATCCAGCCAACTGTTAATTGATGAGATCCCGACGCCAATCTCGTACTGCACTTAAGTTATCAGGATATTAAAACGTTTCAGCAAATTTAAGTCTATGCTACTTAGGAGAGGCATGAGTCAACTTCATCCCTGCACTCTGTTCCTTTTGTTAAGTACCAACAGAAATGCCTTGTCACTGGCATGCAGCAATGATTGATAAAGAATGAATGAGTGATAACTTTGGCAAACCCCTCTCACCTAACTACCTTAACTCACCCCAAGCATTAATAACAATAAAAAGTACTTTTTTTTTGGGGGGGGGGTTGGATTGTTACCATTTCACCCCAAGTAAGGGTCATTTCAAAGTGGTGTAATGATTAACAAGCTTGTCTAAATCATTTATGACTAGTGCGTTCGACCCTCACTGAGTGCCTTATATTTTCAGCCTTGTGCCACATCTAAGCCATGCGTAGAAAATCACCATTTCACCCCAAGTAAGGTGATAATGCTACTAAGATGCAGGGGGTTATTAAGAGTGAAAGAGAAAGGGAAGGTTTTAGTGAGGGGGAAAGGACAATAAAAGAACTGGTTTAAGGAAAACGGAAAATGGCGATTGATGTTTCATTTAAGTTTTTCAAGATTGTAGTTGGCCGGTAATTCCACAAGTGATAAGTGCGAGAAAAGAAACTATTAGAAGAGATGAATGCATGTGGCTAGTTCAACATTAAAATGGTGAGACTTAGTTGCCAATCAAGTAATACTCATAAATTCATACAACTGACGTACCAGAGAGAAAAACTTATTAATCATGCCACTGGGCATTATATAAAACAGGACATTTGACGTCAGTATATTTTTTGAAGTAGTAGTTAAATTTTATTATTCCATGTTAATGAGTGAGTTGACTTTATTTTGTTTCATTTTTGTATTTTTTTCATTTCTGTTACTTGTCTTACTTATAATATTGCGATCTGTCTATATCTCTGAGATGAGGTATTATGATTATTTCAATACCATTGGTTCAATACCAGACCACAGCAGTGGTGAACCAAAAACCTTGCAGTGTTGAGTAAATAACTGAAA
>OZ038515.1:67425365-67432865 GCA_964036315.1 Acanthosepion esculentum | reverse complement strand
TCTATATATATATATATATATATATATATATTAGTGGTCTATATATATATATATATATATATATATATATATTAGTGGTCTATATATATATATATATATATATATATTAGTGGTCTATATATATATATATATATATATATATTAGTGGTCTATATATATATATATATATATATATATATATATATATTAGTGGTCTATATATATATATATATATATATATATATATATATTAGTGGTCTATATATATATATATATATATATATATATATTAGTGGTCTATATATATATATATATATATATATATATTAGTGGTCTATATATATATATATATATATATATATATTAGTGGTCTATATATATATATATATATATATTAGTGGTCTATATATATATATATATATATATATTAGTGGTCTATATATATATATATATATATTAGTGGTCTATATATATATATATATATATATATATATATTAGTGGTCTATATATATATATATATATATATATATATATATATATAGTGGTCTATATATATATATATATATATTAGTGGTCTCTATATATATATATATATATATATATATTAGTGGTCTATATATATATATATATATGTATACACATTTCCACGAGGATAGAGGTAAATGTCCAGGTCAGAGCAAGAATATAATATAAAAGGCTCAAACACTAATGTTCCATGGAGTAGTAATATTTGAGCCTCATATATATATATATATATATGTATGTATGTGTGTGTGTGTAAAATAGAGGTATGTAATATAAAAGTGGACATTGAGGTCAACATCGACTGGTTTTATCTATGAAACGGTTTCACTTATCTTCACCTAAATGTTTTGTCAATCACAAATGCCAAGCTGTTTCAATTAACATCATTAGGTCATATTATTCATTGTCATTTAACAAAATTGCTGCAATCTTCTTTTTATCTTTTAAAAATTAGTTTTGTGTTTAAATCCAAATATCAACGATTTAATCAAGCCTGATGAACAGATTTAAATTTTTGTTCAAGTCTAAGAAAGTCTTTGAACAGACAAGCACTTCCTCTACTTACCATAATATGTGGCATACCAATCAAGTTTTCAAGCCTAAATATGTATTTTTGGGTCTCTGGTATTCTACTGTATGTTGGGGTGTCAACCTATACAGAATTTTGAGCTAAAAATATTGAGGTCGACTTGTCCACTGCAATTCATGTAAATTCAAAAGTTAAGAACTCTGACTAGGTATATATAGAGAGAATGATTTAAACAAATTGCTTCGTTCTCCAGATGGATGACAACTAGATTGTTATTACTCTTCTTTCAGGTTAGACTGAAGAGTTTTGGAGAGTGCCAACCTAAAGCAACTTGAACACGTCTACACATTCAAGCTCTACCAGCTATGGATTAAATAACAGGGCAAACTGAGTTCTTCAGTCTTGGCTGGAAATCTGTCTGAGAAAGAAAACTCTGAATTCCCAAAACCTGAGAAAATCAAACTTGTTCGCGTGGAACACATGGTCATCTAAGCAAAGGAAAGCTCTGATAGAAAACCCGCCTTTCTTCAGGGCACAGAAGATTAAGCATGGAACCACTCACCTACCCATTTACAGAAATCTCACTGCAAGCCAGATAGCAATAATATTCAAACTACAAAATCTGTAAATTTCTTTAAAAAAAAAAGAACATGGTGAAATTTTTATTTATTAATCCGAAAGACTTTATTACTTAAACATTCTTTTTAGTGGATACCCATATTTGAGTAGACGCTCCGTTTATTTATTAAACAGTATATTTATTTATATTCGCTTACTGAATATTAGAGAAACTTTATGAAAGAAAATATGCACTTTTTATTAGGATATAAACCTTTTGTTTGATCAATGACATACTCCATTGACAAGTCTGTCTAAAGCACATTAGATCTAATGACCCTTTCTCCTGTCAGCAGGTGGGGTGCAGGGTTAACCCTAACCCTAGCTCCTGCTATATATTTAGAGATTCTTGATAAAATCCAATCTGCAATGTTATTGCTCCTGACCTAGCATCTTGTTTTCAATTCCTTTCCCTCCACCATAATGTAGCTTCCCTGTGCCTTTTCTATAAATACTTTGATGGTAATTGTTTGGATGAACTTTCTTCAATAGTACCTTTCTCTCTTGTCGAGGTACCACTAGATTAAAATAGATGAAATATACACACAAGGAAAGATGAAAAACACACTGGTCAAAACATTGTGATGAAAACTAAGGATGACAATACTTGGGGAATTATGCGATTGTCAAAATTTCTAATGATATTAAATGATTTGAGAATGTGGTAAAATTTCTGACTATATTAAATGATTTGAGAATGTGGTAAAATTTCTGACTATATTAAATGATTTGAGAATGTGGTAAAATTTCTGACTATATTAAATGATTTGAGAATGTGGTAAAATTTCTGACTATATTAAATGATTTGAGAATGTGGTAAAATTTTTCATAGCATTAAATGATTTGAGGATGTGGTAAAATTTCTGACTATATTAAATGAATTCAGGACATGTTGAATGTAATCTACTTCAAACTTCTCAGTCAGCTATGACCTGTGAAAGAGTAAATAATATTCCAAATTTTTCTTTGGAAATACATTTCAAATGCTCTGATTATGGTTCCACACTGTCGTTAAAGATATATATCTGAAGATGCATGAAAAATGAAAATGCTAAAAAAAAACAAAAAAAATAAAGTTTATTGATTACAGAAAAGGAGGCTTTGAGATTCAGGTCAATAAAGATTTTTGATAAACTGTAAAAAAAAGTCTGTATACCCCCTTTGTGCGTGTTTTTTTTTCCATTTTGTTTAAATAAGCAAACTGATCTCTAAAAGAATGCCATGGACAATATTCTGATACAAAGACTTTTTGTGAAGTTCAGCACCAATTTTTAAAACAGCCTTTTATGCAAAATGTTTTCATGTTGAGTTAGACGTTTTTCAAATTATTTTTCCTCCTTTCACAAAAAAAAAACCCACTCCTCCTTTTAACATCACATTGACAAGGTATAGTTGAATCTTTTCATTTTTTTAAAAATTGGAGCTATGTGTTCTTCAAATTGGTGACTGGCAAATAAATTGCAAAGCAAAATAAACAATTCTTGCTCAAGGTTTATCAAAAAAATAAAAAGACTAGCTAGTTATCACTTCATGCTCTCCAGAGTCAGTCAAGAACAAAATACAGGGTTATTCAAAAACAGCAATTTTTGAAAATTTAATAAAAATATCCACTGAAATAGAAACACATTCAACAAATTATTTGACAGGAAAAGGCTTAAAGTTATTAAATAAGTGAAAAAAATTTTTAAATACTTCCTTTTGTTGCTTTTTTTTTTTTTTGTTTGTTTTAATTTAAATTGTTATAATTTGTGAAAATAAGGCTCATCATCTGTGGCCTCTGAGATCACCAGATCTTACCAACTACGATTTTTTAGCTGTGGTGGTTTATCAAAGAAAGAGTGTTTGTTCCACCTCTGCCTGCTACTCTTGACCTTTTGATGCATCAAATTGTGAAAACTGAAGTCAATATCCCCCAAATCAATTGATTTGCATGTGGCAAGAAATGGAATACCATTTTGATGTTTGTCGTGCAACACATGGTGCTCATGTTGAGTGCATCCAAGCTGAACAATCTTAAAATAATAAACTTTGACCCTTTTCCTGTCCAGTAAGGTGTTGTATGTGTTTTTGTCTTTTAGAATTTTTTTAAAACCTAGTTCTGAGCTCACCAATTCTAAGTAATTACAACTTTTCTGGACTGTATTATTTGGTTTTATCAAGTTGTTCAATTTTAGCAGAGGGTAGTCATCTTCGACTAAAACATTCATAATAAACTCAATTTCAGTATTTAATTTGATTTAAGAACAGGTACTTCATGTTCTATGAAGATTGCTCAAATTTTAATGTTATGGCCGGAGGATTGTGTGGAGGGGTTGAATAATTCCAGGAGCTGCTTTCGCTTGTCCCCAGACCTCGTGAATTTAAACGCCGCACGAGGCTGGCATCCCGCTCCCACCCCTACACCGTTGAAACTGTTAGATGTAGACGTCTCTTCTACTCCAATAGCTTCATGTCTCGCACATCTCGCCTATGGAACTCCCTTCCCTATTACTGTTTCCCTGACAAATACAATCTCCAGCGGTTTAAGTGTAGCGTCAATCGACATCTCCAGTTGCCTTGATCTATCCACTTCCCTTCTCCACATCCTTTCATTTTTCATTCCTATCTGCTCTCGCTCCAAATCTTCTGTAACCCCCTTGCCTTGATCGACCCACTGTCTTTCTCTTTCACCATATCCTCTCCTTTACCACTCCTATCTGCTCTTCCTCCACCCTTCTTTAACCCCTTACGTGATAGTGGCCTCCCGCCTTGCTTGGGGTGATACGCTTAAAAAAAAATTTAAAAAAAAAACAAGCTTATCTTTGACATTGCAAAATGAAAGCAATGTCTGATTAAAATGATCCCAGACTTTACAAGATAGAATTATTAGAGCGATAAAAGCAGACAGATGAAAAAAAATCAATTTATAACACAAAAGAAACAGTTCATAACTAAAAAGAGGGAGTAACAAAAACATATATACTACTGTAAAATTGTAAAACCAAAATATAACAATGAATAAAAAACAGCTAAACCTGTTTATCAGTCCTCTCTCAACTGAGCAAAAATCGAAGGCAAAAAATGTGCAGTGACTTAAAAAAAAAGAAATTACATATACATATAACCCCAGACAAATGTTATGCAAGAAAATATAACATTAAATGCTAATTACTTTTAGCCCACCAACAAACTTCGGATTACAGAGAGATGGCTGGTAGGACTTAATATATACTTATTCCAACATTTTTAACTGCTAATTGGAATTAGCCCAACTCAACACTGAGAACATGCCCATGCTATAAGACCAGGCACACTTCTTGCTTTTAAACAAATGTTCAGTCGTCACTGAACCTGATATATCAACACACTGATGTAAAATGCCTGCTTTTCTCACTCTAATAAAATGTTATACCCCTACAAAAATGGAATTACAAGAAAGCACCTTTGCTCACATATATCCAGAAGATGGTTTATGTGTCTGTATTGAATAATATCTTTTTTTTTTTTTTTTTTTTTTTTTTTAAGGGTTTCTTCTCATGCAGATAAATTTGGTAGACTTGAACTTGAAAGTGTTGGGAAATATCCTAGATGAAAGGCCCAGTCTGAATTTGATCAAGTGAGAAGCATCTTTACCGGATGAGCTCTGACTTATTTCCGGAAATGGAAATCAAGATGTGAGAACATTTGTTTTCCAAATGGATCTCTGTATCAAGCATCTCATGTTTCCGGATTTTGACATCTGTTTTTTCCCATCTCCACATGTGGTTATCTGTGTGGGCCAATGTTTCTCTATCTACTTTTTTATAATTATTTCATTATATATATCTCCGGATATATATATTTATACAATAAAGTAGGGGTGCTAAAAAGGTCTTGGCCCAACCAAGAACACTTTTCAAATGAAAATCTCATAATTCGTTATTTGGTCAGAACTTTTCAGCACCTGCGAGATAGATATATATATATATATATATATATATATATATATATAGATGAAAAATCTATGACAAAGAGTCTATCTATGTCTTTTAGGACTCCATTGGACTAAAGTGAGGTTTATGTTGATGTGATTACATATGTTCATCAAGTAGGAAGGACACTGAGAAGTTTAAATTCAAATTTTTTTTTTTCAATATGTTACTTTTAGGTATATAGTCTAGCCAGTTTCAGTTAGTTTCTATTTGTTCATGTTTCCATCACTTCTGTTATTAAATATCCCAGTGAAATAATAGAAGATCTGCCAATGGAGATGAGATGCAAGAATCTGCACGTAAGTTTACTTTGGATGATCTAATAATTAAATCACTTTTTATACATTTTTGTCTTAGTAAATTGCTTCTTTTTTTTTTAATTAAAGCAGCATTTTTAAAACCAAAATTTTGGTCAGATTCATTACAGTGAGCACATAATGGATTGGGTATTGTTTTGTAAAATATTTCTTTTGTGTTCATAGAATCTTTCATTAAAATTCCTTGAGGTTTCTTCTATGTATTCCTTGTGGCAATCATTACAGGCAATAAAGTAAATCCCTTTTTCAAGTTCTACCTTCTTATTATTTTGTTTTGTATTAAGTCTTGTATTGTTTTAGAGGCAGTTGTAACAAATTTTATGTTAAAATTAGATAATATATTCTCAGTTGTAGCTGTGATATTTCGTGGGCATAGATTTCCCTGAGATTCTTGATACATAAAAATTTATTGTTTTGCCATATATATATATATATATATATATATATATATATATATATAATGATAGATAGCTGGCCACTTGTATTTGAGGATGCCCGTCTACTAGGGCAGCTAGCCAATCACTGTTGCAGATGCTCACTCAGGCACATTTGTGTTTGCTCAACACCCACAGATCCCACCAGATGCAGTTTATACTGCAACTATGTTGAGCAGACCTTAGTTACAGTTTCTGGGAGAGAGCGTGTTCTCTAGTGCGATCAACAATTTCGACAAGGCCAGCACGCTCAAGCCCTCGGTCAAGATGACTTGTGGCTTCATGCTAGCACAGCTATTGACGGCCCCCAAGAGTTCCATCTACCCAATTTCACTCACAAGGCTTGGGTCAACCCATGGTATGGTTTTCAGGCACTTTCCAAAGCTGCCACATGCTGGGATTGACGATAACATCAGAAAGTCTTCTTCTTGACAAATCAATCATGGTGAGATTCAAACCCGGGCCTCATAGTCAGAAAACGAATTTTCTAACCGCTCGGCCATATATATATATATATATATAAAATCTCAAACATGTTTCATTAAATAATATAGACATATTATGTTTATTTATTTTTATACTGATCCTTTCCAGTTCTCTAATCAGTTTCTTGATGTTAAGATGAAATTCATCAAGTAATGCACTGTGGTTTTTTTCTACCCAAAGTACTTTCAATATCCTTCAAGATCATCGTCAGGATAAATTACAAAGACAATAATATTGTAACTGTGATAAAATCTGCCAAAATCTATATTATTCAATGAAACATGTTTGAATGTGTGTGTGTGTATATATATATATATATATATATATATATATATATATATATAAAAAGTGAACATTGAAGTCAACAGGGTGTGGCCTGACAATTGCGTCAAGCATGAAACAGCCTGTCGCCTCTAAGTGTTGACTTCAATGTTCACTTTTATATTTACACACGCTCTATCTCTGATATTGAGCACTATATCCCATAAATATAGCACACCTTAAGAGTATATTTCTTCATATATATATATATATATATATATATATATATACACTCTTCAGTAAAATGAATGGAGCACTTTGGCTGATTGGCATTTGTTTACTTTTGTAAAAACAATACGCTAGATTTAGTTGTGTAACTCTCCCGAGTGAAGATAGCTCT
>OZ038515.1:67367865-67417865 GCA_964036315.1 Acanthosepion esculentum | reverse complement strand
GCTAGAGGCAACCGGATGTCTAACCACACTGATGAGCTGTGAAACAGCGAAACAGTCTGTCTGTGGATGACAAAAATATATATATATATATATATATATATATATATAAAATGTCTACCTTTCTCACATTTCTCAGTATAGGCCCTTTTGCCACCCCACTTACTCGAGTCTTAGTGGTATACAACCAAGGAGTTGGTCATAGGCATCCCCAAATCTCTGCATGCCACTGCTTGGCATTGATAAGACTGTTAGCACTCATGATCTGTCCATACTATTCAATTTTCTCTTTTTAACTGATTGAGGTCTTCAAACAGGTTTGTTTCTCATTTGTGTTTCATAATTTGTTATTTGTAAGGGCATCTCTGTAGCTGATGCCTCAGACGGTTCTCTACCATTTTTCTTACAATGCTTGATTTCTTCACTGTAATTCTGCTCGTAATGTCCAAGATCTGCAGGCCCACAGAAAGATCCGAGACCAGTGCATGCTGCTGTCTGGTCTTTGTTTTCAGGCAGATGTCCTTGTCTTTTAAGATGCCTCTTACTTTTGCAACAGCTGCCATTGTTTGTGCTGATCTTGAGGTTATTTTTATCCTGGAGTCCACTTCACTGATAATCAAGCCAAGATATTTGAATTGTCTCATTACTTTTAGTTCATAACCACCAACTTTTATCTTGCTTGAAAGCATTTTCTCATTGTTCATCATTGTTTATTTGTTTTTTAAATTAAGCTCCATTTCATATCTTGAGGATTCTTCCTCTGGGTTCTTCACCAAACTGACAAATACTATTTCTTTGCCAGCTAGACTATAAATGGTCTCTTCCTAAGCTCAATAGTGAAAACAGGGTTTTGAATGAGTGAAACCTGAGGGTCTTTGCCACGACCCTCGGGTTTCACTCTTTGAGCAAATTGAACTGGAACTACAGAATCACTAAGAACTGTACCAAATAATCAATACTATATCATTTGAGGACTACCAACAGCAGCAACAACTGAAATGGATAGCACATGGAACTCGAAGAGAAAATAATGACATAATCAAGATGTTAACCGTAGCAAACATAGTGAACCAGAACAAGAGTCAAATGGCGGAAATGGTGACCAAGACTTGCCTTATTCTCAACAAAAGAAAGTTTATCTTTGTCTGACATGTATGACTTCAGTTTGAGAGAAGGTGAGTGTGTTGTTCCATCAAAAGAGGCCCTTCTTTGTTGTCACACAAAGAATTGGGTTATTAGCAACTTAACATAATATTAGTGTCGTTGGACGGAATCTAAGAGGGACATCCGGGTCTGTTAGCTCTCCATTCTGAGGTGCCCGTATGTCTAGTATGTTTACCCCCCGGGCAAGTGATTGGTGGCTCACAATTATAAGTAAACCATCAGAGAGATGAGAGGCATCTTCTGTTGGGGGACATCACATGATATATGCAGTTGTGATAGAATGAACAACCAACTGAACGAACGACAAAACAGATACAGGAAAGAGAACGACCATAAATACTAAGAAACTGGTGTAGAGGGAAGAAATGCCCAATCTGAAATTTCGTCCCAAAACAGTCACTTATTTCTTTTGACCATATTAACATTCCACACCACTTCAAATAGAGGGTTTGGAAGGAACCCCCGTCAGTACTGGAATGAGTTATAACAGCCACTAGACTTTCAAAACTGTTTCTCTGAAAAAGTGTTTTAAGAGAAAGATTTTATAAATTTGAAATGAATGCAATCAAATGTTTCCTTGCAGGGAAACGGCTAATATTACCATTACCAGATGACAGAATGTTTTATTGTCAGCAAGAGAGGCAGCCATGGTGTTTAGCTATGAATTGAGGATGTCAAAATTGAGCAAGAACAGAAATTTGATTATCTCTGAATTTTATAGCAAATGACAGAAAATTTATCACAGAAGTCCAAAGGCGCATAGAAATAGCAAAAGATACCTTCCAGAAACTAAGCAAAGTATAAGAGATTCGAGAATTTCACTACAAAGAGTGCTGAACTGCTATGTAATATCGAATCTGCTATATAGTAATAATGATCATCATCGTAGAATTTGGCAAATGGCTTTATTGAAATGGTTGATAATAATGATATATGCACACATGTTTTATCTAAAATGTTGTGAGATTGGATGTCAAAAAAAATATACTAATAACTAGTTTCCACCATCTCCATCAAAGTAGTTCTCATAGACATGTATACACTAAATTATAAATGATGCATGCAGAAGTCCATATAACAAGGGTCATCTGAAACGTTCATAGGTTGATCAAAATATAAATGTAAGCAGATACACCAGATAGTAGGTTAAAAGACCTGCAAATGTACCAGAATATAACAGCTGGACAGTCAGAATAGATCTTCATCTCCAACACTTTTTTTAAAAAAGCCAATATTATAAAGCCACTAAAATACAAGGGGTTACTAAGTGTGAAATAATATGAAAGAAACAAAAAAAAATTACGGAGAGAGAACAATAAAAGAACAAGAATTAAGATAACAATATTACGAGGGTCAGCTGAAAAGTTCATAGACTGACCAAAACATAAATATACAAGAATACAACAGCAGGTTGGCCAGCTGTTGTATTCCGGTAAACTTACTGTCCTTTAGCCGACCAACTGGTGGGTCGACTGACATTAATATATCTGCCAGCCTATGAACTTTGCAGTCAACTCTCACATATTCAATTCTTGCATACTGGATAGATTCCTAGAACTTTATGGGAATACATACACACAGACACACACACATTACATACACATGTGTGTACTCATTTCTCATCATGTATTAATAGTATGATTTGACTCGATGAATTACACATTTGGAACATTCAAAAGATTCAATTGCATTTGCTTTAAACATCTGGCATATAAGCTGCCAACTTTACATGTGTTTGTGATTATGTGCCCTCAGTTGAGCTTAAAAGAAAGCCACATCTCTATATACCAACAAACCCAAAGTGAAATACATACATACATATATATATATACATATATATATATATATATATATATATAGTGTGTGTGTGTAGAGTACATTTCATCCTCTTGTGTCTAATGAAATCCTTCTAGATGACAATGTATTACACAGAATATTGCCATTTTATCAATTACCTACTTCAGATATACAAATTACATGAATTTATATATATATATATATATATATAAAAGTGAACATAGAAGTCAACACTTAGAGGCGACAGTCTGTTTCATGCTAGATGCAATCATCAGGCCATGAGTGCTGTTATTTTTCTCGGCTATTTATATATACAGGTCAGTGGTGCATTGTGGGTAGTCTATTTTGGCAGATATTTTACCGGAAGTCATTTGTTTGTTTATTAGTGTCAAATTATTTTGCTTGTTTTTATTTAATTTATTTTTATTTTTTGATTGGTGTTTTTATTAACGTAGTAAAAATTTGTTTATCTAGCTTATTGTGGGTACTCTATTATAGCGGCTATTTTGCCGGAAGTGGTTTATTTGTTTATTTATTTGGGTCAAATTGTTTTGCTTGTTTTTTATTTATTTTTATTTTTTATCTTATATATTTATTTATTTATTATTTTTATTTTGATCGGTGTTTTTATTAACGTAATAAAAATTTGTCCAAAATTATAATTATCAATAGAATACCTTAGGGTGAGTAAATGTTTTTCCAGGTGGTCAGGAAGGGGTCTTTATATTAGTAAGATTAAAAATTAGTTTGACCCCAAAAACAATAGGCCAAAAAATTTTTAAGTAAAAAAAAAATCAGGTGTGTCACTTTTATCAAAAAGCACTGTATATATACAGGGTGTCCATAAAGTTTGTGTGCAATTTAAAAAATGTTATAAAGTTAATGTACCTAGTTTAAAGTATAGCTAAAATAACTAATGTGATTTCAGGCATTACTGTAAATCAGTTGGCAAATGTTTTCCATGAACTGCAAAGTCGTATTAACCTTTGTATTGCTAATGATGGAGGACATATGGAAACTTAAATAAAATTTTTAAAAAAAACTTAAAAAATATAGATTTACTTCTTTCTAATCCTTTTTACAGATTATTTCTATCGCAAATACAAATAAAGTTATAAATTTTTTTAAGTGTACACAAACTTTATGGACACCCTGTATATAAAAATTAATTCTATCCTCTTGTTTATATATATATAATATATATATATATATATATATATATATATAATAAAAGCCAATGTCAGTGTGTCACACTTTTTTTAGTTAAAGGGACACAACTCTCAATAGCCCATCTCTTCCTTCTATATAATAAATGCAAATGTCAGTGTGTCACACGTTTCCAACATTACTCCTAGAGGCCATAGTTCAACATTTCATACGATTTTGAAATCAGGCCGACTATGCAAGAAAATTAAAAACATTCTGGGCTGGATCTGGACCAGAAATTCTGAAATCTTTGATTCCCAAGTTTTCATTACTGCAATTGTTTTCAGCAATTAGGATATTTTTTTTTTTTTTTTTTTTTTTTTACATGATTTTTTGCAACGAATATTTTGTACAATAACAATTTTTATAACTTAGAAATAAATTTGCGAATAATCAAAATTGCAAAATTAATTGAAAGTCACCCATGAAATAAAAATAATTATTTGTACGGAAAGTAAGGACCGACATACATCAAATTGCCTTTAACTTAAGTGGCAGCAGAAGAATTATCTTTCAACTTTTAAAAAGTAAGCTTAAATATTAATGCAATACTTAATTTTGGGGGTCAGCTTACTGTCAACCACCTCAGACGAGACTCTGTCTCTCCACTTGAAGGCAGAGAGGTTGACAAGCAAAGTACTGGCAAACATAGCAGATCTTGTTAATTTCTAGGTCCAATCACAACTGATGTCCCCAAATTGAAGGCTTGACTTGGTCATCAATACATAGCTGTTGTTTGTATCAGAAAACACCTCTACCCCTTGCCATTGACTTAATTCTACAAAGCAAATGATATGTCTGGCTGCCTACATATCGAAGTCTACCTCCATCTGCTTTGTGCTAAGTGGCCTACAAGAAGTTTCATCTGCACTTTGAGAGGTCTTGTATTTAATCCTGCTAGGTATCAATCTGCATTCCTCACCAGAAAAGCCTGGTAGGGGAACCAGTTTAGTCTCTGGGGACCTGACCATGTGGCAGTTAGTACTAGGTTACATTGTACCAGTTGTATTCATAGAGTAACCTGACATTATTTAATATGAGATTTGATGAATTTCTTCATCTTTTGTTGCAATATTTTTTAGCCAATGTAGTTTTATATGAATTATTGCTGACTAAATAAAAAGAAGTTGTAGTTTTGTAATAATATTTTTCTTTCCTTTTTTTTCTTTTTAGGTAAGTAAAACATTTCCTCATAAAAATGGTTATGAAGACACTGGTAAGCCAAAACTTTACTTTTTGTTTCTTTAATAATGGAAGAACTGAAAGAAGCCTTCTTTTCCAACAAGACATGTTTCTTCATCTGAAACAAATATTGAACAAATATTCACTTACCAAAACTTACACAGATTTAAATTATTTTAATATTTAAGAAATTACACTAAAAAGGAGAAAACATTTTATCTTGAAAATTATTGTTAGTGTTATTTAAATTTGATGAGGGTCAGAAACAAAAATGCAGGTAAAATATGGCAAAATATTGTGTCGAACTGACTGAATTTTATGTTTCAAATCCTTTTCCTGTAAGTTAATTTTCAAAAATAGTCTCAAGTTAAACCTGAATTTTGTTGAAATGATTATTTGTAATATTCATTTCAACAAAATTCAGATTGTAACAATGAAAGATATTGTCCTGGGTAAGACGATAAATTAGATCCACGTCCTGTGTAAGACGATAAATTAGATCCACGTCCTGGGTAAGACAATAAATTAGATCCACGTCCTGGGTAAGACGATAAACTAGATCCTCGTCCTGGGTAAGACGATAAACTAGATCCACGTCCTGGGTAAGACGATAAACTAGATCCACGTCCTGGGTAAGACGATAAACTAGATCCACGTCCTGGGTAAGACGATAAACTAGATCCACGTCCTGGGTAAGACGATAAACTAGATCCACGTCCTGGGTAAGACGATAAACTAGATCCACGTCCTGGGTAAGACGATAAACTAGATCCACGTCCTGGGTAAGACGATAAACTAGATCCACGTCCTGGGTAAGACGATAAACTAGATCCACGTCCTGGGTAAGACGATAAACTAGATCCACGTCCTGGGTAGGACGATAAACTACATCCAACAACAAGGCTTCTTATCAGGAGGTTTTGAGGAGCATGGAACCACCTCTTAATTGCAGGTGTTCCCAGGTGGTAGTACCTGTTAGGGTCCCAACTCTGGGCAAATAGTTAACCCCAAGCTGGTGTCAAAACACTAAGTGTAAAGATAGGTTTAATACCAGCAATAATTTTTTTTAGGAAAAATTATTACCAGCAATACATTATTACCAGCAAGACATTTTTGAAAAAAAATATTACCAGCAATAAAATTCTTGTTGGCATTAAATAACCCATTGAAATTGATATGCCATAAAACAAACCAAACCAATGAAAGGTAACATTAAATTTTTAAGTAAGAACATTTAAATATTTAAAGTGTTTCAACAGAGGACAGAAAATGTGACACTGAAATCCCCAAAAAACACTGGAATAATGAAAAATGCCTTCCAGAATCTAAGCAAAGTATTAGGAAACAGGAAAACTTTGTTAGAACCAAAAATAGTGTGGAAGTGCAATGTAATATCAGTCCTCCTATATGCTAGTGAATACTGGAGAATCTCCTCACAGATGAAAAGGCTTGAAACAACCGAAATGTCTCTACAGAAGGATGCTGAGAATACCATGGAATGAACATGTGAGCAATAACAAAGTTTTAAATAAAATTGAAATGAAAAAGAACACTTATAATTAACATCAGAAAGAGAAAGTTGAAATTTCTAGGACACATAATGAGGAAAGCGGGCTGGAGAATCTGATACTCACAGGGCAGATTTAAGGTAACAGGTACAGAGGAAAACATTGCTAAACTTTCCTAGCAAGTTTGTGTAAATGGATGACAGAACAGGGTTTAGGAAAGATAACAAAAAGACAGTTTATTAAGAGCTACAATGGGAGGAAGATGTGGAGAGCCATGAGCGCCAACGTCCTGAAGGGAAAATGGGATATAGAAGAAGAAAGGTAGATATTATAAGTTGAAATGCACATGGTATACGTTCATTGGTCACATAATTTAGTAAATATGAACAAGTACAAATTTCTAATCAGCCAATGAAATGGCAGCAATTTAATAACTGGTAACCTGCTGAATTTCATTTCATGCATCAATATGGAAAAGAAAAGTGATTTAAGGGACTTTGAGGATAGCATGGTCGTTGGTGCAAGACAGGTTTGAATATTTCGAAAACTGATTTACTAGAAAAATTGCTTTATAGAAAATATTTTACTTCGCTAGAAAAAATTACGAAAATTCATGCACAAGCATCTTTAGCATTTCCAGAGAATGTTCAGAAAAATAAAAAATCCAATGATCGACAATTCTGTGAACAGAACCCCTCCCTGTTGATGAAAGAGGTCGGAGGAGAATGGCGACAATAGCATGAATAAAGACTACTTACGGTAAAGGTATGCAAAAGAATATCTCTGAATACATAACTCATTGAACTTTAAAGCAGAATACCACGATAGGTGCCACACCTGTTAACCAAAAAAAAAAAAAAAAAAGCCAAGATTACAATTGAGTAAGGATCACAAAAATAGAAAATCAGAAATGCGTTACCCGGTCTGATGAGTCTCAATTTCTACTGCAACCATTCAAATGGTAAGACCAGAATTTGGTATGAACGTATGGAACCATCCTGCTTCGTATTAACAGTTCAGGCTGATAATATTTAACAGCCCCCACCACGAGGGTGTATGTGGCACAAGGCCGAGTTTACTGTGGGTTCTCCGAGCCCGTAGGCTCGGCCAAAAATATTCCCTTTGAACCCGCCTAAACGGGTTCAGGGCCTGTCTACCTCCCCGGGCGAAAC
This sequence comes from Acanthosepion esculentum, assembly GCA_964036315.1. Classification (NCBI taxonomy): domain Eukaryota; kingdom Metazoa; phylum Mollusca; class Cephalopoda; order Sepiida; family Sepiidae; genus Acanthosepion; species Acanthosepion esculentum. The sequence continues at coordinate 67,409,839 of OZ038515.1, read as the reverse complement.
TTTGCTCTTCGGCAAAGCCTCATCTGAGTTCCTCTCCGCTCGAGGCAGAGACTTCGACAGAAATGAACAGTCTGGTCGACTGATCCCTAACGTTTTTCTAAGCGTAGCTTAGATGTGGCACAAGGCCGAAAGTATGGGGCACCCAGTGAGGATCGAACTCACTGTTTAGTCGTAAGTGACCAAGCGAGACAAGCTTGCTAACCATTACACCACGTCGAGGCTGATAGGGTTAGTTCTATAATGGTATGTGGAATATTTTATTAGCATACGTTAGGACCCTTGGCACCAATAAACGATCGTTTAAATGCCGCAGCCTACCAAGGTATTATGACTGACCATATACCTTGGTCTCTCTCTCTCTCAATATATTATATATATATATATATATATATATATATATATATATATATATATAACAAACTATTTCTAATTCTAACAGTTGAAATATAATCCTTGAAAATGGCTAAATGTATAGCCGAAAGCGCTCGGATAAAAAGAACATCCGGACAATTTTTATATAATTTATCCTCTGAAAAGAAAAACTTTATTAGATCGCATGAGAAATTATGTAAAAAAAACCGAATGCAGAGATCTGGTGCACTACGTGCCACAAGGTCCCCAAACAACCCTCTGCGGGTTTTGAATTCAGAGTTGTCCTTCTACTAGACCAGTTGCCATCCAAGGCTATAGAACCCCAGTCTGTCCTGCTATTTACCCATTGCTGGAGGGAGAAGATAATTAATACCTTTCCCAAACTGATTCCTCAATCCAAGCCGTTATCCACTACTCATATATATATATATATATATATTAGGTCATCCCATAAGTTCTGTCCGAATTTTAATTTTTTGTTAAAATGAACAAAATTTAAAGAGTATTTTATAATGTCTAATGAAGCTGAACATTATTTTTATGTTTAGATGCATTTAAACTGATCAAATTTTATTTCAGAGAACAATAAAATTAAATTTTGTTTGATTAAAACCCTGCTAACATGTGAGTACCCAAGAATCATTTGAGACACATAATGCTTTATGAGTTCAAGAAAGGAAACTCAGCAGCCGAAGCGGCTAGAAACATTCACTCAGTTTATGGAGAGGAATGTTTGAATGAAAGAACTTGCAGAAGATGGTTTGCAAAATTCAGAGGTGGAGATTTCACCCTTGAAGATCGAACCAGACGTCCAGTTGAGTTTGATGAAAAGCTTCTTGAAGCAGCCCTTGAAGAAAATCCTGCTTTATCAGTTGAGGAATTGGCAGTGGTTCTCAGTTCAAACCATACAACTGTTCATCGTCATCTTCAACAACTTGGAAAATGGGTGCCTCATAAATTGTCTGAAAACAACCTCAAATCTCGAGTTGACATCTGCTCTTCTCCCCATTCTCGCCAACTTGTTTCACCTTTTTTGGATAGACTTGTGACTAAAATCATTTCCTTGCGGTTTCCTTCCTCTGTCTTAAATATATCCCGTGGGTGTTAAATTCTCTGAGCCCTCTTTCCTCATTATGCATCCCAGAAGTGTCAACTGTCTCCTTCTGGTTGTAAGTATATTTCCTTTTCATTCCTATTTTCCTCGTTGCTCATATGTTCTGTCTGTTGTATTCTAAGAATTCCTCTTGATTTAAGTGTCTTCATCCCTGAGGAAATTATATAGAAGTTGAGTCCTTTTCTCCAAGGACATCTCTTAATACTTTGATTAGTTTTTTTACATGTATATTGAGTTATTCTTATGTATCTCTGGATTTCCCCTGTCTCTTTCTGATTGTAAGTATACATTTCTTTGCCGTTCCTATTTTGCTAAAGATTTTCTCATTAATAATGTCTGTAAATTATATTCTGTCAGAACTGTTAATTTCCATTTTCTTACTTTCTTCTTTCTTTCTTAGTCACTCACCCACTCTCTCACACACCTTTTTCCGTTTTTCTCCTTCCATCTCACTTTCTTTCACTCTCTCTCTCTTTCTTTTTTTTTTTTTTGACCGCTTCCTGTATCATCTATCATCGTGATGCCATCTCTGCCTCTGTACACATGATTTCCTTTTTTTATTCGGTTTATTTTTCAATATATATATATATATACTAGCAAAATTACCCGCGCCTTGCTGTGTGTCACACATTTGTAAGAAAATGATGACTGATTATTAAATCATGGTTATAATTTGTAGAAAAGATTATGCATTTCTATATTACTCAATGATCTTGCCAATGTGACCTCTATCTTCTGGCTTTCTCCTTCAATATTTTGGATAGGAGTCATTCCCTTGTTCTAATTTAAACTTAATTTAAATCAAAAGGAGAAAAAAACATTGGCGGGCTGCAAAAACAGCTTGATCTGACCCCTTTGATATGCATTGGATGCAATACTTGATTGAATGAATTGATAAGCTGATTTCAACTTTGATATGACAGTTGAATTGTTGCAATAAATATGTATTGTAAGGCACTACACACTGATTAGTGATTTCTTGCTCAACTTGATATCCATTTTGTCTCATTTTGATCTTGCTGATGTGACCTCAATCTTCTGGCTTTCTCCTTCTATATTTTGGATAGGAGTCATTCCTTTATTTAAATTTAAACTTAATTTAAATCAAAAGGAAGAAAAAAACATTGGCGGGGTGCAAAAACAGCTTGATCTGACCCCTTTGATATTTGATTTCATACATTGATAGGGCAGTTGAATTGTTGCAATAAATATGTATTGTAAGGCACTCCCCACTGGTTAGTGATTTCTTGCTCAACTTGACATCCATATTGACTCATTCCCTTGTTCAAATTTAATTTAAATCAAAGGGAAAAATTTTCAGTGTAGGGTCTGTGCCCACCAGGTACCACCTTTGATCAAAATGAAATATATTCATCCAAGTAACCTGGCGAGTGAAGAAGAGGATTCATACCTTTCATATCCTTTACTCTACCGTGCCTCCCTAGCGGATAGCGACTCGGATTGAGTAATCGGAGAGCCGTTTTCGAATTCCAGTCGAATCCCTTACATTTACTTGCGTGCTAATACCCTTGGGAAAGATATGAATCCTCTTCTTCCCCTCCCCCATACCCCAGTTATGGGTAAATAGCAGAACAGACCGGATTCTTTACCCTTGGATGGCAACTGGTCTACCACAGAAAGAAATGGCAACTTACTGCAGGGGAAAAAATCTGCCTCGTCAGTCATGTATCGAAAGAAACATGATCGCCCGAGTGTGTATCATGCATGGCACATAGTTGACTGAATCTCTAAGAACCTATTTTGCTAATTTTCTGTTCAATCTGAGAACGGAAACAAATCACTTTTTAATTTAAAAAATAATTAAACCATTTTCGTAGTTTAATAGGAAACATTTATTTATTAAGATATTTCCAGGTTAAAATTCTGTTCTCATCATATTTTTTTTCAAAAGTATGATGCTTTTTTACTCTAGTGTTATCAGCTGTGTCATGGTTTCTTAGCCACATTCAAACTGAATCACTGCAATCCCAAAGATCTAATAGAAGACGTATCAAATTTATGACTAAGAACATTTACCACATTTTTAACTTCATGATAATTTCTTTTGTCAGAATAAATTATGATCATCATAAAAACCCTCTTTCAGTCTCTGCAGAACTTACAGTAATGGTAGTAATTATATTTTTTAGCTATTATATATAGGCTATTAATATATAAGATTATTTTCGGATAATCCAACAACAGGTTCACTCAGCTTTTATAATTTTAGGAATCTGTTTGCGTGAACCAGTAGGATGCCACCACTGGGTGAATCCGAAAATTCTGATTTTTAACAAAGTTTAATCATGCTAATATTTTGTCTAATGGACTAATAATATACAATAATAATTATTATTTTTATTATGACGTTTTTGAATTTCTTTCGTCAGCCTACTCATATATTTCTTTTTAGAAATGATGCTTTTTGACTACCGTCATCAGCTGTGTTATGGTTTCTTAGCCACATTCACTGCTATCAGATCTCTCTCTCTCTCTCTCTCGCTCGCTCACCTATTTTTTTCTACACAGCTAGTGTTATATATCTATATCTTTATTTCACTTTTTTTTCTTCCCTGTTGTTTATTATTATGGTTGGGTGTGTGTGCGAGAGCATAGCGTAACTAACATTTTTACCTAGAACATCGGCTATTAATATATAAGATTATTTTCGGATAATCCAACAATTGGTTCACAAAGCTTTTATAATTTTAGGAATCGGTTTGCGTGAACCAGTAGGATGCCACCACTGGGTGAATCCGAAAATTCCGATTTTAAACAAAATTTAATCATGCTAATATTTTGTCCAATAGACTAATAATATGCAAAAATTATTACGGCTTTTTTTTTTTTCATTTCTTTCATCAGTCCACTGTACATGATGGCTGCAACCTCATTGTAGTGCATGCCCATCACAAAATATCGTTGGAAGACTTAGTTGTGCTTTGAACGGATATGACTCTTTAAACCGGATAAACTTTTAGAATCTATGTCACCAAGTTGGCAGACATGAGAAACATATTTATTTTGTTGTCATTAGGTCTATTTTTGTGACTGTTTGCAGTCCTTTCAATCCACAAGCTTACAAACATTTCCGCAAAAGTGACATGAATTCTCAGTACTTAATGTCACTTTGTAGTTGGCTGTTGTACGATGAATTTGTATTTTCACTTAATTTTTTGTTTTACTCTCGGGCTAATCGTAGCACAAACATGACAAGTGAGATCATGCGTATCACCTATATGGCCTGCAAATTTTACATCAAGACATTATTTATATATTTATATATATATATATATATATATATATATATATATATATATATATATAAAATCAAGAACGTGTCGTCTAGGTACGCAAGGTAGACAGTCCCTATCCTGAATAAAATAGATCAGCAGCTACATTTTCCTTCTGTGGCACAATATGCACCTAATTCAACAAAATTATGAAGGTTACTCTGATTATTATGCATAAAATGTAAAATATTTTATTTTTTTGTAGATTTATTACATAACGGTCACAAGCTGCCTATCCTGAGTAATTACCGACTGCACATGCCTTATATATATATATATATATATATATATATATATATATATATATATATATACACTTCAAAAATCAGGAGATCAAATCCGCTATCTTGGTTTCAACCTTACGGTATCCTCAGGCGATTTTTATCAAATGACCTCTTAACGCTTTTTTAAAAATTTTTAACTAATGAACGCGATATTATTTTAAAAAAATAAATAAACAAACTCACGGCGTTTGGTGTAACTGTAATATAAATAGTATAAAAGTACGAGAAGGATGTGATGATGGAAGAAGAGGATAAAGAAGAAAACTAAAAGTATTATAGAAATATCAGTGGGGGGGAATAATTGAAATATTTTTTTATCCAGTCTCATATGTGCTTAAGAGGAATTTCTTAATATGCATGCAACGTCGTGCGTTTGTTTGTTTATTTTTTTTATCAAAATAATATCGCATTCATTATTTGTATTTATTTATTTATTTATTGAAAATAAAGCGTTAAGAGGTCATTTGATAAAAATAGCCTGAGGATACCGTAAGGTTGAAACCAAGGTAGAGGATTCAACTAACCTTCTGATTTTTAAAGTTAAAAGATCAACAAGTTATTTTTACTTTTATTTTTTTTGTTTTTGTTTTTCATACGTGTATTAAGCACTTTTTAATAAGTTTCCTGGTCTGATTCAACTCTGACCATTAACCTTATATATATATATATATATATATATATATATATATATATATATATATATATATATATATATTCTGACAAAGATTTTCTAAAAACAGAACTTACATGACTAAAAAAAGTCCCAAACTTAATAAAGACAAGATTTTCAAATTCTTCATTTTTAAGAGAAAAGAACAAAGGATTTTTTTATTATTAAATTATCATTTTTTTTAATCGTTTTTCGAACCTTCAAAGTTTAGGTTAATTGTTTTTTCTTGCGTCAGCGGGTCACCATCAATTAGTTTGGGCAATTTTAGAGCTGATGTGGAAATTCTAGCAAAATATTGTCGGATTTTAATGAAACTTTCAGGTCTTATTCACAAATTAATTAAATTATTTTAGAAACGTTTCTTTTCTTAGAAAATCTTGGCAAAATGATTTTTTTACATCTGTTACCCGCTACGCTTATTTAATTTGAAGAAATTTCAAGAAATTTTGTACTGCTTATTATTTATATTAGTCATACGCAGGACTCCTTGTAGAATTTAAATCATTTTTTTTTGGTAAAACAGGACCCCCACTTACCGAAAATCCACACTGAATCGTAAAATAAAAAATGCAATAAAACTAAAACAATAAAATCAATTTTTATGAGAATTGTTTTCATTTTTTTTAATTTTAAGAATAATTTTTTAAATAATTTATAAAGTTTTTAAACCTTTTAAATTTCGGTATTAATTTCTTGTAAATACGGACGTTCATACACGACGTTATCTAAAAATAGGAAGAATAATTATATCGTAAATTTAAAGCCAAAATACCTAAAATTCAATAAACAATAGATTACGGAGAATATTTTTCCTAATTTTTAAGTCGCTCACGTTATATTCCTCAATTAATTTTAAAGATATGTCCACCGTAGAAGAAAGTAGATAAATTTCTGTCAATCAACTTGTCAACACTTTAAATAAACATCTACCTCTCTGTTAAAAAATGCATTTCTGCGATATTTCAAACTAAAAGTAAATCATTTGTTTCAAATCAGATTAATTAAACATTAAATCAATTAATATTTCTCAAATAAGGTTTCAGAAAAGTGTTTTATTTTTTAAAGATTTTTTTAATGAAGAGAACTACATTGTGCTGGCAGAGAGCTAAAAATCAGTGATTTTGAATGATTTCTAAAAGAAAAACCTCCTTCCAGTCAATTTAAATTAGTTTTGAAATACAGCAAAGTATTTCGCTTATTAGAAATATTAAATTTAATCCATTAACTTGAAATTAAAACTAAAATAAAATTTCAAGAAATATTTTTCATTTTTAAAAATTAATTTTAAACCTTAGGTATCGCGTTTCTTTGATGGTACCTAATAAATAAATAAATATAAAGCCAATATTGTATATCAATTTAAATGTCCTTTAGGAGATTGTATCTCTGATAAAAATGTCAATACGTACGTTGGCTTTACTACGATGATGCTAACAAAAAGGCTTACATTTCATTTGGCTGAACATAGTTCAATAACTCAACATTTAAAGGAACACTCATGTCTACACTTACAGATTAGACGGATATTAGTTGAAAATACGTCTATATTACATAAAAACAATAATAAGCAAAAACTAAAAGTCCTTGAAGCCCTTCATATAAGAAAATTAAAGCCCAAAATAAAGTCAACTATAAGTATGGAAACAGCCCTTAAATGCTTATAAAAAATTATATCTTTACGAGCAAAAATGGAAAAATTACTTCCCTTATACTGGAAAAAAAAATCACATGAACTTTGAAACCTAGAACGCTGCATAAGCAGTAAAAACGAACCGTTGAAATGTTTTCAATTTACAGAAACACATATACATACTCAAAGACAACCTCCTGAAGACTGCCTCAGATGAAATTGAAGATACTTTGGAAAATAGAAACTATTTAAAAGAAAATGTTGGTATTTGTCTTAATCAATTTTCTAAGACTACCAAGAAATTAATCCGTGAACTTGAAAGGATCACAACGAAAACTAATCGACATATGTCTAAATTATTTAACCAAAGCTGCTTGAATGAACATATGCTGCCGAAATAGACATGATATATCGTCAGAATTATCCTGATGATCCGGTAGGTGAGACCTAAATAGAAAACTTCTGGATCTTTAGGTATTTTAATTTTGTTCTACGTAATGTATTGAGCACTTTTACGTTTTAACTTAGGATGTTTTTTCTTTCGGCTAGATTCTTTTAGTCTTTTCTTTTTTATTGATTTTTCCCCCAAAATAGCAGTTTGTCTTTTTATTTTTTTTTTTTTATTTACAAATTATACAATCTGGGTTTTTTTCACATCGTCAGTTATAATTTTAAATATATATATATATATATATATATATATATATATATATATATATATATATAAAATAAATGATGACCTTTAGCAACCACGGTTTTTACCAAGGTCGTTTCTACCTGACGAAACAATCTTCGTTTGGTTTGTTTTACGGCATATCAACCTCAATGTGTTATTTAATGCCGACAAAATTTTTATTGCTGATATTTATGTTTTCAAACATGTATTGCTAGTAATATTTTTCCTTAAAAAAAAATCTATTTCTGATATTTTTTTCAAAAAAGTATTGCTGATAAAATTTTATTGCCTAAAATGTATTGCTGATAATAATGTATTGATGGTAATCATTTTTTTCTTTTACAAAGTATTTCTGGTATTAAGACCTATTTTTACACTTTCATAGTGTTTTGACCTCAATTTGGGGGTTAACTATTTGCCCATAGTTGGGACCCTAACAGGTGCTACCACCCCCGGATCAGGGTGGACCTGGAAACACCATCAAAACCTCTTCATCAGCGGTCTTGCTGTTGGACGTAGTTTATCGTCATACCCAGGACGGAAACCATCTTGGTAGAAACCGTGGTTGCATAACGGGCAGTGTTTCGAATACTTTTATATCTTAATTTGCCCTACATTTTCATTTTATGAAAACTGAGCACTCATTTAATTGAGACGTTGTTTTTGGCGAATATCACTTCATATATATATATATATATATATATATATATATATATATATATATATATATATATATAGTGTGTGTGTGTGGCCTGGCGATTGCGACTAGCATGAAACAGCCTGTCCCCTCTAAGTGTTGACCTCAATGTTCACTTTTATATTTACACACGCTGTATCTCTGATATTGAGCACTTTATCCCCTAAATATAGCGCACCTTAAGACTATATTTCTATATATATATATATATATATATATATATATATATATATATATATATAGTCGAAAAGTAAGTTCCACTAATACAGCTTCTTCCCGCGAGCCATTGCCTTATAGAACAGACTCCTAAGATGTTTTCCCGATCACTACAATCTTAACCTGTTCAAGTCTAGAGTCAACCGTTATCTTCCCCTCCTATCCATATAAACTACCCACTAACGTAATGGGTGAACCTTACTGTAAATACATACACACACACATATATATATATATATATATATATATAATCATTTTCTCTTTTGCTATTGTTATAACGCATCATCTTCCTTTCTCTTGGTTGGTGAAGAACATTTATTGTGGTATTTTTTTCAGGAACTTTGTTAAAAATGTCCATACTCCCTATTTACTCGTCTTTCTTCCTCGTCGTGAGGTTTTCCACTCCGTGTCTTGACCTTTCGATTTTTACCCTACACCGCCACTATAGCCTCGCTTCTATCCACCCACCCGGTATTCCAGATGCAGACGCTCCTAATCGCTAGCAATGTTTGTTCTAGTGTCCTTCCAGTTCTACTCGACGACGTTTCCAGGCAACGCTTGAATCTTTACAAGGCTTCCGTTCTCATCTTGATGTCCTCTCTCCGTTTTTTTTTTTTCCTTTTCTTTTTACCAAACGACTATTTATTCTTCATTTTTCGTTTTTTTTTTATTTCCTTTTTTTTTCCTTCTTCCAATTTACCCGTATATCCCCAGTATATAAATCTTTTCTTTTTTTTTTTTTTTTTTTTTTTATATTAGTCTTTTTTAATGTTCCTCCTTCGACTTCCTTTGCAAAGACACGAGCTTTGGGCAAGTTTTTTTTTTTTTTTTTTTTTTTGTTTTTTTTTAATCACTAAGCTGGTGGGAAAGTTGGGGGTCATAGTTTACTTGCGCTACAAATGTATCCAAATAAATAAAAAAATTATCGAATTTTACCTTACATACACTTTTATGACCTAGATGATTTTACAAGCATATGCTCAAGATATTCACACACTGAGCTCATACAAGTCGTTTTTGAAACTCTTGAATGATTTACATCTCAATTATGGAACTGTCTTAATGTTATTTGTACACAGGGCCGGCGCATAATACCCACCGACCGGGGGAGGGGGCAAGCTTGATAGGAGTCCTCGGGCAAGCTTGATTGGGGTTCCCGGGCAGTGCTTTGCGACTTTGGTTATCTTCTCGACATTTGCTTTTTCTACTTTAGTATATACCTTACAAATTAAGCTAAGTACAATTATTAAAGTTGGTATCTCTAATTATTCGCCGAAAAAACATGACATGATGAAAAAAGGCCCCAAACTTAATAAAAAAAAATGTTATCATCAAATTACTTATGTTAATATTAAGACCAAAGAATTTTTTGTTTATTTTATTACATTTTTTAACCTTTCCAGCACGTTCGAAATTTTGGTTATATATATATATATATATATATATATATATATATATATATATATATATATTACGTCAGCGGTCAACGTAATATTTACCATTAGTTTTTTGTTTTGTTTTTTAGCGCCCTTTCTCAGGTGAAAAATACATTAATTTGGAAATTCTTGCAAAACTCACATAATTGTCGGATTTTAATGAAACTTTCAGAATTTATTCGTAAATGAATGAAATTATTTTAGACATTTTTTTTTTTTTTTAGAAAGTCATGGTAAATTTCTTTTTACATCTGTTACCCCCCTTCCCTCCTCACACACACACACACACACACACACTTAATCTTATGAAAACTTGAGAAATTCGGGAGCGTGCCTTTTCGTGATTATATTACTTAAAAAAAGCACAAGACTTTGAAGAATATAAGTGATCGATTATTTTTTTTTTTTTTTTTTTTTTTTTGAAAATCGAAATACGTAGGTATCGAAAATTCAGCTCTGAATTGTAAAATATAGAGCCTAATAAAACTAAGACATAACTTAATTAGAAAAACTTTTAATGGCTTTTATGAATAATATATGTTAAGGACAATATTGTCTGAAGCCCAAATATTTTTCCGATAAAAAATGAATTTTTACAAGAATTGTTTCCTGTTTTTTTTCTTTTCTTTTTTTTTTTTTCAATTTTAAATACAAAATGTGATAAATGTGATAAATATTTTAAAATTAAGTTTCAATCCGACCCCCTTAGGAAATACTGTTATTAAGTAGATCTATTTATAGAGATTATGAAATTTACAGCTTATTACAATCTGCGACACGGGTATTTAAAAAAGAATTTTAATCTATTTATGAAACATTTATTCCAAATATATGGATGATCGTAAGTGACGTTAATGTCACGTTTTAGTTGTTTCTCCTGACTGCAATAAACTGACCTTAGAAAATGTTAGTTACTTTTCATACTGCGAACATGTGTTGAATTCTCTGACTGACTTTGACCACCAGCGTCGCATTTTCAAAAGTTTTATTTTTCTTACGTCCTATTTCAATAAATATTTTAATTTAATTTTTTTTTAAATATGATTAATTTATTGTTTTACAGTGAGAAACATACTGCAATTATTAATTATTTTCTTTTTTTAAATTTAAATTCTAGGGACGGAAACAAAACAATAAATATCAAAAATAAGGAAAATTAACACATTAAAAAAAATTATATTTCATAAAAATGAGAGAGGTACCTATTTGTACCTATCTTATTTATTGGTATTATTTTTAATTTTTATATTATTTCAGTTGTAAAATTATTTCATAACCGAGATACAAAAATTAATAATAGATAAAAATAATACCATAAACTTTCATAAGAATTGTACGCTCTCACTTATAAAATTTTTAATTTATTTTATTGTTAGTATTTTTCCAGAAATCCTCTTCAAACGTAAAGTTAAAATACCTAAAAAAAATCAATAAAATATTAGATTCTTGAAAGTATTTAATTTTTAAAAATTACTATGTAGTTAAATTCGTAGTAAAAATTCGAAAAAAATTGTCACCTCTGACCTTCCGTCCCATATATTCCCTTGACCTTAGCTGTCAATAATTGAACCCCTCGCCCACCCGCAAAACAAGTCACTACGATTAACGTTAAGACATGCTTCTACTATTTTCAACTAAATTTTTTCTTCTAAAAAAGGTTAGTAATATTTGTTTCCATTTACATGAAGTAAACTTTAAATCTTCTAATTTTCCTCAAAAACTTTTGAAAAAAGATTTTTAAACGGAGAATTTAACATTTGTTTACAAAAGTTTCAAAATGGCGGACATCATCGATTTTAGAGTATTTCGCTGACTCAGAAAAACAAGATTTTTAACTAAAATTTTGGACGTGCTAGGACGGATTAAAAATATAAAAAATAATAAAAAATATTTTGGTCTTTGCTCTTAATAATAATATAAACATTTAGACGATAAAAAATTGTTTTCATCAAGTTTGGGGCCTTTTTTATCACGGTATGCTCTTTTTTAGTGAATCTACTATTAAAGGATGACAAATCAGATTATGTCGTCTTTCTGGGGTCTTTTTTTTCTTTTTTGTCCAAATATGTCAATTTGTTTTGTTAAGTCACGAAAAAACACTATATAAAATTCACTATTTTTTATCCATAATGTCGAATATGCTTTAAAAATGTTCAAATTTTTAATAAGAAAAATCTCAAGTTGATTGATTTATTAAAAGCCACCCTATCGGACAGCATTTAAGCTAGATCTTACAAAGAGCTCTTGATTAGGCCTTCATCACAATAGGTAGGTAAGATTAGATGCGATAGGCATATTAGATGCGATAAACTAAAGAAAAACTCAAAATTGATCGCTGCATTTAAGTATTGCATTAATATTTAAGCTTACCTTTTAAAAGTTAAACGATAATTCTTCTGCCACAACTTAATTTAAAGACAATTTGATGTATGTAGGTCCTTACTTTCCGTACAAACAATTATTTTTATTTCATGGGTGACTTTCGCTGGATTTTGCAATTTCGATTTTCCAAAATTTATTTCCAATTTTATAAAAATTGTTTCCGTGCCCCCAAAAACGTCGTCGCAAAAAATTACGTAAAAAATCGCCGCAAGCAATGGCAGTAATGAAAACTTAGGAATCCAAAATGCCAGGGTTACGGGTCCGGATCCGTCCCTGGTAAGTTTTTAATTTGCTCACGGAATCGTCCTGATTCCAAAATAGTATATGATGTTGGTCTACGGCCTCTAGGAGTAAAGTTGGAAAAGAGTGACACACTGACATATTCGCACTTATTATATAGCTAGAATGATCTATTATGTCATGTCTCTAATTTGCATTTAGATACATTGTATTTATTTTCACTTTTCCTAGTTGAATTGTCCACATATGATCCATTTGTGTACATAATTAGGTTACAATAAAATTTGTATTTTATATGAATACTATCTCTTATGAAAATTGAGATGTAGTAATGGCGGCATTGTATCATAGATTCGGAGCGAGGGCACGAGACCCTTGCATCGGCCCTTTTTGTACTTAACCATAAAAGGAAAATTAAGATAAAATTTTCACATTTCTAATTTTTTAAAATAAGGGTTTAGGTTGAGAAACCCTGGTCAGCATTGAAAAATCAAAATTCGAAAAAGAGTTTAAATTTTGCATTTAACGTCAACCCATTTGCAGTGGCAAACTAGGTCTAAAAGTATTAGTTGCCTGGAGACAAAGGGTCCTACCTACAACTACAATGCTATCTTTCTCAGTAATTACAATGTACTGTACACATTATTACTGGCAGTAGATATAAAATGTAAATACAACAGAATATTATAAATGATTTTATTTTTTAAATATTTTTAAGTAGTCTACTGCACAATTCACACATTAACAGATAATTTAAATGCACGCTAGATCATTGTGTGCAGTCCACTATATGAAGAACAGCCGTTTGTGTTAACTAGATGATTGTATGATAACAATTGCTTCTGCATCCAATTCATCTAACAATGTCTTTTCAATGGAAAAACATGTATGATTCCAAATTTTCGACAGATAACGAATATCTTTATGATCTTTAGCTTTGAAAATGTATTCACATTGGCCATGAGTAACTGATAGTGTGCAGACGTCTTTATAAAATTGTATTACTTTATATTGGAGGCACGATGAAGTAATGGATAGCGGCTCGAATTGAAAAACCGGAGAGCAGAGTTCGAATTCCAATCGAATCCATTACATCCATTTACGTGCTAATACCCTTGGGAAAGGTACGAATCTTCTTCTTCTCCTCCTCTACCTAGAAAATAGCAGGACAGTCTGGGTTCTATAGTCTAGGAAAAGGAAAAACTCTGAATTCAAAACCGCTCTCAGCTCCACCCGTTCCCTTCTCATGAGTTAACCTACTTAGGGAGCCCTTCTCTCTTTTTCTCTAGATTGATATTACTTATCATATTACAAGGGCGACTTGTTTCCGAACGCACTCGTCAGTTGCGGCGGCTAGCCAAGTCCCTTTTGCAGACACATTTGTGTTTATTGAACACAAGGACAACGATAGATAGATAGGAACAGACTGAGATAGATAGATAATAATCTGAGGAGGCACGGTGGAGTAATGGATACCGGCTCGGATTGAGGAATCGGAGAGCAGAGTTCGAATTCCAATCGAATCCATTACATTCATTTACGTGTTAATACCCTTAGGAAAGGTATGAATCCTCCTCTTCTCCCCCCATCTATGGGTAAATAGCAGGACAGACCGGGATGGCAACTGGTCTACCGCAGAAAGAAATAACAGCCTACTGCGGGAAAAAAAATCTGCCTCGTTAGTTATGTATCGAAAAATACTTGATCGCCTAAGCGTGTATCACGCATGACACAAAACTGACAGACTGATTACTTTATAAAGTCCTTATTCCTTTGTATTACTTTATAAAGTCCTTATTCCTTTGTATTACTTTATAAAGTCCTTATTCCTTTATATTACTTTATAAAGTCCTTATTCCTTTATATTACTAAAACAGTTGTCTGTGTTTGTTTGTATATTGCATTTTTTATATATATATGGAAGGCCCAATCCATCAGGGGCCCACTTGTCATCGGTTAAGCTGACACCCTGGCCAGTCTACCTCTGCCTCTTTGCATAAGTCATTCACATGCAACATAGATATATGCATATAGTTTACCTATACGCATGAAAAAATTCACACGCAGTATGTGACGAACAGAGAATATTTCTCTTTTTAGAATATAGATTTATTTAATCTGTTATTCTTGAATCCTGATTTCTTTCCATGAATATCTTTTGAGTCCTTATAGTTCAAGGAATTGGCAAGATTATCACATTCAGCTGACATGAAACGGTTGGCTGTTTTATGTTGGTTGGGTAGGGCTGACACACGTTTTCTGTTTGGTCAGGAGCAGATCGCACCGGGTGTCGACTCCCTTGCGTTTAGCAAAAAACAGATGCCAGGTCCCCAACCCTGCCAGTCGGCTATGAGTTTTGGTGTACAACTCCATGAACTCTGTATAAAGCAGATGTTAATCTCTGTTTTTGGTTGAAGGTCGATATAGGTACCCTTATATACTTTGCCCCCAAAATCAAGAAGAGGTTAAAATTTCACTTGTTCGGGCGATCCTTTACAGGAAATCAAGTCGGTAAAAAAAAGCCAGATATAATATAAATTGAAAATACGATTTCAGTTTTATTAGAAACAATCATTTAAGCTTTTGAGAAAGAAAGAAAAAAACTTATAAGACTATAAGTGTTATGGTCCAATATCCTCGCAGCACGGTTATGGTCCAAGGTAGAACCAAGGAAGAAGAACACGAACACAAGAGTAGTAAATAACAAAGATATATTACAACAGAAATATAATACAAGAAGTTGAATGTGTTAGTATTAACTGTCAGTCTGGTTTAGAGTGAACTAATATGTCTTGACTCGTTAGGTCTCAACTCATTCCTTCTCTCCTCTCCTCTCTCTCTCTCTCAGAGGCGCAGTATTTATAGAGTCAGGAAGAGTCCATTCTCATTATAGGTAAGTTCCCATAACAATAATTTTTTTTTCTTTCTCAAAATTTTTGACGCTACCGAATTTACAGTATTTAAATATTTTGTTTTGCAACTGTGAAATTAAACATTTTCTGAATAAATTTATTTCTAAATTTGACCAATTTTAAGGTAACTTAAGTTTAATTTGTGAGCTATCTACACATGCGAGTCTCTCTATGGCACAGATATCCGAGTACGATTACGTTTGCACTATAGTAGCGATATCTTAAATGATGTATATCTGATTCTAATTGTGGTCATGGAAAACATACAGGGTGTGGCAGGAATACTTCTCCCATATACCTTCCAGAAATACCTCCCACATAATGGTAAAACATTAGTGGCAATGGTGTCTTCTAACTAATGTCTTATCCTTATGTGGGAGGTATATGTAGGGGGTAATTCTGTCGCACCCTGTACAATAAAACCATCAATTGAC
Organism: Acanthosepion esculentum; assembly: GCA_964036315.1. Lineage (NCBI taxonomy): Eukaryota > Metazoa > Mollusca > Cephalopoda > Sepiida > Sepiidae > Acanthosepion > Acanthosepion esculentum. Next base: position 67,393,483 of record OZ038515.1, on the reverse strand, counting down.
TATAGAAATAATTGCCATTTATTTCCGTGACGTGTAACTTATCTTTACAGTCGGGACATTCACAAGTCTATAAGATATAAAGTTATCGAAATTCGTTCATCTTTGGATGAAAAACATTAAATAAATTGCTCACTTCAAAGCATGCCACCACTGCATGGAAGCAAATATGACTCTATAGCGTATACCCCTCTAAAGTCAATTGAAAGTTCTCTAAGACAAATTATAAAATTATTATTGCTTTTTTTAAAGCTTTTCCATACTAAATTTATTTTTAAAAATGATATTAGAACTTATGGTGACATCTAGTTATTTCAACACTAAAACGACGAGACCTAATAGACAATCTAGTAGTGCGCTTCAATTCGTGTGGTCTAGGTACCAGGAGTGAAAGTCCATTAGAACAATTGCCATAAAAATATTTATAGAAAAGACAAAGAGAAGCCATGTAACAGAGGTGGAAAAGTGACTGAAGTCGAAATACTTCCGATTTCATTACAGACCCTTTTTATGGATTTCTTCGAGAATCTCAAGATATATATATATATATATATATATATATATATATATATATATATATATATATATATATATATATAAAATTGTAATCTTATAAATATAAGAAATTATACTCGTCCGGAAAACCTTCGGTGCCTTGATTTGTGAGAAAACAAACCAATACCAAAGGGGAAAAAAGGTACAAAAAAAAAGAACAGAGAACATGTACGTCAGCCGAAAATAATCGTCTAGCATCCAAGTTCAGAGTCCAAAGAAAAAAAAACCGATACGAGTAAGTAAAATAACTAATTAAAGTGCTCGATACGCTAAGTAGAGCAAACCTAAGTTAAAGATAAAGAGCCAGACAAACCTACCACGGTTTCACCTACGCGGATCGTCAGGGACTACTGGCCAGTAGTCCCTGACTTAGGTGAAACTTAGCTATAACTTATATAAGGAGCATCAGACCAGATATGGCAGCAATATTCAATGCACGGACGAATGTTAGATTTATAAATGTGCAAGATGGATACTGACCATAAAAAAATCTGGCCCGACACAATGGACCAAAAATTGAGAATATATATTTTTCTGCCTCTTCTGACCCATATACACATTCAATGATCGTATTTATTCCCTGGAGTTTTACCTGTTGAGGTTCGCGTTCGTTTATTCACCTGAGTTTTACCTGTTGCTCTGGAATGTTGCACTCTTAACAAAAACTTGTTTTGAATCATGTGCTTTTTTTTTTTTTTATTATAATGGTTTGATTCATCTGCACTAAGATCAAGATCACAATTTAAATATCACACTCTATTGTAAACCTTAATCACCCGAAAGAGGGGGGGGTATAATGAAAATCTAAGATAATCCAGTAAAAACAGCTGCTTTTGGTCCACCAAAAAACTGCCTACTAAATCCTTAATCTTCTTTTAATAGGCATTAACAAGCATGCACTAATCTGTTGGTAACTACTTTGCTTGATTTCCTGAATAGCGAGGTCAAAGGTCCAACAAGGTATTTAGGTTTATTACCTCATTTTCTTTGCGTGGGGGGGATGTAGACTATGAACTTTATCCTCCATCGGCTGAACGAAACGTGGGAACCTGTTTCTGAAAGTAAGAAATCAATTCAGTACCTTGTCAAAGAGAATGTTTATTTATAATAATGTTCACTCAATACAAGGCCCAAGAGCCACTCCAAGTAGAGAGTTACTGTGTAGAGTTGTATCAGCACAAGTAAGGACAAGCGTTAGAATATAGAGTTGAAGTAAACTTTAGAAAGAACCGGAAACCCAATCCTAAACAGGAATCAAGGGATAACCTCTTCTTTTGATGTGACAAGCCATTGCAAATAATAATAATGGTAATGTTAGCCTTTTCCTTATAAGGAAACATTTCGTATTCATTGACCGAGCAGCCTGGTTGAAATTTATAAAATCATTCTTTTAAAACAATTTTCCAGGAAAACGTTTCTCAGGTCTACTGTTTTCAGCACTGATGGAAGTTTCCTTCCTAACCTTTTGTTTGAGGTAGTGTGGAAAATCAACATCTTGATTAGGTTATTATTTTCTCTTCGAGTTACATGTGCTTTCCACTTTATTTGTTGCTTTTTGTTGAAAATCGGTCATGTAATATGGCTTCTATTATTCGGTACAGTTCTTTCTGATGCTGTAGCGCCAGGCCACAAGGCTCGACTTCATTCGTTCGAGGCTATTTTTAACCATTTAAAAGTTGAGAAAAGCGGTTGCATACAGCCTATTGTTTACATATATTTGTGAACGAATTTTGGTGCCATGCATGACAGCCATATTATTTTGAAAGGATTTTTTATCCGACATTATTTCTTATTACTGTAAACGTTATTTTGTCGTGGGTACACATGTTTCAGTTGCTATCCTTGCATTTTTATTTTATTAAACAGTGAAATTAATAACAACTGGCCTAGATTGAGAAGTCCCAGTAATGAAAAATTCTGCCAGAATTCGAACCTGCGTCCCTTTTTTACCTTTTAGCCGAAGCGTGCCACAGAGCCAGACTTACAGGACAAAGTTAAAATAACCTATTAAAGCAGACATGTGTCTTCTCTCTTGCTGAGGCTTCTACGAATTTATATCTGGGAGCTTTAGTTTCGTACCCGAAACAAAAACAGTAATTTTTTGAAAGGATTTTTTCCGCCATCTATATGAATAAATGTGAAACTGGAGTTCAATTCTTCCACGAAGTCTGAGGTTAAATGGTCCCAACACTACTTTATAATAATTTTGTTTTTACTCGACCTCCCACGAAGTGTTGTGACACAAGGTGGGTTTAATGTGGGGAGCCCGAGTGCGTACACCCGGGCTAGGAACAAAAATTCTCCGAGACCCCGCAACCGTCGGTTGCACTGGCCTTTGTTCGAGCATCGATCCCTCTCTTTGGTGCAATGAGAGGGCACAGACTCGGGCAGCTGATCTCCAGGGCTGGGCACTTGTCAGTATAAATTTCCTAAGTTACCACTCTGTTCTTTGACGGAGTCGCCCCTGAGTGCATTCTGCCCAAAGACAGCGACGCAGCTGAGAGATGAGAAATAGGGTGTTACAAACTACTCGAGAGAGTAATTTGTATTTACTCTCTGATAGCAAAGCATGTTTGTCATTCCTTTTCCTTTTAGCCATTCGGTTCTGTCCGTGAACTGCTGTGTTATTATATCATGGTTATGATAATGCCCATAATGGGGGAAATGAAAATGGGGAAAATAAATGTTTCTTCCTAGCTATCCCCTGTTACAATACGTTTTCTGAAGAAGAAAATTAATAAGCAAAAACGGAAATTTCTTTATTATCTCAATGAGATAGAATCACCCGTGTCCATTCTTTGCCGTCATGTTTGGCATAATAGGTTTGTGCCATTAATATATTTTGTTGCAATATTTTACCTTGTCCACCATTTTCGGTTTTGCTTTGCTAAAGAGATTTTTAACGAACAGTACACCTTAAAAAGATTGTAGTTTAAGTCAACCAAAACATAACTAGAAAATCAATAAAAAAATAAAGAGACCAATAGTTGAAGCAATTTTTGTAATGATATTGACTCCTACCGCATTTCTTAAGCATGATACACCTAAGGAAGGCTGAAGAATGAATCTGCCGAAACGCCTTTTATCATTTCACTTCAAGCAAGACGATAAAGCCACTAAAACACAAGCCGTTACTGAGAGTAAAGACATCTGTGAATAAGGAGAGACTACAATAAAAGAACATGAATTAAGAAGTGAGAAAATGACGATAGACATTGCATTTAAAATGTTCAAGTTCAAATTTGACTGGAAAGCAAGAAGTCGAAGGAGAGTTCCACCAGCGAGAAGTGCGAGAGAAGAAACTGTCAGCATTGAACTTATGCTTATATCTAGCCATTTCACCTGTAGAATAATAAATACAAAGATAACAAAAATAACATCGGTAATCAAAACAAATCAAATGATAACGACCTCCTTCTTTTATATGGATTCTACACCTGAAGAAGGCTTAAAGAGATCTACTGAAACGTTATCGTAACAATTAAAATATCAACAAGAAAGAAATCAGTAACCGCGAAAAATCTTGGAATGATAATGACTTCTTTCTACTATGTGGATTGTACATCTGATGAAGGCTGAAGAATGGGTCGGCCAACACAACTCTTAATATGATGACTCGTCTCAAAATTACAGGAAGTCAGAGTGTAATATATCATGTGGAGGCACGGTAGAGTAATGGATAGCGGCTCGGATTGAGGCATCGGAGATTCGAGTTCATTGCCTTCTCTTACATGCTAATAACTTTGGGAAAGATATGAATCCCGCTTTTTTCTTACCTCCAGCTATGGGTAAATAGTCTGACAGACTGGGTCCTATAGCCTTGGGTGGGACTCAATCTAGGAGAAGGAACAACTCTTAATTCAAAACCTGTCTAGAGAGGGTCGGGCTTTGTCAGGCTATCTTGCCCAAGAAACACCACAGCTACTGCAGCTGCTGTATATGTGGTGACCCTAATAATTTACGGGTCTCTTGATCGGGAATACGATTCGCTTCATTTTTATGAGAGAAGTGGAGCATTTTAAGGTGAAGAATGTGCCCACAAAATCCAGAAATCTCTTTCGAAATCTCTTATTATTTTAAGTTTTTTAATAAATTAAAGAGAATTCAAATTCGAATCTAATCGACGATTATTTTAGAGTTAATAAGAAATTTTGCGTTAAAAGTTTCTCGTTCGGGCTTCAAAGGATACAACCGACAACATCAGAATAAACTGCTATAGTTTGAATAGAAATACCTTCGATTTATGAATCAATCAGAACAACTCTTAAAAAATTATCTTATCCGACTAACTTTTATATAAGGAACGCTGTCCATTAGTCGAACCAGAATCGAGTCCGTTCGTTTGTCTCTCCACAACATTTGCATTGTTGTTTTGTTGACACATTGTTTGAATTTAACTTCAACTTTTTGTTTTCACTTAGTTATCACAAAGTTTATTTTTGTTGGGAGGGTGTAGACAGTTTATCTGGGATCAAAATTTAGTGATTACCAACTCCGCTTAAATTTTAACAATCCCATCGTCTAAACACTCAATGCAAAAAAAAATCAACGCATAGGCAGTAAACTACTTTTCGCTAATTTATTTTTCATAGAAACTAATATTCATATTAAGAAATCGATTTTTAGACAGTTGACAAGAAATCAATACAACTAAATAATTTTTCTATTGATTAAACTGCATTATGTCTCCCCTAACAGCGGAGATGTTTATTTATGCACATCTGATCGATATACAAAATAAATAAAATATGTGATCACATCTCATAACTAGAAATACAATGTGACAGTTGATATTTACTAGGTTTAATCTTCTTTCTTCTCTTAAGTGTCACGTCCTTTCAGGACGTGACTGATAATGGCTCTCCACAACTATCTATCCTTTGTAGCTCTCAACAATGTTTGTTTTTTTACATTCCTTGTTTTGCCATCCATTTACAAAAAGATAGGTCACTTGCTGTTTCTATATGCCTCTCATATGTCCTGTGAGTGTCAAATTCTCCAAACCTACTCTCCTAAGCTTACGGCCGTATCATGTTGAAACACTAGTTCCCATACGATCCCTGAAGTTAAGCAATGTCGAGCCTGATCAGTATCTAGATGGGTGACCACTTGGGAATACCAAGTGCTGTAAGCTTGTATGTGCTGGAGGTGTAAGGAATAATCACTAAGAATTGTCAATCGAAGAGCAGGGTTCCAATTCCGATCGGGTTCGTTATATTCACTTATGCGCAAATACCCTTGGGAAAGGCATGAATCCACTTCTCCTCCAGCTATGGGTTACTTAGCAAGACTTGCATCATTTAAATCATTATTTTATTTTATTTTAAATTCTTGCAATCCATAAGTTTGTTATGGCTTTAAATAACCTGCAAAGAGGCGATTCGTTAACATGCGTCCCAGAAAGTTCATCTCGCTCCTTGTGATTCCATGACTTTTTGTTTCCCTTTTCAGTAGCACTTCATACTCTTTAACTAAGATCCAGAGACGGATATGCTATGTAATTGGCCCTGATCTGTCATCTCGTCTGCAGTCGCTCTCTCACAGACGCGACGTTGCCTCGCTCTGTCTTTTTTTACAAATACTTTCACGGTAATTGCTCCGATGAGCTGCTTTCGCTGGTTCCTAGGCCTCGTGAATTTAAACGTCCCACGAGGCTGGCATCCCGTTCCCACCCCTTCACCGTTGAAACTGTTAGATGTAGACGTCTCTTCTACTCCAATAGCTTCATGTCTCGCACATCTCGCCTGTGGAACTCCCTTCCTTATTCCTGTTTCCCCGACAAATACAATCTCCAACTAGTTAAGTGTAACGTCAATCGACATCTCCAGTTGCCTTGATCTATCCACTTCCCTTCTCCACATCCTTTCCCCTTTCATTCCTATCTGCTCTCACTCCAAATCTTCTGTAACCCCCTTGCCTTGATCGATCCACTATCTTTCTCCACATCCTCTCCTTTATCACTCCTATCTGCTCTTCCTCCAAACCTTCTGTAACCCCATGCGTGCTAGTGGCTTCCAGCCTTGCTTGGGGTGATAAGCTTAAAAAAAGGTGTCAGTTTAGAAGAACATGTTGGCCATAAAATGTTGGTATTTCGCGAAATTATCCTGCGACCAAATGTTTTTCTTAGAAGATCCATTGTTGCACAGACCGTGCCTAGAGTGGCGTCATTTTATTAAAACCACGTCTCAGGTTTGTTCTACGAATTTGGATGCAATAATGTCTCGATCAGATCTCGATAACTTCACGAATGATATTCATTGTCTTGCCATTTTCATATTCAATGAATTAAAATTCCAGGTTTTGTTTCTTTGTTCAGTTGTGAATTTTTCCATGGGTGGTTTCCATATGTTAATCAAAGTTCTGAAAAAAATAAAAATAAAAAAAATAAAAAATATGAAACATCTGATATGTTATGACATCTTTAAATCTCTCGGTGACTTTTGGGACACTCTGTATAAATTTGTCTGTCCCATTTTTATTGTGTACACAGGGACGAATTCTTTGTATTCCGTTAATAAGGAGGAAGTTCCATTCGGACAGCCTCTTCCCAAGAACAGCTACTTTATGGAACATACCCCCCCCGACATGATACTTTTCTTATATCTACAATCTCAAGTCTAGAGTTTACCGTTATCTATCCTATATAACCTTGTAATCTGCATTTCTTACCTCCTCCTCTTACGCGTCCTGGGTATGACGATAAACTACATCAGGCAGCAAGGCCTCTGATTGGAAGGTTTTCAGGAGCGTGGAACCACCTCTTAAATGCTGTTGTTCCCGGGTCTACTCTGACCTGCGGTGGTAGCACCTGTTAGGGTCCCAGCTATGGGCAAATAGTTAACCCTCCCCCCAACCTGGGGTCAAAACACTATGAAACCATAAAAATAGATTTTTATAGTAAAAATACCAACAATACTTTATTGAAATAAATATATATTACCAGCAATACATTTTTAAAAAAAATATTACCAGCAATATATTTGACACTCTACAAAAACCGTCTTTACAAACACATATCAATGAAACCTGATCTACAAACTGTTTTTTTTTACAAAGAATGCATATTCTATTCATACGAATCTATTCTTAAAAATCTTGTCGGCATTAAATAACTCATTGAGGTTGATATGTCGTAAAACAAAACAAACACAAGCTCGGGTCCTCCTCTTACGTTCATACAACAAGCTAATTCAGTAATCCTCTACCTTGAGAGGCTCTTGGGCGTTGTATTTTGTGAACAGTTAGTAAAATAATGATACTAACAGATGTTGATGTTTATAGACCCTTGATAGCGATTGTGTGTACTACAAATGTATTTCAACACGATATTTTGAACGCTTCATTTTCCGGTGACCTGGAACAAATCCTGATGGAAAAATTATATCTTTTAGTTTCTGGTTCGATGTCTACTTTTATAGTTAAACAAGATGAAAAGTTGGTTTATTTAACTTGGAAACAGTAAGGCGGTCAGGTTTGTATTAGATTTATAAGTCCAACTGTAATCCATATGGTCTTAAACAGGTACTGGCATCAAGTCTAATGCCTTAAACGAGCGATTCTCAACCGCTGTGCCCAGGCACACTAAGCCGCCCTGAAAGGTAGCCAGGTGCGTCCGAAATTAACAGAAGAGTAATTTATGAATTATTTTTAGATTTAAAAAAATCTTAGGCATCAAGCACATGACTTCCATGTCTAAATCAAATCTTTGACATTTGATATTTTAAACTGGAATGTAAATTCCTTAAACTTTCAATAATAGATCAAATATTAAATTTATTCATGAAGAAATGACAGTAGGTTTATCACATATGTCCAAACATTCAAAAAATTGCCAACGCACATTAACCACAAGTTTCACACAAGCATACTCAAATATACAATGTAATGTTGTAGTATAATATATATATATATATATATATATATATATATATATTACAGTATAGAACAGAATTTTTCAACTGGTGTGCTCGGTCGCACTAAACCCTCCTGGAAGGCAGTCAGTTGCGCCTGAAGTTAACAGAAGTGTAATTTATCAATTATTTTTATATTTAAAAAAATCTTTATTTTTAAAAAGCTACAGACATCGAGCACATAAATTCCAACTCAAGTCTTTGCCATTTGATATTTTAAAATGGATGTTAAATTCCCTAATCTTTAGAGTAGTGGATAATCGTTTCTTTATGCCTTCTTCAAGAGATTTAAATTCGTCATTATCTGCCTCCCTAAAAAAATAATAGCAGATTCTTCATAAATCCCTTTAAATGAAAACTGTACTACTAATATTCTTTGAGAATGGTAAACCAAAATTTCATATTTTCAAATTTCATGACTAATGTCTAATTTTTCCTTAAGGAAATTTAAAGTGTCTTCCAGAGATTCTTCTTTTAAAAGTGTACCCTGAAGTAAAAAAAAATGGTTGAGAAACAATGCATTAAAGTATAATATATTTGTACCATGGTACTAATATTATAGTCTAATATATTAGACTTGATACCTGGAACTAGTTAGGCGTCCTGGGTAAGACGATAAACTACATCTGACATCAAGGCCTCTGATCAGGAGATTTTGAGGAGCGTGAAACCATCTCTCAATTGCTGGTGTTCCCAGGTCCAGCCTAACCCGGGGTGGAAGCACCTGTTAGGGTCCCAGCTTTGGGCAAATAGCTAACCGCAAACTCAGGTCAAAACACTATGTAAGTGAAAAAATAGGTCTTAATACCAACAATACATTTTTGGAAAAATTATTACCAGCAATGAATTTTTGAAGGACACATGGCACAGTGGATAAAGGCGTTAGTTAGATCCAGTGATAGGACCCAAATAGTGTGAGTTCAATACCTGGTTAAGGCAGTGGAGAACTTAGAGAGGAGAATTAGCAGGAGTTAACTGATAACTGACATCCATTAAACATGACACATGGAACTAGAACAGTCTACCCCAGTGAGCGAAATAAAGGGTTCAGTTTGACTTTCCAACCACCTGAAGAAGGCCAGAGCGAACAACGGCCGAAACGTTGTAATAAATATGGCGACAAAGATGATGACAATATTCAGAATAATGTAATTAGTGAAAAAATATATCCAGCAATACATTTTTGAAGAAAACATATTACTAGCAGTATATTTTTGAAGAAAAATATTATGAGTAGTAGATTTTTGGAAAAATTATTACCAGCAATAAAAATCTTGTCGGCATTAAATAACCCATTGAGGTTGATTTGCCGTAAAACAAAATGAACCAAACCAACCTAAACCAAAGAATACATATTGTATTCATACGAATCTATCCTAAAAATGTTGTCGGCATTAAATAACCTATTGAGGTTGATATGCCGTAAAACAAAATAAGCCAAACCAATCTAAACCAAAGAATTCAATTTCTATTCATCGAATCTATCCTAAAGATGTTGTCGGCATTAAATAACCCATTGAGGTTGATATGCCGTAAAACAAAATAAACCAAACCAATCTAAACCAAAGAATACATATTCTATTCATACGAATCTATCCTAAAATGTTGTCGGCATTAAATAACCCATTGAGGTTGATATGCCGTAAAACAAAATAAACCAAACCAATCTAAACCAAAGAATACATATTCTATTCATACGAATCTCTCCTAAAATGTTGTCGGCATTAAATAACCCATTGAGGTTGATATGCCGTAAAACAAAATAAACCAAACCAATCTAAACCAAAGAATACATATTCTATTCATACGAATCTATCCTAAAAATGTTGTCGGCATTAAATAACCCATTGCGGTTGATATGCCGTAAAACAAAATAAACCAAGCCATGGAACTAGTTAAGATCATGGTCAACTATTTGGGTGTGATGCGTAAATGGATTACATTTCTTTAATTCTCAAAACCTTATATCCTACAAAACCTATCACATGTCCCATTAGTAAAAATAAAATTTGGCAGTCATATATCTATCCATCCTTGAGTTATGTGATGACAGACAGACAGACTGGCGAACAAAAAAAAAGAGCCTTCTTTTATGTGTCATGTCCTATCAGGATGTTGGCGATCCTGTCTCCAAATTCCTGTCTTTTGCTGGTCTCACGATCTCTTGGCCCATTGCAACATCGCTTTGTCATTCTGGTCCTTCCTATGACATCCACTGACTAACTCGTTAAGTAGGTTACTTGTTATTTCCATTATTTCCATGAAAACTAACATCCTTATCTTAGTTATTATTATCACAATATTTCGACTGTGGCACCATCTGTCCTCTTTTTGGATTTTATTGCTCCATGACACCTTTAGGGAATTTCGAAATGAAACCCTCATTTAATATACGGGGTTTGTCTGCTGTCCATGTCTAGGGATATCTCGTCTTGTTCATTTTTAGTACTGCTCAGTTGCTCTGTTTCCACTGAGTCTTAGTCTGTACTACCCAGACCAGGGATTGAACTCACGATCACTTTGTCACCAAATCTACAAACCAATGCTTGAATCCACTAGGATGACATAACAACAGAAACTTGTGATAGCAACAAAGATGAGAACATCAATCCGAATATAGATAATGATAATTCTTCATCCAAGATATTCAGGGATTACTCGCTGTTTTGTTTTCTTCGTGTGAATGTTCATTTCTCCAAGCCCTCTTTCCTCATTATGCATCTCTAAAATCTTAGCTACCCACTGATTTATTCGAATTAGTGTCTTCATTACGGCTCGGAAACTTGCCGGGTAACGAAGACCAACATCCACAAACTTAAGACATTTACCAACCAACGTCTCAGGAACATCAAGTGTCCGGAAGTCGTTTCCACCGACCAACTGTGGGACAGGACCAGACAAGCCCCTGTAGGAAACGAAAATAGGGATGGATCGGCCACACACACCGCAAACCTGCTTCTTGGCGCAGACGTGCTGACGCTGAGGCGAAGGCAGCCGGCACGACATGGGCTGTGCCGCAGAGGATCGTCTGGAACCTTGTCCGTTGGAGAAATGTTGTTACGGCCCTATATTCCCCAAGGAATCAAGTGACATAAGAAATGTCTTCATTTTGATTGTTATAGTTACGTTTCAGTTCTTGTACGCTCCGGTCTGTTGTATTCTCGAAATTTCGAAGTGCAACCTTCATCCAATACCATAACGCTTAATCATTTCCCATTCGGCTGTCTATGCTAGGGGAGATAACTCGTACTAATTCTTTTATTTTGACCATGGCTAATTGATCCTTGTAATGCCGCTCATTCCAATAAATTTCAATTTATAGACTCCATTCTCTCAATGTCAAATGCTGATTTTTAAGGCAAGCAACCCCCCCCGACCTATTTAAACGATTAGTACAACAGACGAGGGGACAATAACAGAGGGGATGAGAACGTTGGTTCGTGAATTTGGTGATAGAGCAATTGTGAGTTCAATTTCTGGTTCGGGTGGTGCAAACTTGGACTCAGTAGAAATGGGGCAAGAAATAATGGAGTAGTCATAAAATTTAAAAAAAAAAGATCTATTTATCTCCCCGAGGCATGGACACCGGAACGAGAACAATCTCGTTGATTATATAGAGAATTCAGTTCGAAATTCCTTGATAACTCGGATTGACAGACATCTTTTTTACGCTGTTGTTCAGCAATACAAATCTCAAGAGCCACTCAAGGTAGAGGGTGTGGGAATGTTTTATGAACGTAATATTTGTACATTATGAGAATATGTAACTGTTGCCTCTGGAATTTTAGTGATTAAAATTGTAGTGATAGCGGAAGAATCATCTTGGTAGTCTGTACCAAAAAGCAGCGTCTCTTGGGGGAAAAAGCTGTCCGGATGGAACTTCTTTATGACAAATGGAATATGAAAAGCATAAGGACGGTTTGCCCTTGTGTATATGGCATGACGGTTATTAACTGTAAAGGTCTGAACTGGTGGAACTAGGGAATATACCTCGTCAGAGAATTTCTCATGGAAATAGCGATAGATTGTGAAGGGCTTGTGACGTTGCGTCTGTGGGAAATGGATTCTAGGGTGGGAAATAATCCATCACCTACAAGGCTGGGCAAATACCTTCGAAATCAGGCGAAGCTGGGAAGACCGGAGGGTAGAACAGCCGAAACTTTTGATAGTAACGAGAAAGGATATTAGTCTGAATGTTAATAGTAAAAGTTTTTTTTCTGTTATATCGGAAAGTTGCTATATTGTAATGGATGCGACTTTCAGGGTAAACGAATTCAACGTGTGATAGGATTTTTACATAGATTTATATAAAGAGAATCGTGGCTGACAAAAGAAGAGAAAAAATAAAATTATATTTACATGTATACAGATAGCTAAAAAAAAAACATGAGATTAGTGCGGTGTGTATGTATGAGTGCGCCACGTGGTTTGATGAAATTGAGGATTCGACCTACCCGGGGACTGTCTTCCCAGAAGAGAAGAGTCCTATGTTGTCGCTACTATAAACCAGAGCGCAAAACGAGAGAGCGAGTCCTTACTTTTATACCACTGATTGCCACTCATTCTAGCGGGGGTTGAGCGAACTCCATTCGTATTGCAAGGTGGAGTAATCATACAAGCTTATCTATCACCCCCACCCACACATACACACACATACATTTTGTCCTTTATTAGGCTAAATTCAGTAAATATTATCGTCTACTTCTGGTGTTTTATAATAGCTTCTATGCTGTAAGTCAGGTAAAAAAATAATGTAACCTGAAATATTGTATGAATTGGACATGCTTGTGTGAATATAGGTTAATTGCGATTAATTTAAGGGCGTTCATTAACACAAAACACAAAGTAACTGTTTTTTGTTAACAAAAACGTTCATTAAAATCTTTGTTTAAGAAGTCACATTTGAAACAAAACTTTTCATTGTTGAAACGAACACGAACACGACAGAAATATGTAAAACCATGTTGCTCATTATTAGCTGGCGTAATTTTAACAGTCTATATACATATGTGATCAATAATTTAACGACTTGTCAGGCTATGAGCTGAATTTTTTTTACTTGAAATTTTCAATGTTCGAATTGTTACGTAAACTTTCCTTCCTCTTTCCTAATTGATATGCACCGCGCTTGGCCGGTCATGTGATCATTAACGGATAGTCAAGGTGATGGCCACTCTGTACAGAGAGGAAGGGGTTCTGGAGTAGACGCCGTAAAGGAAAGACGCCCAGCTGACACGTAAGAAACACCACCGCTAGTAATAATGACGTGCTGAATTTTGAGAATAAGTACATGCTTTATGGTGACATTCCCTCCAACCTTGAAAAAGGTCGGAGAGAAAGCATGTAACACATGTTATTACGTACTTTTAGTTTAATATAAAACCTTTATTCACGTTCTTTCGAATTTTCTCTAGCCGTTATATATATATATATATATATATATATATATATATATATATATATATATATATATATAATTCCAAGGTTTGGTTAATTATGGGTTAAAGAACTCGGTATCAGGGATAGAGCATATGTAAATATAAAAGTGAACACTGAGGTCAATACTCAGCGGCGACAATCTGTTTCATGCTTACATGCAATCTTCAGGCCATCTACACACACACACACACACACACACACTGTGTGTGTATATATATATATATATATATATATATATGTATGACATTTTTATGTTTATACATAAAGAAAATATACAAATATTTAAGTTTATTATAAACAGAGCTTTACTTAAATATTTGTATCTATAAAAGAGAATGTATAAACATAAAAATGTCTTAAAATAATTGTTGGACTTTGTCCATTTCATAATGTGTGACGTCATTTGTTTACATTTGGATACGCATCGAGCAGATATGAATGTACGTGAGGGAATCATGGAAGATTGTAGTTTAAAAAGAGTAAAATCGACCTTGCTAACCGAACGCTCCTCTGTGGCCCAATCGGTAAAAAGCACGTCAGGCTATATGACGGTTCCGTATAAAATACAGGTTCGATTCCTGTCGGAGGACGCATATTTTCTATGAAAATTTCTCGTACATTCAGGCCGGTAAATGTTGTTAATACTGTTTATTATAAACAGAGCATTTACTTAAATATTTGTATCTATAAAAAAGAATATATAAACATAAAAATATCTTAAAATAATTGTCGGACTTTTTCCCATTTCAAATATATATATATATATATATATATATATATATATATATATATATATATATATATATATACATATATATATGTGTGTGTGTGTGTGTGACGCCTCTAAGTGTTGACGTCAATGTTCACTTTTACATTTACAGACGCACCATCTCTGATATTGAGCACTTCATCCCATCAATATAGCATAACTTAAAACTATATTTCTTCAAATTCAAAAAGAAATCGGAAAATATAACTCCGATTCGGTAGCGAAATTATGCATCGAAAAATAATTCATAGTTATCTTTATCTCACTCATTTAAACCGTTATTTAACTCCTCTCTTTAAAACTTCTCTCTGTTAAATTTTAATCCCCACCTTCACCTTTAAGCCTTTCCTGTTCTTATTTCTTCTGTTACACCCCTCTCTAGAGCTTTCAGACATTTCCCTATCACACTTGTTTGCCCCTCCCACACATACACTCTCACTAAAATTTTGTATTTTATACCCGGAATTATATTTTCCGATTTCTTTTTGAATTTGTCGGTCGTGATTACGATTCCAATGTAATAAATTATAACCATGGAATATTAGTGTTTGAGCGTTTTATTTTATTTATATATATTTATATATATATGAACAACATGTCTGATTGAAATATAAACATTTTATGACTATTGAATTTAACCATCGTCTTGTCTAAGCTGCGAGCTATTATCCGAAACTTTCATACTAGTGGTGCACAAAATATCCAAAATTAAGGCCGTGTCCAACCTTTCGACTAACATGAATCATCATCATCAGGAAAGGGTACAAATAAATGAAAGTGAACAAAATCAAGTGTTTTAATTGGTACATTTTAAAGTATCGCTATATTTTTAAATTGAACCAAATAAATCCAGACGCAAGAAGTTTCTTTGTTTAACGTGTTATGTTAACATATATCAGTCATGTGTGAATAATTTTTTTTTATTATTCATTAGAGATTACGAGGTTGGATACTGTAATTATTTTTTTTTATTAACGTATGGTTGTTTTGCAGCCAACATTACCTGAAAAAATTTACATGCAATGTCAATCGCTATCTACTGTCCTCCTAGTTACTCTTTTCTCTTCCTGCTCCTTAGTAATGTTTTTGTACCTAATTCTTCCACACTCTGTAACCCCTTGCGTGGGAGTGGCATTACTGCCTTGCTTGGGGTGGAACTGATTTTAAAAAATCCCATTTTGCACACGCCAGGTACTTTCAGATAATATAAATACATAATATTATTTGCACCTATTGTTACTCTTTCTCCCACTGAATATGTAAAAATATTGGTCATATAGTAATTTCCCTCCTCAGAAGAGTATTTCTTTTTCATGACCTTATGCCAGACTAAGCTTAGTAAATATCTACCGTGAACGCCCGCCCCGAGAGATGATTAAGAAGCTAACCTCCCATTTCTCCTAAAAGGAATTTAATCCTTAGTGGAATCTCACTGCTTTGGCTCTGAAAGAGATTAAATCTTCTTAGCCCATTGAACCCGATAGTTTGCAGGTACAATGCTCTGACGTCTTATGGTGCCAATAAAGCAGGAAGGGCATGTACTTGAATTTTAGAGTACAAAAAATAGCTTGGAATATAGTATTCAGTCTAGTACCGCTCCATACTCATAGGAAGAAGGTAAATCTGATGGCTTCTTTTCTCTACATTATTTACATTATTCGGACTATTGTCATCATCTTTGTCGCCATATTTATCACAGCGTTTCGGTCGTTGTACGCTCCGGCTTTCTTCAGGTGGTTGGAATGTCGAACTGAACCCATTATTTCGCTCACTGGGGTAGACTGTTCTAGTTCCACATGCCATGTTTAATGGATGTCAGTTATCAGTTATCTCCTGTTAATTCCCCTCTCCAAGTTCTTCACCACCTTAACCAGGTATTGAACTCACACTCTTTGGGTCCTGTCACTGGATCTAACTAACGCTTTTATCCACTGTACCGTGTGTCTTTTCTCTTATCTGAAATATGCAAACATTTTGAAATATTTTTGCATTCATCTGAAGATTAATCGAGATACTGATTAAGTTTTGTCAAATGTGAAAATTGCTTCCGTTATCTTTCGATGGAAAAAGGATTTACCCATTGGCAAGACTGGCATGCCAAAAGAAATTCTTCATTTATGCACCACGTCCTTGCAAAATGTCTACCTTTCTTTGATGTTAGTTCAGTCTGGAACCATGTCTACAATTTTCTAACTATATTAGAAGCCAGACCCGTGTCTACCTATTTTTCTGACCCTACTGCAATCTAGACCCAGGTATGTTTCTTTGTGAAATCCGGGCCCATATCTACCTATTTTTCTGACCCCATTGCAACCCAGATCCATGTCTACATATTTTTTATTACTCTAGTGCAATTTTTTTCTGACCCTAATGCTATCCCAACCCATGACTACTATTTTTGCGCCACTTCAAACCACACCCATGCCTACCTTTATTTTACCTTCGTGCAACCCAGACCCATGTCTACCAATTTTTTTCTGGCCCTAGTGCAATCCGGACCCATGTCTATCTTTTTGTGCAATTCTGATCCATGTTTACATTTTTCCTGATCCTATTGCAACCTAGACTTATGCCTACCTATTCTTTCTTACACTGAGTGCAGTCTGTCCCCATGTATGCCTCTTCTGACGCTATTGAAATCCACACCCGTCTACCAATTTTTTCTGACCCTAACGCTATCTCAACCCATGACTACCTTTCTTTGACACTACTTAAAACCGGACTCATATCTGCCTTTATTTTACCTTCGTGCAATCTGGATCCATGTCTACCTATCTTTTTATTCTGACCCTAGGGCAATCCGGACCCGTGTCTCTCTGATATTTGTACGATAAGATTTATCTTCGATATTAAGTAAACTAACAAGAACTGACGTGTCGTTAAACTAACCAACATAACCAAAATAAAATCTACCTAAAATACCTATGAATAATTTAAGCGGTTTAAGTTTTACATACAGCGCCTGCACTAGAACAATAGCTATTATTGTTCCCCATGCAGACCATCGTTCGATGCATTCTCACTAAAAGCCTCACTACTGATGAAATTAGGCTTAGTAAATATTTGCAATGGACACTTGTTGTAAAGTGATGTTTAGCAAGACAATATTGTAGTTCTTTCTTCATGTAGTGAGTTTAATCCTCATTGGGTGGCACAATAGGGTTCCTTTGTGCTCGACTAAACCAAGCTTACTTAAAACCTACAATGTGTGACTAATATAATAAATCCCTATATTAGTGAGTTAGTTTCTTACTGAGTGTCTCTGAGCCAGTCAAATACAAACTTATTAATTTTGTGGACGGAACCTGCTTAAGAGATGATTAACGAAACTAATTCCACAAACTATAACGAGATTGATCCTCACCCAGTCTCCAACAGCCATATTTTTTTGGGACAGATTAAGCGAAGTTTAATACTCCCTCCGTTCCGAAATAGTTGTACCAAAAACATTTTCATGTTCTAAAATAATTGTTCCAGTAGATAAAAAAACACCAAAAAGAACAAAAAATATTTATCCCATACTCAACAGTAAATGAGTAATATTAATGAATTGTCATATAAATAAGTGTGAAATATATCGAAACTGATATACATAAACAGTTAAATTAATAACAAAATTAACTGGAGGAAGTTTACTTTAACAAAAGCAGTTTTTGTTGCAACTCGTCAGAAATAGAAATGGATACTTCAAGTTTTCCTTCTCTTTCAAGCTTCTCTTCAGACATGTGCCGGAGTTTATAGTTGTTATCGCCGTCAACTAAAATAACCTGTTCCACTGCTAACTGCAAACTTAGAAAAGTATTGTTAAGCTTCGACTTCTGAAGTTTATTGAAGCTTTCTTCCACTGCTTCAATGAGCTGGTCAACATTATTTGGAGCTTGCTGGTGCTGAATTGATTGAATTGCATTAAAATAACCCAGATCAAGGACATTGAGATCAGGACTATTTGGAGGCTGGCAAACTAATTCAATTTGCAAACCCAGACGTTCTGCAGCTACGTTTAATTCATCTGCAACCTGTTTTATTGCACCACACTTCAGGACACGATCTGTGGATCTTACCAGCAGTGCTTGCAACACAGCACTACGTTCATTATTTGTCAATTCGTGCTTCTTGCAATTTCGTTTAGCATTTCTGCCAATTGGCTTCTCTTCTCCCATCATAATGTCTTGCCAGCGGGTGGTCTGAACAAAAAAATACAATTTTAATGTGGTGAAAAAGTGATATAATTTGCGCTTCAAATTATTCTACCTGAATAAGCTAATATAAATACTTGAGGAACATCAATGCTAACCTGTTAATGTAAAGGGCAAACAATTCGACTAAGAATTAATATATTCCACATGAGATTTCCGGCTACGGAGCAACTATTTCGGAACAGAGGGGGTAAATATTTATTGCGTTTCACACTTCCAAACATTACCATCTTTACTATTTACATCATTCGGACTGTTGTCCTCATCGTTACTACCATATTCATGACGTTTCGGCTGTTGTACGCTCCGACCTTCTTCAGGTGATGTACACATGGTCCAGTGGATGAAAACGTTGGTTCATTAATCCAAAATGTGACTTGACTCAAAGAGTTGTGAGTTCAATACCTGGTCATAGCAGAAGGAATGAAACTTGGGGGGATGAGTTACCAAAGGAAATTAACTGAAACTGAAATATCCAAAAAAGGCATGGCATGTGGAATTAGAACAATCTACTCCCGTGGATTAATTTTTTAATCAGAATCGCACCAAGCAAGATAGTAATGCCAATAAAACACAAGGGATTACCGGTTGTGGAAGAATTAGGAACAGAAACATTAATGATGAGCAGAAAGAGAAGAGAGTAATCAGGTGGAGAGTAGATAACGATTGACATTGCATTTAAATTTTTGCAGATTAAAGACATTCTTTATCAAAGTTGTTGAATATAATTCTGTGTGTTTTTTTAATCGGTATGACCTCAAGCAAGGAAGTAAAGCCCCCAAAACGCAAGGGTTTACAGGATGTGGAAGAATTAGGGACAGAAACATTAATAGTAGGTAGAAAGAGAAATAAATAATCAGGAAGACAGTAAATAGCGATTGACATTGCATTTAAATTTTTGAAGGTTAAAGTTGGCTGGAAAGCATGGGGCTGGAAGGGAGTTCCACAAGCAAGAAGTGCGAGAAAAGAATCTGTTAGCATAGAACTTATGGCTACATCTAGACAGCTCAACTGTAAATTGATGGGATCTCGACGCCAGTCTAGTACTGCGTTTAAATTTAAAAAAACAAACAAACTCGGAAACCACAGCAAATAGAGCATTCGAACAATTACCATGAAAGTATTTATAACAAAGACACAGAGAGGCAACCTTACGATGGTGGACAAGTGACTGGAACGAAGCCGTCAGATCAGGCCCAATAATATTGCAGATTCTTCTTTGGATCTTATCAAGGAGCTCAAGGTAAATAGCAGTAGCACTGGACCATATATGGCAGCAATATTCTAAGCATGGACGAATGGTAGACATATAGATATGCAAGAAAGATTTCGGAGAGAAAGACTGTCTCGCCCGACGTAGTGAACCGACTTTCTTCGCAGCTGACCTGGCAATGGACTTTATATAGTTTTTCCACTTCATATCAGCTGAGAACATGAGCCCGAGGAGACGCAACGAGTCACTTTCCTGGGTGATAGCATGCTGATGGAAGGCAGCAAGGGTTCTCTCAGAAGATTAATGCAGAGAAGTTTAGTTTTGGAAGTGTTAAAATTAACAAGTCATCTTTTGCCCCTGTTAACTATGGGACTTGCGGTCGTTTTAGACATCGGCTGCCATTTTGATCTTGTCAGAATGATAAGCCTTACTATCAAGGCAGGAGTAAATTGTGTCGTCAGCGTAGATACCAAGTTGAGAGCTGATATCATCAGGAGCGTCATTAATGAAAAGTACAATAGGGTAGAACACCTGCGTTAGTGCAAAATGATCTAGACGAGTGGCCGTTCAAGATAACTCTCATTTCACGATGTGTTAGGAAAGACTGGATCATTTCAAAAAAGTGCCCGGGGATACCGTAACTTTTCAGCTTGTAGAGAAAACCTGAATGCCAGACTACGTCAAAGGCTTTCATGATGTCCAATGCAACAACCCGGACTTCAAAAATAAAGGGTTTGCTTTAAAATTCCAACGCATATCACCTGAATAAGGTCGGAACGTACAATGGCTGAAACGTCGTGAATATGGCACTAAAAGCTGAGGACAACAGTCCGAACAATGTAAATAGTGTAAATAGTTACCTCATCTCAGAAATATGGACAAATCCTGAAGAAGGCCAGAGCGTACAACGGCAGAAATGTCATGGATATGACAATAAAGATGAGGACAACAGTCCGGATAATGTAAATAGTGTAAATAGTTAGAATACCTCATCTCAGAAATATGGACAAATCCTGAAGAAGGCCAGAGCGTACAACGGCAGAAATGTCATGGATATGACAATAAAGATGAGGACAACAGTCCGGATAATGTAAATAGTGTAAATAGTTAGAATACCTCATCTCAGAAATATGGACAAATCCTGAAGAAGGCCAGAGCGTACAACGGCAGAAATGTCATGGATATGACAATAAAGATGAGGACAACAGTCCGGATAATGTAAATAGTGTAAATAGTTAGAATACCTCATCTCAGAAATATGGACAAATCCTGAAGAAGGCCAGAGCGTACAACGGCAGAAATGTCATGGATATGACAATAAAGATGAGGACAACAGTCCGGATAATGTAAATAGTGTAAATAGTTAGAATACCTCATCTCAGAAATATGGACAAATCCTGAAGAAGGCCAGAGCGTACAACGGCAGAAATGTCATGGATATGACAATAAAGATGAGGACAACAGTCCGGATAATGTAAATAGTGTAAATAGTTAGAATACCTCATCTCAGAAATATGTACAAATCCTGAAGAAGGCCAGAGCGTACAACGGCAGAAATGTCATGGATATGACAATAAAGATGAGGACAACAGTCCGGATAATGTAAATAGTGTAAATAGTTAGAATACCTCATTTCAGAAATATGGACAAATCCTGAAGAAGGCCAGAGCGTACAACGGCAGAAATGTCCCGAATATGACAATAAAGATGAGGACAACAGTCCGGATAATGTAAATAGTGTAAATAGTTAGAATACCATATCAGAAATATAGACATATTACCATCATGTTTTTTTTGTTTTGAAACAAAGAGAATTGATTTCTTTAAATTTAATTCTGTTGCGCATACATAAGTTTTGTTGGGTTAATTAAGCTACCCAAAATGTTCACAAATCATTTTTTTTGTCATTTGAGTCATGTTTTTAACTTTAATAAAATCAATAAATATAAATAAAGGGCGACTGAATGAGGAATTCAGTAACGCTCTAGTTTGGGTAGTACTTGGGCTTTGTATTGGATGAGCAAAAGTTGAAAAAAAAAGCATATTTACCCGGCTTCGCCACCAAGATTGCATGTGAATCAAGGTCATTTTAACGTTGCGAGCGCCATATACATACTTACGTATATGGGCCAAGGGCAAAAACTGATTTTTGTCCAGCCCTCGTGACCACTGTCATACTGTCATCGGTATTACACCGACCCAACCTCTTTAGTGCGACAGGGAAGGTGCTGCCGTAGGATTGGAATCTCCAGGGCTGAGCAACGTCTCCCATCTAATATAAATAGAATCAGAGCTCCACTTACATGACAGGGACGTTAACCACGCATCAGGTCAATAAAGTTAACGCATAGACCCAAGAAAACCTACTCTGACGATGGGAGGTACGTGCTGGTTGTCTTTTAAAGACAGCTCCAACATAGAATTACAACATCTGATCCAGCACAGCTTAGAATTACTACCACTTCTGCACGATACAACTTTGAACACAAACACACACAAAAAAACAAAAACATGCTAACAATGAAGCCCTTGAAAACGTTTAATGAATAGGCCGAAAGCGCTTGTCACAATAATCACTACGGACAGTTTCTTCACTCTCTCTGTCTCCACAAAAAACATTAGAAAAACTGAAAAAAAAAAAACCTTATAGGATTACCCTTGGCCGTCACATTTAAGGACATATATTTAAAAGAATAGTTTCTATCGAAGTACACGATATATATCACGCTCTTCAATTACGAATTGAGCACTCTTAGCTACTGGCGTTTGTATACATCTCGAATATAATACATTAAAAATTTCCCTTTCTCTGCCGTGTGCTGATAGCTTAGGGGTAGAATCTCTGACTGATGCCAAATCGGTCGACTTTCGATTCCGGCTTGAAACAATCAGACGTCTAGTCACACTGATGAGCTGTGATACAGCGAAACAGGCTTGTATGTGGATGACACACACACACACACACACACACACACATATATATATATATATATATATATTGTATTCGGATATCATTCCCTCTTTTATGCAAGTTTCGTTAAAAATAACTGACAAGTTTTTTTTTGCATAACTTTTCATGTGTTCTTAGTTTTGTTTTATATGTCCGAGTGCTCTCGGCTCAACTTTTAGCTTTAGAATCAAGGATTCATTTTATTTTTACATTTAACTGAATGCCTGGATTGTTTTATGTATGTATCTAGAGTTAGAGGAATGTTTTATTTTCCAAACATGGTCAGCACATCGTGGCTCATAGTTCATATGTTAGCTTTTTCTTTTTATTCATACTGCTTCGATGATGTTAAACCTCTTTTTACATGTGGATGGGGCTATTATATTTGTATTGTCATCGAGTATGTTGCGGGTGGAGTTTGGTAGTTGTTGTGTATTTAAATGTGACCTAATTGAGCTATGGCCAGGGTGATGTAACGCGAGTCTTCTTGTTAAACATGTTGTAGTAAATCCAATATAATTATTTACGAATTAAGGGATTTATGAATTTTAAATATTATTAGTTCTCTGTAATATATATCTTGCAGGTAGATTATTGTTGTTGACGACAAGGTTAGCAGTTTTAAATTTTTTTATAGTAGATAATTAATTTAATTTTCTTGTTTTTGCCAACTAAAGTTGTATATTTCTTTATACTGTTTCTAAGTGAAGATTCATCTTGCTTATAGTAACCATGCATTTGATATATACAGGAATTCCTAGATTAGCGAGGCTAATGTGTATATTAAAAGAGACGCACTAATTGAAAATGCACAAATCGAATATAAATGATAGGAAATGATGTAATTTGTATCTCAAATCTTAGCCTCATTCACCGTTAATTTCTAATTTGTGTTAATTTTTAATTAAAATATACGTACATATAAGAAGATACAATAAAAATGCTATGAACTAATACTTATTAATCCGATTTTTTAGGAAAAACTTAGAGTGGTTTGCCGCATTATATTCTTCTGTTCTTCATATAAATGACGGTACAGAGATATTGTCCTTTCTAATTTTCTAAACATATCATAATCATCAGTATTTTAACCTGAAAATTTTATTTATAATCTTTGCATAGAAAATGCATACACCTTTTATATATCGATATTTTATTTTCTCTTTATTATTTTTAATGTTTATTTATTATTTAATTTTTTCCCTAATTATTAACAGTCTATTTTTTAACACGACTGTAATTACTTTGATAACGTAATGCTTGACGAACAAAATAGTTCCCCATCTTTAAATTTTAGAAAACTTTAAATTATCTGTCTATATTTCAGAGATGAGGTATTATGTACATTATTTACATTATTCGGACTATTGTCCTCATCTTTGTTGCCATATTTATTACAACGTTTCGGCCGTTCAGTATCTGTCTATATTTCTGAGATGAGGTATTATGTACATTATTTACATTATTCGGACTATTGTCCTCATCTTTGTTGCCATATTTATTACAACGTTTCGGCCGTTCAGTATCTGTCTATATTTCTGAGATGAGGTATTATGTACATTATTTACATTATTCGGACTATTGTCCTCATCTTTGTTGCCATATTTATTACAACGTTTCGGCCGTTCAGTATCTGTCTATATTTCTGAGATGAGGTATTATGTACATTATTTACATTATTCGGACTATTGTCCTCATCTTTGTTGCCATATTTATTACAACGTTTCGGCCGTTCAGTATCTGTCTATATTTCTGAGATGAGGTATTATGTACACTATTTACATTATTCGGACTATTGTCCTCATCTTTGTTGCCATATTTATTACAACGTTTCGGCCGTTCAGTATCTGTCTATATTTCTGAGATGATGTATTATGTACACTATTTACATTATTCGGACTATTGTCCTCATCTTTGTTGCCATATTTATTACAACGTTTCGGCCTTTCAGTATCTGTCTATATTTCTGAGATGATGTATTATGTACACTATTTACATTATTCGGACTATTGTCCTCATCTTTGTTGCCATATTTATTACAACGTTTCGGCCGTTCAGTATCTGTCTATATTTCTGAGATGAGGTATTATGTACATTATTTACATTATTCGGACTATTGTCCTCATCTTTGTTGCCATATTTATTACAACGTTTTGGCCGTTCAGCATTTGTCTATATTCCTGAGATGAGGTATTATGTACATTATTTACATTATTCTGACTATCGTCCTCATCTTTGTCGCCATGTTTATCACAACGTTTCGGCCGTTGTACGCTCCGGCCTTCTTCAGGTGGTTGGAATGTCGAACTGAACCCTATATTTCGCTCACTGGGGTAGACTGTTCTAGTTCCACGTGCCATGTTTAATGGATGTCAGTTATCAGTTATCTCCTGTTAATTTCCTTCTGAAATTTCTCCACTGCCTTAGCCGGGTATTGAACTCACACTCTTTGGGTCCGGTCACTGGATCTAACTAACGCCTTTATCCATTGTGCCATGTGTCCTTTAAATTAATCGGTAGCTGTCAAAAATCAATTTTCAATTACTATGGTTAAACTGAAGAATGTTTTACCGCACTAATCTTGATTTG
>OZ038515.1:67217865-67360365 GCA_964036315.1 Acanthosepion esculentum | reverse complement strand
TCTCCTTCTCCTATCTCTCTCTCTCCTTCTCCTATCTCTCTCTCTCCTTCTCCCCTCTCTCACCTTCTCCTATCCCCTCTCTCTCTCTCACCTTCTCCTATCCCCTCTCTCTCTCTCACCTTCTCCTATCCCCTCTCTCAATCTCACCTTCTCCTATCCCCCCCTCTCTCTCTCTCTCACCTTCTCCTATCCCCTCTCTCTCTCTCTCACCTTCTCCTATCCCCTCTCTCTCTCTCACCTTCTCCTATCCCCTCTCTCTCTCTCACCTTCTCCTATCCCCCCTCTCTCTCTCACCTTCTCCTATCCTCCCCTCTCTCCTTCGTCCTCTTCTTTCTAATAACCAACCATGTGTCATGGCCTGAACAAATTGAAACTGATAAAAAATCATTCCTCTATTCCAATATCGTTTGGATCTCATCAAATTCACACAAGGGAGCCTCTTTTTGAAATTGACTACCATAGTGATAGACATTCAGGAACTGCTTTCCGTCATTCAGAATAATTATACAAAAGAGACTATTTTATGACATTCTTTCACTTGTTATTGTTGTATTAAAAAGGTCTCTAACGTGTTAGCCATTTTGTCTTCCTTCTCTTCATGTGTACGTTGCCGTCCGGAACGCATCCAGCCTTCTCTAATGGAATCTGACATTTATCCCAGCGTCCCATCCACTTTGACAACGGTCGGCAAAGCTTAGAATAATCCGATTGAATCCACCACCCACAAAAAGGGGCTCTACCTTCCGAGTGAACATCTGTGATTT
This sequence comes from Acanthosepion esculentum, assembly GCA_964036315.1. Taxonomy (NCBI): domain Eukaryota; kingdom Metazoa; phylum Mollusca; class Cephalopoda; order Sepiida; family Sepiidae; genus Acanthosepion; species Acanthosepion esculentum. Next base: position 67,359,601 of record OZ038515.1, on the reverse strand, counting down.
GATACCCAACAAATGTAGAAATATATATCTGGGAAATGTTCTGACAGATGCGACGCTGAGATCGGAAGACGTTTTGGGATGGCCAAAGACGCATTCTAAAAGCTAGGTAGAGTATTACGAGATAGGAGGGTTTCGTTGGTAACAAAGAAAATCGTACTGAACTGCTACGTGATATCTGTCCTCCTTTACGGCAGCGAATGTTGGACGGTCTCCTCAAAGCTGATGAAGAGATTTGAAGCAACGGAGGGTTTGGTTCTACAGAAGGATGCTAAGGATACCATGGATCGAACATGTGAGCAAAGATGAGGTTTTGGAAAGGATGCAAACAAAGAGGAACTTATACTTAACATCAGGACGAGGCAGCTGAAATTTCTGACAAACGTAATGAGAAAGGAAGGCTTGGAAAATCGGATACTCACAGGGCGGATAGAAGGAAAGAGGGAAAAAGGAAAAGTAACGCGTGACATACTTAGCGGGTGGATGGCAGAACAGGGAGAAGTAGCAAAAAGACAAAGCATTGAAAGCTATAAGAAATTAAAGGAACACGGCACATTTAAAGAGAAAAAGAGGTTTAGATAGCCTTTAAATATGACATCTCTGGAGTTAATGACTTTAAAAAACGAAAATAATTTTGATACCCAATTTTTATTATTATTTGGTATGTATCCTATGGCTTGATACACTCTGTATCTATTCATGAGCGAAAATAATGGAGGGAGAATTATGGCGTTTTTTTTATAAGTTTAAAGAATAAGGCAGCCAAATCGACTTGAGTACCACATCTAGCTACAAGGTAACACCTTCAATCAGAAACTGTGAACTGAGTAAACCGACTTGAAGGCATTTTTAACGATGCCCCACCTGCAAGGTTATCCACTGCTGTTATCAAAACCTGTTACCATATCGCACATCATGATGCATCTGTCTGGTAATGCCTTATCACCTTGGTTGTCATAATGCATATATTGGGTTTCGTATATTTGAACCCCCACCACCATTTTTGTCGCACCTTTTGATCTCTCACTCAGTAACAATAATGCTGAAGCTGCAAAATACTTAAAAAAGAAAGCAAAAGCAAATTCAACCCGACCAGATACAGAAACGATGGCAAGATAAACCGGTTCACAGCCAATACTCTGCCTGTAAACAAACCCTGTACCCATCAGTGGCTACGTAGTGCAGGGTTAAAAACTGAAACGGAAGGTTTTATCCTTACTGCACAGGACCAATGCTTGTTAATTAGAAATTATCAAGCACACATACTGAAAATTGTGTTAGCCCAAAATGCAGATTCTGTGATAAATATCCAGAAACAATTAACCAACTTGTATCAGGTTGCATGGTATTGGCGCCCACTGAATGACAGAGTGGGCCAATATCTGCACTGGAAAATCTGCAACTTCTACGGAAAGGAAACTGCAAGAAATTATTATGAACATCACCCTGACCCTGTTAAGGAGATAGGACCTGTTACAATTTTAAGGGGCTACAGAATACACAGACAGAACAATCAAAGCTAATTTCTCATACATCATTATTAGAGACCGCAAACAAAAAATGTGTCTGCTTATTGATATGTCAGTCCCTGCAGATTGCAATGTATCTTTGAAGATCTTCAAAAAGCTATCAAAATACAAGGACCTTGAAATCGAAATCTCAAAAATGTGGCACATAAGAACATCAACAATCCCTACTGTAGTTGGAGCCCTCGGGTTGATTGGAAAAGATTCCAGTAGACTCATTGAAGGGATTCATGGGAGCCCATGCCTTAAAGGAATATAAAAACTTGTTCTCACGAGTACAGGCCACACCTTACGAAGGGCTTTATCTATATAAATATGTTTGTGTTTTTTTGTTTTTTTTTTAATTGATCAGTGGAAAATATGCCGCCATTTCTGACCTCAGGTCTCTGGGCGGGACCCGGAAAGAAATGAGTACACACCAGAAATAAAAGGAAATAATATAATAATAATAATGGCAACTCAGTATCGGGAATTGCAATCTGGGTAAATGTTAAGGTAAACATTTCTCTGGGCGGGACCCGGAAAGAAATGAGTACACACCAGAAATAAAAGGAAATAATATAATAATAATAATGGCAACTCAGTATCGGGAATTGCAATCTGGGTAAATGTTAAGGTAAACATTTCGAGATTAAGTATGGAAAGAGAGAAGAGACTGTCCTATTGTATCAGAATATATTCCACCCCTTTCCAACAGACAAAATATTGCAAGCCTCTCGCTGCTCAATTGTTAATTCCATGGCCCAGACGAATTACATTCCTTACTTCCGCCAGCTCTAACCTTTACGGCTAAGAACCCCCCCTTGCCACGCCCATTGTAGCGACCCACCCTCATTCCCTTCGTATTCCATTAGGTGAGATGGAAGTTCCACTCGAGCAGCTTCTTTCCGCGAACCACTGCACTGTGGAACCGACACCCAAGAAGATGTTTCCCCGATCACATACACTCGTAACCCTCTACCTCGAGTGTCTCCCGGGCCTCGTGCAGGGTGAACCGGGCTGTAAAATAAAAAAGGCTGTGGAAGGTCGATAACCTTCTTGTAGGATGAACGGCTATCTAGCATAATGGGGAAGACTGGTTTCTATTAGTACGGTGATTTTCTTAGCGTAGCACAAGGCCGAAAGTATGTGGCACCCAGTGAGGATCGAACTCACTATTCAGTCGTAATTGTTCTAGGGAGACAAGCTTGCTAACCATTACACGGCCTCTCTCTCTCTCTCTCTCTCTCTCTCTCACTCACTCACACATACATGGAATGTGGCGACCCTTTCGCTGCTCTATTGTTATTTCCGTGGAAAGAGCCCAGACGAATTACATTCCTTAGTTCCACCAATTCTAACCTTCATGGCTAAGACCCGTCACACTACGCACATTGTAGCGAACCACTCTCGTTCCCTTCGTATTCCATTTGGTGAGATGTAAGTTCCATTCGAACAGCTTCTTACCACGAACCGTTGCTCCCAAGAGAATGCTTCCCAATCACTACAATGTTAACCTGTTCAAGTCTAGAGCTAACGGTTATCTTCCTCACATAAACTCTCCTTCTTAATCTGTAACCTTCTACCTCAAGTGGCTCTTTGGTCTTGTACAGGGTTCAATACATCAGATATTCTCTTGCTAGACAACCGAAAAAGTTTTGTTATCTGGTAGAAGTCTCTTGTCCATTTGTTATGAAAATTGGTCGGTTGGTATTGTTTAGCGGCATATCAACCTCTATGTGTTATTTAATGACGAAATCTAAATATTTTATACGCAATTTTATTTTATTTTTGAATATAATAATGGTTTAGTGATGTTTTACTAATTACCCCATAGCTGGGGAGAAGAGGTGGATTCATACATTTCCCAAGGGTATTTGCATGTAAGGGAATATACCGAACCCAACAGGAATTGGAACTCTGATTAAAAATTCTTAGTCATTATCCATTACACCACCCGCAAATCCTAGCTTACAACACCTGGTATTCCAAAGCGGTCACCCATCTAGGTACTGACCAGGCTCGACGTTGCTTAACTTTAGTGATGGTACGGGAACTGGTGTTTCAACGTGATGTGGCCGTAAACGGTATGAGAATTGAAAACAAAGAAAAGATCGACAGCTATAGTGATTTTAAAGTGTGAAATACTAAAAGTTTCGGAAAGGCTAGCAAAGAAAGTAATTTTAGCACTAGTGATCATTGGAGCACTGGGGTGTTGTAAAAAGTGGGAAAACTTTGTCTGCTCAGAACGGCCAGGATACTTCGAAAAATATTGGGTAGTCTGTCGATGAAAAGAACAAATGGTTAGTTTATTTCCTTAAGTCACAAGAAGGGATCACAAAAACTAAACTTCTTACAAGTAACCAACATCATTTGATGTGTAGAAGCTAAATAATACTTTATTAATTAATAATTAATTAATTAATTAATTAATTAATAATCAATTAATACTTAATTATTATTATGGCGTCATAGTTTTAGATATGTACATGAAATAACCTTTGGACCTAAGGTCTATAAAAACGAAATCAATTTTGATATACGCTGATATATGTGCTATAGTGATTTACTAAAAAGTAAATCCAAAGTATGGAGCATTCACTGAGGATCGAACTCACTATTCACACGTAACTGATCTAGCAAGACCAGCTTGCTAACCACTAAACCATGTCGAAATGCCTCTGATATTTATGCTATAATCTGTAAGCGTGAAAAGGAGACGTAAGCTTGCCGAACGAGGCTAAAAGTGGAAAAGAAAGCGTCTGAATTAAGCAAACAAAATGACGTATTTTAAGATCTTCGCCCAGGCGTGTCTGAAGAGGCGGCCTCCGAGGTACAATGATATAAAAGAACTGTAATATGATCTACCCCCATTCACAAGGCTCAGGGTAGAAATACAAGAAAAATGTTTATTTGTAACCTACAACTCTAAACTATGAAAAAGGTAAACTGATGTTGATATAATTACACTGCCATTTCGAATGTTTATATATATATATATATATATATATATATATATATATATATATATATATATATATATATATATATATAATAGGCAGCAACGTTTCTTTTAAGCACGTTTCGTTGAATATGACAGGCAAGGAAATTTAATTAACTTTTTTATTTAGTTATTCCTTTCATTTTTCGGTTTGCTGTTGAATAAACAATTGAAAATTGTTCACTGTTTAAGATGTATTTTTTGTGTTGTTTTCAATACTAGTAGGAGCGTGTATTCCGAGCCTTCGCGTGTTGAGCGAGGCTGGAATTCGAGTGGGCGTCTTTCTATTTTTTTTTTTTTTCAAAACTTTCAACACACCATTTCCGCTGTTGAATAAGGTGTGATTTAAACTGGGAGTGGGATGTTTTATATACAGCGCCTCTCTCACAGCGAGATTTTTTGGCAATGTGAGCTATATAAAATGTTAATGTTTTCGAACAGAATTGTCCTTGAGGGTTCTTGTAAATTGTAAGCTTACAGTTGTGACTTAAACAACCATGGATTCTGTGTTCTGTGACTTCAGTAAGTGCACCTGAAATGTATTGGCAAGAGAACCATGCCCACGGGCAAATTTGGGATTTGCTGAGACTGTTATGCCTGTATGGTGGTTCATTTACATCGTAGCCGTAGAAATTAGCCTTGTGTTCACGGAGATAAAAGCAGGAAATGAAACGTACATAGATATCAGGAAAAAGCATGGTAAATTGTATGTTAATTTCATACAATTTATTTATATTTTTATGTGTATCGGTATTTTTAGGTTACAATTGTTTTATTGCTCATGTGATAAAAGGGGAGTTATTTCACGCTATATCACAGAGAGAAGTCGAACACGTGTTGCCCGTACCAACGTTCATGGTGAAGAAACTGAATTTAACGTATTTTGGCGGGATGTCCGCAGGAACAGTTTTTTTGTTTCATGCTGGGAGTATTTTTTTAATTATTTTTAATTTTTATTTAATTTATTTTAGACATTTTTATGTTATTGTTTTATTTTATTTATAATTTTCATTATTATTATTATTTGATATTTTATTTTTATTTAATTTATAATAATAATAATAATAATAATGTCCCTACACCTGAAGTACTTAAAATATTCAGTCTTCTATATTTTGTTTTAATAATTGATGATGAATAAAAGATTTTAATTTGTGTTTTAACAATTGAAGGTGGAAAAGAATTTAAATTGTCTTCACAATTGATTGTAAAAATATGTAAACTTCTTTGTTAAATCTGCGTGTTGTTATTGTGAACATTACCTGGCTTCATAATAATAAAAAATATTTACCGGCAAAATAGCCTGGGGTCTACCGAGACCGGTAAAATAAGCTTAAAAGCATGTTTGTTGATTTTACCGGGACCAAGAAACTAGCCTCTTCCAAAAAAATAAAAGCGGTGTCATGAGAAGAGCTTTCCTTTTGACACTCCGTTTCTTTGCGGGCACGAAGGTCCATGTTTGCCTCATGTTGTATGTCTACATTGGTTTAGAAATAGCACTAAGCTCTTGCTACTTTATAACAGAAAACCTAAGAGCCGTCAGTGTTTTAAAAAAAAATGTCGAAAACGTCGAGAGTAGCAATCTTTTGGTTGGACATAAAAAATACGTCCGCAGCAGCGGAACTGTTACAGATGGTGAAATAGAAAAGAAAACCGTTTTAGACTGTCCACTTCTTCTCTTTCTCTCCTTTCTCTCTTTTTGTGAAGTTGATGAACGTGGGGCTAACCTTAATTGCCCTGACCATTATCTTCCTGATATGAGCAGGTATGGGCGGGGAAAGCTCATCAGTCAACTTATATACAATGTCTCCTTGTTTTTAAACACGAAATTGTTGACAGATGATCAAGTTTTTTATTCTGACAAGTGCCTATTGTTGGAAGATTTTATATGTATGTCGTTATTGACTTGTTACTTTTTAGCCCACGGCAATTTAATTGTCTTCATATATGTTCCAGCCAAGCCTTGTATGGGAATCAAATTAACAGTGATTTAACAAAGGAAAGGGTTATTTATTCAAATTGTACTTACTTTTTGCATATAGCGTCATAACAACGTGTAGAAAGTGTAATTAATTCTTTAATATCTACATTATTTACATTCAGACTAATGTTTTCATCTTGTCGGTTGCCACAACGTTTCGGCTGTTGTCTCTACGGCATTCTTCAGATGTCTTTCGATCCGGATAACTAATCATTATGTTCTTCCGCTTTCAGTGTTTAGGTATATCGTGTTTATTTATTTTATTTTTTATTTAGTATTGCTCGGTTATTGCTCGCCCTGTTTTCACCTAGACCAAAGATTCCCAACGTGGGTCATAGTAATATTTTGGTAGGGCATGCGTAAGATGTGCACCCTTCGGTTTACTATACCAACGTAAGCTCAAATTTCATTTTGCATTATTATTTCATGGTTAAAATGATCAAAGTATATTACAGAATAAGCTTTTATTCAAATATTTTATATTTCTGCCTTTCAGTTCTAAACTCTCATATGAAGGTCATACATGTCGTCCAAATCATTTATAAAGTACTCTAACACTTTCGCCCCAGCCCCTCAACCTCCGACGTCTTACTCTCTGGGTTGAGGTGTCTACTCGGTCTTAACCGAACTTAAGGGAGTGACCGTAGGTCCCCTTAGCATCCGTAGATCATTCAACCGGTCCCCTGGTTTAATCCTGCTTCCTGCCCACGTTGTGTTTGGTTTGATCCAGAAAGCAGAAGAGATGTTCACCCAATCACGGTCGACTGAAGATGTAGACACGGCTGGAGAGTCTGTGCTAAGATATTTAGAATGCACCAAAATATATAATATATATATATATATATATATATATATATATATATATATATATATATATATATATATATGCAGAAGGCCGGACAAACAACTATTCAATGGTTGAATTGTTAATGTATTTTATATAGCAGAAAAGAATAGTATAGAAAAGAAAAGGTTACAGAAAAGAATATAATTGACGTAAAAACTCATACACTGGATTCTAGACACAGAGAGAGAGTGGGTTGTGATTAGATAGTTGTGAGATCGTCTCAGAACGATATACGACTCTTGCGATGGAAAGATAAAGATTTCTGTGCGCGGCTTAAAGTTTATAGTTGCGTTCCTCCTCAGAGGTAGTAATCTTCGTGGTAGCAGAAGCATCGGTACTTATATTAACAGTACATATTAGCGGGGGTTTTGTTCCAATCCCTGACGTCACATCCAGTCTCCGATTTCTCTCCACCCAGCTCGACTGCACTCGACGACAGACGAGCCCCAAAACAACCTTTTGATTATTGTAGCTTGTTCGGCGTTTCCGTTTCCAGTGGTAGTAATAATAGTAGCAGTCTTAGATTGTTGGGGGAGTAATTCGCTTCTTCGTACTTATATCAACAAAATATGTTAGCGGGCGTTTGGTTCCAATCTCTGACGTCACTTCCAGTCTCCGACCTCTCTCTACCCAGCTCGACTGTACTCGACGGCAGACGAGCCAACCACTCTGTCAACAGATTTCTGTGCGCGTTTATATAAACCCGGCTGATCATAAATCGACCCTTGGCCCGCATGCGATTATCACGAGTGCTGCCTTCAATCCAAAATCATGTGAATTTGAAAGTTCCTCATACCCTTAGTAAGCTCCATTTCATATTTTAACCGATAAAAATTATCTCGATCATCTTCCATTGTCTTCCTAATGACCCAATTCCAAATGGGCTAGATCAGATTCCCATCAGTAAACAAAATTGTTCTGATCTAATTTCGCTGTTCAAATCTACTCCAATTTCAATTTAAAAAAATGTGTGTGTGTGTTTGTGTGTGGTTCCCAAACTCTCACTGTTACAGTACGAGGTGTGTCAGAATGTCGCTTTAATGCCGTAAATGATTTGTCATTGAAGAAAAGAAATCAACTGTATATCACTAAACGAGTAGACTTGAGGTTTAAGCTGACTAAATTGGTGCCTAATATAAAATCTATCTGTAGCAGGCATGGTGCACATGGATCTCACTAACAGTCATTTTGTGATGAGCTCAAATTTCATTTTGTATTATAATTTCATGATTAAAATGATCAAAGTATATTACAGAATAAACTTTCATTCAAATATTTTATATTTCTGCCTTTCAGTTCTCTATGTTTTGAAAGTAAATATATATTTAACTGTCTTTTTCTTTTTTAATTTTTGTCTTTCTTTGGAGGCTTGTTTAGAGACCAAGCTTCCTTCACGTGAATTGCAGTGAAATTTTAATACGTAAGAATTAAATATTACGGGGTGGGGCACCAGAATTTTAGAAACAAAAATCGGTTGGAAACCACTGTTCTAAACCCTGTTCCGCCATCCATTTACTCAAGCTCACTAAGTATGTTATGCGTTGTTTTCCTATGTCCTGTGAGTATCAGATTTTCCAAGCCCTCCTTCCTCATTATATAATATTTTGTGTGTATTTTTTTGTGTGTAAAATTTTGAATATGTAAGAATTAAATATTATGGGAGCACCAGAATTTTAGAAATACTAAAGTGGGACATGGCCCCAAATCGGTTGTGAATCACAGACCTACACTGTCTGTGCTACCTGTTCCAGGGATTGAACTAACAATCACTAAGCCACTAAATTCAAAAACCAACGTTTTAATCCTGTGAAACGTTTGTGAAGCTAGAGTTTGGAACTTTAAAATTAATATTCTTATTGCCTCAGACTCAGGGTGGGGGAATCGCAATAAATGAGCAGTACAAAAAAAAAGCAAATACCCCTAGACAAGGAGAGGGGAACAAGACCAATCCATCTCCGTGGGTGAAGGATTCAGTTCAAAATTCTCCGAAGGGTACCCGGATCTACAGACGCCTAAAAAAAATTCGAGGGGTGGGGGCAAAATAACTGAAACGTTGTGATAATAACAACAAAGATGGGGATAATCGTCCGAATATAAATAATCATAATTCTTCATCCCAGAAATTCAAACCAAAATTATCAAATCTGTAGGGACCCGATCTGTTACACCAATGGTATAATAAAGATGAAGACAATAGTCCGAATGTAAAGAACATACCGTATATGTCCGCTTATAAGATGGCCTTCAGATAAGACGAGGTCAAAAACTATAGCAAATTTTCATTAATTTATCCTATAACTGTACTATAAGACGACTGCTTATTGATTATATAAAGATGTGATTGGAAATGTTATTACTTACTGTATCCTTATAAATTCAAAATAAACGAAATAACAAAAGCGATTCTATATCATGTTTTTTCTTCACATGTCCCCTTTTATTACGTGATCTCTTGCGAATACTGATTCTTCTTCTTCTTCTAAAAAGTTACAAACAGCCTGGTGTACTAATGGCCATTTACTTATACTTCATCGACAATCACAAAATACCGCTAATAACAGTACGGCTGTATGTAATCCTAAATTGTTTTATTATTTAACACCAAAATGATAATGAATTTTTAATGAGAAATCAATATTATGTTATCACAAATGTTATTACTGCTTTAATTAACCCTAGCATGATGATTATTGAAAGTTTAGCAAAAGATAAAGAGTTGCTGTGAACACAATCATCACTCAATGTTTATATTTTCTCAGCTGAACTTGCATGGATACAAGTTGATTTTATTGATATGGAATTATTCTTCGAATAGGCAATTTATTATGAATTTATTCCAGTAATATAAAAGGTAGATATGGTTTCATTTCTTTTATTATCAGTTTATTTGATAATGTGAATCTTTTCATGTACGTTATTTGTTATCGCACTGAGGCCGAGGTTAGCCTACCGACAAACATCACTTGGAATTGAAGGTTTCTTTTTTAGAATTGTAGTATAAGACGACCCCCAATTTTTAAAGGAGATTTTAGGGAGTTAAAGGTCGTCTTATACGCGGAAATATACGGTAAATAAATCATCCCAGATATTAAAACAGAAATAATTCTTTATCTTAAGCAGTGCTAAATATAGGCGAATACGACGCCCTCAGAAAAACATATACAATACTTTTTGTGTATAATGCGCTTTTTTCTTTTCCTTTTTAAGCCTAAAATTTAGGGGTGCGTATTGAACACGAGAATTAAATATTGAATTTTTTCGGGGCAGTATGATGAAAAATGTCATATCTTCTGCTCTGTTGGTTCGGGCCAGAAAGTCATCTCCTCTACCAGACTTAGCCTTAGATCAGCCAAACGAACCAAACTACACCACATGAAACAGATTGACTGGAAGGAGGTCGCATGCAGCCAAGACCTCTCGAAAAACTTCGCTCTTGAAGCATACAATAGATTCCCGTCTTTGTCCACTATTGATATCACCACAGATAATGTTGAAGAAGTGTATGCTAGTCTTATTTCATCTACTGGAGAAATAGCACTTGCAACTCTCCCCAAAAAGATAAGTAGAGGCCGAATAAAACCCAATAATTCCTCTCGCGTGGTCAAATCAAGAGCCAACCTCAAAGCTATCTCACAATCCTACCGCCAGTCCCCATCTCAGGTAAAGAAGATACAGCAAACAGGGACTTGATAATGCCTATTTTGAAGCTGAATCTAACCACATCAACAGCAAGATAGATGACCTTTCAAGACAGCACATCAGCGAGCAACATCATCTAGCCTGGAAAACTGTAAAAGACCTTTCCGGCAAAAATTCTGGCTCCACCGAGAAATGTCTCAAACAGGTCAGACCATTTCAAGAATTTACTTGGTAAAGAAGTGTTCAAATCTTAGATCCTCTAGAGATAGACACCTCTCCCTTCTTGATCAGTGAGAAAGCAGCAACCAAACAACTCAAAGGTGCCAAAAGATTTGGTCCAGACAACACCTCAGCACTTATCTGGAAAGATGAGCATTTTCAACAGCTCCTACTCAACCATCCCTCCTCTCTTTTCATTCCTCCCTTTCTTTCCTCTCTTTCCGCCATCTCCCCCTCTTTTCATCCCTGTTCCCTCCCCTTTTCACTTTCATTTCATCCCTCTACCCTCCCACTTTTCATCCCTGTTCTCTCCCCTTTTCACTCCTATCCCTTCCACTTTTCATCCTTCTCCTTCTCCCCTCTCTTTCCCTTTTCATCCATCTCCCTCCCCTTCTCATTCCTGTTCCCTCCCTTTCACACCCCCTTTTCATACCCCTTCCCTTTCACCGTTTCGGACCATGATTCGGCAAAATTATTGCAGAAAACATTTACCAATTTGGGGTTCTTTTACAAGTGAAACATTGACATGAAATGGGTTAATGTTGGCTCAAAATCACGCCTCCGTTTCAAATAAATGCTGTGAATTCAAAGAATGATGTTTCTAAGAATTAATACATTTGCACTCTGTTTCGTCATGTTTTGGGTAAAATCTCTCGATTTTCCTGAATTTAGAAATTTAAATCACTAGGTTTTAAGATTTTTAAGGGGACGGGTCTGTGGAGTTAGGTTTGCTCTTAACTGTTATCAAACCCGAAGGATGGGGGAAGGAGACGTTACCCAAAGGTTCTGTGTATTTGAACAATTTGTTCAGTCTATTTTTTGTGACTATCTTACTCGTCAATTGCTGTTCCTCGCCAGACATTTCACAAGTCTCTTAAAATCATTCTACCAGTAAATAAAGGACTTTGTTTAGCTAACCTTGACCAAAAGTAGAAAAATTAAAAATGGTAAATACGTCACCTGCTTATTAAAACACTGGTAAATGGGGCCACGTGGGCCTTGAACTGCAGGCAAGGCGTACAATACTAGCGTCTCTGCTAAATTTAAACCAGCCATATGTAAGGTCGTTTTTTGCCTTTTCGTGTTTGTTTTAATTTGCTTTTCTTTTTTAACCTGTTGCAACGGAGACATCAACAACAGCAGCAGCTTTTTTCCACCTTAGGCGTCTTTTTGTGCTTTCACGTTTTGCCCCACTATTGACATTCCATTGAAAAAAAGAATTGCTTTAGGTGAATTCATAATGGCTTTGTAGATGGTCTTTTCGAAGTTGTTCTATTTCTATAGCAGCTGTACGTTTTCGCTGACAACATGTGATCCTTTTGTTGTGCTTGCCGGCAACTGCTAGAGTCTAATTGCTTTTCCTTTTTTTTTCTTTTTCTGTGTTTCCCTTTGTTCACTTTTATTTTTTTCATGCTTTATCTTCCCTTTTTCTTTCTCTTTTTCCCCTCCTTCTCATCTTTTCCCCTCCTTTCTCTTTCTTCTCCTTTTCCCCACCCCTTTCTCTCTCATTTCTCTCGTTTTCTCTTCCCCCTTTCTCTTCCATACTCTCGGTTTCCCACGTTCTTTCATTTCTCTCGTTTTCCCACCCGCTTTCTTTTTCAGTCCCTTTTTTGTTTTTCGACTCCTCCTCTTTTCTTCTCCCGCACTTCTCGCTTGTGGAACTCTTCTTGCTTCCCAGACAACTTTCTCTTTCTGTCTCTTCCCCCCACAGTTTCTCGTTTCTTCTCCACCCACACTTTCTCGTCTCTTTTCCCTCCACTTTCTCTTTCTCATCTCTTTTCCCTCCACTTTCTCTTTCTCATCTCTTTTCCCTCCACACTTTCTCTTTCTCGTCTCTTCCCCCCACACACTTTCTCGACTCTACCCACGCCACCTTCTCTTTCTCGTCCCTTTTCCCTCCACTTTGTCTTTCTCGTCCCTTTTCCCTCCACACTTTCTCGTCTCTTTTCCCTCCACACTTTCTCGTCCCTTTTCCCTCCACACTTTGTCGTCTCTTTTCCCCTCCACACTTTGTCGTCTCTTTTCCCCTCCACACTTTGTCGTCTCTTTTCCCCTCCACACTTTGTCGTCTCTTTTCCCCTCCACACTTTGTCGTCTCTTTTCCCCTCCACACTTTGTCGTCTCTTTTCCCCTCCACACTTTGTCGTCTCTTTTCCCCTCCACACTTTGTCGTCTCTTTTCCCCTCCACACTTTGTCGTCTCTTTTCCCCTCCACACTTTGTCGTCTCTTTTCCCCTCCACACTTTGTCGTCTCTTTTCCCCTCCACACTTTGTCGTCTCTTTTCCCCTCCACACTTTGTCGTCTCTTTTCCCCTCCACACTTTGTCGTCTCTTTTCCCCTCCACACTTTGTCGTCTCTTTTCCCCTCCACACTTTGTCGTCTCTTTTCCCCTCCACACTTTGTCGTCTCTTTTCCCCTCCACACTTTGTCGTCTCTTTTCCCCTCCACACTTTGTCGTCTCTTTTCCCCTCCACACTTTGTCGTCTCTTTTCCCCTCCACACTTTGTCGTCTCTTTTCCCCTCCACACTTTGTCTTTCTCGTCTCTTTTCCCCCCACACACACTTTCTCGACTCTACCCACTCCACTTTCTCTTACTCGTCCCTTTTCCCTCCACTTATCTTTCTTTTCTAGTTTTCCACCTCATTCTGATTTTTTATTCTGATTTCTTTTTCAGGTCTCTTTTTTTCTACTCCACCACTTTCTGTTCTACTTATGCCAGCTCTTTTTTTCCGTCTTTTTTCTCCACCTCTTTCACGTCTCTTCCCCCCTCCAATCCCTGTCCCGTCTCTTTTACCCTTCCCCTTCTCGTCTCTCTTTTTTCCACCTCTTTCTCGTCTCTCCCCCCTTTCCCGATTCTCTTTTTTCTCCACCCCTTTCTCGTCTTTGTTTCCCATTCTCCCATTTCTCGTGTCTTTCCTGTCCCCCCTTGTCGTCTCTCTTATTTCCCTCCTTTTTCTCCAACACCTTTTCTCGTCTTTAATTTCCCCCACCTCTTTTTTCGTCTCTCTTCCCCCCCCTTCTCGTCAGTCTTATTTCTCTTCACCCTCTCCCGTCTCTCTTTTTTCTCTTCACCCCTTTCCCGTCTCTCTTTTTTCTCTTCACCCCTTTCCCGTCTCTCTTTTTTCTCTTCACCCCTTTCCCGTCTCTCTTTTTTCTCTTCACCCCTTTCCCGTCTCTCTTTTTTCTCTTCACCCCTTTCCCGTCTCTCTTTTTTCTCTTCACCCCTTTCCCGTCTCTCTTTTTTCTCTTCACCCCTTTCCCGTCTCTCTTTTTTCTCTTCACCCCTTTCCCGTCTCTCTTTTTTCTCTTCACCCCTTTCCCGTCTCTCTTTTTTCTCTCCACCTCTCTCCCATCACTTTTTCTTCACCCCTTCCTCGTCTCTCTCCGTTCCCCTTCTATCTTTTTTCTCCACCCCTTTCCCGTCTCTTTTTCCCACCATCCCTTTGTTTTTCCACCAATTTCTCGTCTCTTTTCTTCCCTCTTTGTCGTCTCTCTTCTTTCCCTCCTTTTCCCCCACCCTTCTTCTCGACTCTTTTTCCCCACCCCCTTTCTCGTCTTTCTCCCCCACTTCTGTCTTCTTACCCTTTTCTCGTTTTTTCTCCTACCCCTTTCTCTTCTCTTAAACCACTCCCCTTTCTCGTCTCTCTTGTTTTTCTCCATCCCCTTTCTCGTTTCTCTTTCCCTCCTTTCTCGTTCCCCTCACCCCTTTCTCACCACTTCTTCTCTCTCTTTCCCTCCCCACACCCACTTTCTCGTCTCTTTTTCCTTTCCCACTCACTTTTTTCACGTTTTACTCTTGGTGATCCTTTTTTCCACGCCTTTCCGGTTTACACTTTGTCAAAATGAAATGGTCGACATAGGACTAGTGTTCACTCTAATCACAAAACAAAAATAGGCCGAGTGTACACTCAGAAAAATCGCCGCCAATGTCCTAGTTTACACTTGTAGAAAAATTAAAAGAATGACATTTCGACGTGGGTCCTTTTTATACTTGAATTTTCAATCATCCACCTGGATAGTTACCCCCTTTTGTGAAGCGGGGAGTCATATCCCCTCTTCAGGAGATGCAGTCACTGTATCGCCTTATCCAGCTGTTTTATGTATTTTGTATAGATTGCCTATTTTATTACCACTAAATGAGACATTTCTTTGCCTTGAAAATTTGACTTTTCATTCTGAGCTTGTCACAGTATTTATTGCTTGTAATATTAGTCACGGAAACAAAATAGCAGAACAATGACGTTATACACGAGTCTGACAATTGTTGATTGTATTCTTCCTTCCCTCCACACACTTTTCTGCTCGTTGTATCGGTGAGTAAGTGCAATCGACTGGCAACTGATAAATATAGGAATGAAACCACTTGACAGGCAGGTCAATCGTTTCTAAGTCCCTACATTTTTGTTGTCTCCCTTACTTTATCGTTACCCCTCTTCCGACATGTCAATATTCTATTAGACGCCTAAACACTAAAAAAATCCTTGAAAACTGTGGTCTTTATTCCATTAGAATTTGTAAGTGCCGATAAATAAAGGTCTTCTCTCCCTCCCGTTTATGATATGACTGAAAAAATTAAATTAACCCACAACCTAGTATATTAACACAACAAGCGCCGTACTTAAGAATCTGCAATGTTATTGGCCCTGGCCTGGCATCTCAGTTTCCATCACTTTTTCCCTGTCGTAAGGTATTGTTGTGGATTCCGGGATGAAATCCGGTATCAAATAATAACAAACGCCAAGAATGAATATAGAAAAATAAATGTATTAACGTAATAATACAAACTGGTAATACAGGTTAGTAGTTCCAGGAATGCGGGTTAGTAGAAAAATATATATATACAGATAGTCTTTGGTATCGATGTATCGCTGTATGATTCTTACTGATTCTACGTACTTGTGACTGTGACTCTTGCCGCTACGTTATTCTACCGACCGACTCAACGTTCTCTACTACTACTTGACTACTACTCTCTCGGGTATTCACTGGTAGTAGTATATGTATACCTTGGGTGAGTCCATTTCTGTAAAAAGAGGAGACCCCTCAATAGGTATCCTCCTTGTGCCTTTTATATAAATATTTTCATGGTAATTATTCTGATGAGCTTTCCTCTTTGGTATCTCAACTTTTCGAATAGTATTTATAGTAATAGTGCAGTACTAGATTTGCTGCTAAGTCTCATCATTTTACAGTTGAAATTGCTAGATGTAACCGTAAGTTCTATGCTAGCAGTTTCTTCTTTCGCACTTCTCGCTTGTGGACCTCTCTTCTAGTCTTTTGCTTTTCAGTCAACGTTGATCATCAAAATGTTAAATGCAATGTCAATCGTTATCTTCTGTCTGCTTTATTCCTGTTCGTTTATTGTTCTCTTGTGAGAGTTAGAAGATTATCAGTTATAGATGACGTGTTTAAATAATGCAACATCCGCTCCCACCATATATAGTCAATTTCAATTGTTATCTTATTTCTTCTTAATTCCTGTTCGTTTATTGTTCTGTTTCTTGAATAATATTTTCTTTTCCTTATATTCTTTCTTACTCAGTAACCCTATTGTGTCTTAGTGGCTTTATTGCCTTGCTTAGGATTAAATGATTTCAAACCATGTTCAGTCCTTCATGGCAATTCTCTGGGCCCACTTTCTCTCCAAAATAACATTCGATTGGTGTAAAATTTCGAACAAATATCCTTTTCTCCAAATATTTTCATGTCAGTGGTTTTGATGAGCCTACCTCTCTAGAGATTGCTAAATGTAACCGGAAGTTAGATTCTAATAATTTCTCCTCACGCACTTCTCACCTGTGGAACTCTCTTACAGCTTCTTGTGAGACAAAGGGACCTCAAAGAGTTAATTAAACAAAAAACAAAAGGGAGAAAGAAAGAAAACTGAAGAGGAGAGATACTACTAACTGAACGATAATTGTTGAAATTCGCAGGAAAGTGGATTGAAAAATTGAGAAGAAAATTAAAAACGAAATGCGTTGAGAAATTATGTTTCAAAATAATAAATTGGAATCCCGAATACAGTGAGCCCCCCGTATTCACGGGGGTTCGGGATCAGAACCGGCCGCGAATAGTTAGAATCCGCGAATACTTACTTGGTGGGGGGGGGGTTACAAGTACCTATTTTGATTGTTAAAACCCCATGTGCCTTAAACTTTCATCCTAAACACTTTAGAAGCATTTCAGACCATTTTAAAAAGATTTTTGAAAAATAGTATTGGTGACCATACACTTAGCGTAAATTTTCTTTCATACGTACAATAATCGTTTTTAATTGTGCATAGATCGATACTACCATTGAAAATACTGTATAAAATATGTGTAACAAGACATAAAATATAAAGTTCAAAACATTTTCTAAAAACAGAACTGTGATGATGCCCCCAGACTTAGCATAAGCCACTTTTAAGACTCCAGCCGCAATCCCTAACAAAGAACAAAACCCAAGCACTACGCATGTTTATGAGTTTGTACATCGTCATTGTAAAAACAATTTTTGCCATAAAATGGACTGTTATGTTTTAAATAACAGGAAAATGATACAAGAGTATTTTAAGTATGTTCTATGGAAAAAATACGTGAATCGAGGGAGTTCTCAGCGAATAATTTGTACTTATGTTCTTCAGAAAAACACTCGAATACTTGAGGCTTCTGCGAATAACATGTACATATGTTCTAAAGAAAAATCGGCGAATGTGTGAAGACGCGAACGCTGAAACGCGGGCTCATTGTAGTTTCAAGGAGAATCGATCCTAAATTTAACTAGACGAAATTCAGTGAGATTGAGCAAAACCAAGACTACCCGTCCTTCCCCACTTCCTGCCGATAAGAAAGAGAGAATTAATGGATCGTCGAAGATGTAGGTCCTAGGAAATAGAAAAATATATGTTATCAATAAAGAAAACGGGTGATCACCGAAATAATATCTAAAATTGTTCTGGACAAAACACCAGGAATGACATATAGATTAACGTCTAAGATTGGCGAAAGTTTCGTCCATTTTAATTTCTCTGACATTCATCAAATTTTTATGGCCGACATTATTTTAGATTCTTTTGGATACAAGTGATAAAAAAAAATAGTTATTAGCCCTAGAGTGACCGTATGTGACCGTCTGCGTGCCCCGGTTGATCGTGAAATCACCTAAAACAACCAGCGTGAGACAAGCTGATAAAAAAGATTAATTATTGGAAATCCCCTTTTTGCCTACGCATTCTAAAAGTTTAGATTCGTCACAGACAGTTTACCAGTCCTTGGATGCTGAGAAAGTGGGAGAAGGGAGAGAGATTAGCACTGCCAATATGGAGCGATGATGCGAGATGAGATGTGAAGAAAGTTGACATTAAGGGGCGGCTTGATTCCTCTGACCACTCTCAAATGGGGGTTGTTCAACCCCTTTAAATTGGAAAATTATTTGAGTAACATATTTTGAGAATATGGTATTTTAGAAAAAAGTTGATGCTAAGGGTGGAAGATAACCAAACCCTAAACCCTAATTAACCCCACACCTGCTGGACGCAGGACTCCATATAAACTGGATGTTTGGACAACTAAAGAGTTCTCACATTACTGCACGTCCTGGGTATGACAATAAACTACATCCGCGTCCTGGGTAAGAAGATAAACTACGTCCAACAGCAAGGCTTCTTATCAGGAGGTTTTGAGGAGCGTGGAACCACCTCTTAATTGCTAGTGTTCCCCGTTCCACCCTAACCCGGGGTGGTAGTACCTGTAAGGGTCCCAGCTATGGGCAAATAGTTAACCCCCTAACTGGGGTCAAAACACTATGAAAGTGTAAAAATTGTTTTTTAATACCAGAAATGCTTTGTAAAAAAAAAAAAAAATTATTAGCAGCAATACGTTTCTTGAAAAAAAAAAAGAAGATATTAACAGCAATAGATTTTTTGAAGAAAAAATATTACCAGAAATAAATTTGGGAAAAAAAATATATATTACCAGCAATAAAAATTTTGTCGGCATTAAAAAACACATTGAGGTTAATATGCCGTAAAGCAAAGCAAACCAAACCCACATTACTGCTACTAGAATCCACATCGTTCGCCGAGACCTCCTGACCGAGATCTTTTGCCGGACCTGAAGACCAGAACTTAGAAATTTAAATGACTACTAATACAAGTTGTGAACCCCAAAAGAGGATCCCAGTGTTCTTTGATTATAACAGTAAGTGAAAAGGGTTAAAACCGTTGTATACAACAAATCCTATATAAATCAAATTGTTGTTACATTTCTTAATCTGAGTTAATTCTTTATTCCAAAGAATTTTTGCGTAGATCCTCCACCGTCAACCTGTTCTTCACTTAAGTTTACTTCTTCGGCAATTTTCTCAATTTCTGAGATTAAAAACGACGTCGCAGAGGAATGAAAGATCGCGAAGGAGAGAAATGCCAGCTAGATCAATGGAAACTTTTTCATCAACATGATACCAGCGCAAATCAGCAACTCATTAACAAGTGAGGAATCAGCTAAATGGTAACCAAGATGGTCTGAAGAAACCTGAAGACCAATGTGGGGTGGAGTTATACTTGCTTTCTTGTCAACTTCTATGTTATATCCCTCCAGGGCATGGGCGATCATGGCTCTCTACAACTTCCTGTCCTTTGTAGCCCTTAATAAAGTTTGTCTTATTGCTGTATCTCGTAGTCCCTGTTCTGCAGTCATTTACACAAGTTAATTTTTATTAATTGTAATAATAATAAAACAAATAAATAGATTCTTCTTATTCCATTCAGGACGTTGGCGCTCATGACTCTCCACAATTTCCTGTCTTTTGTATCTCCTTCTATATTTTGAATAGGAGTCATTCCCGTGTTCAAATTTAAATTATATCAAAGGGAAAAAAATCAGTAGAAGGTTTTAGGGTACCACTTTTGATCAAAATGAAATATACTTATCCAAGTACCCTGGGTAATGTAATTTCAAAATATATTTGGTTATGGGGGTCTATCTCCAAAACCCTAGGAGTTCCATAACAAACAAACAGAGGCTACAACTTTATATATATATAGAATTTATTGGTTTAATATTAATAGGTGGAAGCGTGTGTGCATGTAACACTTTAACAAAGTACACTGATAGTTCACTCTGATACTTAGCAAAAGTGCTGACTTTTTCACTTTAGATTAGTAATGTACTAGTTTTAAATGAGACAATATGAACGTCAAGTTGAGCAAGAAATCACCAGTGATTGAGTAGTGCCTTACAATACATATTTGTCGCGAAAATTCAACTGTCATATCAATGTTGAAATCTGCTCATCAATTCATTCAATCAAGTATTGCATCAAATACATATCAAAGGGGTCACATCAGGCTGTTTTTGCACACACACCCTGATTTTTTTTCTTTTGATTTAAATTTGAATAAAGGAATGACTCCTATCCAAAATATAGAAGTAGAAAGCCAGAAGATGGAGGTCAAATTGGCAAGATCATTGAATAATAGTGAAATGCATCATTTTCTTCACAAATTATAACAAGGATTTCGAATCAATCATTTTCTTACAAAAAAAATGTGTGACACATAACAAGGCACGGATAATTTGTCTAGTTCTATATAAACTTCTATCTTGCTTTTATGTTCATTATGCAAACCTTTACACATAGCTATGGGTTCACCTCTAGGGTCCATTTTATCCAGTTTCCATGTTAAAAAACTTTTAATAATTTTGCCAACCCTACGGTGTATGCTTGATATATGAATGACATATTCATACCAACAGAAAACCATGACAAAATAAAAGAAAAAAATTAAAGAAACCTTCGAGAATGACTCCATTCTACAGTTGACATATGAATCTAACACTAATAATGGCACCCTTTTCCTTGACATTTTAGTAGATGCTAAAAGCCATAATTTCCCTACACACTGTATAAGAAGCCCACCAGCAAAAATTTGTCTTTTCAGTTACAAAAGTGAATGTCATCACGGACATAAAATAGCTGTTTTTTTTTTGTTTTTTTGTTTTTTTTAATGATTAACCGAACTAAAATAATTTCTTCTTTGGGAACATTATTTTATAAAGAATTAAGTAACATAAAACAAACACCACTTAATAATAATTTTGAATTTTGACAAGCAAATAAAAAAATGAATTTTAAAGGACTTGAGACAGATAACCCAAGCAACCATCCTGATAGTAACAACATACATATGAGGTATATATATATATATATATATATATATATATATATATATATATATATATGCTGTGAAAACCAAATTTGAACTACACACAGAAGAAAGCAAGAATATGAATAACTTACAGACAGTGATGAAAGAGGTACATCAGTGAAGCATCATTTGATGCAGGTTTAAACTGTCAACATGTGGCTTCCTTCTATCTACATGGGCACGTGACCGAGTCATTAGAATGTTCGCTCTATGACCATGAGATACAGGTTCTAATCTCACCATGGTCGATTTGTCAGGAAGGTGACTGCTTGATGTTATTGGTCCGGGGTAGGCACCTTTGGAAAGGGTCTGAAAAACTATGCCACGGGAGGACTCAACCCTTGTGAGTGAAATTTGGTACTATTTGGGAGCCGTCAATGGCTGTGACGAAATCACGAGTCAACGTGACCGTGTTCAGTCTGTTGATCATGCGCTCTCTCCCCGAAACTGTAACTAAGGTCCTCTCAACATAGTTGCAGTGTAAACCACAGGTGGGCTCTGTGGGTGTTGAACAAATATAAATGTACTTGAGTAGGCATCTGAAACAGGGCTTGGCCGCCCTAGTAGACAGGCATACTAGAATACAAGCAGCCAACCATTATATATATATATATATATATATATATATATATATATATATATATATATATATATATATATATATATATATATATATTGTCATCCACAGACAGACTGTTTCGCAGCTCATCAGTGTGGCTAGACGTCCAGTTGCCTCTAGCTAGGATCGAAACCCGACTGAATTTGCATCAGTCGGAACTTCTCCCACTAAGCCGTCAGCGCACGGTATGGGATGAAGGTGAATTTTTAGCGTGTTTATTTTTTTAAGATTTAGATAAACACACAGTGACTGACAGTGACTCAATTCTGCCGAAGATATATTAGTACAGGTAATAGATCTGTTGATATATAATCCAGGTGGATCCTAGTAATATCAAGTATTAAAACCAATGCACAAAAAGAGCTCAATGTATTTCTTATAACAGAGCATATATATTACACACCAAAAAATCTAAAATTACTTCATGTGGGTATATAGTCTTTAAAGTTACAAATGGATAATGTATTCTAACTTTTGTTTTATCTTTAAATCCCCCATTACTTAATAATACAAAACCCTTAAATCTATTCTTTCTTTATATTGTCTAACTACAATTCATTATATATATATATATATATATATATATATATATATATATATATTAATAGATTTAAAATATGGTTTTACCGCTACACAGTGATAACCATATTTTAGAAATGGAAGCTAAAGCCCCTGAATTTAATTTTGTTATTAAACCAAAGACATTAGTTCCATTAAATTCGCTTGATGAGGAAATGGAAGTAATGTCTTTGGTTTAATAACAAAATTAAATTCAGGGGCTTTAGCTTCCATTTCTGAAACATGGTTATCACTGTGTAGCGGTAAAACCATATTTTAAATCTATTAATTTATAATATTAATGCTCTGTAAATTTAAATTTACATAGAGCACTATTGTGTAAAAATAAAAATATCTATAAGAACACCGGATTTTATATCTTACTGTTCTTTCCTTTTTATTTATATATATATATATAGAGAGAGAGAGAGTAAAGGTAATAAATCTGTTGGTATATAATCTGAGTAGATCCTGGTAATATTAAAACTGACCCACATAAAGAGCTCAATGTATTTATTATAACAGAGCATATAAATTAAACAACAAAATCCAAAATTACCTCATATGGGGGAGAGCATAGATTTATTTCTTCCCTTTAAGGTTAATACATTCAACCCTCCCCCTACCACTGACTCAGGCATTTCATCTGGCTGAAACATCGAAATGGATTAATTTTGTATCAATTTTTCGACTACTATCAAGGTTAAATTTTAAATTTCTACTTTCAACACGAACACAGTCTATACATAATACTAATGTACTTCTCGTTGATTGAAATAGATCTATATCCCCCCACCATATGAGGTAATTTTGGATATATATATTATTTAATATATTTTGGATATATATATTATTTAATATATTTTCTGTTTATACGTTATTTTTAATAGATACAATTTATTTAAATGCTCTGGGTTTTATTTTAATTAAACAGTATTAATTATACTTACCGGCCTGAATGTTAGAGAAATTTCGTAGAAAATATGCATTCTCCAACAGGAATCGAACCTGTGTCCTATATGGAACTATGATCTAACGTGCTATACAACTTTGCTAACCAGACTTTATAGTTAAGTCCAAATTAATGTTTTTAAACAACAAATCGATTATCTTTCCCCAACAATCATACCTGCTCACAAAACTTATCTTAACATAAACAATGACAGCATATAATGTAATATTTGTCTGTTGAAAAAGCCACTTCTACTCCAACAGTTTCTTTTCTCACACATCTCACCTGTGGAACTCTCTTCCATTTACTTGCTTCCCTGATAACTACAATCTTCAAAAGATTTAAATGCAACATCAATCACCATTTTCTATCTTGAATCCCGTTCACCTTTTTGTTCTTTCCTCAATTCTCCCTATACTCAGTCTTTTGCTCTCACTTTCACTGTGACCTCTATACTAATATAACCTTTCATTTGTAACCCCCTGTGTACTAGTAGCACTTCAACCTTGTTTGGGGTGAAAAGATATTTTTAAAAAAACTTTGTAGTACTCACTTTATTTAAGCCTTTGCTAAGCTGTTGATAAACAGCAAAGACACCACCGCTAGAACGCAGTGGAAAAATGCGTTCCAGTCTTTTAGTCTCTCACATTCAGCAAGCAAGCTCTGCCCTTTCAAGTAAATGTAGCATCGAATTCAGTAATCAGTTTCAGGTCAAATGACTTGTCTCCTATATCTTAAACGCCGAAATAGATTGTATAATAAAAATTCACAAAGTCCAAATCTTCATGTACACACACACAGCCTGCTCAAAAAAATCTGTCCTGGTAGAAAAAGTCGGTTGCTTTTATAGCAGTTTCTTGAACCCTTTCCAGGTTTTCTATTCATGGAACAGGGAAATGGATTAGCATATTTTTCTATGCAATCCATTCCACTCAGTGAACCTTGAATCATGATTTCTTCTGTACACACGGCTTCATAAGGAGACATTCGGCATTCATTGGCTGAAAATTCAGTTCTGCTTTCGGTTCAAATTTACAAAATCTTTCTATGAAAACGATTTTTCAGAAGAATAGGTTTCTCAAGTCTAGTAACTACTATCGTACTTTCTGCTATTGATGTGGGTTTCTTTCCTAGCCTCATCCTGGGTACGACGTTAAACTGCATCCAACAGCAAGGCCTCTGATCAGGAGGTTTTGAGGAAGCATGGAACCACCTCTTAATTGCTGGTGTTCCCAGGTCCATCCTGACCCGGGGTGGTAGCACCTGTTGGGGTCCCAGCTATGGGAAAATAGTGAACTTCCAGGTCTTTTCCAACACATTGAAACAATGATGTTGCCAACTACACTTTTTTGAAACAATGATGTTGCCAGCTATACGTTTTTGAAACAATGATGTTGCCAGCTATACGTTTTTGATATATTTAGTAAATGCTTGATCTGGCATTAAATAACCCATAGTGGTTGATATGCCATAAAACCCCAAACAAACAAACAAACAAACTTTCCTAGCCTTTTGTTTGAAGTTGTGTGGAATTTCAACATTTTGATTATATCTTTATTTTCTCTCTGAGTTAGATAGATTACATTGTAATGGTAATGGAAAATATTAGCTATTTCCTTATAAGGAAACATTCAGCACTCATTGACCGAGCAGCCAGTGCTGCTTTCAGTTGAAATTTATTAAATCGTCTTATTAAAACTTTTTCTTTTCAGGAAAATGGGTATCTCAACTCCAGTAGCTGTTAATGTTTTTGATGGGGGTTTCCTTCCTTGCCTTTTGTTTGGGGTAGTGTCAACATACTGATTATGTCATTATTATCTCTTTGAGTTATATATGCTATCCATTTTAGTTGTTACTGCTGTTGGTAGTCCTAAAGTAATGCAGTTTCTGGTACAGTTCTTTGTTTTTGATTTTGGTAACATCAGATTACGAGATTTGAGGAAGAGTGGTCCTCACTGAGACCGACATGTTTCCCTAGCTCAGAACCATTTTTAACCATTGACCTGATATGTGTATATACGTAATAATGTTTTGTTTTTTTTTTATTTCTAGCATCTGGTGATCTGAAACATTTCCATGAAGGCCGTGAACCATTCGATGCTAAACATGGGTATGACTGCAACCTGTTCACATCAGAAACCCGTCCTAAATGTGTCAGAGACCTTTACCTAAGTGCAGAGGTGTCACCTTCGGTGGGTCTCAGCAGTCTTGATGGGATAAGGAAGGATGGCTGGAGTGGATCGACTATGTTCAAGTTGTGGCCTGTTGTTATCAGGGACATCAATATTTCAACTCCTGATTTCAACATGTCCAGAAAGGTAAGAATGATTTTCTTTTCTTTTATCGTGACGAGCAGAACCAATGGAAAATCCCAAAGATCCAGATTTTAATTTGGGAAAAGAATAAAGTATCGGCAAAGATGGACCTTTGTACCTGCAAAAAGAAACAGTGTGTCAAAAGGACGGTTTTTCCATTGACATCACTATTATTTTAACTATCTTCAATCCTCGGCAATGCTAGTTTTAAAAAGCGATGATTAGATTGGTTTAGGTTTATTTTGCTTAACGGTATATCAACCTCAATGGGTTATTTAATGCCAACAACATTTTTAGGATAGATTCGTATGAATAGAATATGTATTCTTTGGTTTAGATTGGTTTGGTTTATTTTGCTTAATGGCATATCAACCTCAATGGGTTATTTAATGCCAACAACATTTTTAGGATAGATTCGTATGAATAGAATATGTATTTTTTGGTTTAGATTGGTTTGGTTTATTTCGTTTTATGGCATATCAACCTCAATGGGTTATTTAATGCCACCAAAATTTTTTATTGCTGGTAATATTTTTTTTGTCAAAAATCTGTTTCTAGTAATATATTTCCTTCAAAATTATATTGCTGGTAATAATTTTTTTGAAAAAAGTATTGCTGGTAATAGTTAACTATTTTGGTCATAGCTGGACCCTAACAGGTACTACCACCCCGGGTCAGGGTTGACTTGGGAACATCAGCAATTAAGAGGTGGTTCCACACTCCTCAAAACCTCCTGATCAGAGGCCTTGCTGCTGGACGTAGTTTAACGTCTTACCCAGGATGCAAATGTAGTTTTAACGTCTTACCCAGGACGAGATGATTAGAATTGTGATAAAACTTAAACATATAATGAAAGTAAACTTATATATTTTTTGTCTTTGAAACCTTACGACAAAAAATATTAAACCCTGTTTATTTATTAGATTGTTTATTTACAAGATTCTAAAAACTAATACAATTAAAACTAATGCAATGCAATATTTGTCATTTACCAATTTATATGAAAATAATTTTTTATTCATAAACATTTACTGAATTAAAATATTTGAACCAACTATAAGTAAATTCTTATTATTTACCATTTTATAACGTTTGAATCATTTGGCAATTATCTGATGTTTTGCCAACCATTCCAATAAATGATATAATAAACCAGTTAATAGAGTTTATTATTTTTGTTGTTGATTCTTACAAAGAAAATGTATAAATTCCATGTTTGGCTTCTTTTACAATTTTAGCCATCACTTTTAAAACAAAAAAATATTACTGAGGAGTGCAAGTAGTTACAATAATAGCAGTGTCGATGGAAAAATCCGTCCTTATGACACTCCAAATTTCTTTTCTTTTTTTTGCAAACATGAAGCTCCAATTTTACCAAAATATTTTATAAGTTTTAAGTCCACTTAGTAATTTTTTTTTTTTGATCATTTCACCCGAAGCAAGGCAATAATACCACTAGGATGCAAGGGCTTACTGTGAGTGACAGGTAGTGAAGAGAAAGAACAATAAAAGAGCAGAAGACAGCGATTGGTGCTGCATTTAAATTTTTGCAGATTGTAGGTAGCAGAAAAGCAAGAAATTGGAAGGGAGTTCCACAGATGAGAAGTGTGAGAAAAGAAACTATTAGGGTATATCATACAGTTGCATCTTACAAATTCAACAGTGAGACCTAACTGCCAATTTGGTAGCCCATTTAAATTCATGCAGTCAAGGCACCATGAAGGACAGCTTATACCAACTTTGAATTTAAATCACTGAATTATACAGGCTTAAAGAGTTGTGAATATTTTCTGCTGTTCAAGAAAAGTATATATATATATATATTCTCTTGCAATAAAAGCCAGAACTCCTAATCTAAAGCCAATGTCAGTTGCAAAAATAGTTGTATAGTAAATATTTAATAAAATATCATTATTATCATTATTTATGAATTATCATTATTTACATTCAGACCAGTGTCCTCATCTTTATTGTTATTATCACAATGTTGTAACCTAGAGAAGGTTACTGAATAGAATAATCAGATGAATATCGGTAATGAACGATAATACTTAGGACAAGAACAACACATATAAGATTCACCAGCGGTGCGTAGTAGTAAACTGCTAGAAGTCAGTCAAGTGAATTCCACAATGAATCTTCAACTGCAGGATATCTCCCAACCGCTCCACGCAATTTAATGTGAGGTATCCGAGCTCATAGGCTTGGCCAAAAATTCACCGTAGACCCCATATAAAACAGGGTCAGATAGCTGCTTCCCGAGATGAGACTCTGCCCTTCGACATAGCCTAGTCTGGTGATCCTCTCTGCCTGGAAGCAGAGAGTTTGCCCAGCACAGCTGGAGACAAATCTCCAAATGCAGACCAACATACAGTATTTACTACTGTATTTATGGGTATGGAGGCATACCCACTATCGTCCATAGGTATGCTACAACACACAACATTTCAGCTGATCTGTCCTCTAGCCTTTTTCAGATGTCTGTCAATCCTGGTAACCATCAGGAAACCAATGCTTAAACCACAAGGAATAATGGAATAAAATATTGATTCATGAATTTCAAGACAGTAATTTTGACTTCAATCCCTAAGCTCAACTATTTATATATGCTGGAAAGTGAGGCATTATGGGTAGCAAGGTCACAATAAACCAGAAATACCTGACTTTGCTCCATTGACCAGCGTATAAAGTCAAGCTACCACAAAATACACATGTCCTAAAGATAGCGTTCAAATGTGAAACAAACTGTCACCACTTGATGTTGACTTCAATTTACACACGTATTCTCTGACATTGAGTACTTTTACCCATAAATATAGCATACTTTAAAAATGTATTTTTAACATATATAAGGGCTGATCAAAAAGTATCAGGACAGGTGCTATAAAAATAAAACTACAACACATATCAATACAGTATTTAATCTCCTTCAAAGTAGTCCCCCCCTTCTGAAAACAAACACTTTATTCAGTGTTGTTTCTTGAACTCTATTTTTGGGATAGTGAGCAACTGCCACATCACATTCTCTTGGATTTCCTCAGCATCTGGTAACATTGCTCCTTTTAAGTGGGATTTGATGTTTGAACAAAGGAAAAAGTCGCAAGAGGCAAGATCTGTGGAATATCATAGTTGTTAAACCTGGGTAATGTTGTAATTGGGCAAAAACTGCTGCACAAGCCATGGAGACTGATGCACTTCAATGAATTAACATGTTTATATATATATATATATATATATATATATATATATATATATATATATATATATATATATATATAAATAATAGTATTAGACATATTTACTTAAAAATGATTATTGTTAAAAATTCAAGAAAATTTTATACTTTTGACGTTTTATTAATCTTTTTGTCGTATTTGTTTTCAATAGTAATTTATTAGGGTTTAGGATTCTGTAGGCAAGTTTGTTTGCTGAGAAAAAAGGTTTCCCCTTCCATTGCAAGCAACTTCATATGAAATCACTGAACAATAGTGTGTTTGAATTTTGTAGTTGTGTTGTCATGTCCTGCTATGGCAACATAAAATCATCTCAGTTGATAGCAACAATTAACTGTAGTTGAGCTTGGAAAAAGAGTTATTATTCATGTATAATGCCAAGGGTTAAAGGTTAAACTTAATTTTGCATGGTTTTTATCCTTTTGTTGATCATAAAAAGAATCCATATAAGGAAGAATACGAGAAAAAATAAACCTGTTAACTGGGGCAAAGATTTGTCACTCTTAATTGAACCATACAACAACAATGATAGGAATTCACGTCATCCGCAGTCGATCCACTGAACGGCAGTAACAGAAATTCCTGTTGTTAGCAGTTAATGGATTTATAAAATAAAGTTACAGTTTATGCTGTGAACTAAGTTTAAAAACATATTTTTGAAGATGTAAATTAAACAAAGCTCTGCCTTGTAAAATCTTTGAAATGTATGACTATGCACAACTTTAAAGACGACCTTCTTGATGTATGATTTCAGTGTTACTTTTATGAAAATGCTAGGCGTGTGACTAAACGTCGCGCACCTGTGGTCCCTGAGGTGAGTGAAATGCACGTGAAAAAGGCAGGAAATATCCCAAACGGTCCTTTTTCGTATTCTTCTGTTACTTTCTGTTCCTCAATTCTTCATTTGGTTAGACATTCTCACCATATTGTGTTTATCACTCGCCAATTTGTCTATGCCTGTAAGTCCTGTCTCCTGTTTTGTCAACCACCTTTCTTGACTTTCCTTTGGACCTCTCGACCTTTATTTTGCATTATGACACACTTTCACATGGAAAAATTGCCTCCCATCTACCTGTATAAAATTCAAAAGCATCCTCTCTTTCACAGGTGGGATGTGGCGAGCCTCTCACTGCTCTATCACCACTACCATGGAAAGTGCTCAAATGAACCGCATCTCCTGGTTTCATTAGGTCTGACCTTCCACCTAGTAGCAAACCACCCACATTCCCTCTAGCGAGAAGTAAGTTCCACTCAAACAGCTTCTTCCCGCAATCCCTGTCCTGGCTATGGCAATAAACTACATCTGACAGCAAGTGCTCTGATCAGGAGGTTTTAATAAGCATGGAACCGCCTCTTAAATGCTGTTGTTCCCAGGTCCACCCTGACCGGGGTGGTAGCACCTGTTAGGGTCCCAGCTATGGGCAAATAGTTACCCCCCCCCCCAACTGGGTTAAAAAAATTTGAAAGTGTAAAAAAAAAATTTGAAAAAAATATTAGCAGCAATAAAAATCTTGTTGGCATTAAATAACCCATTGAGGTGTTGATATGCCGAAAACCAAACCAAACCATCCTGTGAACCACTACCTTATGGAACACATTCTTAAAAGGATGTTTCTCTGATCTCTACAATCTTAACATGTTCAAGTCTAGAGTCAACCGTTATCTGCCCCTCCTATCCATATAAACTACCCCTTAAGATAACCCTCTACTTTGAGTGGCCCCTAGGCCTTGCACAGGGTGAATCTTAGAGTATAAAAAATAAATACCAACATTTTTTGCTAAAAGTTTGTTACTGGTTCATAAACTGACATTGTGACATAGTAAAAAATACCAAAGGGAGGTAAAAAAATAATACTGTCTTATGCAGCGGCTGCTGCTGCTACAGTATTAATGAACAAATGAAAGCAATCTTGACCATTGAAAATTATTTATGGTTAGGGTTAGTTTTATGGTCAAGGTTAGTTTTATGGTCAGGGTTAGTTTTAGGGTTAGTGTTGACAAAAAATTGTACTGATTTTGTTCATAATTATAAAATTAAAAAGAATATACATGACTAACAACTAACGAAGATTCAGTGAATATTTCTTTGTTTGCTACTTCATCACAAATGTTCAGATGAGCTCCATTCTTTAGCTCCACTAGTTCAGGCTTCTGGCCATATCATATTGAAACACTGGTTCTCATACATCCACCAAAGTTAAGCAACATTGAGCCTGGTCAGTAACTAGATGAGTGACCACTTGGAAATACCAGGTGTTGGAAGTGTGAGTGGTGTAGTGGATAATAGCTCTGAATTAGAAACTGGAGAGCGAATTTTCAATTCCACTTGAGTTTGTTATATTCACTTATAAACAAATATCAACTGGAAAGGTATAAATGCACCTCTCCCATCTGCTATGGGTTAATTCGTAGATTTTATATCAGTAAATCATTATTATCTCCAAAAACTTCTTACAATCTAAAAATATTTTCTAGCTTTAATTAACCTGCAAAGAAAAAAACAAATTCAACCAATCAATCTACCAATTCAGACTTTTAGACCTAGAATACACCATTCCACGGAACTGAATCATCCTCATTTCCCAAAATGTGCAAAATGTAAGTAGAAAGTTCCACTCTGACAGCTTTTACCCCAAAACTGCCACTTTGGGGAACAGACTCCCACATGAGTGCTTCCCTGAACACTACAACCCTAGCCTCTTTAAGGGTCAATTACTATCTATCCTCATAATCTTCATTTTATACCACCTCATCTTTCATTCATATCACACCTCATTCATCGCTACCACTTTAACAGTAACTTTGAATGATTCTCAAGCCTTGGACTGAGCTAATTTTTGTATATAAAAATTCAATCACTTCTACTCCCTGTACTCTATAAATATGAAAATCAAAATCATTTAGAAATTATTTGTTGTCGTAAACTGAGAAAAAGAAAATGGACAACCCCAGGTACTGGTTATACTGCATATTTAATTTTTTAAGTTTTAAATTATATTATTTCTAAAAAATATCTTTGTTTAAATCTTTGAGCAACAGTGTGTCAGTATACCTGCTGCTATGTGAAAGTTTATATCACAACAAGTAAACTGACAAGAGTTCTGTGTGTTTTATTTACATTCAGACGAATGTCCTCCTCTTCCATGCTATTATTACAACAACAATCGACCTGCGCTTTGGCTTTCAAATGTCTTTCCGTCTCGGTAACTTTCAAGAAATTTCAAACTGAACCCTTTATTTAATCTAAAGGGTAGATTGTTCTCATTCTGTTGTCTATGTCTTGGGATACCATGCCTTGTTCTTTTTTTAGTTCAGTTCAGTTTCCACTGAATTTAAGTATGTGCTACCCAGACGAATTCCAGGTGATTCCATTACATTAACGTACGTGCTAATACCCTTGAGAAAGGTATAAATCCTCTTCTTCTCCCCCCAGCTATGGTTAAATAGCAGGACAGACTGGGTTCTATAGCCTTGGATGGTGACTGTTCTACTGCAGAAAGAAATGGCAACCTGGCACATAACTGACTGACTACCCAGCCATAGTATTCAGGAGTTCTATCCCTGGGTTGGCTAGTGAAGACTTAGTGGTAATAGAATGACTAATAATTGAGCTGTACTAAAAAAAAGGTACAAGGCAAAATATCCCTAGACATGGACAATGAAATAAAAACTACAGAAGAAATCGTCATAAGCACCTTGCTGCTCTATTTCTATTTCCATGGTATGCGTTCTGCCGAGCTACATTCCTTAGACCCACCAGTCCTGATCTTTATGACTGGGACCCACCGTGGCTTGTATAGTAAGAAATAAAATCCATTCAGACAGCTTCTTCCCAAGAACTGCTATTTTGTGCAACAGACTCCCGGCAAGATGTTTTCCCCAGCACTGCAATCTTGACCGCTTCAAATCTGAAGTTAACCGTTATCTTTCCTGTATACTCTCATGGACTTCACTTCTTGCCTTTATGCTCGTACAACACCACAGAGTAACCCTCTACTTTGAGTGGCTCTTTGGCCTTGTATTTGGTGAACATTAGTACATATGCATGTGTGTATATATATATATGTATATATAGGTAAGATGAGAACGAATAGAGTACAATTCCAATGTTCGTAACATTTAATTTAAAAGAATGCTCAATACAAAGTAGAGCAATATTATTTATTTTAGGATATTACAGTGAAAATGTGTAAAAATCACTATGTTTTCAGCATAATATCCTAAAATGTGTGTGTGTGTGTGTGTGTGTGTGTGTGTGTGTGTGTGAATAGTGCAGCCACTCAATTCCGTGTATGCCAGTCTACTAGGGCAGCTAACTAATCCTCGTTGCAGACGCCTGCTCAGGCACATTTGTATTTGTTCAACATCCACGGAGCCCAACTGTGGTTTATACGGCAACAATGCTGAGCAGACCTTAGTTACTATTTTTTGGGTGAGAGTGCATTATTTAGCATGATTAACAATCTGAACAAGGCTAACAAACAAAAGAAAGCCCTCGGTCACGATGACTTGTGATTTCATGCTAGCACAACCACCAATGGCTGCCAAGGGTTCCATCTACCCAATTTCACTCACAAGTCTGTAGATTAGAGTTCAATTTGGAATTGCCTGAAGATTATCCAGATTAACAAAGAGGAGGACATTGTAGCAACAACATTGTAACAGCAATAACAACAACATTGTAACAGTGACAATATTGTAACAATGATAAAAACAACAACACGGTAACAATAATAACAATATTGTAACAATAACAACAGCAGCAACAATATTGTAACAATAACAACAGCAGCAACAACAATATTGTAGCAATAACAACAACAACAACAATAACAACAACAGCAACAACATTGTAACAATAACAACAACAGTAACAACATTTTAACAATAACAACAACAATAAAGGCATTAGTTTGAATGTAAATAAATTATTATCTGAGAAATTCAACAGTAATTATCCATGTTTATATTTGACAACAAAAATTATAATTTGGCTAAGGACATTTCGACCAACTGCACGTTTTATCTGATGTTAGGAAGCCGATATCTGAATGAAGATCAGGCTGAAAATAGAGTACTCCTGCCATATATGGGCAGAAGCTGCTCAGTCTTCATTTTCCAGTTTCGATAGTCTAAAAGCATCCGTGTGGGTGATGAATTATTTTCCACCCTATAACCCCAGATGAACTCACAGATGAAATGTCACAAGTTTCTCACTGCCCTATCACTATTCTAGTTTCACCAGTTCTAACCTTGACAGCTAACATCCAAAATATCACACCCGTTCTAGTGAAACACCCTAAATCCCTTCATATTCCATTTGTGAGATGTAAGTTCCACTCAAGCAGCTTCTTCCCACAAATTGCTGCTCTGTGGAACCAATAGGCTGTTTTCACAATCACTACAAACTTAAACAGTTCAAGTCAACTTAACCGTTATCTTCCCACATATTGGCCTAAACTGTACCTCTTAATTGGTAACCCTCCACCTCAAGTGGCTCCTGTTGTCTCTCCTACATTTCTGCACCTTCAGTCTGGAATTTTATTAGTGCCGCTGCGTGTTCATTGGCTTTTTGTATCCAATGTAAAAACTATTTTATTGTCCCTGTTGTCTCTCCTACATTTCTGCACCTTCAGTCTGGAATTTTATTAGTGCCGCTGCGTGTTCATTGGCTTTTTGTATCCAATGTAAAAACTATTTTATTGTCCCTGTTGTCTCTCCTACATTTCTGCACCTTCAGTCTGGAATTTTATTAGTGCCGCTGCGTGTTCATTGGCTTTTTGTATCCAATGTAAAAACTATTTTATTGTCTCTGTTGTCTCTCCTACATTTCTGCACCTTCAGTCTGGAATTTTATTAGTGCCGCTGCGTGTTCATTGGCTTTTTGTATCCAATGTAAAAACTATTTTATTGTCCCTGTTGTCTCTCCTACATTTCTGCACCTTCAGTCTGGAATTTTATTAGTGCCGCTGCGTGTTCATTGGCTTTTTGTATCCAATGTAAAAACTATTTTATTGTCCCTGTTGTCTCTCCTACATTTCTGCACCTTCAGTCTGGAATTTTATTAGTGCCGCTGCGTGTTCATTGGCTTTTTGTATCCAATGTAAAAACTATTTTATTGTCCCTGTTGTCTCTCCTACATTTCTGCACCTTCAGTCTGGAATTTTATTAGTGCCGCTGCGTGTTCATTGGCTTTTTGTATCCAATGTAAAAACTATTTTATTGTCCCTGTTGTCTCTCCTACATTTCTGCACCTTCAGTCTGGAATTTTATTAGTGCCGCTGCGTGTTCATTGGCTTTTTGTATCCAATGTAAAAACTATTTTATTGTCTCTGTTGTCTCTCCTACATTTCTGCACCTTCAGTCTGGAATTTTATTAGTGCCGCTGCGTGTTCATTGGCTTTTTGTATCCAATGTAAAAACTATTTTATTGTCCCTGTTGTCTCTCCTACATTTCTGCACCTTCAGTCTGGAATTTTATTAGTGCCGCTGCGTGTTCATTGGCTTTTTGTATCCAATGTAAAAACTATTTTATTGTCCCTGTTGTCTCTCCTACATTTCTGCACCTTCAGTCTGGAATTTTATTAGTGCCGCTGCGTATTCATTGGCTTTTTGTATCCAATGTAAAAACTATTTTATTGTCTCTGTTGTCTCTCCTACATTTCTGCACCTTCAGTCTGGAATTTTATTAGTGCCGCTGCGTGTTCATTGGCTTTTTGTATCCAATGTAAAAACTATTTTATTGTCCCTGTTGTCTCTCCTACATTTCTGCACCTTCAGTCTGGAATTTTATTAGTGCCGCTGCGTGTTCATTGGCTTTTTGTATCCAATGTAAAAACTATTTTATTGTCCCTGTTGTCTCTCCTACATTTCTGCACCTTCAGTCTGGAATTTTATTAGTGCCGCTGCGTGTTCATTGGCTTTTTGTATCCAATGTAAAAACTATTTTATTGTCCCTGTTGTCTCTCCTACATTTCTGCACCTTCAGTCTGGAATTTTATTAGTGCCGCTGCGTGTTCATTGGCTTTTTGTATCCAATGTAAAAACTATTTTATTGTCCCTGTTGTCTCTCCTACATTTCTGCACCTTCAGTCTGGAATTTTATTAGTACCGCTGCGTGTTCATTGGCTTTTTGTATCCAATGTAAAAACTATTTTATTGTCCCTGTTGTCTCTCCTACATTTCTGCACCTTCAGTCTGGAATTTTATTAGTGCCGCTGCGTGTTCATGGCTTTTTGTATCCAATGTAAAAACTATTTTATTGTCCCTGTTGTCTCTCCTACATTTCTGCACCTTCAGTCTGGAATTTTATTAGTGCCGCTGCGTGTTCATTGGCTTTTTGTATCCAATGTAAAAACTATTTTATTGTCCCTGTTGTCTCTCCTACATTTCTGCACCTTCAGTCTGGAATTTTATTAGTGCCGCTGCGTGTTCATTGGCTTTTTGTATCCAATGTAAAAACTATTTTATTGTCTCTGTTGTCTCTCCTACATTTCTGCACCTTCAGTCTGGAATTTTATTAGTGCCGCTGCGTGTTCATTGGCTTTTTGTATCCAATGTAAAAACTATTTTATTGTCCCTGTTGTCTCTCCTACATTTCTGCACCTTCAGTCTGGAATTTTATTAGTGCCGCTGCGTGTTCATTGGCTTTTTGTATCCAATGTAAAAACTATTTTATTGTCCCTGTTGTCTCTCCTACATTTCTGCACCTTCAGTCTGGAATTTTATTAGTGCCTCTGCGTGTTCATTGGCTTTTTGTATCCAATGTAAAAACTATTTTATTGTCCCTGTTGTCTCTCCTACATTTCTGCACCTTCAGTCTGGAATTTTATTAGTGCCGCTGCGTGTTCATTGGCTTTTTGTATCCAATGTAAAAACTATTTTATTGTCCCTGTTGTCTCTCCTACATTTCTGCACCTTCAGTCTGGAATTTTATTAGTGCCGCTGCGTGTTCATTGGCTTTTTGTATCCAATGTAAAAACTATTTTATTGTCCCTGTTGTCTCTCCTACTTTTCTGCACCTTCAGTCTGGAATTTTATTAGTGCCGCTGCGTGTTCATTGGCTTTTTGTATCCAATGTAAAAACTATTTTATTGTCCCTGTTGTCTCTCCTACATTTCTGCACCTTCAGTCTGGAATTTTATTAGTGCCGCTGCGTGTTCATTGGCTTTTTGTATCCAATGTAAAAACTATTTTATTGTCCCTGTTGTCTCTCCTACATTTCTGCACCTTCAGTCTGGAATTTTATTAGTGCCTCTGCGTGTTCATTGGCTTTTTGTATCCAATGTAAAAACTATTTTATTGTCCCTGTTGTCTCTCCTACATTTCTGCACCTTCAGTCTGGAATTTTATTAGTGCCGCTGCGTGTTCATTGGCTTTTTGTATCCAATGTAAAAACTATTTTATTGTCCCTGTTGTCTCTCCTACATTTCTGCACCTTCAGTCTGGAATTTTATTAGTGCCGCTGCGTGTTCATTGGCTTTTTGTATCCAATGTAAAAACTATTTTATTGTCCCTGTTGTCTCTCCTACTTTTCTGCACCTTCAGTCTGGAATTTTATTAGTGCCGCTGCGTGTTCATTGGCTTTTTGTATCCAATGTAAAAACTATTTTATTGTCCCTGTTGGCTCTCTCGAATTTCATTAGTGCCTGTATGTGTTCATTGGCTTTTTGTATACAACATCAGATTGTATTAATTTTATAATACATGTTTGGTTTACACTTGGTCACGGCCATAATATATATACATGTTGTATAAAAGAAACTGGAGAAATAAATTATACTTGAATTGAAAGAGGAACAAATGAAAGTTTGAAAATTCTACACTCACCTTCTTCAACCATATGGTTTTTAGAAAACAAAAAATTCTTAACATTAAATGCTGGACAATTTTGTCATAGATGCTGAATAAACTTCACGCATAAGAAATGTGGTTCCACTTGTGGAATACTAAGAATAACATAGACAGAACAGAACAATGTGGAAGTTTTAAGTAAAACAAGAACATTAAGGCAACATAATTACAGAGACAGATGATATCTGGCTGTGTATGGAGGACAGTGCCTTACAAAAATTTAGAATGTATCAAGATAGAAAATTTCGTTAGAAATAAAGAATGGTTAACAAGGAAACGTATGTGGTTTGATAAAAAAGTATCAAGACTGGTATCTTAAAATAAAAAACTATAACACATATCAATTCAGCATTTAATCTCCTTCAAAATAGTCTACTTCTGAAGCCATACACTTTATCCATATAAGAGCTGTCTTGGGTATGACAATAAACTATATTTGTGTCCTGGGTAAAATGATAAACTACATCCAATAGCAAGGCCTCTGATCATAAGGATTTGAGGAGTGTGGAACCACCTCTTAATTGCTGATGTTCCCAGATCTCCCCTGACCCAGGGTGCTAGCACCTGTTAGGGGGTCTTAGCTATAGGCAAATAGTT
Organism: Acanthosepion esculentum; assembly: GCA_964036315.1. Lineage (NCBI taxonomy): Eukaryota > Metazoa > Mollusca > Cephalopoda > Sepiida > Sepiidae > Acanthosepion > Acanthosepion esculentum. The sequence goes on along the minus strand of OZ038515.1, from coordinate 67,321,093 downwards.
AACCCCAAAACTGGGGTCAGAATACTATAAAAGTGTAATACTATGTAAAAAATTATTATCATCAATATATTTTTGAAGGAAAAAATTTTTTACCAGCAATACATTTAAAAAAAATAAATAAATAAACAGCAATACGGTTTCAAAAAAATATTACCAGCAATAAATATTTTGTCAGCATTAAATAACCCATTGAGGTTAATATGCCATAAAAGAAAATATTCCAAACCAAACCATATATAGAAGCCTACCTGGAAGCATTCTTGGAATACCTTATTTGGGATAGTCTGCATTCTCTTGGACTTCATCGACATTTTGAGATTTTGTTCCTTTCAAGTTTTTTTTTTATTTTTGGAAAGAGGAAAGGTTGCAAGTGGTGATGTCAGGGATATATGGTGGTTGGCAGACATGAGGAATGTTGTTCTTGGCCAAAAACTGCTGCACAAGTCATGGTCCCTGACAGAACCACTGTGGTGTGGTGAGATGACCACAATGTACACACTTTCCTTCCAAAGTACTGCGGTAAACAACAGGAGTGAGCAAGAACATTATAATTTATTGTGCACGTGTGACAGAGTTCAAGGTTCCAAGTGGCTTCACTCTACATACTATAGCTCAATTACCTTAGCAACAGTCTAGATACTTTTTGAACAGACCTCATACTTACAGTCAGAAAGAGATGAAATCTGGAGGCAAACATTGCCGTCCAGAAACTAAGAAAGTGTCAAGAGATAGAAAGATTTTGATTGAAACAAAGCATGCAGAATGTCTAAAAAAAACAAAAACAAAGATATTGGGCAAACATGAACTTTCATGCCCACAAAAAAAGAACAGAGTGTAAAAAGGACAGTTTTTCCCTTGACACTGCTATTATTTTAACTACCTTCACACCTCGGCAATGTTTATTCTTTTAAAAAGCGATGATTAGAATTGTAATAAAACCTCAACATATGATGAAAGTGAATTTATACAATTTCTTTATTCTTGAGAATTGACAACAAAATAATAAACACTATTATTTATTGGAATGGTTGGCAAAACATTAGTTAATTGCTGATTAATTCAAACTTTATAAAAGGATAGTTTGTCATTTAACAAAGATATTAAACACTATTACATTGTTTATTTACCAGAATAATTTTATATTGGCAACATTCTAAAATGTAATTAAAATTAATACAATGCAATATTTATCATTTACCAATTTATAAAGAAATAAATATGAAAACATTTTTTTGTTCATAAATTTATAAACATTTAGTAAATTATGAAAATATGTGAACCAACTGTAAGGAAATCCTTATTATTTACCATTTTATAAAGTTTGAATCAATTGGGAATTAGCCAATGTTTTGCCAGCCATTCCAATAAATAAATAGTGTTTATTATTTTTATTGTCAATTCTCAAGAACAAAGAAAATGTCTAAATTCACTTTCATCATGTATTTAGGTTTTATTACAATTCTAATCATTGCTTTTTAAAACAATAAATATTGCCGAAGAATGAAGTTTTATCCATGTTTGCCAATTGTGTCCTGAATGTGGTTTTTTACAAATGTGGTATTATGATGAAAGGATTATTACAAGTGAGATAGGGTCAGTGAATGGGATTAGCTAAATATAATTTTAGAACAAGTGATGTCTAGCCTCCACCATAGAGTAAATAAACACTCTAATAGTGAAAGTAGTTAAAATAATAGCAGTGTCAAGGGAAAAACTGTCCTTGTGACACTGTTTTATTTTTGTTTTTTTGGGGGGCCATGAAGAATAAAGATCTATATTTGCTGATTTTGGTCTGAATAATAAACACAACTTGTTTCTTTATTTAATTCTCTTTCATTGTAAAATGTTATTAGCTTTTTGTATTGCTGTAAAGGATAACAACTCTAAAAGTTTCTCCAAGGTTAATTCTCTATAAATCAAGCAAGATAAATATGTTTCTTATTTTCTCGAAGTATAAAATTAATCTTTTGTTCGTTTGTATCCTTTCAGCATCCGCCACTTCAATTTAACAAGAGTTACAAGACCTTGAAAGAGCCACACCGTTCTCAGACGGTCCACTCTTTTGACCAGCTCAACTTCGATGTTGATGAAGAAGAGTCAGCATCCTACAGCGAGGACCAGCAGCGCTTATCACAGTCCCAACCTTCGATTTTAGTCTCTATAGATACTTCTGGGGCAGGTTTTGAAAGGATGTGCTTATTCCGACGTTCCCTGCGTGAGCTTGAAAGCGGTACTTTATCTTCTCGCTGCACCAGGAGGCGTTCAATATCTGGATTACCGGAAAGTATCTTGCAAGAAATCAGAGAATTTGAAAGTCGAAAGAGAAGCTCTGATAAGCACCGGCCTCGGAGACATCCTCGGACATATAGCTTTAACGATCTTGGACCGCAGGAGGGCAGGGATGAAACGTTTGCCAAATATTTTGATGAGATCGATGGGAAGATGGAGGAGAAAACTGAATGGGAGAACTTCGCAAAGCAGTCCTTCTTTTCCAAGTTTATTTCCTGCAACAGGTCACGTTCTCTGCCGAGGTGCATGAAATCAAAATATCAAAAGATCGAACGGAGTTCCAAGCTCAATGAACGTAGATCCATTCATATTGATACTTCGGAACACTTCAGCCTTGACGATGAGCTGTCTATAAATTCGGGCAGCATCCGACGGTACCAGAAACGGTCAAGTATAATCGGTGACAAGATCAAGAATTTTATTGGCGTCAGCCACCGACCCCAAAGGCAGTCGCTAAATCTTGACCTTTTCAAAACACCACTGACAAGCCACGAAAGTTTTGACGAAAGACACCTGAGTATGGCCAAGACACTAAGCATGCCCGAGGGCATTGCTAAAACTCCGCCACTGAAAACTCCTGAGAAAAATGATGAATCCAAAAACTGTCAGTATTACAACTTTTCCAACAACACATTGCCCCGTGCTCAAGCCAAGAAATACGATTTCCCCTGGGAGAGTCTTCCAAAGGACTGGACTACATCTGTACGCTTACGAGAAATCTCAAAACGTCGAAAAGAAGAAAGACAATCATCATCTGGTAAGTAAATATCTATAGATATAAATGCATGAGTATGTGTATATGTATATCCATATATGAGGAATCGATAGATTTTATTTATAATCAGTGTTGCTTATTATAAATGCAATATTTTGTCGATATGTTTGAGTGTTTTTTAAACAGTTTAATTAATATCTACAGGCCTCAATATTTGAGAACCTTCAATAAAAATGTGCTTTTTGGCACCATTTGAAACTGTGTCCTCATCATATAGGGAAAGCCACATTCAAGTCAGGTATGCCTCAGACTACTTTGCCATGAGAGACTTCACTGTAAGAGCATTGTTTGATTGATTTCTCTTTTGCAGGTTATTTAAAGCCAGAAAATATTTTTATATTGTAAGAATATTTTGGTGATGATGATAATTTACTGATACAAGTCCTACTAATTAACCCATATCTGGGGAGAGAAGAGCTGGATTCATATCTTTCTCTAGGATATTTGCATGTAAGAGAATATAACAAACCTGACTGAAATTGGAACTCAGCACTCTGATTTCCAATTCCAAGCTGTTATCCATTATACCACCCACACATCCAAATTTACAGCACCTGGTATTCTCAAGTGGTCACCCACTTAGGTACTGACCAGACTTGATGTTGCTTAACTTTGGTGATCCTACAAGAACTAGTGTTTCAACATGTTATGGCCGTAAGCCCACTGAAAAAGAAGTGAATAGCAACAGCCATTTCTTGTTCAAAGTGACAAGACTTGACCAGGCACCTGATGCAAAAACTAACAAAGGAGAAATTGGCAGAGCTTAAAACCAGCAAGGGTATCCAACCTCCTGCTCCTGATTTAAATGAAATTTGCTTCGATGCCAATCTAACATGCACATATCCCACTGGGGCCATTCAAGCCCTATATCTGTCAACCCCATTTTCATATGTGAACCTATAGTGAACTTCTGCAGAGGGTAAAGAGACCCAGGGTTGCATGTATTTTTTGCAACACTAGAATAAAATAACTTACGTCCATTCAAACATGCCTCACAGTGTATACTTTCCAAAGGAGAAAGAAATAGTGGCTTCGTGGGTCACATATTTAAAATAGTTACATCCCAGAGTAAGATACTCTTTTGCAAGATTATTTTTGCGCATATGCAAATTTTGGCTGTCAATGATACCTAAGAACGAGGTGACAAGGTAGTGAGGAAAAAAGATGGTTGACCTGTGTTAAACTGGCCATATGTGGAGAAGAAACTGATTGTAGGCATTGATTGCAGCAATAAGTTTAAAGCTTTTTTTTTTTGCTACAGAAACATAAGTAATTTTTAATGAATTCATATTTATAATCCAACATTATAATTATAATGTTTATAATGATAAGCAAGATCTTTATATCATCCTGTGTATGACAATAATCTACATTTAGCAGCAAGGCATCTGATTAGGAGATTGGAAGTTTTGAGGAACATAGAACTACCTCTTAACTGCTGTGGTTCTCAGGTCCATCCTGAAATGCCTATAAAGGAACAGTTTTTTCACGTTTTAATGCATGCATGACCATGGCATGAAAAAAAATTCCAAAATGGATAATTTTCTCACATTCTAATGAACACTCACCACATTGTCAACTGTTTAGCATTTAAAAGCATAGTGAAAAAAATTACAATAATGGATAACAACGCACAATTTGGTATAAATACTTGTACTAATGAACAACACACAGTTTTGTACTACTTGCACCCCTGAAGATGATATTGGAAGAAGATCAAAAGTACTTGGGAAATGAAAATAAAATAAATTTAAACAGCTATAGCACATTTCTCTCATCTTTTAACATCAATACATGGAAGGTTATTCATGAATATGAATGGATTCTGTTAAAAATTAGCAGACATAATGTTTGTAATTTATTCAATCAGACATGCCTAAAAGAGAATTTGCTGCCTAAATGCACAAATATATAATAAATACATTATTGTTAAAATCCTTACATTATAAAATATTGTTAAAATCCTTACATTATAAAAGAAACATTGATATTGTTTTAATAGTAACTTCCAGCTTTACAGTCAACTACAATCTTCAAAAATTTAAATTCAATGTCAATCATCTTCTGTCTCCTTGATACCTGTTCTTTTATTGTCCTCTGTTTCTTTCACACTCAGTAACCTCTTGCATCTTAGTGACTTCATTGCCTTGTGAAATTAAGGGACAGGGTCTTTCAGATAAAATTAACCAACTGATAACATTAAGCAGTTGTTGTTTCTCATCTAATATCTTCATACACATCTTTTTGTGAATAAAGACAAAAGGAAAACTTTTCTTTAGCCACACATTTTGTCCACCCAAGGATTTTATCAAAGGCAAATGTAAGGATTTTATTTTGCAACTTAGATTTATAAATAGAAGTAAAATATTTTTAAATTTTCAAAATTTTTAGATTCATGAATCCTCTTTAAAATATTCTTAAAACTGTAAGTAAAGAAAAATTATGGAGGATGCAAAATGACATAATTTAATTATTATTATGAAGGATGCAAAGAGACATAATTTAATTATGTCACTTTGCATCCTCCATAATAATAATTTAATTATGTCACTTTGCAACCTTCATAATAATAATTAAATTATTATTATGAAGGAGGCAAAGTGACATAATTTAATTATTATTATGGAGGATGCAAAGTGACATAATAATAATTAAATTATGTCACTTTGCATCATTCATAATAATAATTAAATTATGAATGATGCAAAGTGACATAATTTAATTATTATTATGGAGGATGCAAAGTGACATAATAATAATTAAATTATGTCACTTTGCATCATTCATAATAATAATTAAATTATGAATGATGCAAAGTGACATAATTTAATTATTATTATGAAGGATGCAAAGTGACATAATAATAATTAAATTATGTCACTTTGCATCATTCATAATAATAATTAAATTATGAATGATGCAAAGTGACATAATTTAATTATTATTATGGAGGATGCAAAATGTTGTTGAATTCTTATTTCCTTATTTATTTATTAATATAATTATTATTTAATTTTAATTTGATAAATTATTTATGCGTTTATTTTAAATAACAAAGTTCTTACGTTAACTATTTTCTTTTAATATTTTAAACATTGGCTTATGAAAAGAGTATTCCTCTTCAGAAAGGAGATATTTGAAAAATATCCTTTTATCTCTCCTCAGGTAACTGGAGTGGCAGTACAAGTGCCCGTCAGTCACTGGAATCCAACCAGACCAGCTGCACCACACCCACAAATGAAATGGGAGGGGTTGTGTCTTCTGCTTCCTTCCACTCCCTTGGGCAGGACTCCGGCCGAGATTCAGCTACCGAAACAGATGATAGGTCAGTAGTGCTGAGCATACCCTTCAACTGTTTTAACCTCTCCACACAACTAAAGCAACAATATTCACCACCGGCCTATTGGCCATACGAAATGCAGTTTCTGACTTTCAAACCGTATGCTGAGGGCAACCCATCTGCAGCCTTTGACCCAGAACCTGTGGTTAATGTTAGCGAGCAAACGACTCCAATTAGAAATGGTTATAGTGCCTTCACACTGCCTGATATCTATGAGAGGAGTATATTTTAACCTCCACTCAAAGACCCACATAGTTTGCTTTTTTGTTTTTGTTTCAGTTTGCACTTTGAATTCTAACTAAATACAGACACTTTTCAACTTAACACTAATTCGTTATTTTCTTTGTATACAAGTACGTTATGAAATGGACTAAGTCCGACAATTATTTTAATATATTTTATTGTTATGCATAATTACACAAATCTTTAAGTAATTGCTGTTTATAATAAACAATATTAACAACATTTACTGGCTTGAATGTCCAAGAGATTTCATAGAAAATATGTGCCCTCCGACAGGAATCGAACCTGTGTCCAACACGAATCCGTCATATAGCCTGACATGCTATACCAGTTTAGCTATCAAAATTTACCTTGTTAACCAGACGCTCCTTCATAGCTAAACTGGTACAGCATGTCAGGCTATATGACAGTAGGATAAAGTTCATTTCCTGTCGGAGGACAAATATTTTCTATGAAAATTTCTTGGACATTCAGGCCGGTAAATGTTGTTAATACTGTTTATTATAAACAGAGAATTTACTTAAATACCTGTGTCTATATAAATAATGTATAACAATAAAATATATTAAAATACAAGTATATAAGTTAAATATAAATAAAAACAGGGAACTCCAACACGTGTACCGAGTAAAAATAACGATCATAGTAATAAAGAAATAATATCAGCTTATTAAAACATTACTTTGTTTACATTTTGGGCTCAAAGATGAGGTTATGAAATATAAATTTTTAAAGGTCCCAATGAGAGATGCGCTTTGCTGAAGTAGGTAATTGAGCTTCATGACAGCTTCCAGTAGCCTAGTTGATAGGGTACAATTCAGCTATAGGTGAGGTTTCCTTGATGGAAATAAGGCTACAGGCTCAGTTCTTGTTAGGCGGCATATTTTTAGTAAGACTTGCCAATCTAGGTTAATTAATAACTGTTTAAAACAAATATAAATAAAACAAGGAGGTCAATTTAAACATTTGTACCCACTAAAGATAACATTTCTATAGAGATGTATGTTAACCTTTGATTTGAATCAGTTCATAATTCAAAAGTGAGCATTGATATTTGTCCGGATATACTTTGCCATTTTTCTGTAGTATATAAAATTGTATGAAACTGACTGAACATATTGTGAAGTTTCTAAAAAGTAAAAGGAAGCATAGTCAAGGATGAACAGCAATTAGTACAGCTAAAGCACTATAATTTACCATGAAAAATTAAGCTACAAATTAGATAATTCTTAACTATATAAATTCATACTAAATATGGGCACCTTGAGGTGGTGTAATGGTTAGCAAGCTTGTCTTGCTAGAACAATTATGACTGAGTAGTGAGTTCCATCCTCACTGGATGCCCCCTACTTCCGGCCTTGTGCCACATCTAAGCTACACTTGGAAAATCACTATAAATTCATACTAAATATATCTTTTAAATTGAAGAGTTCTTATAGTCTCTTCGAGTATTCTCTTAGTATACCCACGAATGATCAAGGGAGACAATTCTTGCTAAAGAAAAGATCAATATTTTATAAAATATTTATTTTAATAGTGCAAGGGAGAAAACTCATTCAATTTTAAATAAGAAAATGTAACAATTAAATATATCCCTGCAACTTTTTTTGTTTTTTTACAGTAAGGTTCACCTTGTACAAGAACCGGGGGTGGGGGTCCATTCGTTGTAGAAAAATATCGAATATCTGATAAAATATCGTGTAATATGGAATTTATAAGTAACTGTACTCAAATCTTAAGCAACTACACTACTGATGTCAGTGTGGTCTAAACAACTCAAAAAATGGTAAGAGTTACTAAATACACTATTTTATTCTGTATTCAAGAGTTAACTTAGATTGAAAAGTCTTTCTCTTCTATTTATTAGTACCAAGCATAAAAACTTAAGTAACACCCCACATATCCTCATGTGCCTCTTACTTCTTACTCTGTAACGATCTACCTCTTGAGCCTTATACAGACTGAACATTATTGTAAAAAAAAAAAGAAATTTGTGTATTAATACTTGACAAAAATTAAGTAACTCGTGCAATGGTTAAAATATTAGGTTGTTACATAAATTTGTTCATTTTTTTTTCATTCTTATTATTTATTAATAGTTCCAATGAATCAATTCAACAATGTATTCACCTTCATTGTTTACAGCCTCCTCCTGCTAATGGTTCACTGTCCAATGCTTTGACAATAGAAATCAATAGATTTTGACTAAAAAAACTTTATCAAGCCACATTTTAAGATCGACATTGTTGTTGAATAAAACACACCTTCAAATTGTTAGAAAGCAGTCGAAAAACGCGGTAGTCTGAAGGAACTAAAGCAGGAAAATATGGTGTGGCAGAACTTCCTAACTGAGCCCTTTCTTTGTATCCACATGTCGCCTGATGTCAAGCAAGTAAACTGGCATCAATGGAGTGAAGTTCGTTTCTCTCGGTGAATGCTTGTCGCACCCATGATTCTGGACTTTACCCATTGTGAAGATGATGAGCAACAATAACATGAGAACTTGCCATCTTCTGATCCAATTCCCTAGGGATCTGGGGTAGTTCTTCTTTAATCAGTGAATGCAATTGGTTCTCATCAAACTGAACAGAGAATCTGTAAGTTTGACTGTGCTGTTCTCTCAGTAATGAAGTCATCTCCACACGTAGCACATATGTCTTCATTTATATGTGATAAGTTATAGATTTTAAGAAGGATATTGTTTAAAATGTTCTAAATGGTAGATTATTCCTTTCAATATTAGAAACAAAATGATACTAAGTTGAAGAGTGTCTGTAAAAATTCTTTCAGCCATTTTTCTTTAAAAAAAAAAAACAAAAAAAAAAAAACCCTGGCCTAACATGAAAAATATGAACACTATCAAAGAACTATATTTAACATCTCCCCAAACAGACTTGTTATATGATGTTTTACTCTTTAGAGAAATTGGCCTGATTTTCTTGTTTTAGTTTTTTTTCTTTGAATTTTTTTTTTGTTTTTGTTTTTGTTTTCTTTGATTGAAGTTTTAACCCCAATTTTAACACAAAGGAAAAAAAAAAAATGATGCTTCCGGTTTTAATGTGAATATTTTCTCTTGATGTTTGTTTGTGCTTGCTTTTTTCCTCCTTTTAGTTGTTTGTTTTAAACTAAAACACTTTAGGATTTTTGCAACATTTTGTTAGATCAATCATTACTAAAATTTTGCAAAATAACAATGGGAATTTGATTTGAACTTTAGAGAAAAGAAATGTAAAAGTTTTAGTTCATATAAAGTAATTTTTTATCTTCAACATTTAAAGAATAATCTAGTTTGTTTGTTTTTTTTTTTAATCCAAATCATTTCCCCATTAATAACCACCATAAAATGCAGTCTTAATTACACTTTCTTTTTTTTTTCAAAAATCCAATATTAATTATAGTTTTTTTTTTAAATAAATATACTTTTAATTTAAAGGGTTGTAACAATCAATGCTTACTGTCCCAAAAATGGGAGGGTGGGCATGAATAGATTAAGCGTTTTGTTTACTTTATAGAGACAAAAGTTTGTTTTTTTATTCATTAGTAAGACGGTACATTTTAAGAAATTATTAAAAAGGGGAAATAACTCTTTCCTTTTTTATATATTTTTATTCGACAAACAAAATTAGCAAATAAATGACAATTAAATAAGCACTTCAGATTTTAATCAAAATAGCAGTTAAATTATTTATTTATATTAATTTAATATGCCTTTTAGGAAAATTTCAACTGATAGATTTTTCATCAATAATTACCAGTAAAAATTAATTTATATAAATTAAAAAAACTGCTTCGTTATTTAAATTATTATTATTATTATATTTTAATCGAAGTATAGATGACATAATTAAGAAATATGAATTAAAAAACTAGCATAATTTGATAAAAGAAATAATGCGAATTTACTATACTATTAAAACCTTAAATGCGAGACGATTCTACAGCAAATAGAAAAGCATTAGATGTTGTGGAAGTATTTTTTTTAATCATCATTAAAACACAGAAAGATTTAAGCCAATTTCCTGACCTTGTTCAGCAACATTTTTTTGATTCAAAGTACAGCTATCACTTCTCAATCAGGCCAAAAAACCAAGCACCACGTGTGGAAATGTCTTTTTAAAAAATTTTCTAATGAAAAAGTAAGTAATGTTTCTTTCAAATTTACATTAGGTATACTTTAAATTTTCTAATTTTCTTAAAATAACTTTTGAGAAAAGTATCATTGAATTTTATATGGTTTTTAATAAGGAAACTTTATTTTTGTTTATAAAACTGTCAATAATGATTGATTTTTACCGTTTTTCGTCAATTCTGATGACTAAAAAAAAAAATGATTTTTTAGCTAAGATTTCGGACATGCTAGAAAGGATTAAAAAAATTTAAAAAATACTTTGGTCTTTCCTCTAAATAATGACATAAACATCTAGACAATAAAAAAAATATTTTAATCAATTTTGGAGCCTTTTTTTCATCAGGATATGCCACTTTTTTAGCGACAACTGGGACATCCCTAAGCTAAGCTCTTGTTATTGACAAAATATCTATTTGGGAATTTGAGTTCAAAAAGTTTTAAAATGTTCCAATTTGTCAATTCCTCTGTCATTTTGGGAACTAATCATTTTCTTGTTAGAAACTCTCCTTAAATTGTGCTAGAGATATCAGCATAAACAAAATTCTAAAACTACACATGGTTATATATATATATATATATATATATATAATGTATTATTGGATTTTCTAAACATACATGGGTGACCTTAACACAACCCAGCAGTACTAAAGTCTTAATCAGGACAAACAGTCACTAAGCAATATTAAATAGAAACAAGAGATCCAAAGACATAGCAAGTAGAATGAAAACATCTACGACTATAAATTAAATAGTGTTCAGTTCAAAATTCCCTGAAGGCTACCAGGATCAATAAGGTCCTGATGAAGGCTGGAGGGCACAACAGCTGAAATGTTGTGATAATAACAACAAAGATAAAGATATTAGTCTGGCTCTAAATATTGAAAATATGAATAGGTGAGGTTACTTTTTGTTTAGAGACATATGAAAGACAGCTGAGGAAGGCTGGAGAGCACACCAGCTAAAATGTTGTGATAGTAACAACAAATATGAGGATATTAGTCTGACCCTAAATAATGTAAACAAATTTATTTAGTCATTAAATTAAGAATTATAATCCATCAGAAAATGAAAATTGGAAAATCATGAAATTTTCATGACTTCTGCTAGTTTAATTTACTATATTTTCAGATATATTTTTGCATCCCTTCAGTTTTTTAATAACTTGATAATATATTAATACAAAATTAACTTAAGTATACCAGAAACTAAAAACCAAGAAAGAAAAGGTATAGATGTTAAAATAGCAAGAAAACATAGAAGAGGAATCCATGGAGCCATTTTGAATTTAATCATTACTTTGAAGGTTCTTAAATATCCAACTTAAAATTATTTTTACAAATGTGTCATCATATTTTGATAATTCAAATAGCATTTGTGGTGTTGATAACAGGGTGGAGGTGAAGAGTATTATTATTTTTTTTATTTGCATTTTAAACACTTATATACAAGCAGGGCCGGTGCACACTACCCCGAACACCCCAACCGGGGGAGGGACAAGCCTGATTGGGAGCCCTAGGTAGTGATTTATAATCATCATTATCTTATCAATATTTACTTTTTTTCTATCTACATTTACATAAATTACAAATGAAACTAAATTTAACTGATTATTAAAGGATGAAAAATTTTTATGGATTTTGACGTCATTCTGCTTATTTTTTTTGTTGTTCAAATCTGAATTTGTTTTGCTCTAGCTAAGTCTTGAAAAAACACGATATAAAATTCACTATTTTTTATCCATAAAGTTGAATGTGTTAAAATTGTTCAACTTTTTAACAAGAAAAATTTCAAGTTGATCTTAAAAAATTACCACAAAACATTGTTGATTGATTTAAGATGGAATGACCTACTATGACGTGTCTCTAATTTGTATTTAGATACATTGTATTTATTTAAAATTTTTCTAGTTGAAGTGTTCACCTATATTGCATTTGATCCGTTGTTGTACATAATTAGGTTAAAATTTGTACTTTATATGAATACTACTTTATGAAAATTAAGTTGATGTAGAGTGGGGGGGGGCTGTATCATAGATTCAGTGGAAGCCACAAAACCCTTGCACTGACCCTGTACTACCTTATGAAAATTGAGATGTAGCAGAGTGAGGGGTACACATCATAGACGGGTGGGGGCACAAGACTGTTGCACTGGCCTTGTATACATAGTACAGCAGGAATATCTCCCACATATTGGAAATACATTAGCTAGATGAAGACGCCATTCCCATTAATATCTTACCATTATGTGAGAGCTATTTCTGCCACACCCTGATTAATCAGTCATGCACATCTACAAGTTGTTAACACTGACTTATGTCTTTGTTTTTAATCCTTGTTAAGCTTTGTCATTTATAAATTAATTTTTTTTTAAATAGAAATAAAAAAAAAATTAATCTTTTTTTGTTTCCTGTGAGTTGTTTTAAAACTCTATAAGGCTAGAATAATAGGTTCCATAACAATGCTATATAGCTTTTAGGTTATAATAAAAACATTGCCAATATTTAACCTTTGTGCTCAAAAAAAAAAGAAGTCAAAAAGACAGTTATTCCCTTGATAGCACTATTACTGTATAGACTTTTGACGACTTCTTCACAAGGATTAAACATTGTCAAAACATTAATAAATAAAACTTATAATGAAGAGAATGTTTTCAGTTGGACAATCTTTTATGGGAAATCTATTCAAATCTAAAATGAAGCCAACACAAATCTCCTTTGTTGCTTGGAAACAAATTGAAACCTGGCTCTGAAAGTATATTTAAGAATGTTTTTATTGAACCATTAACAATGTGATAAGTAAAAAAAGAAAAAAAAAATTTAAATAGTGCCTAGTGGTCAAAAATGCCTACCAATCAGAAAATCAGTATATCCGATCACCACCAATTGCCTTTTCATTGGTCATTAATAGATTTAACATTTTCATGTGCTTTTTATAAAAACACAACTTTGAGTTTTATAACAAATATATTTCTGGATGCCAAAGACCACAAAACTTAGGTCGTTTATTTGTTTAAAATTGTAATCTAACCAAATTTTGGGCATTTGCAATCACATACAAATATAGATGTACAAACAAACAAACAAATATAGATTATCATCTGAATCCCACATAAAAAAAAGCTAGAATTATGATCGACAAACACACATGAATTATACACACAAGCACTGCTTAACCAATGTAAAACACAAAAATTAAAAATAGCAGAATTTTCTTCTTTTTTTTTGTTCATATTAAATTCTTTGATGTGGCTTTAATAAAAGTGAAACACGTTAGATTTATAAGTGTTTCCTATGTTTTCCTTATTCTATCATACAAATATAGTGTATGTAAAAAAAGGAAAAACAAGTTTTCTTATTAAAATAAAGAACCAAACCTGAAGGCTCACAACTGCATCACTTTGAAACACCAATTCCCCGTACGATCACTGAAGTTAAGCAACATTGAGCCTGGTCAGTACCTAGATGGGTGACCACTTGAGAATACCAGGTGCTGTAAGTTTAGATGCACAGGTGGTGTAATGGATAACAACTCGGAATTGTTAATCGGAGATCCGAGTTCCAATTCCAGTTGTATCCGTTATATTCCCTTATGCGCAAAAGCCCTTGGAAAAGATATGAATACACCTTTTCTCTCCCATCTATGGGTTAATTAGTAAGACTTGTATCACTAAAAGTATTATCCTAGAAAAAAAAAAATTGCATACATAATATTTAGATTTCAGCATTAAATAACACATAGATGTTGATATACCGCTAAAAAAAAAAACCAACTAACCGACCAAAACTGAATAAAATCGTTAATCAAGGTAATGTAATTCTGAACATAATTAGCAACTGACTGATGTGCTTTATCTATAGAAGACCTTATCATTAAAACAAAGAATCCCAAGGCCGAATGAGATCTTAATCAAGGTACTGAGATTTTGAAAGTATTTAACAATAGACTGGTAGAAACTCATATTAATTGCAAAAATAAAGGCTTCTGCTTCTTGAATAAGATTATCTCCAAACAAGTTATTAGGTTGGTGCAAAAATAATGTCGTTTTCTCACATATGTTACTTATGTAAATAACGACATTATTTTTGCACCAACCTAATACAAGTAATTTGGAATGCATTTAACAACTGATTGATACATTCTGACCAGAGAACTATTTTGCATATATATATATATATATATATATATATATTGCTTTGTGTGTGAAAGCACAAATGCAACGGCGTAGAAAATTAAAAACTGAATATAAATAAAAAAGAAAAAAAAATAAAATAATTAAGGTTTTTGTATTAAGTTATTAAGGTCTCATATCATATCATAAACCTGTAGACCTTCAAGATTGTTAGACAAATATCTGTAAGCTGTCAGAAAGTTAAGTTTTTGTCTTCACTATTTACTGACTGATATTTATTGCTTAGGAAACAAGAATGATTGATTAAAAAATTTTTTTTTTTTAAATTCCCTCTTTGTGGCCTTTTAATCAAATAATATTCATTAAAGATTACTGCCTAAATACACACACACACACACACACACACACACACACACACATATATATATATATATATGAGAAGTGTGGACACTGATGTCAACATCGAAATGCATTCTTCAGGCCAATATCCCAGATATTGAGCACTTTTATCTATAAACATAGCATACCTTAAAACTATATTTTATTATATATATATATATATATATATATATATATACATAACAACAACAAAACCAATTGATAATGCCTAACAAAACACTTAAAATTATGAGAATTTAACTTAATTTAAAGATGAATAGATTTTTTTTCAAAGAAAGTGCTCAAGGAGAAAACTAGAACAATAATCTTCAACAGATGAAGAAAATTTCAAGAGATTTATCTCATAATAGACAAGCAGTGTATATGCGAAACTTAAAGTCGGTCACAAGATGAGTCCTTTAAACTTTTCTTCCTCTATTGACTATATAATTATATATATTTAGTGAATATGCATAATATCCAATGTCAGTAGGATGAGTTTCAAGCAGTTGTTGCAATCTTCAGGTGCAAATACAAGAGATTGCAGCAACTGCATGAAACACCAAGTTGTGCTATTGAAGTTGGATATGATGTATATTCACTAATATATACTTATAGTTCTGTCTTATAACATTGAGCACTCTATTTATAACACCTGTGGAAGAAATATATTTATACATATGTAAAACTTTTCATGCATGTATATATGTTTTCTATCACACACATACCTATATATATATATATATATATATATATATATATATATATATATATATATACACACACACACACACACACTGATATATACAAAACACACATCATTGCTAATAATTTGAAAAGTTGTATCTCTTGAATAATCATAATCAGTGGGTATGACTGCTAAGTTTAGTTTCTATTAAGGAAAGTGCTGCACTCCATGACCTTTTCAAGATACTAAATTGATGAAATGTCATAATTTCAAACTAATATTGGTAAATAGTAATAAGAAGTTGTTACAAGTTTTAAAAAAAAAACATTTTATAATGTATATAGTGACTATGCCTTTCCTATATACCAAAGTTTTTCAACCAGTGCGCCTTGGTACACTAAGCCACCCTGAAAGGTCTCCAGGTGCACCCCAAGTTAATGAAAGAGTAAATTTATGAATTATTTTTATATTTAAAAAAAAAATCTTTATTTTTGAAAGCTAGAGTCATAGAGTACATGACTTCCATGATTAAGTCAAGTTTTTGTCATTTGATATTTTAAACTGAATGTTAAATTGCTTAATCTTTAAGGAGTGGATAATCTTTTTCCTTTTGCCTTCCCTAAGGGATTTAAATAAATTATTAGTGGCATTTCTAAAAAAAAAAAAAAATAGTAGATTCTTCTTAAATCCTTTTAAACGAAAATTGTGTCACTAATTCTCTTTGGGGATGCTAAACAAAAAATGACAACCATTAAAGGGAATTTTTTTTTTTCTATGTAATGTCTAAAAATAAATGTTTACTTTAGAAGACTTTTTTATTATTTTCCTATTTTCATATTTCATGACTAATTTTCCTTTATTGAAATTTAAAGTGCAGCTCAAAGTTTTAGTTATTCTACTAGCGTGCAGTGAAGTTAAAAAAAAAAAAAAAAGGTTGAGAAACACTATATAGACTGTGCTTCTGCTACCAATCAGTTAGCCAGTAAAAGTTATGCCCCTTTATGTAACTATAACCTTTCACAAAATTTCATATCAATCACCAAGTTGTTGCCTTTTGTATCTACATGCATCTAAACCAACTATCAAAACGTTCTGTTCTTCCTTTAAAACACTATATTGGATACATTTACACTAAATATATTTCTACTAGTTTATTCCCACTTCAATGAAAGAATTCACAAATATATTCTCGGTGTGGTGTAATGGTTGTCTCGCTAAAACAATTATGACAGAATAGTGAATTCGATCCTCACTGGATGCCCCATACATTCGGCCTTGTGCCACATCTAAGCTACGCTTAGAAAATCAATATATTGATAAGTTGTTTCACTTAACATTTTTTTTACATATCAAAATAATTGTACATCTTTACCAAATCCAAGTAACCCTATTGAAATTTTAATATTCTTCATTTGTAGCTCATTAAAATTTATATATAATATCCTTTGAAGTGATGCACAAATAAATTTCAGGGAGGTAAGAAAATAGAAAAAAGTCCCACATCGACCTTTTAAAATAGTTTTTTTTTCCCCCAAAAAAATACGACTTTTTGGTTGTACAAATATTCAATTTATTAGCAATGACTCACACAAATATTCTCTTCATTTTCCTCAGAAGGGGAAAATCTTTGACTTGATTTTAAAAGTAGGAAAAATGTTTTTAAAAATATAAATATTTAAATATATAAATACTAAAAATATGATTTAAAGATTTCCATATTGAAAAAATAATTTGCATATTGAAATTTGAGTGTCTAATGTACAAGGAAAATACACAAGCAACTCCAATTTCACATTTAAATTGGAGATTGAAGTAAAGGAATCACTACAATATTTTGGCAAACATGAACTTTTGTGTCTGCAAAAACAAACAAAAAACAGTGTCAAAGGACAGTTTTTCCCATGACACCACTATTATTTTAACTACCTTCACTCTTCAGCAATGGTTATTGTTTTAAAAAGCAATGATTAGAATTGTCATAAAACCTAAACATATGAAAGTGAATTTATACATTTTTTTTGTTCTTGAGAATTTACAACAAAAATAATAAATACCATTTATTTATTAGATTGTTTATTGGAAAGGTTGGCAAAACATCAGCTAATTGCCAATTGATTCACATTTTATAAAATGGTCAATAATAAGGATTTACTTATAGTAACAATTTACTGAATGTCTATAAATTTATGAACAAAAAATTGTTTTCATATTTATTTCTTTATATATTAGGAAATGATAAATGTTATATAGCATTAGTCTTAATACAATTGTATTAGTTTTTAGAATTTTGTAAATATAAAATTATTCCTGTAAGTAAACAATCTAATAAATAATGTTTAATATTTTGTTGTAAATTCTGAAGAATAAAGAAAATGTATAAATTCACTTTCATCATATGTTTAGGTTTTATTACTTTTGCAGGCACAAAAGTCCATGTTTGCCATTTTTCTTGTTTTTAAATCAATTCAAAGCTTCACCCACTAATGGTAAACACTTAAAACAATTACATATCAAATAATTGCATTACATTACATGACCCATAAAGTGTATTTGCATATACACCTACTCCTCATAACTTACCTGTTTACCTCCCCCCCCGCCGCTGACCCAGACTTATGACCAATTATAAAATCTCATAAAATAAAAATAAGATTTTTAAAAACCCAACCAGCTGATATTATACATAGTATGAAAACAGTGATCATAGTTGTTTTCTTTTTCTTTAAAATGAATAAAGTGAAAAATTTACTTGTATTTACCATATACAAACCAAAGTAATGTACAGAAACTGTTGCTGGTTTTTGAATTTCTTTATTATGTTTATTATTCAATAAACTACTAGTCCTGGGTATGACGATAAACTACATCTGGCAGCAAGACCTCTGATTGGGAGATTGAAGGTTTTGAGGAGCTTGGAACCATCTCTTAACTGCTATTGTCCCCAGGTCCATGCTGACCTGGGCTGGTAGCACCTGTTAGGGTCCCAGCAAATAGTGAACTTCCAAACAAAAACCTGTGAAAGTATAAAAAATACATTTTTATAGTAAAATTACCAAACATAAATATTTATAGTAGAATTACTAACAATACATTTTACCTGTAATTGAAGGAATGCCACTGCATTCAAACATTTAGATTTTGACATTAAATAACCCATAAAGGTTGATATGCTGCTAAACAAACCAAACCAATACACTTCTGTATAGTATAAACATTTAGAAATAAATTAGTAATGTTACAAGTGGTGCAAAAGTGACATTAAAACAATGTTAAGCTGATTGGCACAAACTCATTACACATGTAGTATACCTGAAATAGCAGTCAGGTAAAACTTCACATTTAGCAAACAGGTCGTTGGAAAGGAACTTATGTACACTAAATGTAAAACTATTATGGAAGAGGTAGTATAAAAAGAAACATTTTTATTTGCCTTTATAAATTAAAATTTAATCCCAATAATATAAATAGTATAAAATTAAAAACTAACTTTTAATTATAATTAAAAATTATAAAAAAAAATGTTGCAATCTATTCAGCCATCTTCAAAAGACATTAAGTTCATGATGAGAAAAACGAATTATTTTTTAAAATTGAAAATTTTTAACCTACAAAAATATTCTGTCATCCATTTGACAATTAGTATTCATAAAAAATAATAAAAGAACAATATTGAAAATCAGTCAAAGATTTATTATAAAATCCTTTCTTTACTTTTTTTTTTTTTGGTACATTGTAAGTTTATTTAGTTCAAAATCTTCTGTAATACATTAATACATTAATAATATATATTCATAAAGTGACGACATCCTATTTCCATTTTAAATTTTAACATCAAATTTGATCCCATAAAAACCACACCCACCAAATTATTGGTTTGATTTTTACCATTTTATACTAAATTTATTCAAATCAAAATTTTCTAAAAATCAAAAGTTGGTTGTGTAATTTACTTATTCTAAAATGCTTAAAAACAACATGCACTTTTTTAACTTTAAGCATTAAAAAGCTCCATCATCTCATAACAAAGAATTTAATATCATTTTTCCACAGTATTATTTTGTTATACAAATATAATTCTTTTTTAAACTTAAACCAAGTATAATGGTCGCCTTCTTTTTTATTGAGCCTCATTTAATGTTGAACTTTCTATAAAAAAAAGTTCTAACTTTAAGGGAAATGGTATTACCTGAAGACAAGATAATGTTTTTAATTATGATGTTTATTGTAATAAGCAGCACAAGTTTATTATTATAAAAGTTGATTATCTATTTAACATGTGCCATTGTTTTCAGTCTAAAGTTTTATTTCTTAATGAAAGTTTGGTCTTCAAAGTCCTTAGTGGTAATTTACTAAGTTTAGCTTAGTTTGGCACAAGGCCACAACTAATGGAGGGCCAGTGAAGACTAAACTCACTGTTCAAATAGAATGATCAAATTTGCTTTTTATATTAAAGGTTTTACTCCCTTTTATCTCTCTTATGAAGGCATGGAAAAATTTGTCTTGCTTTAATATCTTGTGCCACCAACTCTTATTCTGTTTTCCTTCCTTCTTTCTTTCCCCTTCCTTCTCTTTCCTTCTTTCTTTCTTTCTTTCCTTCTTTCCTTCCTTCCTTCTTTCTCACTCCATTTTCCTCTCTCTTCCCCACACTCTTTCTTTTGTTCTCTCTCTATAAAATTGGTTCAACATTAAATGAGGCCCACCATCCCCAGCAAAAATGATCCCCCATTGATCCTTCCCAACATTAAGCTAAAATTTGTCTTCTAATTCAATTCCTATAAAAATATTCTTGCCTGAAAATCAATAACCAAAAAAATTCATTCATTCAAATTCTGCTTAAATATAATCAAACCAAAAATATATCAACAAAGTAAAAACAGCTTCAGTTGTGAAAAAGTTGCTTCTTTTTACACACCAATTATAAAAGCCGCTTTTCTCTATATACAGCAAAACTGTGTAATTGACACACAACAATAACAAAATCAAAAATATATCATTTTTTTTTTAATCTTTATCTTTTTATTCATATATTAAAAACCATTAATGTTAAGAAAATAATAGACAATAAATACATGAATATTAATTACTGGATCTATCAAATCAATATATTATTATTAACCTATATTAATTCTAATCATGGGTGTAGATATAATAATCCTTAACATGAAAGGCAGATGAATAAATTTGTAATTACTTTTAAAATATTTCAAAATCGAAACTTCTTTTTTTTTTTATCTTTATTTTTGGAGAGCTCCAAATTATGTATGTCAGTCCTCTATCTTATACTTTTCATTCACCAAATTTGAAAGCATTTTTTTTTGGGGGGGAGGGGGTATTACCACAAATAACTTTTTGAAAATTCACTATATTTAGTGAAATTTAACTGTTATATTATTTTAATATTAAAATCTTTTAAGATCTAAATTTTATTTTTTTCTTCATAGAAAAAAAATCTTTTCTTTGATTCTGAATTAGTGTAATAAAGTCTACCTGTTGAAAAGTATTTTATTTTATATTCCTGGCTGCCCTCAAAAGGGGGATGGTTAACAAGTTCATCTCATAGACCAGCTGACATCCTCACTACTGGTGCCTTGTGCCAGCCTAAGCTACATTTAAGGAATAACAATTTAAGGTGCCTATAGCAAAGTGTGATGGTTAACAAGCTCATTTCTTGTTCCAATGAATAAGTATAAGAAGTTAAATCCTCAATGGGTTCCCTACTTCTGTTGCCTTGTGCCACACTATGTTATGCTTATATAAATAAGTATTTAACTAGTATGATGGTTAATGAGCTACTCTTAGAGATCAATAATATAGTGAGGTGAATTTTATACTCATTTGGTTCTTCATTTGGTCTTGTCTTGGTGTGTTTAGTCAGTAATTTTTGTATGCCTCAACTAAAATACTCTGGTTGAATATAAAAAAAACATGTTTACTGAAATTCAGTTTTAGCAAATTCTGAGCTTTGTTTTTTTGTTTTTTTTTCTTAGACATTTGGCCAAATGGTTAGAACACTCACTTTCTAACAATGAGACCCGGGTTCAAATCTCACCATAGTTGATTGAGGTGATTTCTTGATGTTATTGACATGAAGAGATAATCCCAGTACACAGCATATTTGGAAAGTGCATGAAAGCTATACCACAAACCTTGTGAGTGAAATTAGGCAGACAGAATCATTCAGAAGCCGTCAATGCTTGTGCGAGTATGGTCACCAGTCATTGTAACTGGGGCTTTGAGCTTACTGGCCTTGTTCAAGAAACTGCTAGTGCCAGATTATGGGCTCTCTCCCAGAAACTGTAACTAAGGTCTGCTCAGTATAGTTGGGGTAAAAACTACAGGTGGGCTCTGTGGATTGATCTAGCATCAGTAATAAGGCTTGGTCAGTCACCATGGCAAACAGATGTACTCAGAAATAAGTAGTGTCCAACCATATAGTTCTCTAGATTTTAGAATTTCTCAAAGAAATAATTTTTTTCTATGAAAGAAATCGACATTAATAAATTTAAAGTTTTTATTTTTTTACTCTGCTTCTAACCCCCCCACACACACACACACACACTTGTTTAAATTTTCTAGCATCTGATCTTAATGCTTTAACTAAGAAATTTGGATAACTTGCCATAATTATCAATTTTTTTGACTAGTTTTTCTTACAACTTTCAAGTCATGACAGTTAAGGAAACAATAAATTGAAAATAAACTTTCTATAAAACTTGAACTCATGTCCTTTATTCTTGAAAAAATATTTGCATTATTAGATAATAAACTAAATTTGGATAAATTCTGCTGGTTATCTTTTGTAGCCTAATTAGTAAAGCAGTATCCCAGTAAGACATGTTTCCAAGGATAAGTGATGATAGTGATAACTTTATGGGAAGCTTTATTCTCTATTTCCAATAAATGTTAATTTATTAAAATGACTTAAAAGCAGAATATGTCAAAAATTGATACTAATGGTCAAAGTTTATTAAATATATATAGAGTATGAATTGAAAATAATAAGATAGTCATGATAAGCATCCCTCATTCCAATAAGGAAAAAGAGCTATGATTTACAGCCATTTGTCATGATGGAAAATAAACATTTATCAAACTTTCGTGATCAAACTTTACTTTCAAATCAAACAAATATTACATTCACATTAGTGAAGGATTTTCACCAAGGTGCCAAGATTTCTCTCTGGCAATCAAAAAGCAAATAGATCAATCAATTACACATGCCAAAAGTGCCCTTCCATAAAATCTTGAGCAGCAAAATATATTTTCGTTGTAAAGTATAAAAAAAAATTGAAACTCATAAATTTAACTAATGTGGAATACAGACATCCAACTTAACTGAAGAGATTATTTTATTTATATATATATATATATATATATATATGAATAAAAAGAAAGAACAGTAAGATATATAATCCAGTTTTCTTATTGATATTTTTTATTTTTACAAAACAGTGCTCAATGTAAATTTACAGAGAATAAATATTATAAATTAACTGATTTAAAATGTTTTTTTCACTACACAGTAATAACCATGTTTCAAAAACTGAAGCTAAAAACTTCAAATTTAATTATATAATTAAATTAAAAGCATTTGTTCTGTTTCATCTTCAAGCAAATTTTGGATTAATTATATAATTAAATTTGAAGTTTTTAGCTTCAGTGTTTGAAACATGGTTATTACTGTGTAGCAAAAAAACATTTTAAATCAGTTAATTTATTATATATACATGTTTAAAGTAATAAAAATATGTTGGATTATAAATTTAAAATAAACATTAATTCTTTAGAAATTGCTTTGTTTACATTTTGGATACAAAAATTTGAACAGTTAACCTACAAGTAAAATGTGCTTCAAACGAAAATAAAACCTTGCTTGATTGTGAAGCTCTTCATAGCTGAGTGGTCAAAGCACAATAAACAGCGGTTTCTCCTGTAAAAGGATACAGGTTAGAATCCTGCCGGAGGGTGCATTTTCTTTAATGAGTTTTCTCAAATGTTCAGGCTGATAGACAAAATATAATACCATTTAAATTAACAAGGCATCTACTCAAGCAGAGATCCAATAAAAGTAATGTTTAAAGTACTATATATAAAATTTATAGGTCTGCCCATTTTGCAAGTTTCAATTCTCTTCAAATATTTCCAAAATGACAGTCAATCAGATGCATTAATTAAAATTTAATTTAATTCCATCTCTGTTTTATGGAGTCTCTCCTATATTTTAATGTTGGTTTATTTTGGGATATAAATAATCTGCCAAATGTTGATTCTTTAAACCCTTCCAAAATGTTTATTAAAAATTCTAAGACATTTAATAAAAATTCCTTTTTCGTAACCTTTAAAAGCACATATTTTTTAAAAAATCAAGTTAGCTTATGATTGCTGTATTTTTTTTTTTATATAGTTTCCTATTTGTAATAAAGTTTTTTAATTGTTAAAAGTTATCTTGTTAAAATAAACAACTTCTAAACAATTAAATTTAGGGGCAATATGTTAAGTAAGGGAAGTAACTCTTCAAGGAGAATAACTTAAATGTCGCATGTTAAAATGATTATGTATTCGAAGATAAAATAAAGAAATTTTTTTTTTTAATTTGTTATTCAACTACTGATTGTCTTCTTTTTTTTCCTCCACAGTTATCCTTCAATGTTGAGCGATTTTTTAATTCATTGCATCTTGTAATGTTTTGGCTAACACGTCTTTTTTGTCATTTTAAATTATTTTATCAAATTTCTCCATTTTCTTTCTTTTTCCTGTTTCAGATTTGGAATTTTTTTTTTTTTTTCCATTCTTTTCAATTTGAGATTTGCTATTTTTCTTGTTGCTATTTGGAATGCTAAAAATGACATAATGTTGCTATTTTTTCTTTTTCTTCATATTTATCATAAGAAAAACGATTCTTAGCAATTAAAAAAGAAAAATTTGTTTTTCTACTTAAAATATAAACTCTGTCAGGAAATCTACTATATCACACAGCTATAACATATTTCCTACATCTGTCTGTAGTATAGTTGAACTCTCGACGTAGCGAGATCAGAAAACTCTCGTAGAAAACGAGAAGTAAAACACAATTAACAACATGGCGTATTTAATTACATGTTAGTTTGTATATTACTAGTAATGACTAAATAGAATCTCTTGTCAACCAGGCATTGTTTATCTCAGTCTACATTTCCCTGTTTCTAGGGATCATAGATATGTACCAGTTTTAAAAGTGAGATAACAAAACAAAAATTTAAAATAATTCAGTAAAAAATAAAGAATGCCAGTTATTAAGATTTTTATTATAGAATAATTTATTTATTGTACCTGAATTTTTTGCTTTCTTTACTTACTTAATTCAGTTATTTATTACTCATTTATTCTTTAGTATTCTGACCTTACGTTTCTGACTGAATTTCTGGGATGAGGAATTATTTATGTACATTTAGACTATTGTCCTAATCTTTGTTGCTGTTATCACAATATTTTGGCCATCAATACACCTGATGAAGGCCAGAGGGCACCTCTGACCTTTGTGTGAACATTGTTATTATTATAAATGTAAATAAAATATAAAATAATAATAATGAAAATTATAAATAAAATAAAATTTAAACCATGTTTCAAATAAATAAGAATAATAAAATTACTCCCAGCATGCAACAGGAACTGTTCTTGCCAGAAATACAGACATCCTACCAAGTGACTTGGGATTCACTCTGTTTACCCAAGAAGTGTTGGTATGACAACACGTGCTTAAAAACCCACCATAACAAGACTTGTGAGATTATGGAGTAACTTACTCCCTTCCATGAAACTTATTGTAATGTAAAACACACACACACACACACACACACACACTAATACATGCATATACATAAATAGAATTGTATTAAACTTCCATACAATTTACCTTTTTTTTTTTTTATTGTTATTATGTATGTTTATTCTGTTTTTCCTCATGAACACAAGTCCAAACTTATGACCATTTGGTGTGAGTGAATATACCTCCACATCTTCATCAGGTGTATATCCATCCAAGTAACCTACAAGGAATTAGAACTGAACCCTTTATTTAATGTACAGGGGTAGACTGTTCTTGTTCCACTGCCCAAAAACTAGACGTATTGTCTCTCGACCCAACTCACAATTACTATGTCATCAGATTCACTTTAATCTATGGTGAGTGTGGGATACTTTAAGATTTAAGTGTTCTTCGATGTAAGATCTTCTTTGGATTGATGTGTAAGGAGGTAAAAGAGTGCTGGAGGTGAGAAAGGTTAGTGGGCACTGGAGTTGAGATTCCTTTGATGTGGTCTATCCTCTTTGGAGTCTGTTTTCCCCTCTGTGTTTTGATTGAAAAAGAGGCCACTTTATACCTATTTTTGGGGATCAAAAAGGCTCAGCCGAAATCATTTATTATTTGGGCGCAAATGCTCTTGACTGGCTGAACAGTCCCGTAGAAGCGAGCGAGCCAGAGTGGCTTGCATCTGGTGCATAGGAAAATAAGGGTCTTACCTTAACGTGTGTCACATGACATCAGCAAGTTTGCTCCGTGAAAATGGCATTACTCTCCCGTCTAGCAGTATGTGCGGTAATGAGAGTTTTTGTACAGTTTGGCATGCTTCCACCAATAGTAAGTCGTGTGCTGATTGGTCGAACTGGAGGAGACTATTTGCCTGGGTAACCAAGAATAAAAGCAAAGAATGCTGATTGGTTGGTTGGCCACAGTGTTGGCCTGATAAAAGAGGGCTGAAGCAGTGAAAACAGGAAAAAGGAACGACATATATATGTGGTGACGTGTTCAGAAAGCAAGGACGGCGAATTGAACCAGCAGGATCTTGATTTGTACAAGTGATGTCGTTGTAATAGAGACTCATTTAAACTACAAACCAGTTTATGACATTATCTCGTTGAATGTCTTATGGTTAATATCCGGTTCTCTGTGTTTATTTAATATCACTACAAATCCTAGGTTATTGCCTATGTATTAAATCTAGTAGGTGGGGGTTGGTTTTGTCAGTTTGGTGATATAGTAATTGCGAATTCAGTTCTTGGACTCAGTGGAAACAAAGTGAGCAATAGCTGAGCAGTACTAAAACTAGGAACTAAAGAAGATACCGAAAGACATAGGCAAGTGGAACACAAACAGTCTACCATTGAAGATTCCATATAGGTTACACAGATCAAAATACACCTGATAAAGGCTAGAGAGAACAACAGCCAAAACATTGCGATAACAACAACAACAACAAAAATGAGAACAATAAATGTAGACAGTGTAAATAAAATTCAAACGATATCAGTTAATCAAATATGCAATAAATTTACAGTTTTGGGAATTGGCTTGAAAGATGCAGCAATAAAAATGGCAGCCATATTGAAGTGTGATATTTAAGAGCAACATTAACTCATTAATTGTAAATCCTTGAAGGAAAACTCGAAACTAGAGCTACTAAATTTACTTGCGACAGAAACCACAACAGCACCACAAGAAATTTACATGTATGACTGATATCCTCTTTAGATTCTGACCAACCTGCAATAAATTATTCCATGTCCCTTGCACCTGTTAATGCAATACAGTAAGATTTATAGGTAGGCCAACTGAATGAGTTAGGTATCACCCCATCATGTCTCATATGTACATAATAGGGACAGGTCTGACAACTGTGCCAATCAGGTACTTTGTTGAACATTTTGCATGTTGAGTAGCATGGACATCATGTTGACAGGCATTATTCTTCTGCAAAAGCTTTATAACCTGCCTGTTGCAGGAATAGCAAAAGTGACTGAATAAGTACCGATATATACATTGCATTGTTCAACATTTCCCTCATCAAAAGCAAGTGAGAGTTGTAATTTATGGTACCGTACACCATGATGCCAGGGCTGGGACCTGTGTATTATAGGAAAATAAACTCTCGGTCTACATTACATCACTAAATTTAGAGCCTGACAGTTGATCTATCCTTTGATCGACCTCTCATAGCTTAATGGGGTAAAAACTAGCTTCTAACATTTCATCATCTCTAAGCAGAACCCAAAATTTTCTCATGATGAACAGTTGTGCTCTCAGTGAGGGTCCTTGTCTGGGACGTCAGCTGGGACACAAGCTCATTCCAGACCCCAAGTGGAACTCATATATACAATTAGGGCTGACCCTAGGGTTGCAGGTGAGCTGAACTTCAGAGTGCCTTTACAAGTATAATTTTTTTTTAATTTTCACAAGAAGGAAAACTGAAAATGTAGAAAAATGAGTTTATTACAATATACAACTTAATAAAAGCTAAAGAAAATATTCATTATTCACATTATTTACATTATTTGGACTGTTGTCCTCATCTTTGTCGCCATATTTATTACAACGTTTTGGCCGTTGTATGCTCCGGCCTTCTTCAGGTGAAGAACCACCTGAAGAAAGCCGGAGCGTACAATGGCCGAAACGTCGTAATAAATATGGCGACAAAGATGAGGACAACAGTCTAAATAATGTACATAATACCTCATTTCAGAAATATAGACAGATTCATTATTTGCCTAAAACATTTCTTCTAGCCTTTACATCTGAAAATCTTTTCATGTCACTTTCTACACCTATCTTCTTTACAAGATCATTTTCTATTGACCAAATAGCCAAAGAATTTAATCTTTGAGTCATAGACAACTGCAAATATGCCAAACAAATCAAATCGCATGGCAGCATGATGGCACCCTGGGTGACTGCTCATGTTGCCAGTACCTTGAACCCACCCAGTATACAATCCATTGCTAAAGATGGTTGGTTCCTTGTACCACTAAAGAAAATACCTTACTTCTCCTGCTATGCTCTCTTTACAAGAGCCAGATTAAACCCAAAATGGAGTATCGCTGCCATTTCTGGACTAGAGATGTTCGATCTTCACTTTTGAGTCTTGATAGAATCCTTCTATCAGACTTCATCCTTACAAGAGCCAGATTAAACCCAAAATAAAATATTGCTACCATGTCTGGGCTGAAGCTGTACAACCCTTACTTTCCAGCCCTTGATAGAGTTTAAAAGCATTTCTACAGCCTTGTGAGTGAAGAATCATTTTTCACCTTACAGTCCCCGCCCTTTTTTTTTTTTTTTTTTTACAATAATGTTCACCCTATACAAGGCCCAAACACACTCAAGATAGAGGGTTGCAGAATAAGAAGCACTGTTTAATGGGATATATGTGGAAGATAACAGTTAACCCTAGAATCAAACATTAAAATGGTAGTGATTGAAGAAGCATCCTCTTAGGAGTTAGTTCCACAAAATAGCAATTTGTAGAAAGAAGCTGTTCAAGTGGAACTTACATCTCGCCAATGGAATACGAAGGAAATGAGGGCAGTTTGCTACAATGTGTGTGGCATGGTAGGTCTTAGCCACGAAGGTTAAAGTTTGTCTGAACACTTTCCATGGAAACTTTAATAGCCCTTCACTAACTCATTGCTATTTTCTTGGCAAATATTCAGACAAGACACATTTCTTAGTTCCACCAGTTCAGACCTTCACAGCAAGGACCCAAGGTGGGGTAGTATGCCCCGGCCCTGCTTGTATATAAGTCTTTAAAATGCAAATAACAATATTGAAAAAAAAAATAATAATAATATTCTTCACCTTCCACTCTGTTAACAATACCACAAATTTGAATTATCAAAAAATAACACATTTGTAAAAATGATTGAATATTTCAGATAGAATATTTCATTGTAACCTGATTATGTACAACAATGGAACATATGCGAAATAGGTGAACAATTCAACTAGAAAAATTGAGAATAAATACAATGTATCTAAATACAAATTAGAGACATGTCATAATAGATCATTCCATCTTAAATAAATCAACAAGGTTTTGCGGCAATTTTTAACGTCAACTGGAGATTTTTTTCGTTGAATAATTTAACACATTCAACATTATGAATAAAAAATAGTGAATTTTGTTTTTTTAAGACCTAGCTTGAGCAAAACGGATTCACAGATTTGGATGGCAAAAAAAATGATGTCAGAATCCACAATTTTTTTCATCCATTAATAGTCACTGCTACATTTCAATTTTCATAAGGTAGAATTTCATATAAAATACAAATTTTATTGTAACCTGATTATACACAACAATGGACTATATGCGAAATAGGTGAACTATTTAACTAGAAAAACTTAAAATAAATACAATGTATCTAAATACAAATTAGAGACATGTCATAATAGATAATTCCATCTCGAATCTATCAACAATGTTTTACAGCAATTTTTAACATCAATTTGAAATTTTTCTTGTTAAAAAATTGAACAATTTTAACACATTCAACTTTATGGATAAAAAATAGTGAATTTTATATCGTGTTTTTTCAAGACTTAGCTAGAGCAAAACAAATTCACAGATTTGAACAAAAAAAAAACAAGGAGAATGACGTCAAAATCCATAAAATTAAAAAAATAAGGAGAATGACGTCAAAATCCATAAAAAATTTTCATCCTTTAATAATCAGTTAAATTTAGTTTCATTTGTAATTTATATAAATGTAGGTAGAAAAAAAAGCAAATATTGATAAGATAATGATGATTATAAATCACTACCTAGGGCCCTCAATCATGCATATCCCTTCCCTGGTTGGGGTGTCCGGAGTAGTGTGCACCGGCCCTGCCTGTATATAAGTGTTTAAAATGCAAATAAAAAAAATAATAATACTCTTCACCTCCACCCTGTTATCAACACCACAAATGCTATTTGAATTATCAAAATATGATGACACATTTGTAAAAATAATTTTAAGTTGGATATTTAAGAACCTTCAAAGTAATGATTAAATTCAAAATAACTCCATGGATTCCTCTTCCATGTTTTCTTGCTATTTTAACATCTATACCTTTTCTTTCTTGGTTTATATTTTCTGGTATACTTAATATTTTAAAACAAAATTAACTTACAGTTATCAAAAATTGAAGGGATGCAAAATATATATTCGAAAATATAGTAAATTAAACTAGCAGAAGCCTTGAAAATTTCATGGTTTTCCAATTTTAATTTTCTGATGGATTATAATTCTTAGTTTAATGACTAAATAAATTCCTTGCATGTTCCACTAAGATAATTAACCATGGAAATTCCCCTACTGCATTGTTAAATATTTGAGTTTAACAACTTTAAGAAAATCTTGCAATGACAATCATTAGTACAAATACATTTGTATTCCATTAGTAAAGATGAAGTTTCACTCAGATAGCCTTTTCCCCAGAATCGTTACTTTGTGGAACAGACTCCAGAGAAGATGCTTCCCTAATCACTACAATCTTAAACTCTTCAACCATTATTTATCTTACCTGTCATCATAATATGCACTTCTTACTTTTTCCTTTTATGCCTTTACAACCTCATTCAGTAAATCTCTACCTTGAGTGGCTCTTGTATTGAGTGAACAATACAAAAAAAAAGTCAGTTGCAAGGCAAGTGTACCCATAGACTTAGTGCAAGTAAACAATTCCCAATGGTTCTAAATGATACTTTTCAGGCCATATTTGCTCTACTCTGTGCTGTGGATGGGCCAAAGCATCTGTACTATATGGCCATCCAGAACCTGGTCTACAAGAACAAGAATGTTCCTTTGTACACTCCCACATTTATCTATAGTTATTTCTACCATGTCAGTTATCTGAAGTGAACACAAAAGATAAACAATTCCTAAGTTTTAATTAATAAAAGTTCCAAAGCCAGAGTAAGGTTGTTTTTTTTTAATCATTTCATCCAAGCAAGGCAATAATGCCACTAAGACACAAGGGGCTACTGGGAGTGGAAGAAAGTGAAAACACATTAAAAGGAACTAAAAACCCAATCCTAGACCGGGAAGAAGGGATAAACCTATACTCCTGTTCAAAAGATCAAGGAGGAGTGTACCCCAGATGATAGGTTGGCAATTTAGATTTGTCAAAGAGGAATTGTAAAACTCTTAAAAATATATATTTGCTCAGATTTGGGGTTTTAGGTTTAGCCAAGAATTTTTCAACACCATTCATATATTTGTTGTTTGTTTGTGTTTTTTTTTTTGTTTTTTT
Organism: Acanthosepion esculentum; assembly: GCA_964036315.1. Classification (NCBI taxonomy): domain Eukaryota; kingdom Metazoa; phylum Mollusca; class Cephalopoda; order Sepiida; family Sepiidae; genus Acanthosepion; species Acanthosepion esculentum. The sequence goes on along the minus strand of OZ038515.1, from coordinate 67,289,078 downwards.
TACTGGAAGTTTATAATTGGCCTGTAAGCTCCAAAAACACTGCTTAAATAGACCTCTTTCAAAGTCAGTTAATACCTACTATAGAATATATAATGCCATAAAAATCTTGTCCCAAAACACATACTGACTCTTGTTATAGAAAATAACTGTTTTTTATATATTTGGTGGCCTTGTAGATAATGGATTATTTTCCACCCTACAACCCCTTTCCCACAGACTAAATGTTGCGAGTCTCCTGCTACTTTATCACTATTTAAATGGCATGTGTTCTAAGGACCTACATTCTTTGATCTTAACATATAAAATTCTTTGCTCATTTCAATCACGGCTCTCCACAACTTTCTTTACCTAGTAGAATAGTTTCTCATTTCCTTCTCCATGGTTTTAAATGACATATCTCTTCAGGATGGAGGTGATCACGACTCTTTACGTTTTCTTTTTCTTTATAATCTGTGAAGTGGGATGATTGCAATTCAGAGTTTTCCTTCTCTCATGCTGGTTGCCAGTCAAAGCTAGAGCCTCCAGTCTATCTTGCTATTTAATCCATAGCCGGTGGGAGAAGATAGATTCATGACTTTCCCAAGAGCATTTGTGTGAAAATGAAAGCAACAGCCTAGCCCAGAATTTGAACACTGCTCACCAATTCCATTTTCCGTGTTAATAACCATCATGCTACTCATACATCAGCAGGAATCATTGCCCAATGCCAAAAGTATAGCGACCTCATGTTACCATAATGACAGAAGATCTCAAGGGGAGATAAGGGATTGTTCATATACTGCTTGTTTTTTGTTCATATTAGCTTTCTCTAGATATTTTTTGCTTTTAAAGGATTTGAACAGCAGAATTCTTTCTTATATATGAGAGTTAATTATAGAGATAAAAAACTTATATTATTATATATTATAAAAAAACTTATATTATAGAATTAAAAACTTTTATTATTATATTATATATTATAGGGATAAAAAAAACATATTATTATATATATATATATATATATATATATATATATATATATATATATATATATATATATATATAAACTTTTATTGTAGAAATAAAAAACATATTATAGAGATAAAAAATTATTATATATATATATATATATATTATAAAAATAAAAAACTTATAGCAATAAAAACTTATATTGTAGAAATAAAATACTTATATATATATATATTATAAAAATAAAAAACTTATAGATTTAAAAATTTTATTGTAGAAATAAAAAACTTATTATATTATATATATATTATAAAAATAAAAAACTTTTATTGTAGAAATAAAAAACTTATATTATTATATATTATAGAGATAAAAAAACTTATAGAAATAAAAACTTTTATTGTAGAAATAAAAAAATTATATTATATATTATAGAGATAAAAAAACTTATTAAAATTAAATAAAGAGAAAATTAAGCAATGTTTAACCTTTATGGCTGCAAAAAAAACAGTGTCAAAAGGATGGTAATTCCCTTGACACTGCTATTACTGTGTACACTTTTGACTTCCTTGGCAATGTTCATTGTTTTGAAAGGCAATGATTAGAATTTTAATAAGACCCAAACATATGAAGTGAATTTTTTTTTTAATTGAGTTCACTTTATGCAATGCAGTAAAGCCACTAAGACACAAGGGTTGACTGAGTATGGAAGAATTAGAAACATTACTCGTTTTGTTCTTGATCATTATTAATCAGGAGGGCAGTAGATAGCAATTGACATTGCATTTAAATTTTTGAAGATTAAATTTGGCTGGAAAGCATGGATTCAGAAGGGAGCTCCACAAGCGAGAAGTTCAACAAAAGAAACTCTTAGTTTAGAATTTATGGTTACATCTAGCCAACTCAACTATAAATTGATGAGATCTTGACGCCAGACTATTACTGCACTTAAATTCAAAAAGTCTAGGTACTATGGCAAAAAGTTAATCCAAATAATTACTGTTTCTTTATTCTTGAGAATAAAGATATTAAACACTATTTATTAGATTGCTTATTTAATATTTGCAAGATTATAAAAATATGTAAACCAACTTTAAATAAATATTTATTCACCATTTTATAAAGAAATAAATATAAAAAGAAATTTTTTTATTCATAAATTTATAAAAATGTCAGTGAACAACAAAATTTAAATAAACACATAATGACACTCCAGTGGGTCTAAAACTGAACTTGTGGTGAAAGAAGAAAGGAAACTAAAGCAGTTGTTTCAATTAATTTGCACAAAGGTTTCTCATTACAATTTACCATTTCTTCCTGTCCAAGGCAACTCTTTCAAGTGTCAAAAGTGGCATTCTGGTGTCCTCTCTGATTTAGTCTTTTAATTTTTAGGTGGTCTACTGTGTGGTTTCTTTGCCAAGAATAAATATTTATTTACCATTTTATAAAGAAATAAATATAAAAAGAAATTTTTTTATTCATAAATTTATAAAAATTTCAATGAATAACAAAAACACATAAACACATAATGACGAGTAACTAATTACAAATTTAAAAAAAAATGTATTTTCTGGGCATCATTTTCATTTGCTCTCGTCAAATAAATTCAGTAAAATAGATTGAGAGCATCTCTTTTTCTGAACCAAACATTCTTTTAATTTTAGATTTTAGATGAGACGACAAACACTCAATATTTTGAGTGCATATTTCTCTATTCATTGGGGGGAAAAAAATTTTCCTTGTACCTAATTACAGAATGTTTAATTTTTTTTCCACAAATATTGCATTGTGGATGATGCTAATTTTGTAAATATTTTTATAAAGTTTGAATAAAAAGATTTCTTTTGAAGTTTATTTCTTTAAAAAAAGGTAAATAATAAACATTGCATTGTACTTGGTTATTTTTATAATCTTGTAAATAAACATTGCCAAGGGAGTCAAAAGTGTATCCAGTAATAGCGGTGTCAAAGGAATAATCAGTATAAAATGGTAAATAATAAATCTTTATAAAAAGTAAATAATAAATATCACATTGCACTTGGTTCACATATTTTTATAATCTTGTAAATAAACATTGCTGAGGGAGTCAAAAGTGTATACAGTAAAAGAGGTGTCAAGGAAATAACCATCCTTTTGACACATTTGTTTTGCAGGCACAAAGGTTAAACATTGCTGAAAATTATGCATATAAAAATTCAAAGTTATTCATGCAGGTAATAAACACAGGTTCAAAATTACTTAAATATGGCTGTCATTTTTTTTATGGTATAAATAAACAAGCAGTTAAATAAAACCTATGAATAATGTATATAATGCTTCTAATTGAGTAAATAATGTATATAATGCTTCTAATTGAGGTAAATACTTCAGGCTTCACATTTAGCTCTTTCCGTATGACAGCCATTTTGATTCTGTTTCTGATATTTTCCCAGCCATTACTCTGAGTCAGTTGTTTTAGATAACTCAGGACCTTTATATGTCATCTTTTCACAGGCATAAATTGTTATGGGGGATATATGTTACAATTATGTTAATTCCAGTCCATCAATAAATCATCAGCCATTATAATCCCAAAGAGATTCTTGCAGATTTATCTTTACAATTTACCATTTCTTCGTGTCGAAGGCAACTCTTTCAAGTGTCAAAAGTGGCATTCTGGTGCCCTCTCTGATTTAAATCTTTTAATCTTTAGGTGGTCTACTATGTGGTTTCTTTGCCAAGAAAGTTGTCTTTGTAGGATCTATACACAAAGCTTAATTTTCCTTTTCTAATTTAATGGCCAAATCAGTTTATCCTCCTTCTTTGTATCAGACAGATTATATCAGTCTTCACATTTAGATTTTTCCTTATGGCAGCCATTTTGATTCCGTCTGATATTTTTCCTAGTTATGGCCCTGAGACAGTTTTTGAGGAATGAGAGATTTTGTATATTGTCTTTTCTCCATGTCCGGGTTTCACAGGTATAAATTGCTATGGGGATGATCACAGTATAGTACAGCCTTGTCATGTAGTATGAACTGTCTTTTCTGTCCCAGATTTTTTTTTCCTTCAGTCTTCAAAAGACTATTGAGACAAGATAACTAATCCTAGAAAGGCAACATTTTCAATATCTATTTTATCATTTTCATTTGTCATTTTGGACGAGTTTGCTTCCAGTCCCCCATTTCTTGTAATTAGTTTCAAGTTCTTTCTACCTGTGGATAGTTTCAGGTTGGCAAGTGTTCATGAAACTTCCGTGGTATATCATCAGAGTTTATCTAATGTCAGATGAGAGGAGAAAATGTTTCAAGTCAACATTAACGTGTATATGAATTATGATGATATAAGAAGCAGGATTGTAGAAAATTTCTTCAGAGGACTGAATCAATCTATCAGCCATTTCACAGACATAAATTATTATGCGAGATATATGTTACAATTATGTTAATTCCAGTCCATCAATAAATCATCACATATTAGCCATTGTAATCTCAGAGAGATCCTTGCATACTTACACCTTTGTGCAAATTAATTGAAACAAAACGAATGATTCCGTTATTATTTACATTTTTTTTGTATTTTTCCAATTAAACATGACCGAGTGCACATGTTAGTACTTTGTATGTCCATTGCACAAAGTCATTCCTTGCAGATTGACCAGATTCTCGATTGGATTTAAATCAGGAGAGTTTCTAGTTCAGTCTATAGTACTTTGATTTGTTCACTGGTAAGGCTTGCCAGTGTGTTCGTGCAGTGTTACAATTTTCTTATGTTTCTTTGGAGTAATGTCCATCACAGACAATGACCATAGGACAACTAATCAACATCCGAGACAATAGTGTCTGGGCATGATAAAAATCCTATGCAATCACAGATGACAATATTTTTCAAGACCAAACAAATTTCATCATACACCCCCAAAATAGATTCATATTACTGCACACCACTGCAAATGAACTAATTTGAGGAAAAAATAGAAATTGATTACACTCTGTCACTCCAGTAGGTTTAAAACTGAACTTGTAGTGAAAGAAGAAAGGAAACTAAAGCGGTTGTTTCAATTAATTTGCACAAAGGTTTCTTATTACAATTTACCATTTCTTTCTGTCCAAGGCAACTCTTTCAAGTGTCAAAAGTTGCATTCTGGTGTCCTCTCTGATTTAGTCTTTTAATTTTAAGGTGGTCTACTATGTGGTTTCTTTGCCAAGAAAGTTGTCTTTGTAGGATCTATACACAAAGCTTAATTTTCCTTTTCTAATTTAATTTCTATTTAAAATTCCAATGTCCCCAAAGCTAAAAATCTTATGAAGAATTTCAGACTGAACTCACTTCACAGATCAATTAGTCAATGACTAATTACTGGAACTTTTTTTTTCTAAGGATCCAAATGAGAATAAGTAGACAAAACTTGTCTAAATTATTCAATGAAACATGTCTCAATGAAAACATGCTGCCAAAAATATATATATATATATATATATATATATATATATATACGAGGGTGAACCCAAAAGTAACCGGAATTGTGTCATATAATTTTATTCATTTATTGTTGCATGTTTATATTCTTATCACCTTCAAAGTATTCTCCATTTGAAGCAATGCGCCAGTCCAGACGTGTTTTCCACTGTTCAAAGCAATCCTGGAACTCTTGTGAAGTTATGTTTTTTAATGACTCCGTCATTTTCTTCTTAACATCTTCCGCATCTGCAAAACGTTTTCCTTTGAGGACATTCTTCATTCGGAGGAACAAAGAAAGTTGCAGGGGGCGAGATCGGGTGAATAGTGAGGGTGGGGATGACACTCTTGGTCAGAAACTGGCAGTGTGCACTGGCGCATTGTCATGATGCAACCACCACCCTCCACTTTGCCACAGGTCAGGGTGTTTTTGTTTCACCTTGTCTCGCAAACGCTTCAGGACTTCCAAGTAAAAAGCCTAGTTAACAGTTTGACCAGGAGGAACGAATTCTTTGTGGAGAATTCCGTTCACATCAAAGAAAAAAATCAGCATCGTCTTGACATTGGACTTCACTTGACACGCTTTTGGGGGTCGTGGTTATGTTGGATGCTTCCACTGACTTGATTACTGCTTCATTTCAGTGTCGTATCCATAGCACCAGCTTTCGTCACCAGTGACGACTTTCAAAAAAAGGTCTGGATCAACTTCCAACTGTTCTTTTGGTTTACGACTGGCATCCTTTCAGCCATAGTAAAAATAGACGAAAAGGCGTGAAGCAAATGGGAACCACGGAGCTGTACATCTTCCCACGATGACACCAGTTAGCACACTGATGCCTGAGGGTTGCCTCAAGTGGCATCTAGCGGTGGAAGCCTGAACTACTACGGGCTTGTCACACAGAAAACGATTCTGGTTACTTTTGGGCCCCCCCTCATATATATATATATATATATATATATATATACGCAATATGTATATATAGTCTGTTCTCCCTGAGTTTATGTATCTTATTTGTCAAACTCATTGCGGATTATTTGTGTGTCAGAATTTCTTTTAAATCTGTTTTTCTAAAGGTAATAATTTCATATTCATACAAATAGATAATCCAAATAGATACATGCAATTCCAATATGTGCAGATCATAAGAAATATACATATAAATTGGCAATGCTAAATAAATTAACCTAATGAACAGAGGTTGTCTTTGATTTATTACACATAGGTATCATGGGTCACAATCATGGTGCCCTATACAATGATATGGTCACAATGCAAAATGTAATTCCTGTTGTCAGTCACAGTAAAAAGAAGTTTGAAAAACACTGCTTTAGTGTATATACATAGAAACATTCATAATAATATAATGAATTATAATTTCAAATTTTTGTAATTAAAATTTTAATAATATCCATAGTTTTTTTTTATTTTTCATTATTGTCCTGCCCGCTTAAATCTAGACAATGGCAGGAGGTATAGTTGAAAAAACTAAATTTCAAATATTTGAATCTAGATATGCCTTCTTTTATATATAATAAATTCCATATTTGTAATCTTTAATCAAATATATACAACTTGATAGATCTCAAAGAATTTTTATCGAGCTAATCAATATGAAAACTCTGTCAGATATCAGCCTTATATATTGGGTCCCTTTCACATCAATGATATTAAAAATCAAAGCTTGTATATAAATTTGATTGGCTAAAATATTTTTATGTAAATTTGATTGGCTAAAAATATTTTTCACATCACCAATTGAGTTGTCGTGACAGTTAAGTCAAAAAAGCAGAACGAATGAAACTGAACTCATTTTTTATTTATATTTGTAATTAAAAGATATATGTGGAGTGAGTCACCACGGTTAAATGCAAAATATGTAACAGAAGTGTCCAACAAAGTTTGCAAGAAAAAGAAAAGAACAGGGCAAAAAGTAATATAAAGCAAACAATATATGCAAAGCAAATTAACAGCAATAAGGCAAAGCAAGAGTATCTGTCTATATCTCTGAGATGAGGTATTATGATTTGTCTATGTAGAGTAAGCAGCCATGGTTAAATGCAAAATAAGTAATAGAACATTGTCCAACTAACAGAATTGCCAAAGCTTCCAATAAACAATTACAAGAAAAAGAAAAGAACAGGCCAAAAATAATCTAAATCAAGCAAACAATATATGCAAGTAACAGTAATAAGGCAAATTAACAGTAATAAGGCAAAAAGTTCACAAACTAAGAATTGTCGTTGACACACAAAAGCAAGTTCGGACAAATTAACGTAGCATTCTGACTTCAAGACAGACCAGGATGCATCAGATGAAAATGAGAATCAGCTTATTTTATTTGCTAGGAAAAAATCCCAGCATGCATTTTCTGTGCTTCTGACTATAAAAGGGGAGGGGAAAGTATTTTGCAGTCATTCTCAGGGAGATTGAAACCAATGACACACTTTAGCAGCAAGTAAAAAAAACCCCCAAAAAAACGTTATATTTTTCAAATACTCTTTCTGAACAAATAGTTAAAAATTGCTAGGTACAGTAAATATCATTTTAGTGGTGATAGTTATAGGCTTATACTTGAATATTTTTGTCTTCTACCAATATGAAAACCTTGGATCTTCCTCTTTTACAACAAGTTCTTGTAAAATCTCAGATACCACCTTGCAATTTGAACCTATCTAAATCAATCATAGTGCTTAGATTATGAGTAGCATAGTTGATAGACAAGCAGAAAGCGGACTTTATTATAACAACAATTGTTGCTCTTTATAGATGAATTAAAAGAAATAACGTAATCTTGTTGCGGGCCAGTGTACGCATCGAAGGATAAACACGTGTCTCCTGAAATGCCCACAACCAACATGGTAGACTCGGAGTATGAGTCCACCAAAAAAAAATATAAAGAAACCAGAAGAACCAATATATATGTGTACAAACAAATGATAATGTATTAAACATTAAATGGTTACATATACAATAGAATATTATTGTGTTACTAAACAATGAACATTAATGGAGAAAAAATTTAAGCTAGTGAATTGTTTGCATATGTGTAGTTTGGTGTAGGAGAAAGTCCTTGAAAAAAATGAAGTGACAGGGGCGTATGTACATGTGTGTGTGTATTGTTCATGTGTGTCCCAAAAAGGGAACGCATTCTTCCGCGAGAAATTCACATGTTGACGTCTATGCAGAAAAAGAAGGTGGGAAAAGATGTCGCCGAGTATTTATAGACAGGAAAGCATCCCCTAGTAGCAGTTTTGAAAATTAGGGGGAAGTAACCCGATAGTCTCAACAGTCTACTATCTTTGATTTGATTGTCATGACAAGTCAATTGATGTTTGTGAGAGATTTCACACTGCAATTTATAAGAAATCCCAGTTGATTGACCACAGGCTTGAAAATGCAAAGTACTGTCTTTTGCATTAAAGAAAGCTGTCTGTAAAATTTCATGGGAGTAGAACTATACTTATGAATGATAGCTGTCAAAGATGATTGTTTTATATTAACTGACAGAATCCCAGATCTCAGTATAGTAAAAATTAATTGATTGGAATCTTTTTTATTGGTCAGAAAGTTGATTTGTTGGAATACAATTAGGTTTATTTCTCCTTTTTTGAAGACTTAGAATAAGTGTGGGAGAGTTCCACTATAATGCCACTGTTTCTTAATATAGATTGAACACAATTTTTGAAAATGTTGTGAAAGCAAGATTAATTATGTTCAGGATTATGAGAAAATTTGGAAAATTATAAATGCCAAAGTTTCCTTTGACAAACACTGAATCCAAAATTCTTTGTGATTCCCAATTGCAATAATAAAATGTTTTTCAACCTGAGAATCATCGTGGAAGACGAAACTACGCGACTACAATACCAGTTCACCACTTCTGCTTACATCATGAAGACACGGCTTGTATTTCATCGACTGTTATGGTGATAAAAAAATATATATTTAAAAAAAAAAAAAAATCACCTTCAACAAAGGGGAGGTAACTGCACGCTAGTCCTTGAAGAAATCCTTATCTTTGTCTCTTTGTTTGTTTTTCTTTCTTCCTCCACCCCCTTTTGCTTGATCTCCTCTCTCCTGTGGCCTAAAAATATCTGCTTTGTTTTTGCCTGATATATTTTATTTTTTATTTATCGATATTTTCTTGTGCATCAAGCTTCATTGATTTCTTTTCTACAAATATGATTGCTTTGTATTGTTTTCTTTCGGTTTTGTTTCTTGTTTATCCAAACTCTCGGCTAGTTACCCAGCATGCTTTGTAATGACAACTGACAGCCTGCTTGTGCTGCCTTTTCTGGACTGCATGGGCAAAAGCCAATTCTTTGTTTTACTAATGACTTGATCAATTTCTTTGTTTCCTCTTTACTGCTTACTTTCATTTGCTGAAACCTGGCTTCAAGCAGGGTTTCAAATACAGACATAAGATCTGGTCTATTTGCATTTTACTTGTTTTTGTATCTTTTATGTGATAAGCACTTTCATATGGTATCAATACTTTTTTGTTATAGACAAAATAGATTCCTTTAATAGATCATTAAAATAAATCTACTCTGAATTAACTTGGGCTTTTTAGGAAAGTTTCTCAAAATGTTGTTTGAGGATACTTGTAAATAAGCAATCATTGTCATACATTAACGTTCTTGTACTGTTTTCATCTTGGTTGTTATTTATCTATTTGTTGTTAAAATTTTAGTCATTATCTTCTACAATGAAGGGTTTTCAAAATGGTAACTTTTTTGTGTTTACCAATACATCCATCAATTGATTATATATGAAAAACAGTTTCCTGGAAGCATGACATTATTCAACCAATGTTGAGTTATGATAAAACTTTTAAAAATATTAATAAATATTTGAATATCTCCTCCAAAAAAAACATTACTGATAAAAGATATTCTCTAACTGAGACAGTAGACTGAGAATAATGAATACTACCATCTTTAAATTGAATAAAGAATTAGTTTGAAACTCACAAAAGATTGCTGAATATAAACCCAATGAAGGAAAAAGGAGACTATAATGGCTAAAATATTAAGAATGTAACAACCAAGATGAGGATACTAGTCCAAATAGATTAATGTATATAATTATGATAATTCATTGTCTCTGAAATTCACATGGAAATGACTATAACAACCAAGATGAGGATACTAGACCAGATAAGTTAATGTATAATAATGATAATTCCTCATCTCAAAATTCTATAGGTAAATTAAACATCACAGAAGATTTAGTGAAATATCTTGTGTATTTTACTGAAAATGAATGACTATATTTTGTACATTTGTCAAAATATTCCCAAGTTTTAGATTTATCCAAAATTTCTGTTATATAAACTGAACATTTTATTTAAACATCAGAAGAAATAATTTTCTCTTGATTTTAACCCAAATCCTCCTGGTCTCAATTTAAACTGATGTCTTCACTTTTTCCATATATTGGAACCATTTTGACTAAAGTGCCTATTTCCTTGATTTCACATAAAATCTTAGAAATTTTCTAATGTATTTCAGTGAAATTTTCACTTTCTAAAATTAAAGTTTATAATTATAGTTTAGTTATATGGAAAAAAGAAAGCATCATTTTAACTGTCACCAAGATGATATGGGTTAAACTGGCACCTTTTCTCTATATATTGTAAAAATTTTGTTTAAAGTTTATATTTTCTTGATTTCAGATGAAAACTTGGAAATTTTCCAATATATATCAGTGAAATTTACCTTTCTAAAAGTATAGTTTATAAATATGAAAAAATAAGGTATCAGCTTAAACTGACACCAAGAGGATACAGGTTAAGAGTTTTTTTTTCCTCACAGGTAGCTTATTCTATGGTTTTGTGTTATACTAAACTGAATGGTAATATTTAAGTAAATGGTTCTATTTCAAAACTCAATTTTTTTTTTTTGATATCCTGAAAAAATTTCCTTTTTCTTTTCTTTAATATACCCAAGTCGTTCAATTATATTCTTCATTTTTAACAGAAAGTAAATTTTATTAAAATAAAAACTGACTGATCAAAAATTAATTTTTGAAAATATTATATTAACAAATGTTGTATTAATATTTTCCCCTAAATATGAAAATTTTAAGAATTAGTTTAACTGAATAAAAAATTTGAATTTGAAGTGTGAAAAATGGTGAAATAGATTTTTAATTTAAAAATTAGTTATAAAGAAAAGCAACTTGAAAGATTGTTTTTTTTAAATTGGTAGGAAACCACCTTAAAAAAAAATCAGACTTGGGTGTTTGGCATGTATTTTTATACAAATTTATCTAAATGCATCTACAACTGCTTGCTACAATAAAATAAACTTATCTCTTTCATTATAATTTTCAAAAAATTAACTTTATTTCATTAAAATAACTAAATTTACTAATTAATAATGTCTCTGATTGTTTGTTTTTTTAAATTCATTTAAATTCTGAGAAAAAAAATACTTAAAAACAACAATCTTTACAATTTTTTTCTCTTTATGCCAATGAAAAAAGAAATTTTGCCAAACAAGTACTGAAATTTTTACATAAAGAACTCTCAAGATCACTATTATTTAATAGGCCATTGTCTCCATTTTATTGTTGCTTTTTATCACAAAACATTCAGCCAGTACACTCCTCAACCAACAATTAGAAATGAAGACCAACAATAAGAGAGTAAAAAATCTAGAATAAAATAAAATCTAAAAACTAATGAAAAGACTTAAATTCAAAGAAATAAAATAACTAAAAATGATTGTTTGAAAAGCACCGCATTCAGGGTCAGATTATCCTATAGGATAGTATGGGCTGCACCCTGGGGCCCCAGGATGGATTATCCTATAGGATAGTATAGGTTGCAGACTAGGGCCCCATTAAACTTGTTTTTTGTTCAAAATGTTTAAAACTTAAATAAACTGAAATTATATCAATATCTCATATTTATTTGACTTTGCAGGAAGCAAAGCAAGAAAAAGAATATTTTAGTTTGTGCCATTGTGTTTCAAGTAGATACCATGTTTGATTTTAGTTCAGAATGTTTAAATCTTGTAAAATTTTATAATGCAATGATTTTAATCTTCTAGATGTTATAACTTCTAAATAGTTTCATAAACTGAAAAGATATCAATATAAAAAACTCATTTATTTTGATTGTTTTTAAAATAAACTGGTTATAAAAATCTGTGCTAATTTGGTTTGCAATAAATAGTAAAATAGTGGCATTTCTTAAACAATATTTTTATTGACAAACAAAAAGTAGCTATTCTAGTTTATTTAAACAATTTGCAGTAAGTTTACTTGAACATGTCACTAAAATATATCAAAAGTAAAAAATATTCAAGATGGGTGTGAGTGAGTTAAAGGATGGCTCTATAATTTTGCCAGCCTAGAGACCCCCTAAAATGTCATAATTCAGCCCTGACAGCATACCATATTAATTCATGGCTGTCCTTCAGGTTTTTCAATTCATCACTCAATCAGTAAATGGCTACACAATCCAAGGCTGCATACACAAAGGCTGCAGCAGTGGGGAAAGATGGTGGCTGTGATCAAAAGCCAAAGTTGCACAATGGTATTGTTCTCTTTGAAGAAGCCTGGCATCAAAAACTCACTCCTCAAAGTTTGCAGAGGTTTGGCAGTGCCATGCCAAGTGGTTGGCAACACACACATCGAGCTTCTTTAATCTGATCATACACCAGCAGAGGTTAGTTTTGATTGAGTCTTCTGCCACATAGAAGCTCTCTATACAACAACTCTCTGGTAATGCAAGTTTGCTCCATGGCCAGTCTATCAATCTTGTGCCTTTAACATAACATAACCTTTTTGGTAGCGCCATTGGAGGTATATATCTGTCATCTGAAGGCTGATAGTCAAATTGTTAGCGCACTACAATCAACATATGAACACTTATGCAATTTGAATTCAAAATTTTCTTTTGATGAGAGTAGATGCCATCCAAAGTTAAAGACACCAATCTGCCCTGTTATTTAACCCTTAGCTGAAGGAGAAAAGATGGATTCATACCTTTTGAAAGAACATTAGTGCAAAGTAAACAAAACAGGCTTTGGTGAAATAGGAACACGTTCCACATCAGTAACTAATACGCTAGTTGCACATAAAAATGATTAGTAGGACATAGACTAGTATCTGAACGGATATCTCAGTTTTCTACGGTCATCCTCACACCAGATTCATACACAACATTATCAATAGTAACGCAATGAGGTATATGAAGTAATAGATAAAAAAAATACAGAACTACATGGAATGGGCTAATTTCAAATCTAGGAGACGTTAATGGCTTCAATAAGGGGGGGGGGGAGGAATAAAAATTCTGGCCCTAGCAGCAGATAACAATATTACCTCTTCCTAAAAATTCCAACACACTTCACTCTCATTCTGACCTGAAGACACCTGCCATAAAGAGGTGAAATGTGTTGTTTGAACAGCTTTCTTACTTTGTCACATAAATAGTTGATTTGATTGAGTCATGTTTTACGGCTTATCAACCCTTTTCAGGTTAGTTAAAGCCAGAAAATATTTTTAGATTGTAAGAATTTTTTTTTTAAATAATAATAGTTCAGTGATACAAGTCTTACTAATTAACCCATAGCTAGGGGGAGAAGAGGTGGATTCATACCTTTCCTAAGAGCATTTGTGTGTAAGTGAATATAACAAACCCAACGGGAATTGGAACTTGGCTCTTCGTTTAACAATTCCGAGCCATTATCCATTACATTGCCTGCACATCCAAGCTTACAGCACCTGGTATTCCCAAGTGGTCACCCATCTAGTTACTGACCAGGCTCAACATTGCTTAAATTTTGGTAATTATATGGGAACCATCTATCTATATTTCTGAGATGAGGTATTATGTACACTATTTACATTATTTAGACTATTGTCCTCATCTTTGTCACCATATTTATTACAATGTTTCAAAAATCTCCTGAGCCAACCAAGCATAGAAATGAATACAATATGGGAACCAGTAATAAGGAGTGCCAGAGAAAAGCAATAATAACAACAAAAATTGCAATATGAGCTCTGGTAAAAAAAATGAGGCTGAAAACATTAGGTTTAAAATACCCAGGAATTCATACACATGGCACAGTGGATAAAGGCGTTGGTTAGATCCAGTGACAGGACCCAAAGAGTGTGAGTTCAATACCCAGTTAAGGCAGTGGAAAACGGAGAGGGGAATTAACAGGAGATAACTGACATCCATTAAACATGGCATGTGGAACTAGAAGAGTCTACCCCAGTGAGTGAAATAAAGGGTTCAGTTCGACATTCCAACCACCTGAAGTAGGCCGGAGCATACAACGGCCAAAACATTGTAATAAATATGGTGATAAAGATGAGGACAATAGTCTGAATAATGTACATAATACCTCATATCAGAAATATAGACAGATACTGAAAGGCCGAAACGTTGTAATAAATATGGCGACAAAGGTAAGGACAATAGTCCGAATAATGTAAATAGTGTACATAATACCTTATCCCAGAAATATAGACAGATACTGAAGTAGGCCGGAGCATACCAATGTTGTAAATAAATATGGCGACAAAGATGAGGTCAATAGTCTGAATAATGTAAATAGTGTATATGGGAACCAATGTGATGTAGCTGTAAACTCGTATCACATAAAAATGATTATTACTAGATATCAGAGAAAAAGAAAGCAGTATCATTAGATTTGGTCTTCTCTTATCATTAAGCCTCTGTGGCTGAAATAGTTAAGGCACCATCCATGAGAAGCTTTTTTTTTCTTTATATCCAATTCCCCACTGCAGAGTGTATCAACCCCAAGTTTTGTGATAAAATGCAACAAAATGATAATGACTCCATTACCAATATCTCTTGACTCTGGCCAGTATATAAAACAATCCAAAATTGATTATTTCACATAATTACACATAAAATGGTAATGTTGTTTGAAGTTATTTTATTAAATATTTTGACCAGTGGGTTCTTCAACCTTTCTCAAATGTATAAGTGTTACCAAAAACATTGTGATGAAAATAAAGATGAGGATACTAGTTAAAATAATAATTTTAACATTCTTGAAAAATTGTTTTCTTCAAATATCTTGAGGTATTTTCATCTATTTCATTTTTTAATCTTTATTATTTCTTTTTTGATGACAACATTCAGGTCAGTAATTTCAACTCCAGTTGCAATAAGCCACTTCTGTTAGTATTCAATGATTCTTTCAGACTAATATCCTCATCTTTTTTTTTTATGGCAATGTTTCTATTGATGTATTGTCTTTCCTTCCTTGGATTATCTGTTATATGGGAGAATTTTGAACAGTCACACTATTCCTCTCATTTTTTTCTCTATTTAATATTTAGAATAGAGAGACAAAAAATGTTGTTATTCTTTGCTTTCTGTAAATAAATATTAAATAGATATTAAATCAAAACCATTTTAAATGCTGTCAAAGGAGGGTTCTTGTTTTTTTTTTTCTGATTTTTTTCTACTTTCATCTAAAATTGAAAGTGGAGAGGCAAAATATATTGTCCTCTCTTGCTTTTTGAAAATAGATACAGAAGTCGTCACTTATTGGGATCAATTTAGGATAACAAGGCCTTTTAGATAACAAATAACCGGCTGATAATATTTAACAAAGAATATAAAAATTTAACAGTTTACATTCATTATTATAAACAACTTTACATTGTAAAGAAGTTATTAACATGTAGTAGTAGTAGAGGAGTGGGGATTGCTTTGAAATGAGGTCTTTTACATAACAATAACCAGCTGATAACTTTAAAGAAAGAATATAAAGATTTGAATAATTAACATTCATTGATGTAAATGACTTTCCATTATAAATCAATTATTATTATACTTATTATTATCATTAATAGGGGAGGTCACTTATTGGGTTCCTCTTTACCTTCCAATTTTTTAATACTAGCCTTTTAATTTTATTATTCAAAATGGAAGCTTTTCTTCTTTCATTTATCTTATAAAAACCAGAAAGAACACTCAAGACACACACACAAACATATATATATATATATATATATATATATATATATATATATATATATCAATTGATAATTAGTAGGGATAATTCCAAGGAGAATATTAATCCAAAGGAACAGAGCAATATAATAATGAATACAGAATCCTTAAAAATCCGTCTGGTTATAATTTATTTTATGGACTTTTACATCCATCTGAGATGGATATAAAAGTCCATAAAATAATTTACAAACAGATGGATATTTAAGGATCCATTATTAAATAAATATATATATATATATATATATATATATATATATATATATATATATATATATATATATATATATATATATAAGGTAAACATGGGAGGTAAATAATGAGCAATACATAAAAAACAAACAAATCTGTATAAATTAACCCCTCGTCACTATAAAACATAAAAAGCATTACTTATGACCCACCCATGAGACACAGAGGACCATCATTTTCAAAGTCATATTTTAATTCTGTTGTACAACATTTTTGTTTATATATAACAAGAAAAATTAAGAACTAAATGATATATTTATATTTTAAAAGGGGTGTTTGAAAAAAAATGTTTTTCTTTAATATTTAGTTAAGTAACAAATCAATTTTTATGATTAGTCAAGCAGCTTTCTGAACCCTGTCAAGGCATGACAAGGATTGTAGATTTGAATTTTTAAAATTTACAAATTAATTTTTTAATATTGGCCTTTTAATTCAATTTTTGAAGACCCCCTAAACATAATTAACTGTTTCCTGGGTTTGAATTTTATGAGTAAAAAGAAAGATTGTTGTGTAATACAAATTGGCTTTAAAACGATACAAAATATGTGTTTAATACTTTGTGTTTCAGTGTAAGGTGGTGTGATTATAAACGGTAAGCATTTTGTCTTCAGTGTTCTGAGCTTCAAGCTCACCAATCCTTTCTTGATAGGATGTAGGTTAATTTGATATACATACATATACACACACACACACATATATATATATATATATATATACACACATACATATATATATATATATATATATATATACACACACATACATATATATACATGCATACACACACATACATGCACACACACACACATATATATATATATATATATATATATATATATATATATATATATATATATATATATACACACACTCACTGTAGGCCAAAAATTTCGAGGCATACCCTCTGAATTACAAAGGATCGCCTAAAATTGGAGGTTGCATACCATTGTGAAAACTACTTGCTCACTAAGCCAGAATGACTTTTAATTCCTGAAGGGTTTTTATCATATATTCAATAATAATAATAATAATGGTATTAACTCATAACTGCATAAAGTTTCCTGAAAATTTTAGCTCTTTTTAAGTAATTTACTATTTTCTTATGGCTGGCAGATTTAAAAAATTTTCATGAACCCCTCTATAAAAAATAAAATTGGTCATTATGCACAAATGGGTTAAATAGTTTCAGCATCTTAGCTTAGTAGATGTTAACTAAACCAAGGTAGGTATGAAACTTAGTAATTATTAAATCCAGAGAGTCGATTCAAATTTTGGGCCTATTGTGTGTGTAATACACACATATACCTATACAATATAAAAAAGATACTTTGCTTTTACTGTATCTGCGACATCTAAGTAAAGTATATTTTTATATTGTATATTACTCTGTACTGAGCACTGTGTTCAATAATACCTACCTACCTACCTCTTTCTCTCTCTCTCTCTCTATATATATATATATATATATATATATATATATATATATATATATATATATATATATAATCTTTATTTAACTCTATCACACTTAGAAAATTTTCAATCAAGTTTGATCACTCAGACTATTGGACAGACTTGTCACAGATTCAAACCATTTCAATTAAAATTGTTTATATTTTGAGCCAAGTTGTTTTCATTAGTTTACAAGTTGTTTAGTTACTATAAAGCATAAAAAGAAGTACTCATGACCCACCTATGAGACAGAGGACCATCATTTTCAAAGTCATATTTAATTTCTGTTGTACAACATTTTTGTTTTTTTTATATATATATATATATATATATATATATATATATAAAACAAGAAAATTAAGAACTAAATGATATATTTATAATATATTAAAATGGGTGTTTGGAAAAATGTTTTTCTTTAATATTTAGTTAAGTAATAAATCAAATTTTAATGATTTAAAATTAAATAGCTTACTCACAGTTAATTAAACCCAATGGTGAGCAAAATCGCTAGAAATCAAAATGGTGGAGAATATAATCTGGGAGATTGATAATCATTGCATTATATTGTAAATTAACATTTTAAATGACTTACTAATTATTAAATCCAGAGGGTTGGCCAAAACTTTTGGCCTATAATGTTTATTTATTTATATATATATATATATATATATATATATATATACACACACAGGGCTGTTCGATAAAAGTGACTCACCTGATTTTTTTTACTAAATGTTCTCTTCTCCGATGAAACGAAAGTTGAACTAAATTCAAAGGATAAGCGATCTAAAATCCGAAGAAGAAGCTTTGAAAGCTCTTTGAATTTAGCAGTAAGTACTGTCAAGCATCCGATCAGTATAATGTTCTGGGGACTCTTTTCTTTTCATGGAACGGGTTTCTTAAAACCTATTGAAAAGACCCCCAGGAGCGAGCAATACAAAAGAATTTTAGAGTCTTGTCTGCTCCCTTCTGCTGAAAGGGTGCAAATCGACCCCACCAAGCTCATTTTTATGCAGGATAATGCTCCCTGTCACAAATCAAAATTCATGAAGGAATACTTGGATGAGAAGCAGGTGAGTGTTATGACATGGCCAGCCCAATCTCCTGACATAGTAAGATTTAGTAAGATTAAAAATTAGTTTGACCCCAAAAACAGTAGGCGAAAAAACTTTTAAGTAAAAAAAAATCAGGTGAGTCACTTTTATCGAACAGCAATATATATATATATATATATATATATATATATATATATATATATATACATACATACATACAAGTTTGATTAAAAAGAACAGGAGAGGTCTGCTTGTTTAATTTTTTTTATTGTCTTCTTTCTATTTCCAAATAAGTCATTGTGTATTGGAATCAAAATTTTGGATAAATTATTTGAAGTACATGAAAATTTTTTATGCTTTGGTCAAGTATTTTCAACTGTTAAGAACTTTGATACCAATACACAACACCTTATTTGATAATTGGAAAAAATACAATAAAAAAATAAACACACAGATCTTGTCGGTTCTTTTTAATCAAACTTGTTTGGATGAATATTTGCTGCCTAAATATACCTTATATATTTAGTAAGCTTTCTGAATTGTGTTTCTGCATCATAAAATATAACCTGTGTTACTGTAATTCGTCGGTTAACTCATGGGACCAGAAATCAATACACAAAATCCTTTATACATGGATATATATGATAACGATATATTCATTTCTTGAATCATCTTATTTAAAATTTTAATTTACAATATAATGTCATGATTATCAATCCCTCAGATTATGATTTCTAGCCATTTTTTTTTTCACCATTATACTTCTATAACAATGAAAATTGTTGCTTTCCTTTTTGAACGAAATGTCCTGGGTCACATGTATTCTCTTCTGAAATAGCTTGCAAGTAAAAGGATTTGAGTGGGTCACCAAAATACCGATAGTTACTAAAGCACCAACCCATAAGTACACACATGAGCAATGCAAAGACAAGCTCCTGGCACTCAAATGTAACTATTAATATATGCATTCATGATGCCCACCATTCTTTCATGTCCTGCTGATTTCTAAATAAATTTTTTTTTTTAAATCATTTCACCCCAAGTAAGGCTATAATGCCACAAGGATGCAAGGGTTACTGGGAGTGAAAGAGAATGAGAAGACTTCAGTGCAGAGAAAGGACAATAAAAGACTAGAATTCAGGAAGACAGAAAATGACGATTGACATTGCATTTAAATTTTTGAAGATTTTAGTTGGCAGGGAAGTAAGAAATTGGAAGAGAGTTCCACAGGCAAGAAGTGTTAGAAAAGAAACTGTTAGCTAGATGTAACTATAAGTTCTATTCTAATTCAATAGTAAAATTTCCAATCTAGTAGTATGATTAAATTTATGCGGTCGAGGTACCAAGGAACGCATTTTTTGGGGGGAGGGGGTATTTTTGGCAGAACATGTGCAACGAATGGCCATTTCATCTGATGAGGGAAGTGACTAGTTTCATTGCTACAATTTCTATATTAAAAGAATTGATAAAACCAAATTGCTTTATTAATTGCAGCCAATGGACAAAAAAAAAATCCTTATTTCAATGTCTCATCAGACTTATATTTCATTTAATGTCCAATTCCTTCTGAATCTAAAATTCCTCCCCGAAGAACCAAGTGCCTCCCATTTGAGAATTCCTTATATATTTATATCAACATTGCTAATATTTATTCACTAGGCACGGGTGGAGTAGTGGATAACGGCTTGTATTGAGAAATCGGACAGTCGAGTTCGAATTCCAGTCGAATCCATTACATTCACTTACGTGCTAATACCCTTGGTAAAGGTATGAATTCTCTTTTTCTCCCCACAGCTATGGATAAGTGGCAGGACAGACTATGTCTACAGCAGAAAGAAATGGCAACCTAATGTGGGAAAAATCTGCCTTATCAGTCATGTATCAAAAGATAAGCATGTATTATGCATGGCGCATAACTGAATGATTATACAACTTATGACTGAAATTTGTCTCCTACTGTTTAGAATTCCTCCAATGGGAGCCAAGTGACTCCCATTTGCAAATCATTGGTATAGTGTAAAATATACTGAAGTGGCCAAAAAGTTTGTTCACTTAAATAATATTTAAAACCTTTTATGTGAAGTATATCAACAAATCCCAACTGAACTAAACACAAGTAAGAATTATCTATTTTATAAGTATATGAATTAATAAGATAATTTTTAAGCATTGTATAACACAACCCAGGATCTGTCTATATTTCTAAGATGAGGTATTATGCACACTATTTACATTATTCGGACTATTGTCCTTATCTTTGTCGCCATGTTTATCACATCGTTTCAGCCATTGTATGCTCCAGCATTCTTCAGGTGATTGGAATGTCGAACTGAACCCTTTATTTGTCCTCAAGGACACATGGCACTGTGGATAAAGGCATTAGTTAGATTCAGTGACAGGACCCAAAAAGTGTGAGTTCAATACCTGGTTAAAGCAGTGGAGAACTTGGAGAGGGGAATTAACAGGAGATAACTGACATCCATTAAACATGGCACATGGAACTATAACAGTCTACCCCAGTGAGTGAAATAAAGAGTTCAGTTCGACATTCCAACCACCTGAAGAAGGCCGGAGCGTACAACGGCCGAAACGTTGTAATAAGTATGATGATGAAGACAATAGTCTGAATAATGTAAATAGTATACAACCCAGGATATGCAGTTAGTGTTATTGTTATCTATACAGAAAATGGAAATAGCAAGCCAAGTTCATATTCTAATCAAGTCAGTTACATTCACTTTGTACTAATGCACTTGAGAAAGGCATGAATCCTTATCTTCTCTCCCCGACTGTATATTAAATAGTAGGGTAGACTGGGCTCTCTAGCCTTGGGTGGCAATCAGTCTAGGAGAAGGACAATACTTAATTCAGAAGCAGAGAGAAGAATCTGTGCACAAATAAAAAAAAGAATCTGTGGAGAGCCATGATTAGTTGTATAGAAAGAACATGATATTAAGTAAAAAAAGTAACATGTCTTGGGACTGAAATTCAGGGATCACACTATGCATGAAGTCAGCTTATACACAAGTATATACAGTGTATAAAAGCCAGTATCTGTTCTTTTTTAATACAAAAACATATCATGTTATAGGTTTATATCTAAGCGTTTAGGCCAGATATATACCTTTCTTATTTTGAATGCATGATCCCAAAATTGGTAGAATTAATGTGATGCCCACTTCACCTTGGTAGGTATCAATAATCATGGGCTTTTTTATATAAACATTTTAAAAGTTATTATCCATCAACTACCTATGCTCAAATCCACTGTTAGGTTTCTGTAAACATTCATCAAGTGTCAGTGAATGTCAATAGGTGCAGTTTTTAACCATGGAGGAATCCAATGATATATCTCTGCCTTATATATGCACTTTCATGTCAGATGCCATTTTGCCAGACTGTTGTCTGTAAAAAGGACAAAAATAATATGGGTTATTGGCAAGAAAGGTCAACCTCCCACTGCCATACCACCAATGTCCACCTGTGTTATTATGGGCCAACACGGTAAAATAGGAAGCATTACTTTCGGAATGAACAAAAATAAAATAGGGAGAATTACTTTTGTCATTAGCAAAATATATAACTGTATATGTTTGTTCACATCCAGCACTATTGACAAGGTATACACCTTGAAAATACTGAATACGTAGCCCTAAAATATGTCCACATAAAATATTTATTCATTTAGAAATTGTAGCAATTGTCTTGATCTTTTTTTATATAAAAACTTTAAAATATACGGTATATATTCGAGTATCATGCAACTTTTGAAGACCTAATTTTGAAGCTAATTTTAAGTGGGTAACATCATACATGAGATATAAAATTATTATATGTACTGCTGGCCCTGTCTATGCCATTGTCCAAACTATAGATCCATTTACTGTGGTCAAATTAGCTTAAAAATTAAGTTTTCAAAGGTCACATGATATGTGAGTATATACGGTATTTAAAATCTATTGCAATATTTTAAATTTTCATTTTGGTTTTTGTTACAAGAAAATAGCATAAATTTAGTCTTAAAAAATAAAAATAATGACCTCAGCGTCTCATTTCTGGGCTCATGAGAAAGTTTTAAAATGTTTCTACTGTTATATTTTTTCCATCTAAAATTAATTTTGCATATGCTACGGACACATGACTGGGTTTTAGCATTCTGGTCATGAGATTTGGGTTCAAATCTCAACCTAGTTAATTTGTCAGTGGTGTCTTCTTGAGAATATCAGCCTGGAGAGATGACCCCATCAACTTCTGCCCTTCAGGACATGGCAGAAATAAGTACCTGAAAACCATGGCAGAAGTTGACTAAATCCTTGTGATTGAAATTGGGTAGATGAAACTGTTGAGAAACCATCATTGCTAGCACAAAATCACATGTCCTTCCCTAGCTGGGCAAATGGTAATGGTAATATTAGCCGCTTCCTTCTAAGGAAACATTTGGCATTCATTGACTGAGTAGATTGTACTACTCTTAATTAAAATTTATCTCTTTAAACAATTTTTCAGGAAAATATGTTTCTCAAGTCGAGTAGCTGTTATCACTCTTTCTAGTATTGACAGGGGTTTTATAATGTGGGATGTCAACATCTTGCTTATGCTATTATTTTCTCAAGTTACATGTGCTTTCCATTTTAGTTGTTGCTGCTGTTGAATGACCTCAAGTGATGTTGTTTCTGTTATCTGTGTTTGTGATTCTGATGCAACAGTCCACAAGGGTCAAAGAAGTGTGGTCTTTGTCAAGACGCATAAGCTTCACTCATTCAAAGCCTTTTTTAACCATTGATCTTTGAAAGTGGTTGTATTCAGCTGACAGTTTAAATATTTCTGAATGAGTTTGGCACCATGCAAGATGTCCATAGAAAAGTCTTGATCTGATGAGGCTATTTAAGAACATGATTAGAGTTTTCAGGTTAATGTTTAGCATTTGTAGCAGTTTGAGGTGATGGGCTTAACTGCCTCTTGTGCAGTCTATTCAAGGTATTTTGAAGTGTTTGTATTTACTAATTTCAAACCCTGAATTTTTTTATGATGTATTCAGGGTAGGTGCAATCACTGCTTTCATTCCAATTCCAGATCATAGTTTCTGTTTTGGAAAGGTTTATCTTGAGTCCTATTTCTTAGAACACTTGATAGAGGATGTTGATATTTTGTTCCAGATCATTCTTATCCCAACTATGAAGACCTATTTAAGAACATGACTCATGCTTTCAGGTTGATGTTTTGGTTTTGTAGCAATTTGTGGTGTTGGGTGAAACTATCCCTAGCACAGTTTAGTTGCTTTGTTTCCTATACTGAATTTGTTATAACTGATCTATACACAAAGGTATTTAATAGGTGCTCTTTCCGACCTTGATGCAGGACTGTGATGGTAGAAATATCAGGGACGGGCTGTGATATAGTTGAATCTTGTCTCCAGATATTAATTATAGCTCTCAGCATCTAAGTGTAGGTTTCTTCAAACTTAGACACTAGGGTTTTAGTTAATGTCCAAGCATTGGCACCATACATTAAAACTGCCCCTACCGTGGCATGAAAGTGTCTCCATTTGAGGCTGTCTAGTAGATCAGATTTCCAGATTACATCCATTTTATTCAAGATGGCCCAGGCTTTAGCTATGTGAATTTTCACATTCTTATCAGTAGAATTTAATTCCCTTCCTTGGTATGTAAAAGATTCAACAGATTTTAATTCACCTGAGACAATTTGCATTGAGCTTTGCTGGTTGTGACTTCAGTTTTAGTGTCATTGACATAGAATCCAACATCGTTAGAAATATTTTCTAGATGATGTAGGTGAGCTGTGGCATTCTCATTGGTAATAGTGTCTGCAAGCACTGTTTATATTAATATTATTCAGAATTTAATCCTTTATATTTCATTCTGAGATTGCCAGGAGACTAGTGTATCAAACAGAAGTTTTTGTTTTTCATATTTTAACATTTTTATTTGTAATCATCTATATATAAAATCCTGTGAATTCTGTTAGTCTGTCCATCACACCCTCTAAAATAGCCATACATTGACTGATCAAAAGGAACTTTCAGGGAGAAGTGCAAAGAGGTAAGGGGGTACAAAGTACAGCTAGTTTTACTAGGATGCATAGCTTAGTACAATAAATTTTCATTAATTTTTTTGGAAAAATTAAAAGTTTTATTATTTAACATACAAAATACTCCCACTATTTAAAAAAAAAAGATTTTAATGATTAAAAAACAATTAAGTTTTGCATATACGAGAATCCAGTTTTCAGTTCGCCTGCATTTGCAAGAACTATAAACAAATTACAAAATTACAAAAGGCCAAACACTTCAAAAAGAAAGAAATATTTACGCATGACTAATTTTATGTTGATTGCTCAAGAGTAAGAAATCCTCAGAATTTATTCTTCACTGTTAAAAAGGAAAAAAAGAAATTTTTTAAAAATTGTTTACCAGAAAGTCCTATAAAGTAAAATCAAAATTAAATTAAAAAAATTATTAAACCACAAAGTAGGGTTTTTGTCAAAGTTTTAGGGGTAGGGTTTTTTTCCAAACAAATCCGCGTATTCAAATTTCATCGATTGGTAGTGAAACTGAACAAAATGTAGAGTTTGTTAATACTAAATACTGTGAGGATTTCAACACATTGTGTTGTAAAAAATTCTAGTATATTTAAATCTGAGGTTATCAAAAAACTACCGTATCAAACAGGATTTTATTTTTTAATATTTTAAGATTATTTGGGTTTGTAATTATAATTTAATCATTTACAATCAATTATATTGCATTCTGGGATCACCAAGAACTTCGTATGTCAAACAAGAATGTTTAGGTTTTAGGTGCTAAATACTTAGGGAAAGACATGAAGGTTTATATGGCAGGCAATATTTTGGAACTTTTATCATCATGTAAATAAGAATAATCAACAAATAAAATATTCACCCTCCACTTAAGCATAAGACTGTCTTTTGTGACTTATGATGAAAGTAAAACATATAAATTGTGGATGGGTGAAAGAGCCAAACAAAATGTAATGATCAAAACAACAGAGATAAAGATACTTGTCCAAATTAATAAAAGATTGTCATTAATAATTTTCAGAAGGATCTTAGCTTCTGTTTGTCTTTCTTGACCCTTTCGAGTCCACATTTGCGTAATTGATGTATACAACAAAAAGTTGTCCATTTCAGTAAACATATCTAAATGACTTTGACTTAGAAAAATAATATTATTGAATGTATTATTTGAAATATAACAATGGAACACTATGTCTGCTTTATCCCAGATCAATGCATTTTTGGGACAATTATGTCCCACAGAATGTGTTGTCCCAGGAGATTCTAAAGGGTGAAGGGGATGCCAACATTTCACATTGAATGGATTGGCTAAAATCATAGACTGTAAAAATGACACCTCCTATCTTCTGCTATACAGGGTGTTCCTAATGTCTGGACACATAGGCAAAAATGCATATTTTCAAGGAATGAAATTTTCAACGACATTTTATTGGAATAGTAGCAAATAACATGTTCAATCTGATTTCCATCATGTGTGATGCAAAGTTTGTTGCGCTTCGCAAGATTCACATGAACTCGATGCAATGACTCCACATTGCCATCAATTTTAGCACGTTCACTCTTTATGCATTCAGACAAAGTGAACTGTAGCAATCTGGGAAATATCTACTCAGGAGTCTGTTCAAGTAGCGGTTCTTGAGAAAAAGCTACCCAAATGTTATTATTAATGAAATACAGGCGGGGGGCATGGATATGGAGGGAACTTAGTTTTGAATGTCTGAACTAGTGGAACTAAGGAATGTAGCCCGTCTGAACATTTGCCATGGAAATAGCGATAGAGCAGTGAGAGGATTAGCTGTGAAGTTCTGAACTGGCGGAACTAAGGAATGTAGCTCGTCCGAACATTGCCATGGAAATATTGATAGAGTAGCGAGAGGCTTACCTGTAGGAAACAGGTTGTAGAGATAAAAATCACCCACGATTGCTGTATAAATGCTTTTGGACTCTATCAAGCCTGGAAAGTGTCCCCGCTCAGAGATAGCGACATTACTCTATTTTTGTTCTTGTAATAAATAAAACACAGCAGGAATCGGGTACTTTCTGGAGCACTACAAGAAACCATTTTTTGGATGTCTTTAGTGATGGATCATGTAGACATTACACTTGAGATCTGGGCTGAAGTCAAGTCCCAATAGACGTTCGAAGCAAGGAGACTCCTTCAAAGTTCATATATGCAAAAATTCAGGGTTGGCTTGTGATGGTGAAAACTTACTAGACTGTATTCCCCCCCCCCCACATTGAGCTGCTAGAGCTGAGTGAAATGAGAGATCAGCTGTCAGGCTCTGGTCATTTTGAAATGAGTATTACTCACACATCTATTACTTACATTATTTGGACTATCCTCCTCCTCTTCATTGCCATATTCACAACATTTTGGCCATTGTATACTCCGGCCTTCTTCAGGTGATTGGAATTTTGAATTGAACCCTTTATTTCATCCACCGGCATAGATTGTTCTAGTTCCATGTACCATGCCTCTTCTGGGTGTCTCAGTTATTTCCCTTTAACTCAACTCTCCAAGTTTTTTAGTTCACCACTGCTGTGGCCTGGTATTGAACTCACAACTCTTTGAGTCTAGTCACTGGATCTAACCAATGTCTTTATCCACTGGTACTTGGTGGACGAAAATAAAGAGTTCGGTGCAAAATTCTAATCACTTGAAGAAGGCCGGAGCGTACAGTGGATGAAACATTGTGAATATGGCAATGAAGATGAGGATAACAGTCCGAATAATGTAAATAATCTAAGTAATCATAATACTTCATCTCAGAGATATAGACAGATATATAGAGACATAAACAAAAGCCGGAGCGTAGAACGGTCGAAACGTTGTGAATATGGCAATGAAGATGAGGATAACAGTTCACATAATGTAAATAATGTAAGTAATCATAATACCTCATTTCAGAGATATAGACAGATATTCACACACCTATATTTATGAGAATCATCTTTTGACAACCCTACAATGAAATATATGTGCTTTATCTGTTATGAATATGGTTTGATTTAAATTTTGGATATATAAGGCCTTATATTTTTTCTATATTTGTATGTCCTTTCATATATATTTCTCAATAAAATCATGCTAGTGTTCTTTGCATCCAATTATGTTTGGTTTACAGACCATAATGGTTCCTGTTCAATTTTGAACTTGGTTGCAAAAATAATTGACGATTTGTCTTTAAGGGCTGTAATAATAAATATTACACAATTCGTGATGAAAGGAAAATTTAATTTGCTTAGAAATATAAATAATGATTCCCAGATGCTAAATGCCAAAACATGGATTTATTTTGCAAAATCTTTTTATTTTGTTTTACCTAGAGATCTCCCCCTATACAGTAACTCCCTACTATACTAATAGATGTGTTGTTTCCTTTCTTCAGCTTCATTTGTGTATATTGGAATTTTTTAGTTATTTTAATTTTTTTTACATGTCAACAGTCTCTTCAAGATGGAGGCGATAATAGCTCTCCACAGTTTCCTTTTTATATCTACTAACTGCCATGATTATTCTTTGTAAAATTAGTAGAGTGGTTGCTCCATTGCTTTCTCTATGCTTTTGAATTGAGAGTTGTCTAGTTGCCATTTCAGGCAATATAGTTCAGTTTGTCCTGCTATTTAACCCATAGCTGAGGGGAAGAAGAGGTGGATTCATGCATTTCTGAATGACATTTATGTGAAAGTGAATGCAACTGACTAGGTGGAATTTGTACTTGTCTTGCAGATTCCATTTTCCACCCTAATAACCTTTGCACCACTTGCATATCTTAGTGATAAGGTCTCTTGGAATCCAAGCTCCTTTATACCAGAGCCCATTTAATCAAGGGCTTAAAGTACATGTCCACAGTCTCTTCAAGATGGAGGTGATAAAATGTCTTAAATCACCTGCCAATATACCATGCTGTTGTTTTTATTAAAAGTTCAGTAAAAATTTTGATGGTTTTCACTTATGTTGAGTTTCTTACAACATTATTTGAATGGATTTTAATTCAGCTGTTTAAATTTTCAACCAGAATATTTGACGGCATATCAGACCTTACCCACATTCACCCCCAAACAAAAAATGATTAAAAATATATATTTTGATAGTATCAGTGTGCTTGGTAAAAAACTCGTCTTGATATGTTTTATAAGACAATTTGGAAATCTTGCTTTGACATGTTTTATAAATTTTAGTTAGAAAACTAAAATATTGTTTAAAATAAAATGGATTATCAATATGAATGATAAACCATAAAAAATCAAATCAATCAGTTCTTTGCAAAGTGCACAGATACTTTGATCCTAGTCACATTATCCTATCATTTTTTACAGGTAGTATGCTTGTAGTGTAATATTAAATTTAAATGGAGGTGTCTTATATACCTTCAAATGAATGGAAGAAAAAAAAAATTTAATTTATAAAATTTCAGCATTCCAACATTTTCAGCATTTCTTATCCAGGCGTTATTTTGAGCAACATTTCCATTTTTATATCCCCCCTCCCCTTCATACATATATATAATTACATAAACATTACTTTAGTCTGAAGTCCTAAAAGCCAAAACATCTTACACAAAAACATTTTTCCACCTGTCATTAATTTTCGTATGCCTTCAAATATTCTTTTTTCTTTTGTTCATTTTATTTTTTGTTTATTTATTGTTCATATTTTTGTTTCTTATTTCTTATTTATTTTCTTATTTTCCTTGATGAATAAGTAATTACTAAAATCTCCACAACATTGACTGATAAGTTTCTTTTTTTTTCTTTTTTTTCCTCAAGGCAAACAAGCGACACCACAGAAGGCGGAGGAGATGAAACAAGCACCATCACAGGAGACCCCAGTGACAAAGATTCTCTTCCGTCAAATTTCACTCGACTTGATACAGCCACTTGGCTCAAAAGTTTGGCAATCCGAGCATGTAGCCAAGATGATACATCATCAAGCAGTATCGATTCATTGACTCGTCTAACAAAGCCAGATTTTCTGTCCTTTGACCTGCTGTCTTCATCAACAGCCATGAAGACATTGGGGCTGCTTGATGATGAGGTTTCCTCTGTCTACTCCCTTGACCAAGATGGCTTCTATACATCTTTCCACACCGACAGTGGGCTGAAACGCAGTAGCATGATCGTTGGGCAAGATATTGAAGAAGTGTCCCCTGAATCCCTCAGTCAGTTTAGTATAGGAAGCAGTGTCACGGTTGACAGTGTTTTGTATATTCCTGGCAGTAAATGTGTCAAGGTCTTATCTACAGATTCTGAAAGAGATCAAACAACACCAACGCGTGAAATGTCTGAATTTTCTCAGAGAAGTCTTTCTGAAAGTCCCACAGGAAGCGAAGGTAGTGATTCAACTCTAACTAACGTGTCTAAGAGAAACTCCATGGCTAGTGCCACAACGGAATCCTCATATTCGGAAACTGATCATGAGGTTATCTACAAACGGTTAAGGAATAAAACACTTATTTCCCCAACAACATTTCCTTCGTGGTGCACTGTCTCTTCTTCAGGAAGTGATGAAGATATAAACCAGCAGAGGTTGCAGGCAGAGTACAAAGAACAAATGGAGCTAAATCGAACCTTGGAATCGGCCAATATCGTTTACAAGGAATCTTCCAATTTGTACTCTGAGAGTTCCACCCTTGAGAAATCTGCTTTCAGTGGAAAAGTAATCAATCATGGAAACATCCAGATTGATAAACCAAAAACTGAGGAGGAAGAAGAAGGTAACACTCTGCCACGTAGCTACCTTGCCTCAAAGAAATGGAATGATGAAGAGACAGAACAAACAAGTTCTTGGCCTCGTACATATTCCAGCTGGAAAGAGAACAAAACTCAAGGGATTTTGAAATCCTCTTTTCGGAAAGAATCGGATTCTGGCACTAAAATGCCTAAATCCTTAAATTTTGCCCCATATGTAAACATGGTTGAGCCGGATAAAGCCTTGACGCAACAATGTTTATTATCTGATTTGTGTCTTACAGGAGTAAGTTACTGTTCCTTGCCAGAGTCGAATTCTTTCTCACCTGCAACTACCACTGCTACAAACAGCAATTTGAAAAAAAATCCTAAAACCTCTATGCCGTTATCGACAGAAGATTCTGATCTTGGAGGTGACATTTCTTCCAAGTCATCCATCACGGTTCTGCCAAAAATCAGCTCACATGCAGTAGACATACCGAAGATTGATATGTTGAAACCTAATGCCATCAATACTCCTTACATCAGTCTTGCGCAGAATAACGAAGACCAAAAAAGTTCAGTTTCATTGGGAAATGCAATTCTTGTGAAACGCCCTGAGCCATTATCAGCTAAAGACTATCTACCAACAAACTGTAAAAGCAATGACAGTTCTAACGTTCTTAATTTAAGATCCCCAAAACAAGTTCCAGGGAAGTATACATCTACATTCACAGCTAACCCAATTCCATCAATGTCTTCAGTAGGTACTTCCATTTCTACACCCTATGCCATTTCTCAAGTGTCCAAAAATTACGATGGAGTAAAACAAGAAAAAAGTTCTTCGAGAAGTTTCAAAATTAGCAAGCCCATTGTCCAAAAATCTTCTGATGCAGAGACAGTTGTCATCAACACGTCTCAGGTACATTCAGACTTGACACTGCCAGGCAATTCTTGTGTAGTTCCTGCTGCCAAAAAACGGATTAGCACTTTTCTTACTCAGCTGACTCCTACCTCCAGTCCAGAATCTACCACAGAGCGACCCTCAGACAAGGGATCCATTGCATCATCAATCTCTGATGGGGAATCAGCTAAGAATAGCCCCAAATCTTCAACATCTTCTGCAAGCTACGATCGACTGGATTTTGCCATAACCACCGACATGAAATCTAGCACGAATAACAGAAACAAGTCTTACCGTGTTGCCATGACGGAGAAAGCAAATGAGGAGCCCAAACGCCTTGATTCTTACAGAAAAGCAATCACGTTATCCAATAAGATAGTTGAAGATTTGCCAAACCGGAGCGATTCCTACCGGGTTGCAATGGAAGTCTGCTTGAACAACTGCAATAGTTTAGATGATACCACAAATCGATCAGATTCCTACAGAGTAGCCATCAAAAAGAACAGCTCCGAAGAATCAATTGAGCAGTTCTGCCCAGTGATGGGTCCAACTCCTACCAAAGACCCTCGTCGTATGGGAATCACAGATATTGAACAACTGACTGGATCCAGCGAAGACCTTTTCAAGAATTTTAATGAGAAGTCTTCTAAATCAACCAGTCTCTTCAGTAAAATGTTTGGGAACAGCAAAAGTGATTCTCTGTCGTTAAGCAAGTCTGCGTTGAAGAAAGGTAGTTACAAGAACCAGTCAAATTCAGACAAAATCAGTCTAACAACAGATAAGAAAATCCGGCGACAATCTAATGGTAAATCAGAAACAGGCCTGCAGGAATTCAAGAAGCTGGTAGCCCAACACTCGACTCCTGTATCTCCAAAAATCTCAGCTGTCGAGGCTCTCAAAAAGAAGTCTTCCCAACCATTTTCTAAAGAATCATCTTCGGAGAGTGGAAGCAAAAAGATCTTTGGAGGCTTTTTCCAAAGACCATCATCATGGGGCGGAACTGACAAAGTTAACCCTAAAATGTCAACTTATGTCAGTTTTGATACAATATTTGAAGACAAGGAGAGTATTTCTAACGCCTCGTCTATTGAATCCCTTCGTTCCCCATCATTGAATTCCATTAAGAAGATTGGTGACACTGAAAATCTCCATTTGGTCAAGATGAATAATGGCTTGAAATCAGACAGGAAGTCTTTGATTGAGGCAAATAAAAATTTGTCCCCAGAAGAACTTAAAAGTACCAAAAGACGTTTAACCAGTCCAGTTGATGAAAAGGCAGTCCAGTCAGTGCTGGACAGTATAAAAACTACAATCAAATCAATGACATCACGATCGGACAGTAATTACAAATCTCAATGTGAAACTGGGGTATAAAACTTTTGGTTGGGGGGTGGGATTAATACTGAGCTTGGAACAACATATGTGAAACAACAAGAAATTTGTTTAATCTATCTTTAAAAGTTCAAACCAATTTTTAATTTTAATTTTTGTTATTTTTTTTTTTACCTAACCTTATATTTCAAATCTGTCTCTGAGAAAATTTTTAAGTTTTAATTATTTTCAAATTTAAAAAAAAAAAAACTTTCTTAAAAAATAAGTCTAAAAAATGTTTGAATTTAAGCATAACTAAGTTATATCCTGATATGATTACTATATTGAAAAAAATATAGTTATTGTTAAAAAATTAATTTAACCCTTTCCCAGTTTAATTTATTTCAAAATTTAACCAGTTTTAAGGTAACTTATTAAATTCAATCTACACAAGATAATCTTTCTATATTTTTTTTTTTGATTCAGTAAAATATTTTATTGAAAAAAAAAAAAAAGTTTGAACAATGTAACTATAAACAATTTTTTTTTTTTGCTATCCTCTGCCAGCCACGATGATGGAGACAGCATTACCTCAGACAGCTAGTGAGACATGCTGCAAGAGCCACTCCATTTCGCGATGCTCATCTCTTAATCGAGATGCAATCGTACCAATTCTCCAAAGGAACGCCATCTTTCTATATTATTTCTAATTCTAATAGAATTATGCCCAGGTTGCAGGCAATAGAGCCATTATTACTCATGAATATCTGGTTTTGATTGTTTCCAGGAAAACCAAATGCAATAAAATATCCATTACCCAGTTTACATTTAGCTGGCCATGTCTGGAAAAGGGTAATGAATTTTCTTCTCTTTTTATATGCCTTCTCTTCTAATGTAAAAAAAAACATTTTAAATATATCAAAATATGAGGTTAGGTAAAAACTCCTTCTTCCACTTTCTTTAAATCTAATACAGTTACAATATTCAATCAAGTTTATTTTCTTTAGCCCAATGGGTTATTAGTACAATCAACTAAATCTATTGTCACTGTATTTTTGGTTAATGTTGAAAAGATTATACAATCTTGCAAACAAAGTAGTAGAGAGACTAGCACTGCCTGCTGTTGAACAGCAAAAAACATTGTCTTCCTTAAGAAATAATAGCAAACCCGCAGGAACCAAGTGTGATGAAGTGAAAATTATTAATAAATTCAGTAGGTCTTTATTTAAATGAAATTAGACATAGATTTTTTTAATTAAATATAAACATACAGTCTGTGGTCTAAGAAGAAACCTGGAGATTCTCAACATACAGTTATATACCAATTCATAGATTGGGTTTTTATTTCCGGAAGGGGAGATAACTCATGATCAGAAGTTGATTTTTTTATATATATATATATATATATATATATATATATATATATATATATATATATATATATACATACAAGTGAACATTGAAGTCAACGCTCAGAGGCAACAGACTGTTTAATGCTAAACACAATAATCAGGCCTGATGATTACATTTAGCATGAAACGGTCTGTCACTTCTGAGTGTTGACTTAAACGTTCACTTTTATATTTGCAACCACTATCTCTGATATTGAGCACTTTATCCCATAACTATAGCATACCTTAAAACTATATATATATATATATATATATATTAAAACATTTTTATGTTTATACATTCTTTTTATAGATACAAATATTTAAGTAAATGCTTTGTTTATAATAAACAGTATTAACAACATTTGCCAGCCTGAACGTCCAAGAAATTTTCATGGAATATTTTCAGGTCGGTAAATGTTGTTGATACTGTTTATTATAAACAGAGTATTTACTTAAATATTTGTATCTATAAAAAGAATGTATAAACATAAAAATGTCTTAAAATAATCGTCGGACTTTGTCCATTTCATTTTATATATATAATTTTTACTAGAAATATTATATTTAGTGGATACACATCTTTGATTAGACGTCCCTACTTTTAAACAGTGTAATTGATATCTACCACCCTGAGTAATTAAAACCTTAGAAAAGGAAATGTGTCTTTCAACAGAGATTGAACGTGTTTCTTCCTTATATTGGGGAAAGTAACCTTCAAACCAGGTGTGCTTTAGACCACTCAACCATAAAATATTTCACAGCAAAGTAAGATACAGTTACCCCATTTAAGAAATATACATCTCTAATTGAGACCTTTCAAAGCCCATATCTGCCATTTTCATATCTAAAACTTAAAGTAATTTATAAGGCATCAGTAGATTTCATTTATAAACCAGGATTATTTCTCATTACTGTAAATGTTATATTTAGCAGATACACATGTTTTCTTTTTTTTTAAACAGTGTAATTCATGTCTACCAGCTTGGGCATTTGAGAATCTTAATAAAGGATTTGAATCTACATCCCTCCCCTAATATTAAGGGTAGCACAAGGAGCAAATCAAAAGAATTAAAAATAAGTAAATAAAACAAGATAGTATTTTTTTAGGATTATTTTTAAAATCAATTCTTTCTGGGAAATCTTCTTTATTCTTTTCTTGTAATCATTTTACACTAAGCAAGAGAATAAAGCCACTAAGATGCAAGGGGTTACTGAGTGTGAGAGCATATAAGAAGAAAAAAACATTAGTAAGGAGAGAGAACAATAAAAGAACAGGAATTAAGAAGGCAGAAGGTAACAACTGACATTGCTTTTAAATTTGACTGGAAAGCAAGAAGCCAGAAAAGAGTCCCACAAGCGAGAAGTGCAAGAAAAGAAACTATTATAATAGAACTTATGGTTACATCTAACCATTTCAACTATAAAATAATGAGACTTTCTTGCTAATCTAGTAATGCACTTAAATTCAACTAGATTTTATTTAAACTAGGAATTATTTTTATAAAATTAACAAAAAATTATTTCAGAAGTTTATTTTAATTTCAGCTTTTAGATTTCATTAGGTTTTTTGCTACAATTTTTTTTATTTTTTTTTTTTATTATTCAGTCTGAATATACTAATATCCTTATCTTTATATTTTATCCGAGTTGCCACTACATTTAATTTAATCTCTATCGAAATTGAATTACTAGTTTTAACAAATTTTGATATAGTCGGTGTTTTGGGTGTGGAACTTTCTTCCAATTTCTTGGTTCTCTGTTACCACCTTCTACTTTCCTGGTTCTTGTTCTTTTATTGTCCATTCTTCTCATTTTCTTTCACTCTCAGTATCCCTTGAATCTTAGTGGCATGTTTACCTTCCTTGGGGTGAAATGATTAAAATAAAAAGTAAAGATGCAGTTTTGATTGTGTTAATTAATCATAACTAGCATTTTTACCTTTCTTATATATGCATAGGTTTTAACTTCAGAATGAACGTAAATCATGCAGAATCATTAACTTGTTTTATTTGACTGTAAATGAAGTGCAGATCTCATGGCTTTTTGTGGCATAGTTTTGATAATTTTTATACATTTTTAGCTTTTGTAATTTGTTGTTAATTTTATATTATAAATCAAAAATTTTAAATATTTAAATACATTTTTTCATTTCCTGCAAACATGGTCATTTATTTTTATTTTAAACATAGTACATTTTTATTTATTTACTGCAGAATTCATTTCTCCAGATATCTCGGTTATCATTTTTTCTTTTTAGTATATTCACAAAGGATTCCATAATGAAAAGTTTGATATTAAATTCCCTGCTTTCCATTAAAGATATCATTTTTGGAGTATATCACCCGTCCCAATCTTCTTTTCAAAATGATATCCCTCCAATGATATATTTTCTGGTATGTAGGGAAGTATTTTTATGTCCCATTTCATGAATTTTTTTTTATCTAATAAACCTCTATCCCATAATAGTTGTTACATTTGTGTACATATTTAATTCAGGAAAATGAGTTGGATGCTTAAAATCTTTTATTCTGTTCAACATTTCAAGTTCATCATGAGAGCAACTAAAAATGTAAGGAAAAAATCTCATTACCATGGCAACCTCACTACTCATTCTATAAGAGCTTCATCAGAACAACTAAAAAAAGATCTGAAGGGGGAAAAAAAATCAGTACACTGGCACCTCACTACTTACAAATGCTGAGGTGAATCTAAACAATTTTAAACGGTCAATAAAATTAAAAAATAAACATCTGTGAACAAAACGATGAGATCTGTACATAGGAAATATGTTAGCCTTTACCACTTCATTTGCTGTACAAAACATTTATCCTGCCACTGAAGGTGACTGTGATTTGAATTACATAGTTGTGTTGTCATATCCTGCTATGGCAACAAAAAACAACTTTAAGTGAAATTAACAATTAGGATACTGCAATTGAAAAGCCTTGAAAAAGAATGCAAAGTGCTAAAGGTTAAAATGTAAGTATGGTGATTTGGTAGACGAGAATAAAACGTTACGGTGAGAAAAATTAAAATCTCCAAAGAAAAGAGAAAATTTTAACATCCAACTAGTTTTCATAAATTCCAGCTTATATATTTTGTTTGGAAATTGGAGATCTACGTTCCAATTCCAGTCGAGATCCTTATATTCATTTACATGTAAATACCTTTGGGAAAAGTATGAATCCACCTCTTCTCCCCCCAGCTATAGGCTAATTAGTAGGACTTGTATCAGTAAATCATTATTATCACAAAAAAATTATTACAATCTAAGAAAAATATTTTCTTTAAATAATCTACAAAAGGTTGATAAACCATAAAAAAACAGATCATTCAATTTTACTATATTTCATTTGGATGTGTGGGTGGTAGAATATTTTCTCATTCTGAGCTGCTAACCAAACAGCTCAGTTGGAATTTCAGTCAGGTCTGTTACCTTCACTTATGTGCAAATACCCTTGTGAAAGGGATTAATTCATCTCCTTCCCCCAGTTATGGGTTAAATGAAAAAAACTTGTACCTGGAAAAATTATTGTTGTTCTAAAAAAAAAAAAAAAAAAATGGAATATCCACTCATTAAAAAAAAAAAATTTTTACAATCCAAAGTATATTTCAGGTTTAAGTAATCCAAAAAGGGGTTGATAAATCATAAAAAACAAATCAACAACCATATTTCATTCAATGTAACAACTATTATAGGACAGAGCTAATATAAACAAGCTTAATTTAATTGTAAAACACTTGGAGTTAACAGTACCTTGTTGGATTTGCTATGAGAATTGTAATTTTAAAAAAAACAATAATAAGATTAAGAAAAGATCATTCAGACAGTAATAATTGTTTTTAAAAAGTCGGGGGCTGATTTGACACTGTATTTATGCTATGAACATGAACCCTATCTTTTAGAATGATAAAACAAATCAATATTTTTGCTTCTGATAAATGTTGTGACTTGAGAAAAGTCTAATGAGTGCTAATCTGCAAAGATTATTCCCCCTAAAATTCTTCATTTTTAAAAATTTTTTTTTTTTTTACAAGTAGACCAGTCAATTTTAGTTGTGCCAAAAAGGCGAGTCAGACATTAACAATTGTCCTTAGTTTCCCTTCAGTTCCATTTTCTGGAAAGCAGTTTTCAATTTTGATCAAGTAACATTAAATAATGTCCATTGGTTAATGGAACTCTGAGGTAAAAATTAAAATCAAAAGTAAGGTGAGCAGCCTGATCTTATCAGGATTTTGAGTCGGGGTGGTGACTAAAAAGAAATTTTGACTTAGATTTGAATTGTAACTATTTAATAATAAAAATATTTTAATCAAATAAATTTACCAGTGAACCAAATAAATAAAATATTTATAAAAAATAAACCAGAAAATACTATCCCTTGTTTTCTGGTTCCTTCTAAAGTCATTTCATTCTCTTTCACTCCCAGTAGCCCCTTGCGATTTAGTGATATTATCGCCTTGTTTGGGGTGAATTGATTAAAAAAGAAATTTTTTTAAATAGCAAATTTTTAATGTTAATTTATAGTTACCTGATATTATTTGTTTGTGTGTTTTTTTTTCATTTCATTTTTTAAACATTTAAAATTTTTTTACGATTGTGTTTTGCCCAAACAAAGTGTGGCACCAGGAGCAGAAGCCCTTGTTCCCTGCCTAGTCTGTTGACAAGTAGTTTTTATATTTATCTTAGTTTTATGATCTGCATTAACTTCAGTAATTTCATTCTTTTTTTTTTTTTTCTTTTGTAAAAATTTGTCTATTTTGTTTTTCTTTTTTGATTTTCTTTCTCTTAGGTGAAAAAAAAGCTCACTGCTTTGCTGCCGCATCCTTTCCCATTTTCGGGAAGAAATGCTGTAGTTGATTCATTACCCTATCGTAATTTTACTTGTTCCTGCCATTACCTCAGATAAATAATAGACCATTTCATTTTCATTGCAAAGAAAGAAAAACAAAAGAAAGAAATGCTGTTCAGTTTCAGTGAGAAAAAGAAAACATGCATAATAGAAAGGAAGATAGAGGAGGCGATAATGCTGTCATACATTTAAGATCTGCTTCAATGAAATGAAAAAGCTTGTCAATTTTTAATCTTTCCACTTGTACCCTCTTACTTCTTTAACAACATTGCAATATTTTGTTAAAGTTAAAATAATTAATGAATGCAATAGGGGAATATCCACCAGTATTACATAGTTTTAGAATTCACAATGCGCTTATTCAGTCATTAACTTAAGAATTAAGATTCATCAGAAAATTTAAATAAAAAAACTGAAATTTTCATGAGTATTTCTAGTTATTATTATCTGTAGAGAGAAGAGATAGTTTGGTTTGTTTTTGATAACTTTGAAAATAATATCAATTGTTTTTAAAGATATTTTTTTAAAGCTCTTTTGAATTATGACATCAGCTAAAACATTTTATTAGAAATATATGCAATAATTTGTCGGTGTGAGATTTTATTATGCAACCCAAAGACCATTCAACATATTGTGAATAAGTGTATAGAACTGGTAGTACTTTTCCATTTCAGTGAAGCAGACATTAAATGCATGAGAGCATTATCACCTCCTCTGTCTTTCTTTTCTTTCTTATGTATGTTTTCCTTTTCTCACTAAAACCAAACAGCATCTCACATATATTTTTCCTTCCATCTTTCTTTGCTACCAAAATGGAATGGTCTATTATTTATCTGAGGTAATACCTATTAACTAACTTACTACAAATTATAGTCCCAAGCAGAATTATAATATGGTTATCTGCAGGTTTGTTTGTTTTTGACAATTTGAAAAAATAACTTTCACCAAAAGTTTATATTATTTCCAAAATGTTTTTTTTAATTATGAGATCTGGTAAAAAAAATATTTTTGTGCACTTTAATTATGAGATCAGGTAAAAAAATATTTGTGTTGTTTAATTGTGAGGTCAAGTAAAAAATAATTCACTTTTGTGTGCTTTATGAGATCAAGTAAAAAAATGTTTTTTTTCATAATCTAATGAATGAAGGTAATTTACTTTTAAAAAATTTTGCTTTATTTACACATGTCAGAATATTTAGAGAAAAGATGAATTTGAATGTCTTGCTTTATGACCATTTAATTAGAGAAGAACTTGCTTCCTGAAAGAAGTGTGTCTTTGACAAGAACAAATCTCTTTCTATTTTCATGAGCGTGATGAAGGATCTAGCATTGCATTTTGCTCTGCAAGAAGCTTGGCTTTTTGTCTGGCTTATTTTCTTAAATAATCTTTCATTCTTTCTGACAAGTCCAGCAACAGTTCATATTCTTCCAAAATGCACAAAAAAAAAAATCATCTCGGCATAAAGAAAATACCAGCAAAAACAATATCAGTAATTATACATTGATTCTTTCGTATTTGTTTGTTGTCTTTTTTTCTCGCATTTACCTGCACTTTCAACTGCTAGACTAACCCCTTGGATATGGCCTAATAAATAAAAGAAGTGATACAGTTCATCTGGTCCCCTAGGTCATATAAGACACAAATACACAGTCTATCCAAAAAGGATCCATCCAGGTAATATTAATGTAAATATAATGTTAGAACATTCACTTTTAGACAATGAGATATGGTTTCAAATCTCACAATGGTTGATTTTCAGGAAGATGACTTCTTGATGTTATTGACCTAGGGAGGTCATCCCAGCATGTGGCACCTTTGGAAAGTGCCTGAAAAACCAGACTTCAGTTTGAATTTCACCACAATCAATTTTTTAGGGAGGTGTGCGTCACCTTTGGAAAGTGTCTAGAAAACACACCATCGGTTGACCCAAGCCTTGTGAGGGAAATGTTTGAAAGCTGTCAATAGTTGTATTAGCACAAATTTACAAGTCATCATGACCGAGGGTTTGAGTGTACTGACCTTGTTCAAACTGTTCACGATGCCAGATTTTACATTTACCAAGGCCCGCTCAGCATAGTTGCATGTGGGCTCTGTGGCTGGTTAACAAACACAAATGTGCCCGAGCAGGCGTCTACAATAGGGATTGGCTATCTGTAGCCAACTATTATAATAATATACAGGCAACATTTGGCATTCTATGACCAATTATTAGAAAATATTATATTATCAGTTGAAATTTATAAATTCTTTCTCTTCAAACAGTTTTTCAAGAAAATCAGTTTGTCAAACTCACTGTTATAACACTTTCATTTTCTCAATTCTGGTTGGTACACTAAGTCAAAAGTGTAGCTGATTACTAGGTAAGGATCCCCAAAGAATTAGTACATTAGACACTATATATATATATATATATATATATATATATATATATATATATATATATATGAAATTATTAGGAGAATTTGATAATTATATTTAAGTAATTCATCGAATCTGAAACCTCAACAGAATGCAGAAAGCACTGGATGGCCGTTTCGTCCTATATCATCTAATGTGATCAACAATGTGAACAAGGCCAGCACACTCAAGCTCTCAGTCACGATGACTTGTGACTTAGTGTTAGCACAGCTATCAACAGCCGTCAAGGGTTCCATCTACCCAATTTCACTCACAAAGCCTGGGTCAACCCGTGGTATGTTTTTCAAGCACTTTCCAAAGGTGCCACACACTGAGATCAACTCCTCCAGTCCGATAACATCAGGTAGTCTCTTTTCTGGCAAATCGACCAGGGTGAGATTCAAAGCCAGGTCTCATGGTCAGAATGCGAATGTTCTAACCACACTGCAATGATAGCCAGGGACATCAAAATGAGACAGAAGCCATTGCAAGTAATATGAAGGGTGAGCTCTCATCTCAGTAAGATGTAGCAATCACCATAATGTAGCCTAAGTTACACACTGATAGATATATAATGACAATATAATATTAATATCTAACTTCTAATTATATAAGACTTATCTAATACATATAACTGAACAATTTCAAATAAGTTAAGATATTATTTCGGTAAATAAATTCAATTTTACAATCAAGTCCCTGGACAAGTTGATGTAAACTCAGATTTGGTATAAGATGAATAAAAGTTGTTTTTTTTGGGGTTTTTTTTAAATTCTCATTAATGCCCTGTCTCTCTATATTGAGAAATTACAAAGACTGCTTACCTTAAAAGCATTATCTCCCAGAAATTGCCTTGTCAAGCATTTTTATTTTTGTTATTCTTTGTAAAACATAATCTTTGTTATTGTGTGTGTGTGTGTATATATATATATATATATATATATATAATATATATGATTTAACAAACAGCAAATATTTTTATGTATAGTGTTCAATATTAAAATAATATTAAAAATAGAGCATTGATAATATTATTTAAAGAGATTACTTGAGTTTAAATATCAATTTTTTTTTTTTTTGTTGATTTCCCCAACTTGGAAGTTTCTTGGTATCAAGAAAACTTCCAAGTCGGGGAAAAAAGCGAAAAAAAAAAAAATTGATATTTAAAGTTAAGTAATCTTTTTATATATATTTTAACCAGGAAACCAGATGTGGCAATAATATTCAAAGCAAACTATTTCACCTATTATAAAGATTACTGCCACATCACATCAAAACACCCGTCCTGTATAATCACCAAAGTTAAGTAACGCAAAGCCTGGTCAGTACCTACATGGGTGACTACTTGAGAGGTGCTGTAATTTGGATGTACAGGTGGTGTAATGGATAACCATTCCATGCCGATTCCAATTGTGTTTGTTATATTCACTTATGCGCAAATAGCCTTGGGTTATGAATCTGCTTCTTTCTCCCCAGCTATGGATTAATTAGTAATTAAACCATTATTATTTCCAAAAAAATAAAAAAATGCATACAAAATATTTAGATTTCAGCATTAAATAATCCATATATGTTGACATGTTGCTAAAAAACAACCTTATAAGATTAAGCTAATCTAGCACAAGGCAACATACGAAGGGTACTTAATGAAGGTTACCTTCCCTAAAGTAGTAATAATTTGTGAGACGAGCTTGTTAGCCACTACTCCATGACAAAACCTCCAATTTACTAATGTTAGTTTATTTGGGGATGAAGCCATAGTCGTTGTGGTAATTGAACCCACTGTACAAATACATTGGTGTTTAAAGAAGGTCTACTAACTATTGTGCCATCACAGATGCTCTTTTTTTAGGGATTTTCTATAACTTAGTGCACTTGCCGTAGAGTGTTGATTTAAAGATCAAAGTAAGATGCCTGGCATTGATTACAGGTTTGTAAATCAAACTCTAAGGTCATTTGTAACTGAACTTGAGCTTCTCTTAAGAATCCATAAATCTGTGACAAAGCTTTCTAGGCGAGTACTCTGGTTAGTTCAGTTAAGTTTGATCCTCATTTGATGCTCCAGAATTGTGATTTTGTGCCAGACAAATATATAAATCATAACATCCACGTTAAGATTACTTCAAAACAAGATCAGCCAA
Organism: Acanthosepion esculentum; assembly: GCA_964036315.1. NCBI lineage: Eukaryota > Metazoa > Mollusca > Cephalopoda > Sepiida > Sepiidae > Acanthosepion > Acanthosepion esculentum. The sequence continues at coordinate 67,245,191 of OZ038515.1, read as the reverse complement.
CATTGTTGCAAGGGGAATAACTCTTGCTATTAAAATTTTACTAAGCTTAGAAGAAACGGGTACAGCACAAAGTTATTAATTTGAGGACCCAATCAGGATCGAACTCGCCACAAGTGGACGTAGGTTGTGCCGGTAGTGCAATGGATACAGGCATGGAATGTGTAATCAGTGAGCTGAGTCAGATTCTAGGCTAGTCTGTTGCATTCCCATCTGCACAAATGCCCTTCAGAAAGGCATGAATCATTCCATTCTCACTCCAGCTATGGTTTAAAATAGTAGGGTAGACTGAGCTTTCTAGCCTTGGGTGGAAACCAGTCTAAGAGAAGGAAAACTCTGAATTCCAAACCGTGGTGAAGGCAATGGGAAACTGCTACACTGTCTTTCCCAAGAGGTTATGGTAATTCACAGACAATAAAGAACAGAATTTTAAGGAAATCTATGATTACCTACGTCTAAAGGGATATGGCATTTTAAAAAAATGGTCTTGACTTGCCATGGAGCAATGGTTAACAATCTCTTCAGTTTTTATTATTAAACAAGTTGACTGGCACCATAAAAATTGACAGCCATATTTAAATAATTTTTCAATTGCATTGTACTTAGAAAATTTTTTTATTAAATTAAATTCACCCCAAGCAAGGCAATAAAGCCACTAAGACACAATGAGGCTACAGGGTGTGAAGGAATTAAAAAACAGAAACATTACTAAGTAGCAAGAACAACAAAAGAGTAATCAAGAAGATAGTAGATAGCGATTGACATTGCATTTAAATTTTTTTTTAAGATCAAAGTTGGCTGGAAAGCATGGAACTGGAAGAGAGTTCCACATGTGAGAAGTGTGAAAAAAGAAACTGGTTACATCTGGCCAATTTAACTGTAAACTGATGAGACCTTGTTACCAGTCTGGTACTGCACTTAAATTCATAAAGTCTAGATATTAAAACTATAGATGATTCTATACAAGAATTTTCACAAACCTACATACACATAGGATTATCCACGGTTTTAATACACGTGACACACGTCTGACCAATGAAAACTGACCCAAACATAATTGAAATATCAGTGTTTTTTGTCTTTTTCTCTAAATCTCTGATGAAGCTTTAATAAAAGTGAAACATGTTAGATTGAAATCGGTTTCCTATTTGTTCTTTTATTTTATCATATATGTAAACAAGAAATATTGTATCTTACGCCAAAATTGCTGACAAAGATAATTCTGAAAGATTACATTTTTAAGCAGTCTTTGTAATTATAGTATTTGTTATCAAGAGATTGAGCATTACTAATAAATAAATTCCATTTGTTTTTATAACTCTGAGACAGGCATAAGGAGATAACTTTCTTATATATTTACTTATTTATTAGTGTGCAACTTACATTTTATATCAAAGAAACAATTTATACAAAGAATTAAATAGCAATGTTAATGTGATTAATAGCAAAATGAAATTAAATTTTAATCAACTGGATGAGATCCTATGTATATTAAATGTAGGAGAATAGCAGTGTATCCTTTTATCAATATTAACCTTTTTGTTGTGTTGTTCTTGTTGTAAATGACTATGTCACCAACTTCAATCATTTTGGTTTTTTTCCACCCATTAAATGAAGTATTTATGTCTTTTTGCCGAGATGGAGTTACAGCTTTCAAAAACACCTTTTCTTTCAGCCATTGTTGCTAATATGACCTTTTAAATTTATGCAGCTTGTCATAATTGCAAATGTATATTCTCTATTTTCAATGATTTGTAAATCTCACTGTAGGTCAAGGAAAACAGATTTTCATAGCTGATATTTTTTAGCACAATATACTAAAATACAATTTCCAGATAATTCTTATTCTTTGATAATTTTCAGTTAACTTTCTTTTTTTTTTTTCTAGATGCAACCAGTATTCTTTTATTTCAAGTAATTTTGAATCCAATGTATTGATCGCATTTAAAAGTCTTGATATTATTCCCAAGAAATGGTTAGGAAAACAAACTCCAGGTTTTATAAATAAACAAAGCATCTACTCAAATATGAGTATCCACTAAAAAACAACATTTAAAGTGATAAAATCTGTTGAATTAATAAATAAAAAGTTCATCACTTCTTTAGAAATTACTTTGTTTACATATAATTATGGGGTACCCAGTAGGTTAAACTATAATCCCATGAATTAAATCTGATCTTTATTTGATAGAATACGAATAATTACAATTTGTCAGCATTTATCTTCACACCTATTTGGAGAGGTGATGGGTTCTGCCAAAATTGTAACTGTTAACATTGTCAAATTTATGCTATTGTAGCGGGCCGTGGGGTGAAGATGTTTTCCTGCTAGCCGGTCCAGCTACACGAGAATGTTGGACTTTAATTAAGTCCAAAGAAGACAAAGAAAACAAACAAGACTGATATATATATATATATATATATATATATATGTAAACAAATATATATATTAATAACAAGTTAAACAAAGACATGGACAGTTACATAGTGTTTGTATGGAGAAATTGTGTGTGTGTGTTGTGAGAGTTCGTACGTACGTGTATTGTTCTTAGCGTGTTCCCAGAATTTGGGAAACGCTGTATCTGTTAGAGGTCACATATTGGTGTTAGTTGAAAAGAGAGATTTACCTCAACTCCACATGAGGTGGCGGCCCAAGGCCTAAGTGGAAAAGAGAGATCGAGGCGAAGGGTCAGCCAGTATTTATAGCCAGGGGAGAGAGACCCCTGTTGAAGGATTAAGGAACTAAGGAGGAGCTAACTCCGACACTATACTCAGTAAAAGTCATTCTAAATCACCTGTGAGATCAGTATACCAATCACACTACACTATGACAGTGTTACTGTTCTTGCTGTAATTTTAAAAATAAACATCACAAAATAAACAAAAATCAATAGAAATAACTTTCAAGAATGAGTAAAGACTGTTTTTGTGGTGTTTTCTTATATACAACTTGATCTCTTAAACATTTAGTTGGTAAACAAGAACTTAGTTTAAACTTCAAGATAGACAAAGTTATTTAAAATATAAATGTCCGTTTATTTTCTACAATTTATAAGCTGCTATTGAAGGGAGTTAATTTACTTTTTCTTGCTATTTTTCGTTAAAAAAATAAGCCAATTAAAGTAATTTAATACTAAATCTAGTAGTAATGGAAGATAAACGAAACAAAATTTCATCTGTAAGGTCATTGCAGATAAAATTCAGTTATTTTATTATATCTATGGAATGTTAAAAAAACCTAGTCTTCTCTGTAAAGTGTTAGTAAATGACTTCTGTTTCTTTTGGTATGAGTAATTTGAAATAATAAAAAGAAATTGTTAAAAACTATTCCAAAGACAACTAAAGCAAAAACAGACAATATTTATTTTTACTTTGAATATTCTAACATACATTTTCAAACACTGGTTACTTAAGATTAAATAATACCTCAAGAAATCCATAAAAGTAATTTTTTTTTAATGTGACATTTAAGAGAACAACAAAGTTAATAAATTCATTGACTTATAAATATACATTTGCAAAATTTTAAAACAAATCTTTTCCTCAAAAATAAATTGAATGAAAATTTATATATGGATTCCTCTGTTGCATCTTGAAAAGGTCAAAGTAATTTTCGATTAACCTAAAAATGCTGTAGGGAGTGGGTATCTCTTTAAATCTTTGACCTTTTTATTTTTCTACATGGTTTCTTTGTAATTAAGAAATCTTTAAAAAAAAAAAACCATCTCAGGATCTTTTTGGAATGCCCTAAATGTATTTAAAAATTTCTTTTTTAAAACAACCCAGCACGCCTTGCTTCTTTCATAGCTTTTCGTAAACATCTACTTTCGCTGACTGGCTTACAAATCTTGGTTTACGCCTAATTTTCAAGATCTTGATATTCGTGCTTTAAGCCTGGCCTCATTGTATTCCCTGCCTTGCTTTTTATACAATTATCAGTGTAAGAAATTTCAGAAATCAATTGCTTTCAATCTTTATTTAATATAGGGACAGTAACGTTTTTTTTTTCCTATAGACTAACTAGCTTCTGTCAATCAAGATGCATTTGTCATATATCTGAAGAGGTAGCTAATTTTAATATAATCCACAAATAATGTGTATTTTTATTAATTATAATTATACATTATATGGAAAAAATGTTTAATTGGACAATTGAACTCATTCTTCTTGCTGCTTTGCTTGTTAAGAAGACATTTCAGCCAATCTATTGAGTAGTCTTCTTCAGATGATATGAATGTAAGAAAAGAAGGTGACTTATGAAAAGAAAATGGTGGCTAATATACAGACCATATTATTTGAGGTTATTTAACATGCTTACTGCTATACAAAAATGAAATTAAGTGGGGGGGTGTCATATTATACACATAGTACATGTTCTCAGAAATTTTTACTCAGCTTTAAAAAAAGCCTCTTATTTAAAACAGCAACATTGCAGATATATTCAGCCCAACAGGCCTGATGAGTGCATTTTGCATGAAACAGACTGTCAGCTCTGGATGTTAACTTCAATGTCCACTTTTATATTTACATATGAACTATCCCTGATATTGAGCACTTTAACCCATAAATATAGCATACCTTAAAACACTATGTGTGTGTGTGTTTATAAATATATATAATACCCCACACTGACAGTAAAACTGAGGTTCATGCAGTAGGCATTCAACAGATATAAATAAACTGGCTTTTATTTAATACTGCCTAATGTAATTTGGTGATGGTAAAAACATGATTTCCAATGGTTTACAGTTGAACCAAAATAGAAATTGACGTCGCCATCATTATTTATATTATTGTTACCTATTGTCGTATAATTTAGCTTTTAAGTGTTTTAGCACAGGCAAAAAAAGAGTTATCCCCCTTGAAACATAGTATGAATCCTTTTTAATGTATACAGCTACTAGCATTCTCCACTTTTCAAATTCTAAATTTAAATTGGAATTTTTAAGTGTAAGTTTGAACTTATATTTAAATCTAGGTTATTGTACAATTTAATATTTAATAATAGTAATGATTTATCCAATTACACTAACATTATGAGGCCCAGAAATTTAAACCCTATAACGGCCAGTTTATTTATACCTGATGATTGCCTAGTGCATGAAACTCCTAGTCGTTCTGTCAGCGTGGAATATTATGTATATTTATTAATATATACTTAATAGCTCTGTTATATTGCATTGAGCACTGTTATATTTACACCAAAGGATATATATATATATATATATATATATATATATATATATATATATATATATGTGTGTGTGTGTGTGTGTGTGTGCGTGCGTGTGAATACTTGCACGTATGTTTATTTATATTTATTTGGTTATATATAAAGAGGGTGTGGTCTCTTGTGTTTTCTTTTAATAGATCAAAACAGAAAATGGTGGCTAACATTCTGATCAGACGAAATCTTTTTACAAAATGGAACACAGCCATGTGTCAAGCAACAGAAAGAATGAGATCAACTGTCTTTTTCATTATTTTTTAGTTAAATAATTTGAAGTATAAATTCAACCATTCTCAGAAATTTTATTTTTAAAGTATTTTGGCTTTGTTTCTGTTTTTTGTATAAGTAAGATATCTCTTCAGTATGTGAATGGCTCTTGTTTGTTTTTTTACCAGACTCATATTTTTTTAAATCTTTGGAAACATTTTTTGTTGTTTTAGTAATTTTTCATATTTTTTTTACAGACAATACACATGCCCAATTCAAACAATCCTGCAAAACTTCTATATAAGATTTAGTTTCTAATTTGTTGAATAGCTTTACAAGTTTTTTTATAACCCATATTTCTATGTATAATACACACTTATTTTTAGAGCTTTCTATAAACAAGCCCTGAAAATAAAATGATTCAGCAGATTTGGGAATATAAGATAGGTTAACCCTTTCTTTTTTTGAAGTTTAAGGGTGCTTATCTTATTAAATAAATATGAGAATTTTATTCATATTTTTGGTAATGTTACTTGATCAAAGAGAAATAATGAATGGATTGTTTCATTTATTTTTATTTCGTTTAATGTTTTTGCTGTTTTAATTCGTTGCCAATGTGTATATTTATTTTAAAATAATGAGAACAATTCCTCTATTCTCTCAAGGAAATATTTTCTCTGATTTTCATATTTGAGAAATTTTTTTAAATAACCGTTTCAAGGGAAGTAACTCTCTTTCAGTGTGTTTAAACTATTTAAAATTGGTTGGAATTTTTTCTCTTGTGCAAGTTATTTTAAACATTCCAAGCTCAATAAAGTTGTCATTAATTAGAATTAGTTTTATTTTAATTTCTTTTTTTTTTAACCATTTGCCTCATATTTTTTTTTTTTTTACCTGGGAATATTCAGTCCCATTAACTAAAGTTGAGGTGTGCCTTCATCAAACATTACTTTGTTTTCATCCCTCCCCATAACTCATGTATTCAAACACAAGATGGTTGCCATGATAGTCTATCTTGTCATCTCTGTATTCTGAATAAAATAATAAATTTGTTTTCCTTTTCTTTTTTTCTTTTTTTAATGCTCACATTTTCTTTTTAGAAAAGTTTGAATAAAGATAAAAAAAAATTGATGACTTTTGTTGAATTTTAAAATGAAATGACATAAGGTGTGATATTGTCAAGAGTCGACATCAAACCTTTGTGCTCTCATGCACTGTTCCATGTTTAATTCTAAGTTGAATAAATTGTAGTAAAAAAACGAACGCAGGTATAACTTATCTGAAGTTTTATTCAACTTAGAATGAAGTGTGTCCATCCTGGACGTATTTAAATACAGAATACGTATAAGGGGAGATAATCCATACCACAAAAGGTAAAAATCATATTTCATAAGAAATCTCTAAATTATGCAATCTTATCTTTCATCTGAGGAGGTGATTTTCTTCTCACAGCATAAAAAAATATAGATCTTTCAACCTAAAAATCTGGATATTTAGAACTCTAACTTCAGAACAAAGAGATTTTACCATGAACAGGAAAAAGGATTTTAAAAAAACTACACAAAAATGATAACCCTAAAACATCTTTCTTTGCAATTATTTCCAACAGAAACATGATTTTTGGACCTTATCAGCACATTTTAGACCAATGTTTCACTTGTAGACAAACCCAATTCAATAATTCTGTTATTGAAAAATACAGGGTGTCAATAAAGTTTGTGTGCACTTTAAAAAATTTAACTTTATTTGTATTTGCGATAGAAATAATTTGTAAAAAGAAAGAAAGAAGTAAATCTATATTTTTTAAGGTTTTTTTGAAATTTTATTTAAGTTTCCACATGTCCTTCATCATTAGCAATATGAAGGGTAATACGATTTTGCAGTTCACGGAAAACATTTGCCAACTGATTTATAGTAATACCTGAAATCACATTAGTTATTTTAGCTATACTTAAAACTAGGTAGATTAAACTTTATAACGTTTTTTACAGATTATTTCTATCGCAAATACAAATAAAGTTATAAATTTTTTAAAGTGCACACAAACTTTATGGACACCCTGTATTATCGCCACAACAATTTAAAATCAAATCAATGCCTGAAATGTTGAACTGGTTTTCAAAACACATTTAGTGTGTTGGCTACATCTATAATTAATGTACAAGGTTTCTACAGGAATATTTTACATGAATTAATGGTGGTAAAAAGTCACATGCACAAAATAACAGTGACTGATTGATTTGCAAGGCAAGATAACATTTATTAAACAAAAGGAAAGTTTCTTTACATAGAAGTAAATTGCATACAAAACGAAAATTGTAAATGAATGTATTTGAGTGTGAATTGCCTATGTAGGTGCATATGTGTGTGAATCATCCACAGCTCTTTTTGCTTCCGTGTGAAGGAGTCAATGGCACACACTTTGAAAGGAGGAAAAACAGGAAGACAGAGTTACTTAACACTTCACTTGTTTTTATACCAATGGAGCTGCTGCTGATACTATGTTTATTAAGGGCTGCTGCTGATATGGCACTACACATATACAGAGTGAATAGAAAATATTTTCACTCAGCAATTCTTTTAGCGGAGAAAGATCAACAGTTTATTTACAGGAAAACTTTTGTAAAAACTGGCAGACTCAACAGAAGACCGATGCTTAAGAGTTAACCAGGAGAACACTAGTTACAAACTGGAAGACCGTGGTAAAAGAGCTGAGAACTTTGAGTCAATCAGCAATGTCAAGAGAACTGACAGATCTGAGAATGACACATTTACCAATATAGAAGAAAGGTTTTACATAGTAAAAGAGATGACCAAAATGTTTGGTAACAAGTTTTATGTTTGGTTGTTTGGGGTTTTATGGCATATCAACCACTATGGGTTATTTAATGTCAGATCCAGTATTTACTAGATATATCAAAAACATATAGCTGGCAACATCATTGTTTCAAAAAAACTTATAGCTGGCAACATCATTGTTTCCCATCACATTTTAGGGGTAAGGTGTTAGTATATTTAGTGTAGGGTTTGGGAGGGAAAGTTAATTGTAAGTTGTAGTTGTTTTGGGATGGGTCAGATGTGATGGGGCATGACATGACCAGCCGATTGATCGGATCGATGGCCTTTTGGTTGGACGTAGTTTATCATCATACCCAGGACGCGGATGTAGTTTATCGTCATACCCAGGACGTGGACACACCTTGGGATTTCACTATTTTCTCATAGCTGGGACCCTAACAGGTGCTACCACCCCGGATAGGGTGGACCTAGGAACATCAGCAATTAACAGGTGGTTCTACGCTCCTCAAAACCTCCTGATCAGAGGCCTTGCTGTTGGATGTAGTTTATCGTCTTACCCAGGACGGCAAGTTTTATGAGAATTTAAACAAACATGTATGATAGTATTAACCATTTCCTTATAAGGAAACATTTGTCATTTGTTGACAGCAGTCAGTGCTACTGTTGATTGAAATTTATAAAATCTTCCTATTGAAATAATTTTTCAAGAAAATTGGTTTCTCTAGTAAAGGAACTGTTATTGATTTTTTCAGTATTGATGGGAATTTCCCTCATAACCTTTATGTTTAAAGTAGTTTGGAGCACCAACATCTTGATTATGTTATTATTTTCTTTGTGTTATCCATTTTAGTTGTTGCCTTTGTTAAAAATCCCCAAGTGATGTGGTTTCTGTTTTTTGGTACAATTCCTTTTGTTTCTGTAATACTATTCCATGAGGTTCAAAGAAAATGGTTTTCACTAAGAAAGATGTCTTTGAGCAAATGAAGACCATCCTTTTTTTCTTAACCTTGTGGACTGGTGCTACAGAATCACAATAAAAGAACTGTACCAAATAACAAAAACCATGTCATTTGAGGACTATCAGCAGCAACTGCAAAAATAGATAACATCTTTATTATGTCATTATTTTTTATGCTAACATTCCACACCACTTCAAATAAAAGGTTAGGAAGGAAACCTCCATAAATAATGGAAAGAGCAATAACAGCTACTGGACTTGAGAAACCTATTTTTCTTAAAAATTGTTTTAATAGAAACATTTTTTAAATTTCAACTGAAAGCAGTACTGGCTGCTTGGTTAACGAATTCCAAATGTTTCTTTATAGGGAAACAGCTAATATTATCATTACCACAATTTTTTTTATCATTTCATTCCAAGCAAGGCAATAAAGCCACTAAGACACAGGGGGTTATTGAGTATTAGAAAACATGAGAAAAATATGCTATTAAAGAGAGAAGACAAAAGAATAAAGAAGACAAGAGATAATGATTGACATTGCATTTAAATTTTTGAAGGTCAAACTTGACATGGAAGCAGGAAGCCGAAAAAAAGAGTTCCACAAGTGAGAAGTGCAATAGAAGAAACTGTTAGCATAGAACTTATGGTTGCATCTAGCCATTCCAACTGTAAAATGATGAGACCTTGCTGCCAATCTAGTAACACACTTAAATTCATAAAGTCCAGATATGATAGAGCAAAGTTCAACAGAATGTTATATATTGTGGATAGATATATTTTAGTAGATATTCTCGATGTTTTTTAACCACTTTGAAGCTCAGTGTGCTTTAACTGTTCAGCAACAAGAGAACTTGGAGTAAAACAAGACTTAACCATGCTTAAGAAATGTGCATATTTCACTGAGTTTGCAAATGTAAATCCAAGCATCAAACAAAAGAAGACATTGAGTAAGGGTAAATAAATGTAGAATTTATTTACATATATACAAAGACTGTTAACTCCTATTGCTCTAGGACTCACTGAGACAAGTAAGCCCTCTTCCACGATGAGGAAAGACCATATATATTTTACATTGGATGTAAAATTGAACAGTTTGTTATCAAATGTCTGTATGTAAAATTTCTTCTTGAACAATGTTCAGCATCCTAATGACCCTTTTATATTCCACTGAAATATGGACCACGTATGAAATGCACATTAAAGTCTTAGAGCATTTTCATCAGCAGTGCCTAAGGTGAATGTTGGCCATCAATTGGCAGTCTTGTACACCAGACAAAAAAGTTCTTCAACCTGCAAACATAGAGCATAGAAACCTGCTCATCAGCCCAATAAACTTTGCAAGGATGTAGGTAAATGTAACCTGAAGACTCTTGGCATTAATGTTGAAGACTGGGAAACTGTTGCTGGAAAGAGATCTAGATGGAGAAGGTTGATTTTGGAATGCTGCAACAATTTTGAGCAGAAGAGAATTGAGCATTGCAACAAAAAGAGCACCATTAGGAATGGAGAAATAGAATCTGTTTCCAGAGCTATTAGGACACCAACACAGTTGCAGTATTTGTGGAAAAGTCACCTTTTCAGCAGCTGGTTTATCCAATCACATGAGATCATACCAGAGAGGTCAGGTGCATACTCCTGTGAATGCAACCCTACAAGAAAGGCCTGCAGGTTACTTTTGCGAGTTTTGTGACAAGGCTTTGTGTAATGTTACTGACCAGGTCTTAAGAAGAAAGATAAAGAGATGCATGTATCATGGTAGTCCTTTATTGCTAGTCCTACATCAACTGCTGACTGTCAGTGGCCGTAACTGTCCCCTAACTGGTAAACCTTGAGAGACATAATGCTACATTCCCCTTTCAATCAAAGTCCTTTGCAAGGCAAGTTTTTTTAAGTTGGCCAGACTTGTCAACCACTTCTGGTGTATTTTCATTGATTGGTATTAATGTTTGTTTGGTCGAGAAAGTTTGTTGTTTTTCACAGTTGTACATGAATTCATATCAGTGGTGGGTACATGATAAGGTGGTTGTCTCCTGTGGTGTAGCGGTTTGAGGGAAGCTGTTTTCTCCATTCCTTAGGCAAATATCATTTTTGTTGCACTGATGCAGTTCTGAATCTGTTTTAACTAGGACTGACCTTGGCGACAGAGTCTTGCTTATTATAGTGGGACTGGCCTCGGGTGTCTTGACCCACACTGGCCATTCTGTTTTGAAGGAAGGACGCTCACATCTGTCATAATTTTGTTTCTGCCTGGCTTTGAGAGGAATGTGCACATTTGTATGTTCCTCACTGCTTTTCTGATTGACGAAATCGGTCTGGAGAATGGAAGGGATCTGTGTTCTCAACTTTCTGTTCATCAGTAGCTCTGCAGGGCTCTTGCCATCTTCTAGAGGTATACTGCAATAATTAAGCACTGCGACATATGGGTCACATGCTTTTTCAGTAGGTTTTTGACAGTCTGCACTGCACATTCAGCCTTTCTGTTGCCCTGTGAGATGCAGAAATCCAAAAACATTTCAGAAATTCTTGAATTCCCTTTGCAACAAATTGGGGATCATTGTCTGAAATGATTATTTCTGGGATTCTCTGCCTAGTGAATATCAATTTGAAATTCTCTATTACACTGACTGAAGTCGTTGTCCATAGATGGGCTATTTCAATCCACCTGGGAAAATAATCAGTTATCAGGAAATACCTGTGTCCTTTAAATGCAAAAAGATCGATTCCCACTTTTTGCCATGGGTATTCATGTAATTTAGTGGGCTGTAGTGGTTCTGGGGATATTTTCTTTCCTTTTTACAGATACCACATCTTCTGACCTTGTCTACAATTGGATTAGAGAGGCCGGGCCATCACACTTTCACGGGTTAGCACTTGTGCTGGAGAATTAACTCAGAGGTCCAAGAGGACTAGGGTAACATAGCCTAAATGTGTGTATAGGACAAGCGAATTGCAAGAGAGGCAAACCATCCGAGCATTGGTGCTGGAATGACAAGGCGCATGTATCATTGAGTCAAATTGAGGCTGGCAGCGTGACCACTATGCAAATTCTCTGGCTTGGCATGAACGTATAAAAAAGGTGAGTGTTTGTTGAGATGGCAGAAGGCTTTTGTGTTTGACGCAGTGCATACTGAAACAAAATCTGTTGCGTGTCCGTTTCCAGTGTCTGTGCAACAGAATCCCAGGTTTCCTGCTACAGTGCTCAACATTTGATGATACCTTGGTGTCCCTTACGTACATGCACAAGTATATCTTTCTGGAGTTCAGCAGGGACAATGAGTTGGCTCTGGTACATTACGAGTCCCTGGTAAACTGTTAGATCCTGGTTAACGAACCAGAACTGCTTTTGTTTGGGATCTCACCTTGCAGTTACAGGATAATGGTCCATATTGCAATAATTGATGATAGTAGCTTTCTTCTGTCGGATTTCCTCCAAACATTTGTTACTTACTAAGATATTTCCTATGACTTCACAGATAAATGAGTTTGTCTCCATCTTCTGCTGGATATCCTGTATGACTCTCAGGTGCATGAGGCAAAGTGTCTGCTGTGGCGAGGTCTTTTCCTGCAGTGTATATAATATCATAGGAGAATCTCATTAGACTCATGTGGAAATGTTGGATTCTTGGAGTCAATTCATCCAGACACTGTTTTTAGCAGTACTAATAGCAGTTTGTGGTCTGATTCCACTGTGAATTTTTGCAATCCGATTAAGAAGTCAGTAAAATTTCTCACAACACCATGTGACGGCTAATGCCTCTTTCTCAACTTGTGTATATCACTGCTCTGTATCAATCAGAGACCTTGACACATAAAATACAGGTCCCCAGTCATTTCCTTGCTTCTGGAGAAGTACTCCCCATAGGCCATAGCTCGATGAAGCTACTGATACCTTTGTCAGATTGTTATAATTGTAATGAGTCAGTACTGGTGCTGAACTCAGCTGTTTCTTCAGGGTCTGGAATACCGCTTTTTCAGGCTCATCCCAGATCCATTCCATTTCTTTCTTAAAAAGCTCTCTGAGTGGGGTTTGGTAGCATCTGCTAGATTCTTAGCAAATCTTTCAACCTGAGTTGCCATGCCCAGTAAGCATCTTAAATCTGACACATTCTCTAGCCTAGTACAGGATAATTAATTTCCTAACACTTTATTTGCTTATTTCATGTGCACACAACAAGAAGTGTGAGAAAAGAGAAGGGGTGTGGTAAGAGTGGGAAATTATGATGGGGATAGAGAGTAGTAACAAAAAAAACAAAAAAATTGTATGTACTTTTATCTGGGTTCATATAAACCATAAATATATGTTTTAGTGTGTCTACTCCAACATGACTTCAGACCTGTCATTTAACAGCTTTTTTTTGTCTGGATATGTTGTTATCGCTAATTTCTCTTCCTTGCACAGGCTGTAGATATCACTATCATTACTGCAAGGCCTGGCTCTCCTCAATATGCTCCAGTTTACATTAGGGCTTTTCTTATTATTTTCCTTTAATTCACACATATGGCTGGCCAGTCTGGTACAATTCCCATACATCAATAATAATAATGATTATAATTATCTCTATATTGATAATGTAGTATCTATCTATTTCCTAGGTAAGATGTGCATCCAGCCATCCCCCCCCCCCAAAAAAAAACATTAAAAAAAACACACTTTAAAAGATTAAATGTGTAAAGGAGAAATAAAACTCCAGATAGCATCTATCATCCCTTCTTCACTCGCTTTTCTTTTCATTTTTCTCTTTCTTGCTTACCCTCTAATTTCCTTCTTTGTTCCACCTCTCCCTTCTTTCCCTTGATTTTCTTTTTAATTCTGTTGCCATGTGGAAAAGGACAGAGAAGCAGTTGAGATATATATATATATATATATATATATATATATACACACACACACACACACACACACACAAGAGGTAAGAAATTGAGACGAAGTCCGATGCACAAGGACATCTAGAAAGGAGATACAAGAATTAGACTCCTTTTCAATGGTTAACTTCAAAGATGGATGAAGTTGATTTATTACTGATAGGAAGGAATCGGCTTCGGGTTCACTATTGAAGAGACAAAATGTATCGTCAACATACCGCTGGTACATAGACGGAGCATTGTCATAGGTGAGGAGGGACAACTCATGAAAGCCCACAAAAATGTTGGCTAAAGCAGGACCTAAAGGGGAGCCCATCGCAACCCCATCAATTTGTCTGTACATAAAGTTATTGAAGCTAAACTCTACAGACATAGTCGCAAATTGCATCAGCTCAATAAAGACATTTTATATCTTATATATATACAGACACACACAGAGAAAGTGCACCAGAACACTAGTTGTAATATAAAGATACAGGGTGTGATGTTTAAATTGTTGGCATTTTATATTTTTAATTTGGCTCATGTGTGTTGTTTGTTTTTGATCTTCTTAACTGCACAGTATGGTGGGGTCAGTTGGGCACCCTCTGTGAGAAAAAGACCACCATGACACAGTTCACTACGCCAGAAATTTGGAAACAGCATGCTGTACTGGTTGGCATTTGCACCGGAAGTTCCAATATGAACATTTCAGAGTGTTTGGATGTCAATCTGAAGACAGTGCAGAGGATTCAGAAAGAGTTGAATGAGTCTAATGGTGATTACGAAGGGATGGCAGCTTGGAAAATTCACTCTGATCATTCTGATGAGAAAAGAACTCCCAAATTTGTTGGTGAGGGCCTCAGATTCAACACAGATGCCTACATCAAGTACCTTGAGAAGGTAGTGCTGCCCTGTGTCAAGAGGGTGCTTGCTGGAAGATCCTATGTCTAGTGACAGAACTCTGCACCATACCACACAAGCAGGAGAACCAAGGCATGGCTGTCAGACAATTTCTGCAGCCACATCACCCCTTACATCTGGCCACCTAACTTCCCAGACTGCAACCCCCTTAATTATTATGTGTGGGGTGCAGTTGAGCGAGAGATCAATAAAATGTTTTGTAACACCAAACGAAGAAAAAAATCAGTACATTTTCAAAAAAATTTGTACAAATGATTAACCAAGAAAAAAAAATAGTTATTCAATAAAACTTCCGTTAGCCTCAAGGACAGCCTCAGTAGCAATGACAGGTCCAGACAAGGTGCTTGTTGTTGGATATGAGCCCCATGATGCCAGCTTTTAATCTGGACACAGTGGAAACGGATCAAGCAATAACTGGGTGGTACTAATTAAGAACTAGATGAGACGTTCCGAGACACAGTCGGCAAAACAACAACAGTCTAGCTTCGAAATTCCCCGAAGATTATTCAGATTGACACGCGCCTGGGTGAAGGTCAGAAGGCACAGCAGCCGAAACGTTGTGATAACAACAACAAAGGTGAAGACAATATTCTGCTTGTAAATAATGTATATAACCACATTAAATGAGTTCAAAGTTCATATATGTAATTGGGTAGTGGTGGTGATGTGGGCTGGGATGTGGGATGTGATACGAAAATTCTCAGTTGGCCATTTCTGGGGTTACATCGTATGGGAAAAGGAGCAGAGTCCTGGTAGAACATATATGACCTCCTTTAGGCCACCTTCTCAAGCCAGGCTTGACTACCATATCCAGCATTCCAGTGTACGCAGGGTCACTGACCTCCAAGCCCTGCAAGAAGACACGAGACAGCATGGCACAATCCTTGTGGCTACTAACCCCCTGGACTGTTACAGACGATGTACAATACGGTGGAGTCTGCACTGTCTGCCTCCTGGTTCCTAGTCAAATTTCTTGCTGGTTGGTTGTTTTTGTTTAGTGGCATATCAATATCTATGAGTTATTTAATGCCAAAATTTAAATATTTTGTATGCAACTTTATTTTTGTGGGGATAATAATGGTTTGAGTAATATAAATTTTACTAATTAACCTATAGATGGGGGAAGAAGAGATGAATTCATAACTTTTCCAATGATTATACAAACCCAACTGGAAGTGGAACTCGGCTCTCCAATTAACAATTCTGAGCCAATATCCATTATACCACCTGGTATTCCCAAGCGGTTACTCACCTAAATAGTGACCAGGCTTGACGTAACTTAACTTCAGTGATCGTACAGGAACTGGTGTTTTAACGTGTTGTGGCTGTAAGCTTTCTCATTGGAGAAGAGCTACAATATATGCCTCCGTCATATCACACAGCCCTATAGTGTCTTGTAGGATATGAACTGCCCTCTACTCATCACATCAGAAATATACCTGATGTCCTCACATGTCATTCAACAACACCCTCACCCAGCTTGCCACCAACCAGTCAATGACATCCCCACGTCCCCATTCTCATTCACGCCAGCATGCAACAAAAATTGGGAAAGAACTGTTGCACATTCAAAAGGAAACGAAAGCTGAAAACTTGTGTCACATTAAGAAATGAACCCTGTTCCCAATATTGTAAAATAGGTATTTTTGTTCATAGCTTAACTTTGCTCGGTCTGGGTGAATAGGTGGGTGACACTTGGTACACTCTCTGCTATATCAGTCTCACTGATTAGCTCTTCTTCCGATGAACTCCCTATCTACACATATGTGTCAGGACTATGCAAATGACCGTATGTGAAAGACTCTGCCAAAAGTGGACAAGAATTGGCTTCTCCGATATTGTTGTAGCATACCTACAGACGATAATGGATATGTCCCCATTCACATAAATACAGTAGTAAATACTGTATGTTGGTCTGCAGTTAGAGATTCATTGTGGAATTCACTTGACTGACTTCTAGCAGTTGACTACTACTTCTACGCGCTGCTGGCAAATCTTATATGTGTTGTTCTTATATGTGTTGTTCTTGTCCTAAGTATTATCATTCATTACCCCCCTCGTTTGATTATTCTATTCAGTAACCTTCCCTAGGTCACAACAGATACCAAGTTATCATTAGATATAGACCAGCAACTGGAAACAATGAATGTTAAACTTGTCATTACTTGACCTCAGTGCTTGACCTTGATTTTACTATCTTTAAACTTAAAATCGACCTTGCTAACCGGACGCTTCTCTGTGGCCGAACGGTTAAGGCACGTCACGCGAAATGACGGTTCCGTATAAGATACAGGTTCGTTTCCTGTCGGAGAACGAAAATTTTCTATGAAAATTTCTCGGACATTCAGGCCGGTAAATGTTATTTAATACTGTTTATTATAATAAAAAAAAACAGAGCATTTGCTTAAATACTTGTATCTATAAAAAGAACGTTAAACATATCATAAATGTCTTTAAATAAATTGTCGGACTTTGTCCAATTCAAATATATATATATATATATATATATATATATATATATATATATATATATATATATATAGGGCGGTCGTAGTCGGTATATTTCAAGTCCTAGAGGTAGAACGGCTTGCTTGCGTGCGTATGTAAAGGCAGATAAATACCGATGGTTAAAATCGCATTTAAAAAACGTTTAAAATCTCGGTTTTTACATTCTCTTTGTCACTACTGTCAACTTCACGAAATAAATCATCCCCCAGGTGCCTGAATCAATGGTAATTGTTCATTTAATTAATGAGCAATTTATAGGCATCGACTATGACGACCACTATATGCGCAGTACTTAGTGGAAAGTGCTCAATATCTGTGATAGAGCTAATATATTCAGTTGTATGGCTATTAGTTTGTAACCCTGGGTTTCGCGCTTTTGTGATTATATATATATATATATATATATATATATATATATATATATATATATATATATACACACACACACAAAGCCCGCTAAAAATACAACAAGAAATTACCAAAATTGGTGGCCTTTAGTTTCCAAATAATTATTAGTTGGGCGAACTACTGCTTGGGCAACGTTGGCCAAAAAATGCTGCGCATGCATTTTTCAATTTCTTGGCTAAGAGCTGCCAATGTAGTCAGTTTTCTGCGATACGCAACATCCTTTAGCCCCTACCCCCTAGGTAAAAGTCTAAAAACTACGAAAGACAATTTTTTCCTTCCCTGAAGTGTGTATACATGTTTTGGTGGACACTGCATATAGGTACCTCCAAGATTAGCTAAAAAAGGAGCATACATTATAAAAAGAAATGCCCCAAACTTAATAAAAACAAAGTTTTATTGTCATCTTTATACGATTATTAAGAGGAAAGATCAAAAGATTTTTTTTTATTATATTTTGATTTGTTTTTAGAACGTTCGGAATTTTGATTAAATATTTTGTTTTTCTTTCACCATGAATTAATAATGAGAAATCTTAGCATTTTTTTTTTTGTGGTGCACGCCGATTTGGAGAATTAAATTATTTTTTAAATATTTCTTTATTAGAAAATATTTACACAAATATTTTTAAAGTCTGTTAATCCCCACTTATTTAATTTAGAGAAAATCTATTTTGTAGTGCATAATGATTGTATACGTCATAAAGACAAGTCCTCGTAGAATTAAAATCATAAAATGTTTTTGATTAGACAGGACACCCAGTTACATGCACTGAATTATTTGAATTGGAAAAGCTTTTAATTGCTTTTATGTATAAAATCTATTATATATATTTTGTGATGTACGGTGGCCTTTAATAATTAAGTATAACTCAAGACTTCAGTGTTATGATAAAACAGTATTTAATTACAACCGCAAATGAATACTTAACAAGAACAAAGAAGAAAAAGTCAACCAAAGATACTTAATCATTTCAGTCAATACCTTGTTAGTAACGCGGTTTGGCTTAACGTCCGGTCAACCCCAAATCATTGACGCACAATAATTCACACTAATTCGACTGGATAGTTCCACTCAATAGTCACTCCAGACAGTAGCCTGACACCGCTATTTATACACCTGGCGGAAAACATATATTCATAAATCCAGAGTGTCACGCTCGAACCTCGATGTCGGTAGTTACTCATTTTCTTCCTATATGACAAGATACTATTGTCTTAAGAAAACTATAACTTTTCTTCTAATTATTACATTGTAAATAGTTACCATAAAAATTCTGTATTAATTTATAGAACCAAGTGATATCGTTAAGAGTGTATTTAATAAGCATAAATGGAAAACATCACTACAATTCCACAACCACCAATATTTTAAAAAGAATTTTGAATTTATTTTATGTTTATATAAACATGTCGATTTTTGTAAATACGAATGTACAAGCACGACATTACCAGAAAATAAGAGAGGAAATATAGTAAAGTTAAAATTTATTGGTAATTTTCTAACATTTCCCGAACAAGTGTTTTTTGGGAAGTTAAAATAAATATAAAAAAGCGTTCACGTTAGATTCGTCAAGCAATTGTTACATTTCTGACCCCTTAGAAAAAATTATCAAACATAAATCTAGCCAGAAAGTGTTCAGCACTTGATAAAAACACTCACCTCCGCGTTAAAAATGAGAGGTTTTCAACTAAAAATAAGTGATATTTGTTTCAAATCTGAATAATTAAACTTTAATTCATGTAATATTCCACAAATAAAATTTCAAAAAAGTATATTTTATTTTTGGTAGATTTTTAGTAAAGAGAATTACCTTGTGTTGATAGACCTGTCAATATGGGCGATTTTAACGTTTTTACTGATAAAAAAAACTCATTCCAATCAATTTGAATTCAGTTTTGAAATACAGCAAAGTACTTTGCTTATTGGAAATATCAAATTTAATCTACTAGCTTGAAATTAAAAATAAAATGAAAGATTCAAGAAAGTCTTTTCATTTTTAAAAATGCATTTTAAACCCTAGGTATAGTTTTACTTCAGAGGTATTTATGACAGCAATTTTTAATTTGAACAAATTTGGTTAAATACCAAAAAAATTCCTTGTTAATTTTTTTTATTATTTAAAAAAATAATGAAACAATTTTTAAAATAATAAATAAATAGAGAAATAAGATCTCTCACGTGATACGCGAAATGCGATATTTGAAAAGGAAACAGGCGATATAAGAAAAATCAAAAAACAAAATCTTTGATAGTGGTTAACGCTAGCTAAAAATATCTAACATATTTTTGGCTTGAGTTAACAAGTTCTGATAAGAAAAACATGTATATCAGGACTAGTGCTATAAAAAGAAAACTACAAAACATATTAATTCGACATTTAATCTCCTTCAAAGTAAACTCCTTCTTAAGTCACACACTTTATCCACCGTCGTTTCCATTGATGGAAGCATTGCTGAAACTACTTCTCTGGGATAGCGAGTAGCTACCTTGTCGCATTTTCTTGAATTTCCTTGACGTCTTGAAATTTTGTTCCTTCAAGTAAGATTTTATTTTTAAAGAGGATCAGTAGTTGCAAGGAGCGAAATCTGGGGAATATTGTGCTTGGCCAAAAACTACTAAATCCTAATATCAAATATTAAAACTGATTCATAAAAAGAGCTCAATGTATTTATTAACAGAGCATATAAGTTACATGAGACAGAAATCCAAATATACCTCATCAGAATAGCTATTTCAACGAACTAGTCCTATGTTGGCATTTTTAACTCAGCAGTGTGAAGGAATAAAATCAGAAACTTAAAATTTAAACATTTAAAAACAAGAAGAGAAAAAGGAAGAAAGAAAGAAGAAAAGAAAGGAAGCATCCGATGAAAATATAGACACTAAATTAACCCAAACCCCACGATAATAGGAGGGGAGGCGGAAATGTCTGACTTAAACAGAGACGGTCAATATAATCTTGGCCTATATTTAAAATTTTAACATCCCAAGTCAGCTTTAAAATGAATCACAAATTAAAGACGAGTTCAAACAATTTGATATATATATATATATATATATATATATATATATATATATATATATATATATGTGTGTGTGTGTGTGTGTGTGTGTGTGTGTGTGTGTGTGTGTGTGTGTGTGTGTGTGTGTGTGTGTGTGTGTTTCTGATTGATGTTAAACTGAAACAAAGGCTTATAGCAAGAGATTTAGGTTAATGCTCATTATGTGGGGAAAGTTTCAAGTTTAAAAAAAGATTTTCTCCGATTCGAAATCATGCTGATTTCTCCCAGTCAACAACCTTTTCTACTAAAAGGTGTCTTGACAGTGAAAAAGATCTTGAAAAAAAAGCCAAGTTTGAGGTTGAAATTAATTAAACTGCTGTGAACCTCTGTAATATCAAGAGTTGTGATATATCAGCATGCCAAATAACCAAAATCTGCACCTTTTAAAAATAAATCTAGTCTGGTGCTTCTGCTATGTAAGAGTTTCTTGATAATAATCCAAAGAATTTTCAATGTAACTGGTCCTGACCTGGCATCTCAGCTGCCGGCACTTTCTCACTGTGCTTTTTCTATAAATATTTTCATGGTAATTATTCTGATGAGCTTTCCTCTTTGGTATCTCGACTTTTCGAATTTAATTAAGCACAGTACTAGATTTTCTGTTAAGTCTCATAATTTTACAGTTGAAATTGCTAGATATAACCGTAAGTTCTATGCTAACAATTTCTTCTCTCGCACTTCTTGCTTGTGGGACTCTCTTTCGGACGCTTGCTTTCCAGTCAACGTTGATCTTCAAAATGTAATATCAATCGTTATCTTCTGTCTTCTTAATTCCTGTTCGTTTATTGTTCTCTTGTGGGTGTTAGAAGATTATCACTTATGGATGAGTTGTTTATCTTGTAGCAGGGTCCGAGACGAACGATGGGTCAGCAATATGAATGTGGAGGATGACCAATCAGAAGTAACGGACTCCACCACAATTATTTAACTTTGACTAGGAAAGACGTGGAAAAGAACATGCAAAGATGCTGGAGGTCGCTATCCAATGTGGCGGTCACAATGTAATTTATATTTGACGTAAAATAGCACATAGTATAAAATACAAGACAGAACGTAATGGTTCAAAACATAACAATTGATTTTATCTGTTTTGACGTACATGCAAATAAGCTAAAAGGGTTGATAGAGTTACATCTCTTAGATTTGGGAAATATTTGTACCTGAGCTCATAAAGTTGGATTAATTATTAAACTGTAGTTTAGAAGACTAAAGTTCCTGTTGCATGTTAGGAATTGTGTATTGGAAAAGTTGGTAAGAGTTAAGAGTTCGTACTTGCGTGAATGTTGATAATGTTCTTTAACGTCAGACCACATGGTCAAGACGGGAGTTCTTGAAGGTTACATTTTGGCAGCAAGGAGACGCAAGAATGACGAAAAAGAGACGGAAGAAGAGAGAAAAAGAAGAGAAAAGGCACACTCGTGTTTTGTTTATATAAGATGGTGTAACACGTGACAGGCTCAAAACTTACTGCGCGGGAAATTTCATTCCTCGCGTGCAGACGATTTGAT
Source organism: Acanthosepion esculentum (assembly GCA_964036315.1). Taxonomy (NCBI): domain Eukaryota; kingdom Metazoa; phylum Mollusca; class Cephalopoda; order Sepiida; family Sepiidae; genus Acanthosepion; species Acanthosepion esculentum. The sequence continues at coordinate 67,222,748 of OZ038515.1, read as the reverse complement.
TGGTCGGAACTGACCAATCAGCGAGCTAGTTTTGAGGAGATTAGCCAATGAATGCTGGTCGTACGATCTCTATGTATGTATGTATGTATGTATGTGATGGTGGTGATAATCACCACAATCTAATGCAACATCCGCTCCCACCATATATCGTCAATGTCAATCGTTATCTTCTGTCTTCTTAATTCTTGTTCGTTTATTGTTCTCTTGTGGAAGTTAGAAAATTATCACATATTGATGAGTTGTTTATCTAATGCAACAGCCTTGTGTAATCACTAAAAGAAAATGCAGTGTTGATAAATACGAAATACATTTTATATGCACAATATAAGAATACAGACGGACAAGGTGAAAGTTTCAAGTGTCCTGGAACATAAGAGGAAAATGGAGGAAAAAATTCCAGAAGGAAGGAAGTATATATGTATGTAAGTAACCAAAAGTAGTAGCCGCTTCTTGACTATGTAACGAAGGAAGGTATGTTTGTTTTTAATGGAGCAATGACTGCTTAACCATGTAAGGTCGCCAGCTAATCTTACAAATGTCGTATGTCGACTCTAGGTCTGTTACGATGACCGCAGCATTAATTTCTCGATCCTGTATTTAGCCAAGTCTTCCTCACAAGCGGGATGTGGCACAAGTTCGGTTTTTTAACGCGTGGCGTTCCGAGCCCATAGGCTCGGGCAAACATTCCCCGTATACCGTTTAATAATGGGGTCGAGTTTGTCTACCTTCTCAGATGAGACTCTGTTTTTCGGCATAGCCTCATCTGAATTCCTCTCTGCCTTCGGGCAGAGAGGTCAACAAGTAGTGTATTCGCAAACCCGGAAATTTGGCGAACTCTGATTTTGGTTGATCTTCCATCTGTTTATATACACACCTATAGATCCGCTTTGAAAGTTCTACTCGCTTCTCATTGGCTCGCAGCCTTACATCCTGATTGTGAAAGCTTTCTAAATGGTTGGTCGAATTATGGCTTTGTTTTCCTGGCGCTTGTTATTATCCGTATATATTTTGAAATGGTGAAATTTTTGTCTTGATATTTATTTCTCTATCAAAAGACTCGCCTTAATAATGTTTCTTTTCTTCATATATTTTCATACTCAATAATCTCTTGCGTCTTAGTGACTTTATTGTCTTGTTTGTGGTGAAATTATAAAATATGAACATCATATCAAAAATTGTACAGCATTAAGAACTTATATAAAACTAATTTCATGGTGTTGTTTTTGGAGTAACCTTGTTGTGTAGTAGGAAAATAATACTAAAAAAATCAAGACGAAAAAATAAATTAATAGTAGTACGTACGCTGAAGGGCCTTTACAATAGGCTGAGGCGACCACTTTTATATAAAAAGGTAAAAGTGTAGCCTGTCCCATGTGAAATAAAAGAGCAGATTTCACTAGTGGACACGTGTCTTGGATAGAGCAATTCAAAATGTGATTTAACATTTATTTTTCAGCAATACGCTTATATAGCAATTATTATTATTATACACTTGTTCACAGTCGGATTAGTCACTTATCTGGATTGTTATATTCGCAATAATCTGCACCGAATAAAGGGTTCGGTTCAGTGAAGGTTACCGAAGGCTTACAGACACCTGAACGAGACCGTATAACAACCAAGGTGAGGATACTACTCCAAAAGTAATTTGCGAATACCATAGATAGAGCATGTGAGTAACGAGGAAGTTGTAAGGAGAAAGGAAACCACAAAGAAATTGTTGGTAACAATGAGAGAAAAATGAACATTTTGGCACACATTTTCTTACGTCCACTTTCGCACAAATGCCCTGGGGAAAGGAATAAATCTCTTCTTATTCTAACTATGCGTTAAATAGTAGAGCAGACTGGGCTTGGTGGCAACCAATCTAAGAGAAGGAAAACTTTGAATTAAAAACCATTGAGAAAGTAACGATAAATCACCCTATTATGTTTTCTTAGAATCCATGACAATTCACAGATAATAAAAAAAAATCTGTTGAGAACCATGATCATTTGTGGAAGACTGGGGTTGGGGAGAATTTTGGTCTTGTAAAAATATTCAACTCGCCCACAAAGAAAAAGGAAAGAAAGTGAAGAAAGCGGATAAAGAGAAATCCCCAAAAATTATATTTCAGAAATCATTAAGGTATTTTACAATTTTTAAAATGTACCATTTTTTTTAGTCCAGTTTATTCTTAAACAACGGGAATTCTTAATGACTTCAACTCGGACAATACATCCAGCTGCTACTCAGACTATCCCGCAGACGCTCAGTGACTCGATGTATTGTTCTTTTAGTTATGGCTGACGCGCGAATATGATAATAGACACAAAATACGCGCGAATATTTTTCAGAAAAATGCTAGGCTCAGTTCTAAAGCGTGTTACTTGAATAGTGTAAAGACTCTAATAACTTATTTATTATACATACTGAAAGCCTGTATGTATATATATATATATATATATATATATATATATATATATATATATATATATATATATATATATGATATACGTTTTAAATACTGCGTAATTTTTATCTTTATAAGTTACTTAATTTATATCGTATCTTATTAATAATTCTCAATAAAAAAATTTTATTTCGTCTGAAATTTTTTGACAGAATAAATGTGTCTGCAATAATTTCAATCTAATTTCTTTTACTAAATCTTAATTTATACAGATTTTTTACGTTTTTCTTCACAAACACCACACGCCTATGGACATAACATTTACTGCATAGGAATGAAAACTTAGAGAATTCAATATTCACAAGTCAATGAAGGTACGTGAAGCGGCCGAGAGCAGGCAGCAAATACTCTTGTAGTGGATTTATACCTGTCAGTAAATAATTATAAACCCCCTAACATTTATATATACAAAAATACTTGTAAAAAAGAAGAAACAGCAAGATGTGGAAACAATAAAACGAGTATTATTTATTATCTGGTTGTTATGTGGTTTTGGAGAAACCAGAAACAGAAATACTGAGTAAAATTGTGAGTTTGGAGACAAATGCAGATCGAATATGGAACGAAATCCGACAGAACGTTAAAATAACAAATCAGTAGTAAAATGTATACGATCTTTCTCGTATGTTTTTGTGGTTGTGTGTAATGCGTGCCTTGATAATTTAATTAGAAAATACAAGAAGAGTCTGAGGTTGAATGCCAAGATATAAATGTTACTATCATGACCTGAAAAAGGAAAAAAAGAGGTGAAATTTTCGTCGACGCACGTGTTAACGACCTGTCCGTGTGAACCGCTTGTCCGATAGGGAATATGTCACGTGTTTGTGTGTTTATAGGAGAAAAGTTGGTTAGTGAAATAATGATAATTATAATTGTTATATAATGATATTTTTCTATTTTGACACTATAATTAATTTTTACTTTTTTCTGGACACATCACCCTACTGATGTACTTGACAAGTTTGAATAAATAAATAAATGGCAAAAAAATAAAATAAATAAATAAATTCCCGCAAATAAAAAGGGAGGTCGTAAAAAAGACGCTGGAATTTTAGAGTAACAAACAACGAAAAAAAAAAAAAATAAATAAATAAAACAGGAAATTGTGGAGAGCTATGATCACCCACATTACTAATGGACAAAGACAAAGTAAGTACCCTCCCCACTTGGAAAATTGGTGACACACTATTTTCCTAATTGAATTCCATTCCTCACCCAACAATTTGACATTGAAAGCTAAAAAAAACAAAAAAACATATCAATATTTTATTTTTGTACTAAACAACTCCAGCAACATTTTTAAATAGTCTTAAAAATACTTTTTACCGGACCTAATATTGCAAAAAAGTAAATTTTATAAACAGAAATTATAAATACATAAATTAAATAATAAATATGAAATATATAGAAATTATAGAAATTATAAAAATAATTTTTTAATTAAAAAAAGTGATTAAATTTAGGTTTTAAAAGGTAACCAGAAACTTTACTTACGATTTTTAGTTTTTATACTTTATTTAACTGTTTCTTTACACGGCTAAATGGAAATCCTGAATAAAGACAAAAATAATCAGTTTTCAAATTCCCTCCAATATTTTTTTTTTTTTTGTAATTAAAAAGAAATTCATTTATTTCAAATTTTTATCCACGTAAATAAGAAATGGATACACAAATGAGATGTATTCGGAAAACTATTTGAATTATATACCGTTTTTAAATTTTTTTAACTGATAACTGTGTCTGGCACAAGGTTACTGCTGTGCAGAACCTAGTGAAGATCGAACTCACCACCACACTAACTGATCTGAGACAAGCTGCCAACCTCGCAACGATAGAGATTAAAATGTAAAAAATTTGTTAATTTATTTTTACTTCTGTTAAGTGAAGTGAAAGTGTTACTGAGTAGTGATTAGTGTTGTTAATAAGCTACTAACTAAAACTTCTACTTTGTTGAGTTGGTCTCTAAAATTTTAAATTATTTTTTAATCAATTATCGATTCTTTTTTTCGTTTGCTCGACAGGTGATTTTTTTTTTTTTTAACAATTAATAGTTTAATTAAAATAACGTGATGTAACGTTGCTGTAAAACTTCTTAAATGATTTGTTTTGTTACTTTTCAAAATTTTTAATCATTAGGAAAAAAGCTAATTAATTAATTAGCAATTATTGTTTCCTTTTTCTGACAGTTTTTTTTATTACTCCTTTTCTTTCTTTAGTAGAAAAATCAAGAAAAGATTTAATGAATATTGTGTTTATAAATTAAATATCGCTTTTTTTGTACGTTTTTTAACACACTTTTCATTTTTTTAAATCGTTAATTTGTTGTTTGCCATCAATTTATTGACATTCATCTTTTTTAGTAAAAAAAAAAAAGTTTTACAGAAAACAAAAACAATGAATAAAAAATTAAATTTTTAAAAAATCTTTTTAA
>OZ038515.1:67202803-67205303 GCA_964036315.1 Acanthosepion esculentum | reverse complement strand
CATACATATATATATGCATACATACATATATATATGCATACATACATATATATATGCATATATGCATACATATATACATATATGCATACATATATACATATATGCATACATACATATATATACATATATGCATACATACATATATATACATATATGCATACATACATATATATACATATATGCATACATACATATATATACATATATGCATACATACATATATATACATATATGCATACATACATATATATACATATATGCATACATACATATATATACATATATGCATACATACATATATATACATATATGCATACATACATATATATACATATATGCATACATACATATATATACATATATGCATACATACATATATATACATATATGCATACATACACATATATACATATATGCATACATACACATATATACATATATGCATACATACACATATATACATATATGCATACATACACATATATACATATATGCATATATATACATATATGCATACATATATATATATATGCATACATATATACATATATATATATATAAATATGTATACATGTATACATACATGTATACATACATATACATGTATACATACGTATACATGTATACATACGTATACATGTATACATACGTATACATGTATACATACGTATACATGTATACATACGTATACATGTATACATACATACGTATACATGTATACATACATACGTATACATGTATACATACATACGTATACATGTATACATACATACGTATACATACATACGTATACATGTATACATACATACGTATACATGTATACATACATACGTATACATACATACGTATACATGTATACATACATACGTATACATACATACGTATACATGTATACATACATACGTATACATGTATACATACATACGTATACATGTATACATACATACGTATACATGTATACATACATACGTATACATGTATACATACATACGTATACATGTATACATACATACGTATACATACATACGTATACATACATACGTATACATGTATACATACATACGTATACATACGTATACATGTATACATACATACGTATACATGTATACATACATACGTATACATGTATACATACATACGTATACATGTATACATACATACGTATACATGTATACATACATACGTATACATGTATACATACATACGTATACATGTATACATACATACGTATACATACATACGTATACATGTATACATACATACGTATACATGTATACATACATACGTATACATACATACGTATACATGTATACATACATACGTATACATGTATACATACATACGTATACATGTATACATACATACGTATACATGTATACATACATACGTATACATGTATACATACATACGTATACATGTATACATACATACGTATACATGTATACATACATACGTATACATGTATACATACATACGTATACATGTATACATACATACGTATACATGTATACATACATATGTATGTATACATGTATACATACATATGTATACATGTATACATACATATGTATGTATACATGTATACATACATATGTATACATGTATACACATATATACATGTATATACATGTATACATATATATACATGTATACATATGTATACGTACATATATGTATACATGTATATGTACATATATGTATACATGTATACGTACATATATGTATACATGTATACGTACATATATATATATGTATACATGTATACGTACATATATATATATGTATACATGTATACGTACATATATATATATGTATACATGTATACGTACAGATATATATATATGTATACATGTATACGTACAGATATATATATATGTATACATGTATACGTACAGATATATATATATGTATACATGTATACGTACAGATATATATATATGTATACATGTATACGTACAGATATATATATATGTATACATGTATACGTACAGATATATATATATGTATACATGTATACGTACAGATATATATATATGTATACATGTATACGTACAGATATATATATATGTATACATGTATACGTACAGATATATATACATGTATACGTACAGATATATATATGTATACATGTATACGTACAGATATATATAGTGAAAATGTAGGACTTTCTGTAGTATTGGGTCTGCGGCTGTAGCTTCTTGATTCATCTCTGATGTGACAGGTAGTGCTCTAACTGTGGAAACAAGTCCCGAGACAACTTCAGTTTCTACTGATATAGCTGCGATGACTCTGTCCTCCGGTACTTTTTGATTCGAAGAGATGAGTCTGGACAACGCATCAGCTTGACCAATTTTGCTGCCTGGTTGGTATTTTATTGAAAAATTGTAGTCCAGGAGCATAGTGGCCCATCTTTGCAACCGGTTAGCTGTATAAACAGGTATTCCTTTCTTGGAACCAAATATACTGATCAACGGCTTGTGATCTGTGATCAGGGTAAAAT
>OZ038515.1:66977803-67197803 GCA_964036315.1 Acanthosepion esculentum | reverse complement strand
CAAGGTAACATTTTAGTATCTGTCTATATTTCTGATATGAGGTATTATGTACATTATTTACATTATTCGGACTATTGTCCTCATCTTTGTCACCATATTTATTACAACATTTTGTCCGTTGTATGCTCCGGCTTACTTCAGGTGGTTGGAATGTCAAACTGAACCCTTTATTTCACTCACTGGGGTAGACTCTTCTAGTTCCACATGCCATGTTTAATGGATGTCAGTTATCTCCTGTTAATTTCTCTCTGAAAGATCTCCACTGCCTTAACCGGGTATTGAACACACTCTTTGGGTCCTGTCACTGGATCTAACCAATGCCTTTATCCACTGTGCCATGTGTCCTTGAAGACACATGGCACAGGAAATAACTGACATCCATTAAGATATATATATATATATATATATATATATATATATATATAAAATAAAGGTAATAAAATAAATTTGTTGGTATATTATTCAAGTGTATCCTAATAATATCAAATATTAAAACTGATTCACACAAAGAGCTCAATGTCTGTATGCCAGGGTTGAATAAGACTAACAAATTTTCATCAGTTGAAATAGGTCTATACCCCATATGAGGAATTTTGGATATTTTGAGATTATATATATATATATATATATATATATATATAGCTTGTGAGTGAGTATCCTGCACTTGAAGATCGTATATTTGCATGAAATTCCAAGTCATGCTGTCAACATGAGATATGTATATTCACTAATAAATTTAATAGACCTGTTATATATCATGGAGCTGTTCCACCAATAAGTGTCATAGAAACAAATAATATATATATATATAAATAAACTACTCCTTAGTCTTTTTAACAAGGGTAGAGGTTTATCCCATGTTTCCTGTTTAGGACTGGGTTTCTGATTCCTTTCTAAAGTCAACTTCAATGCTATACCTCAAACATCTCCATCTAGCCTGAAATTTTATTTATATTTTTTAATCTTTTTCTCAATAGGAGTAGATAGGTTCACCTATCATCCAGTTCACACTTATTCCATCTTTTGAAATGGAGTATAGGTTTATCCCTTGTCCCAAGATCAGGTTTCCAGTTCCCTCTAAAATCTTTGAAAAAGTTTGTAGAATGACCCACCTAACATGAGAGAAAGGAAAAGAAAAAAAAAAACAAACAAACACTTGGACTGACAGATTTTCCCATGGAAAATAGAATTGGCAAGCAGAGTTCAAATAACAGTTTAGCCTGTTGCATTCATTTTCATACTTAAGCCCAGTTGAAAGAGAGTCTTCTCTCACTACACCCCAAACCAGCTGCTGCTGCTAGTAGTAGTAAAAGAAGTAGTAGTAGTAGTATAATAATAATAATGATGATGATGCCATGACTACTTGGGAAAAGATGGAGTGGTTTTACCCATTGTCTTCCCCATGATTTATTACAGGGTCAGCTTAGCACACTGAAAGATTTTAAAAACCTAACAGCATACATATTTTTATACAAGTAAAAAGGTCAATATACGTGTTCTACAATATATTTTATATAGTGATATACAGTATATATACTTTAGTATATATACTTTAATATATATTAAAATTGAAACAGCTAAATATCTGTGTTGTAGTAGTTATTGGTTTAGACTTTGACGTCATTTGTGGCTGCATGCCATTGGAAATTGCTTGGTGTGCCATAGGTTACCAACCCCTGGCTTATAATAGACTTATTGTTCTCCAAGACTGGTTAGCATTCTAAGCTCGATGGCCCAATCTCTCTCCAGTTGTTGGGTAGATGTAAACCCATGCTTTTTCCAAAATCATTAGTGCAGAAGTGAACACCACAAACCCTGCTGAAATTTTAAATGATTGCCAATTCCTCTTTCTGTGCTCGTAACTTGTACAACCAGCACATCTAAACAATAACCAGAGCAAGATTTGCTACAAGTACTGGTTGATGGATTAAACAGTTTACTGTGTACAGTCATACATTAGTAATAGCATTGCTTGTAGTGGATTCAGTTTCAGGTTAGGATAAGAAAAATAAACAAGATTAAATCAATGTCTACAAAGATCTAAGAATAGGAAAAAGTAAAAATGACAATGAAAAACAGAAAAACTTGAATAAACGTTGATATTGCCATTAGTTTTATTCCATCTTGTTGCTTTTTGTTACAAAAAAAAAAAAAAAAAAGTATGAATTGATACACTTTATTATTTTATTACAAGTTTTCATTTTTATTTAATCAACATTGATAAAGTGGAAAAAGAAAACAAATGCGTAGCTATGACCAATACAAAAACAGATTGACAATGTTGATTCACTGACATAACAGACAACTGTGTGAGAATTTAAGAAAACCATTCTCCCATAATTATCTTAACACAGGTTTTAGTACTAAAAACTTGAAGCATTTGGCACCATTTCAATTTTTTTTTTTTATTCATATACATTTTTGATTTTACTCAAAAGGTGCCTTATTTAAATTTGCAAATTTTACACTTTAATGACTTGACTAATTTTTCTTCTAATTTTTTTTGGGGTGGGGGAGACAGTTAGCAAGAAAGAAAGCAAAAAAAAAAAAAAAAAAAAAGATAAAAATGTAGGGCTGGATTCCAAACCTTAGTCAAATAAGGAATGTTTGGAACCCAGCCAACCGCCAGTTCCGAAAAGATAATAGTTTTTTTTTTTTTTGTAGGAAGGGATGCATTTCAAATTTGTATATGTAGTGGCAGATCACCCATTGGGCATTTTCAAAAATAATTGTTTCTCTGGAACTGTAGCCTCAGAATATACTATTAACTCAAGATACTCAGCCAGGATATTGTCAGAGGTATTTGGACTGTGTTTTTTTTTAACTTTTGGGATTTTACTTATATTTTCTACTCAGATTTTTCTTATTTAAAATTGTAAATTTTATACTTTAATGACTTGGCTAATTTTCAGCAGTACTGACTTGATCAATGAACACTAGGTATTTCCACTAATTTGCTGAAAAACAGCAAACCCTGAGGTAAAAAGGCCCCAAACTTAATAAAAATAAAGTTTTATCATTAAATTTTCACTATCATTAAAAGGAAAGACCAAAGTATTTTAGTTTTTTTTATTACATTTTTTTCATCCTTTTAACACATTTGGAATATTTATTTATTTTTATATCAGCAGTCTACATGTTCACTATTTGTGTTTTAGTGCCTTTTTTAACCCCCACCCCACCTCCAAAGGAAATCAAATTTTTTTTAACTAAATTATTTTAAATTTAGTTTTTTTTTTTTTTTTTCTTACACACACATCTGCTACCCTGCATCCTTACTTAATTTTATGAAAACTCAAGAAATTCGATGACGTGACTTATTAATTGTATTAGCTAAAAAGCAGAAGATTTAATATAAATCAATTTTTTGGTAAAATTGAATCACACTTACCGAAAATTCAGCTCTGAATTGTAACATACAAAACCCAATAAAACTAAGACATTATTTAATTAGAAAAAACTTTTAATGGCTTTTATGAATAATATATGTTAAGGACAATATTGTCTGAAGTCAAAATATTTTTCTGATGAAAAAATAAATACAAAATGTTGAATATTTTTAAAATCGAACTTTAAAAATTAAATCCGATTTCAATAAATATTTTAATTTAATTTTATTTTCAGTGGTAGACATACTGCAATTTCTTTTTTTTTTTTTTAGTTAAAAAAAAAAAAAAAAATTAAAATTTCAAATGTTATAAAAAAAAAATGGATGAAAAAAAATTAAAATAAAATACTTTGGCCTTTCCTCTCAATAGTAAACATTTAGGCGATAAAAAAAAAATTTCATCAAGTTTGGGTTTTTTTTTTTTCATCATGGCATGCTCTTTTTCGGAGAATCAGTGGAGATAACTAATGAATGCCAAATGTTTCCTTATTGGGAAACAGCTAACATTAAGGGATGAAATGTTTGCCTTATTAAAAAAAAATAAAAAAAAATAAAAATAAATATATTACCTAACTTGATAAAATCGGTCAGCTTCGTTAAGATTTTGGTATATTAAATAAAAACTAGTTACAGAGTAAAATCTGCTTAAAAAGATAAACAAGGAGTAAGTTTGACCAAAATCTTTCTTTCAATATTTAGTCAGACGAATTTGATGTTTTTGCGAACAGTTCAACTAGAATTACCTCCCTTTAAATAACGCACCAAAGACTAAATGTTTTGTTCTTGTCGAAACATTAGTGCTTCTAGCATTATCGGAAACTTCAACTCATATACAGTTTTAGTAAATGTTTGTTTTTAGAAAGTTTTACATCTTTGACAACGAGGACCATGTCCCTTAAAATATGCTAAGTGATTTTGCTAATGGAAAAGAAACGGAAAAAAAAAATAGACGAAAGTTAGCAAAAGCTGCTCGTTAATAATATTTAATTTGTACATCAATGAAAGTCCTGATGTTTACGACGAATTCAGTCAGTTATGTGCCATGCAGACCATCAATATCCCTGTGTAAAGATTTATTACGGAATCGAATAAGGGGAAAGCAGTATTAACTCTAGAGCATTAACAGTTACTTCCCTTGAATCTTCAAACAATTAATGGAAAAATGTCGATTTCCTTGAACATACTTGTGGGCTAATAAAGTTATTCTTTAGGGCGATATGAGATATCAATAAAAAAAAATATATATAAAAAAACATTTAAATACTGATTAAGAATTTAAATTATTTTTATTTACATTATTCGGACTATTGTCCGAATCTTTGTTTAATGGATGTCAGTTATCAGTTATCTCCTGTTAATTTTTCCCTCTGAAAGTTCTCCACTGCCTTAACCAGGTATTGAACTCACACTCTTTGGGTCCTGTCACTGGATCTAACCAATGCCTTTATCCACTGTGCCATGTGTCCTCAAGCTGCTCAGAATAGAACTTTCAGAGGGAAAATTAACAGGAGATAACTGACATCCATTAAACATGGCAAGTGGAACTAGAACAGTGAGCGAAATAAAGGGTTCAGTTTGACATTCCAACCACCTGAAGCGAGCCAGAGCATACAACGGCCGAAACGTTGTAATAAATATGGCGACAAAGATGAGGACAATAGTCTGAATAATGTAAATAGTGTACATAATACCTTATCTCAGAAATATAGACAGATAGCCCAACATACTAGGTCACAAAAGTGCTCAAAAATTTACATTGCTATATAGAACCAACTCTGCTATCTTTCCAAAGAATGAATGGCACTTCAGATAATAAAAGGAATCTGTAGAGAGTCATTATCACCTTAGTCCTTAAGGCACATGGAAGAAAAAAAAAATAAGCACAAATTAAAGTTTTAATTTCTTACAGGCTTGTGATAAAAAGAAAAAAAGAAAAGAAACAATCTAATAAATAAAGCGAAAAGTTTGTATGTGCTTTCAAAACTTTGAAAATTAAAACAAATTAAATAAATGCCCTGATAAACTGCAATCATTTGTAAATCATCATTCAAACAATTTTAAAACGTGAATCTCACATTTGGATTAGTATAGGAAAAAGAGGGGAAAAAAACACTCAGCTCTTTCTGCATTTCCCCACCTCAAGCACCGGCCCATTTTAGTGCAATGGGAGAGGTTCTACCTTGGATTAGTGGGTAGCCTCCTAAAGCTGAGCAAATAAAACTACATTTTATATAAGATTTTATCAAGGGACGTATCAATATGCCCACTGGAATGGAATATGACACCAAGCTTAAAGCGAGGGCAATAAAAAAAAAGTCAGTTCCTTCTGGGAGGGGCACCCAGTCGCTGAGCATTAAGAAAATTTAGAACTTTCATAATTAAATTACTTACAATATATACTCAAGAAAAGGTTGCACATTATAAAAAAAAAAAATTGATAAAAATCAGGGGCGCAACCTATTCACTTGACATCATAGTGAATCGGAAGTAGACTGTGGTATGTTGTAACCTAGGGAAGGTTACTGAATAAAATAATCACACGAAGGTTGGTAATGAACGATAATACTTAGGACACCAACAACATAAGATTTGCCAGCAGTGTGTTGAAGTAGTAGTCAACTGCTGGAAGTGAGTCAAGTGAATTCCACAATGAATCTCCAACTGCAGACCAACATACAGTATTTACTACTGTATTTATGTGAATGGGGACATACCCATTATCGTCCATAGGTATGCTACAACAGGTGTATCAGTTATCCAGGTGAGTACCTTGGGCTCAAGCATAAGCAAGAGCAAGGGAGAGAATTAAGTTTTCCTGACGACATTTCAGTTTTATGCAATTGCTTATTCTAACAGTACAGAGTCACACATTGAATAAAAGCGCTTTTGGTCTGCACTGTTCATATTTACGACAAAAGACTATCATTTTCATGTGATTTTAGGGCTGAAGGAATTACCGGTATCCAGCTCCGCACTTGATAAGTAAATACCATGCAATTACAACCAATCGCTTTTTCTTATGTTTTAATATATGCAAGTAAAGTTTTTAAATAAAATGGTGCATATTTGAAAATATGCAACAAATATTAGTTACATTAAAAAAAAAAAAAAAAAAAAAAAGAAAGAAACCGGCCATGTAATGCCCCAGATTATAGTTTGACCTATATGAGAGTCCACCACAAATACCCACTTTGACAACCTCAAACTAAAGGTGCAACCTATACGCGAGTATATACAGTATTTATATAAAAAAACCAACATTTACTGCTTTGAAAGTGATCACCCTTTCAGCGTTTACATTACAGTTTGGGAGTAACGGAAGATGGAAGATAAGCAATGCTGACAAATCTAACAAATGAAATGAACAGTTATGTAAAAGTTTCAGCCTATTGAACCGACACAATTATAACAATTTTCCTAATACCATTTCAAAACAAATAAAAGGAGCCTCACCTGGGTTAAACCAGGTGTCATTGCTAACAATGACAAAAATAGTTAAGGCCTTCTAGTTTAAAAGAAAATAAACATTTCACATTAAAACACCAGTTCCCATGATCACCAAAGTTGTGCAGCGTCATGCCTGGTTAATATCTAGGAGAGTGACATTTTGGAAATGCCAGGTGATGCACGCTTGGATGTGCAAGTCATATAGCAGATAATAGCACAGAATTGAAAATCCAAGTTCAATTTAGATTATTTATATTTCACTTCCACACATATACCCTATGCTATAGGTTACTTAGGGCTTGTATCAGTACAAGTCTCCAAGAAATTCTTACAATCTAAAAGTATTTTCTGGCTTTAAATAACCTGCAAGAGTGATAAACTGTAAAAAAACAAATCAGATTTAGATTAAAAAAGCCATTAAGAGGACAGACAAAGGTTGAGTTGACCAACACCATCTGACAATAGACAATGAAAATGTATCTTCAATAATTCAATAGAAGGGACAACACCAGATACACAGCAGAGCATGTTAATTGCAGGAAGAGTGATCTCAAATTGTTTAAAAATCCAATGAGGAAAAATGAACAAGAATTAATACCTCAAAGCAAGTTATTATAGCACAAAGAATAAAAATAGTTAGTCACAACAAGGAAAAAAAAAAAAAAAATTTTTTTTTAATTATTCCACATTTGTTCTGTTCCCCTTTAGAGTTTTTTGTATTAAAAGGCAAAATCCGAAAAACAAACTGAACACAATACTATTTCTTGGGTGTTTATTTTTTGAATGCATTTATGTACAAAGAACTGATCTTACAGGTAGAAACATTCAAGCAGGAGAAATGCTGTCCAAGCCAGCGATGCCTACTGTCAACACACATGACAACCTGCAAAGAGGGAAAAAGACAAATCAGCTGGGAAGAAGGCAGACATTTGTCAGACTTTTTGCAAAGTTGATGAAAGCTAACAATAAACATGGGTGAAAAGGACAATTTTTTTTAATAAATAAAAAGTGAAAAAGTAAATAAAAAAGTGAAAAAGTAAATAAAAAGTGAAAAAGTAAATAAAAAGTGAAAAAGTAAATAAAAAGTGAAAAAGTAAATAAAAAGTGAAAAAGTAAATAAAAAGTGAAAAAGTAAATAAAAATACTGAAGAAAATAAAAATTTTAGAATGATACTATCTTTGTCCCATAATAATTGTTACATTTACTATATGAAAGTTGAATAGAAATAGTACAATTATAGGACATAATTTAAAAAACTTACTATTTCCTGCAACAACATGTAATGACCATCCATAAATAACGAATTGTCCTTTTTTTCCGTCTTTTCTCATTTTCAGAAAATTATGCCTAAAATTATGCAGGCTAACTCATTTTCAAATAAAGTCATCTACTAATTCTTTTCAAACGGCTTTCTTAGTAGATACTCTTAAGTGCTTAAAACCTGGTGGAAGAAAGATTCTTAATTTTGTTTTTGAGGAGGGTGTCATAATTTTTCTCAAGATGAGGAGGGTAAGGAGGGCCTTAAACGGTGTTGGAAAACCATTTAAAGTGTCAAATTTAGAATTTTATCAAAAAAAATCGTTTCCTTTTTAAATATTCGTATTATCAAGAATGGAATGTGGGAATTCTCAAAAGAAAAAAAAAGGCCATTATTTTGAAACAATGGAATCAAAATCATGCAAGTAAAAACTCAAACCAAGTGTAATAATTACCATTTCTTGTTTAAGCACAGGGGAGGTGCAAAGTTAATTACAAATGCGCTGGACTTGTTCAAATGAACTCTTCATTATGATACTGAAAGTTTATGAATTTAAGCACAGTACTAAATTAGCAAGAGGTTCTCATCAATTTATAGTCGATTGGTTCAATGTAACCTTAAGTTACATGCTAACGGTTTCTTTTCTTGCACTTTTCACTTGTGGAATTGATTTCTGGCTCTCACCCTTCCAGCCAAATTTGATCTTCAAAAATTTAAATGCAATGTCAATTGTTATCTACTGCCCTCCTGATTACTCTTCTATTGTTCTTGATCTTTAATAATGTTTGTCTTTTTTCTAATTCTTCCACACACAGAAACCCCTTATATCTTAATGGCTATACTGCTTTGCATGGGGTGAAATAAAAAATTTTTTTTAAAAAAGCTTAAAGACCCCACTCCCACTTCTATTAGGCCCCTTAGAATAAATACAAGTTTTAATTCTCGCCAAAAAGAAAATCTGAGCACAAGAGGAAATGAAATGAAAACTTTCTAAACTTTGTGGTTCTAATGCCATGCTGACATATTTCACCTCCACACAAGCTTCTAATTAAACTTTAACAGACATTTTATTATTGTGAAATGTAAGTTCTGGGCTTTTAATTTCTAAGCTAGTAACATTTGAACAATTTTACAGAATGTTTTCTTTAAATTTCAGCAACATTTCTTGAATAACTGATTTTAATGAATGAAAATTTACACAAGCTAAATATCACTTGAAAGGTTTTTAAAAAGGCAAGATAAAAGTAGGACATGCTTTCTTTAAAAAAAAAAAAAAAAAAAAAAAAAAAAAATCATGGTAATGTTAGCCATCATTTCAGTTACCTATGATCAATACCCCCACCTAAAAGGGGGGGGGAAGTAATGGACCCATATTAAATTAGTGATACTAAGCTTCTTTTAAGTGATTAAACAAGTTCTTAAGGAAAGAAAAAAAAAAATAATTTGCAGAGGTTGCTAAGATCAAATTTACCCCTAGAGGGTAAAAAAATTATATAGTCGGGGGTAAATAATTGAAGTACCTGATAATTTAAAAAATAATTCAATTAAATTTAGTACTAAATAAGAAATCAGTATTTTGAGTGTCGTTTAGTATTTTTTTTTTAGTCACAGTATTTTGACTAAAAAAACCCTTAGTATTTTGAATGAAAAAAATCATTCATTCATTTAGTCACGAAATTGTACATCAATGCTTTATGCTGGCTATGAATTTTTTGTATGGGAGTAGGGGGTAAATGGAGAAATACATAAAGCCGAGGGGGTCAATGACGGAGGAAAGGTTGAGAATGGCTGATCTACAGTAACAATGAATTTTGTATACAGTATATTTGCCATTCTGCAGAACACTGCTGGTGAGCAAAACAAGAACTTACGAATGATCTACTGCTCCGGACACCTAGACAGGGCACAATACAGGTTGATTGCCTAGCAACCACCTATATTAACCAACTATGTTATGATACAGCATACCACCCTAATGACCTTCCGACCTTGATGCAGGACCATGAGGGTTGGCATGATAGACTCATGAACATCAGAGATAGCTCAATTGAAGGAAAAATATTTGTTATATTCAACTGTATTAGCAATTACAATCTTTCCTCGATTATCCAGACAGGATTTGAAAAAATATGCTTGGATAATTAAAAATTCTAGATAATTAAAAACTGAAATTATTAAAAAGAACAATGCTGAAAGAAAAAAAAAAGAAAAAAGTCATTTTCTGAAAGAAATTTCAGATTTATATCATCAAATAATATTTAAGATTCTGTTCAGTTTCTTGTGAAATAAAAAAAAAAAAAAAAAAATTTTTTTTTTCTATTTAGGGCTAGTGTTACGTCTTTCTGCTGCTAACTCTCAAAGCTGGATGAAAATAGACATATAATCTTTGGTAATTTAAATGTATGTTTTTTGGGGTTTTTTTTGTATAAAATCTGATTTTATCAGTGCTTTTATCAAACTGAGTATGGTTTTTAAATTCTTGAAACTCCTGTCAGAGATGAAATATTATAATAGGTTTAGTTTGGATAATTGAAAAATTTAGAATGGATAGAAAAAAAAAATGTATATACTTTGGCATTATCTGCAGTTTGTCATCTATATATAATAAATGCCAATGTCAGTGTGTCACACTTTTTCAACTTTACTTTTAGAGGCCCAACATATGATGCCATTCTCAAATCAAGCTGACTGTGAGCAAATTAAAAACATTCGAAGTCAGATCCAGACCCCAAATCCTGAAATCTTGGATTCCCAACTTTTTCGACTGATTACTTTTGGCGATTTTTTTTTTTTTTTAAAGCATGATTTTTTTTTAAACAAATTTTTTTTGCATGATAATTTTTTTAACTTGAAAACAAATTTATGAATAATCAAAATTAATTGCAAAATCCAACAAAGTCACCCACAAAATAAAATAATTGTTTGTACAGAAAAGAGACACAGACATCAAATTGTCTTTAAATTAAGCGGCAACAGAAGAATTAAAATTGAACATTTAAAAGGTAAGCTTAAATATTAATGCAGTACTTAAATACAGCAATCAATTTTGAGTTCTACAGTTTATTGTTGCCTATCGCATCTACTCTTCCCTACCGGTTGTGATGAAGGTACAATCAAGAGCCCTCAGCAGAAGCTAGGTTAAATGCCACCTAATAGGGCAGCTTATAAGCTAGTGAAACATACCTTGTGGATGCCACTAATATCTTATTATGTGGGAAGTGTTTCTGCCACACCCTGGACTTCATCAGGAAAAAAAAATAAAATAAAAAAGTATCTAGACCAGTGACACCAGCCCAATTTCAGTCATAAAAACTAACCACCAATCCCCACTCCAACACATCGATACTTTTTCAAGATCATCAGAAACAAATAGCCACTAAATTTACAATGACAATGTGTAAAGGTGTTTTGGTGTGTGTGTGTGTGTATAGTTTACTGTGTAAAATAAAAAAAGCAAAACAATGAATTCTTGGCTTGAAATTTATAGCTTAAGCAGTGTTATTCGAAAGAAAAGAATTTGTGCAAGAAATACAAAGATATTTATACGATTGGAGATTGAACTTGTTGGCAGGAGTTAAAATGACTTGTCCTAAATTATGTCAGCCAGAAACAAAAGAATCCAAGCATAACATTGAATTTAGGACAAACATCTTTGCCAAAAAACATCATGGAATCCATAGCACATTTTGGATTTTACAAAACAGCAGGTGAAAAAGGAATAACAAAATTTATAGGGAGGGACAGATTGAGAAGAAAAAAAAAAGGGTTTTTTTGGTTTTTCTTTTTAATAAGCTAGTTTTCAAATCAAAAATTGCACAAACGTGAACATCAATTATTAGTTTCACTACAAAAGCCCCCCCCCCCCCATGTCTTGACTGCCTATTGGGACTTAAACTGAAATGCAAACTTCAAGTGGAACTCGTACATACAATCCATCCCTAAAATGGTCAGTTTCCTGCACCATTCCAGCAAGTACCCAACTCTTCATGTCATCTACAAGGTAACCCAAAAAAGTTCTGTCCGTTTTTAAAGGAAAAAAAAGAAAACGCTTCAAGGTATGTGTAACTTATATTTAGTCTTCGAAGTAATCGCCATCAGCAACCAGCACCTTCTGCCAACGTGTCTCCAGCTGTTCAATGCCCTTGCAGTAGAACTCTGGGAGTTTTGACGGAGGGCTTTGCGCAAGTCTGCTTCATTGGTGAAGGATTTCCCATGAAGATGATTATCCAGGGAGTGGAAGAGGTGGTAATCGGATGACGCAAGGTCAGGTGAATAAGGTGGATGGCACAAAGTCTCCCACCCATGTTGCTGTATGGTATCCCTGACCACTCACACGGCCTGGTGTTGTCCTGGAGGAAAAGCACACCTTTGTGATTCATCAGTGCTGGCTCCTTCTGGCGCAATGCCTGTTGCACACGTTTCAATTGCTGCGAGTATAGGTCTCCAGTGACCGTTTGGCCTGTTGGTAGCAGTTCATAATGAACAACTTGACAACCTGTCCAGACACAAAGCATAATCTTGCGTGGGTGCATAGGCAGTCTTGCGGTGTGAAGGACAGCATCCTGAGGAGACAACCAATGTCTGGAACGCTTGGGAGTTTCGTACAGAACCCACTTTTCATTACTGGTAAGCACTTGATTGAATAAGGATGTGGTATGGAGGTGAGAAAGCAGCGATACGCAGACTGCCACTCATTGTCCCTTGTGGACCTCCAACAGCGTTTGCGGAACCCACTTGCTCAGTTTTTATGTCTTACCTAGGCGGTTCAGGTGAAGTCTAACTGTTTCATCGGAAACATTGAACTGTCTTGCAAGTTCAGCACATGTTAGACTACTGTCCTCTTCAATGGCCACCTTCAGGACTCCGTCATTCAAAACCTGTGGTCGTCCATTGCGAGGCTCATCACGGAGAGACAAATCTCCAGACTTGAATTTTCGAAACCAACGCCTTGCATTACGTTCATCCACAGCACTATTCCCAAACGCTTGACATATGCATCGACTTGATGCAGCTGCTGATAAGCCCACTTTGAAGTCGTAAAGCAAACAGCCCCGAACGAGATCTCTAGACACTTCCATCCTTCTCACAGCTGTCCGGCTTATAACTGATAGCCGGGCACGGTGCGAGTGTTTTTTTATAACGTCTGATGTTCCTACTTCCGGCTGTCCGAATTTGAAAACAATTGCTACACGCATTTCGTATATATTTCAACATCATTCAATGACTAATCAAAAAAACGGAGAGAACTTTTTTGGTTACCTTGTAACTTTACAAGAACCCGATCAAAGCTAAAATGGAGTACTGTTGCCATATATGGGATGAAGCTACCCAGTATTCACTTTCCACTCATGATAGAATTCATAAGCGTCTCTTGTAACTTTACAAGAACCCGATCAAAGCTAAAATGGAGTACTGTTGCCATATATGGGATGAAGCTACCCAGTATTCACTTTCCACTCATGATAGAATTCATAAGCGTCTCTTGTAACTTTACAAGAACCCGATCAAAGCTAAAATGGAGTACTGTTGCCATATATGGGATGAAGCTACCCAGTATTCACTTTCCACTCATGATAGAATTCATAAGCGTCTCTTGTAACTTTACAAGAACCCGATCAAAGCTAAAATGGAGTACTGTTGCCATATATGGGATGAAGCTACCCAGTATTCACTTTCCACTCATGATAGAATTCATAAGCGTCTCTTGTAACTTTACAAGAACCCGATCAAAGCTAAAATGGAGTACTGTTGCCATATATGGGATGAAGCTACCCAGTATTCACTTTCCACTCATGATAGAATTCATAAGCGTCTCTTGTAACTTTACAAGAACCCGATCAAAGCTAAAATGGAGTACTGTTGCCATATATGGGATGAAGCTACCCAGTATTCACTTTCCACTCATGATAGAATTCATAAGCGTCTCTTGTAACTTTACAAGAACCCGATCAAAGCTAAAATGGAGTACTGTTGCCATATATGGGATGAAGCTACCCAGTATTCACTTTCCACTCATGATAGAATTCATAAGCGTCTCTTGTAACTTTACAAGAACCCGATCAAAGCTAAAATGGAGTACTGTTGCCATATATGGGATGAAGCTACCCAGTATTCACTTTCCACTCATGATAGAATTCATAAGCGTCTCTTGTAACTTTACAAGAACCCGATCAAAGCTAAAATGGAGTACTGTTGCCATATATGGGATGAAGCTACCCAGTATTCACTTTCCACTCATGATAGAATTCATAAGCGTCTCCACATCCTTGTCAGTAACAAATTATTTTCCACTCTATAACCACCCGCTTTTCACACAGAGAGGAGACATGACAAGCTCCTCACTGCTCTAGAGATATTTCCATGGAAAATGTTCACATGAAATACTTTCCTTAGTTTCCCCCGGTCCTATTATTCATGGCTAAGTCGCACCATGGTACACACATTGTAGTAAACCCCCGTCATTCCCTTGGTAGGATGTAAATTCCATTCAAGACACTTATCACAAAAATTGAAAAAAAAAAAAAAAAAATCAATTTAATGATATGGGCATCAAATTTTTACAAAGATTCCAAAGAAAATTGAGAATTTTCTATATTTTAAAAACAAAGAGTTTACTGAAGTAAAACCATTTGCTTGGTATGACATTTGCATTTATTTCTTATAAAATGAGCAAAATGAGCAAAGCAAATTTCATAAAATGAAGACAGCACTGGTTTGCTGTGATGAAGACAACCATGAGAACATTTAAAGTCATTTATGAGAATCATGGAGAATGTTAAACAGTTGTTGTCATCAAAATCATTCGATCTCAAACAATTTGTACGGACAGACCTTTGGCTATTTGGTCATCAGGGAGATACCATTAAATGAAGTTGTCTACTATGTGACCCTTGCATTCACAATAACAAGAACCAGTAAACTTTGCATCACATGAGTTTTTTTTTGGCGGGGGGGGGGGTAATGTGGGGCTGGACAGGGGTACAAAATATTGAGCACAAAATATGGGCTCATGTGGCCCACAAGATGTTTACAAATTATTTTTTGTCTTCATAAAAAAAAAAAAAAAAAAAAAAAATATCAGCGCTGTGGGAACCTGACATATCTAATTAATCCTTTTTAATTTCTCTCCAGAGAAAAGAATTTTCTCATCGTCCCTATCAGTATCTTTCTATCGTGCTAATACCTTCTAAAAATTTACTTTTAGGGTCTGCAGCTAACTTAACAATCAATGTAGTCTGGAGGGCATGGGGGTGGGGGCTTGATCTCCAGGTGTATTGACCCCTACCACCATGCACGCACTCCAGATTTGGCAGTTCCCAACTTTCTCTCCTAAAGCTAAAAATGATAGCAGATATTAAAAACTGATCATTTCCTATAATTGTCTGACCCAAAGTAAAGGAGGGAGCAACACACACACATATATATATATATATATATATATATATATATATAT
The DNA here is from genome assembly GCA_964036315.1 of Acanthosepion esculentum. Taxonomy (NCBI): domain Eukaryota; kingdom Metazoa; phylum Mollusca; class Cephalopoda; order Sepiida; family Sepiidae; genus Acanthosepion; species Acanthosepion esculentum. The sequence goes on along the minus strand of OZ038515.1, from coordinate 67,182,256 downwards.
ATATATAGTGAATGAAACAGATAAAATGTTGGAGAAATGATCCTAACAAAAACGGTTGAAAGATCCATAATCCTTGCTTGGCCAGAGAATTCAGATCCCTGTCTGAGGGGTTACTTATATTATTCAGACTATTATCCTCATCTTCATTGCCAAATTCATGACATTCCAGCCTTCTTCAAGTGATTGAAATTTAAAACCGAACCCTTTATTTGGTCCACCGGGGCAAACTGTTCTAGTTCCATGTGCCATGCCCCTTCTGAATGTTAGTTATTTCCCCTTAACTCAATTCTTCAAGTTTTGGTTCACCACTGCTGTAGCCTGGTACTGAACTCGCAACACTTTGGGTCTAGCCACAGGATCTAACCAACACCTTTATCCACTGGGCCATGTGTCCCCAAGGAAGCATGGCACAGTGGAACTAGAACAATCTAGCCTGGTGGACAAAATAAAGCGTTCAGTTCGAAATTCCAATCATCTGAAGAAGGCCACAGTGTGCAACGGCTGAAACATTGTGAACATGGTAATGATGATGAGGATAATAGTCTGAATAATGTAAGTAATGTAAATAGTTATAATACCTCAGAGATATAGACAGATATGACTGAGCGGTACATATAAACTTTAACTTACATCAGTTATAATCTCTGGGAATGACTGTTAAAAATTAAAATAAATAAAATAAAAAATGCCCTCCCAAATTCATTGATAAATCCTTCAGATCCATGCACTCAAAGTCATTTCATACATTTTGACTACTGTGCCCTACATCCATCATTGGGTGAACATCACCAGATAACCTACAAAGAATTTCCAACTAAATCCTTTATTTAATCTACAGTGACTAGATTGTTCTCATTTTCTTTCCATATTGTTTCCAGAAAGTAACTAATTTGGGCAATTAATAACTTCCATGCCTTCACAAAAAAAAATTTAAAAAATAAATTGTGTAAAAAGGACAATTATTTCTTTGACAATGATATTACTGTATACACTTTTGACTCCCTCAGCAATGTTTATCTTTTGAAAAAGTGAGGATTAGAAGTTTAATGAAACCCAAACATATGAAAGTGGATCGATACATTTTCTTTATTCTTGCGAATTGACAAAGATATTAAAACATTATTAGTTTGAATTAAAAAAAAATAAAAGCAAAACTCGTTTTCATGGTAAATAATAAATATTTTGTTCTATTTTAGCTAAAAGCAATTGTAGATGTGACTTTTATTTAAATATTTCTCTAAACCAAAAATAGTTTCACTCTTAATCTTCTGTAGTTAGACTTTTAAGGAACATGCCTCCCTCAAGAACATTTGCCCAGAAAAAGAAAAGAAAGTGTCCTCGTACCATTACCCTCCAAGACTAAGCAGGGGTCAAAAAGGTTATACATTACATTGTGACCTTGTGGGTTGAATTTCACCCACACGAGACAACCGACTATTCGTCCTTACCCAGGGTTGGCACTTCATAGCAAAGAAAAAATGCAAGCAGTAAGAGGCAGTCAAGCAAATAATATGCACATTGCAATCAAAGTTATTCAGGGCAGAACGGCTGACGGCTAACCCTACTTTCGAGAAAGTGTTATTTTCAGAAACTAAAAAGCGACCATCCTTTTTACTTTTTTCTTTAAAAAGGGTGGGAGAAAAAAGAAAAATACATTAATAAATTTAGTAATTGCTTTCCTTGAAGCAAAATCCAAAACAAATTAAAAAAAAAAAACCCTCTTTCATAGTCTTACTCAATTTGTTTTATTTTAGCCTGAATTCACCACTGGTATCCAACTATCCATCTACGCATTTGTAAAGAATTTATTGCTAACATTTCTATTCTTATTTGCAAGGGTTGCTTATCTTATTGCTTTATTCAACATTAATTCTTGTCTGCATTGACATGTCAAGAACAGTTTGAAAAAGAAGCACAATATGGTGTGTGTGTGTGTGTGTGTGAGAGAGAGGAAAGGGGGGCACACTCACCCCCCTGCTACATACACTGTACACATACTAAATATCGTTCAGGAGTTAAAAATTTTATGAAAATGAAAAGAACAATAAAGGGTTCATTGTTAACAAAGTGTTCACAAGATGTTGTTCTCGGCTTTGTTGCTGTCACAATGTTTCAGCCATTGTATCCTCCAGCCTTCATCAGAGTATGCTGGGTAACCTACAGGGAATATCAAACCAAACCATTTATTTAATCTACATATATAGATATTGTCTTGGACATTCCATCTAGTTCTTACTTTAGTACTACTCAGTACTCGCCCATTTCCACAGAGTCTAAGTACACAACTGCTCAGCCAACTCATAATTACTATATCACCAAATTCACAACTCAATGCTAAGCTATTGTCCCATGAGCCTTAATTTAAGCCTTAAAATTGAATTCCATACTTGCACCCGGTGGGAATAGGCTGAGCAATAACCAAGCAGTCCTAAATAAAAATTAGAAGAGACAGACGTAGATATGGTCAGTGGAAAAAGAACGAGAGCATGATCCCCATGAATTAAAGTTCAGTTCAAAATATCCCAATGGTTACCCAGATCGACAAACACCTGAAGAAGGCTCGAGTGCACAATAGTCGAAATATGATAATAATGAAAACAATAGTCCACATGTAAATAACTCCTCATCCCAGAAATTCAGACTAAGATAAAGCAAATTCTAAATTTTAAAATGACATGGAAACTGAATTATAAAAGTTGGAAACAATTTTGAGCAGAAAAAGAACAAGTTTCTTATATCCTGAAGAAAAAAAACAAAACAAAAAAACTAACTAACATCGGTGAATGAAATAACTTTGATCATGTCTAAGTAAATGCCAGAGAAGCAGTTGAGGACAAACAAATGGTAATTATCACAATTATTTGCAGTGGTCGATTGGTTTGTTATTTCAAAAGGTTGTATGGTTAACCAGTAAGGAATGCCATTATTTTACAAGATACTATAGGTACATAGAGTAAATTTGTACGAAAATTTAGCTTAACCATATGCAAGTAAAGTTCAGTTGGTAACTATTTTAATTTTGTCATAAGAATTGTTAAAGTATCTCCATTTCCTCTCATACACAAAATGCTACCCAGAAGTGCAGGGGATCAAAACCTGCAGAGATTTAGGGGTCAGTGTGAGAAGAGCAGACTAAGGATTACTTTGAAGGAAACTTTCAAAGGACTTCCATGGACACATTCTCCATATTTGTGGATAGCACATTCAACAAGCTTCAAACCTTGTTCAGGCAATTTTAAAACACATAAGAGAAAAGTGAATCTAGAGGAGAGGGGGAGAAAAATATTACGCTTCCCAGTTAATTTCATATAAATTCCAAATTTATAAACACACACACACACACAATATTACAGATACAGACAGAGTCTTATAACTCACTCCTAGTGGTTATATACCCCTGGCCAAAATCTTAAGATCAGATACAAAAGGGTTAATAAAAAAAAATTAAAAAAATATTGTTACTTTAATCAAAATATATTTGCGAAACATTTACATTTAATTAGAAAATGTAGTTTATCAACAAACAAGTGAACATTTTAAGCTTTTAATTGATTAATTTAAACATTGAAAAATTTTTTTTTTTTGGTTGGTCAAAGATAAGACCATGTAAATAAAAATAGCAAATACAGAACAAATAAGTCACAATGACAATTCAATTGTCAGTATGTCCTCCATTTTTGCAAATTACTTTGAAAATGCGCTTTGGCATACTCACTATTAACTTCTGCGTGAGGGTGCTTGCACAGGATGCATAAACTGCAGCACGAAGAGCATCCACAGTTTCAAATTACGATCCTTGTTTGTAAACATCATTTGCCATCCATCCCCCCAAACATTCTTGATTTGGTTTTGATCTGGGGAGTGTTGTGGATTGCAGCATTGTCCTGCTGGAAATACAGTTTTCGCCACATAGACGAGGGCCTTCAGTAATTAGCAATGCCTTTCTTAACATGTCAATGTAACTTCAAAATTTTTGTTTTCGTTTTTTCATCAATGAATATTGAATAAACTCCCCCACCCCACTACAAATTTTAGTCAGAATATTTACTGTTTCTTCAAGGCAATTTTCTCCTGGTTTTCTCGGCAATACAAAATTACAGTATTTTTCGTGCTCTAACAGTGCTAACTTTCTCAACAAAAGTTGTTTCTTTTCCTCTCCTCTTCCCAGTCACTGCATTCTTCTGAGAACTTGCTTGTTTCTTCTAAAATAAGCAGGAAAGGTAATTTCATCATCTGAATTGAACACGAGTTCAGTTACAGCATTTGCTACTGTGTCAGGAGTGAAAGAACTTGGGGAATTTTCTGTTTTCTTCCATATTTCAATTAAATTTTGTTGCTGTTTCTAGAGTTCCAACAACTGCTGTTGTTGCTGCTGTATTTTTACCAATTGGACTAATAATTCTTCCTTACTTAAAAAAAGAATGTTCTTTTTCCTTCTTTTTTGTTCTAATTTCTCATTGTCATCATATGCACCAAAGCGGAAAGTACTTTTTTCCTATTCGTACAAGTCTCAATTCCTCGTCACCATTATTATAACTCGCTCCCAGCAGTTATAATATTAGGTCTTGCTTAAGCTACTTGTGATGTCACTAGAATTCTCTGGCTCAAACAGACTTCTGACTCACTTAGAGTTCTTTATTTAAGGCATCCTGCCTAGTTCATTTGTGCTGTTAGGGGGGGGGGTCTTATTTACTCTACCAGAGAAAGACAGAGACAGAATTTTCACTTACTGAATTATCCTTTGAGCAACTCATGGTAGAGTAATGGATAGCAGTTTGGATTGAGGAATCAGAGAGCCGAGTTCAAATTCCAGTCGAATCAATTACATTCACTTACATGCTAATACCCTTGGGAAAGGTATGAAGTCTCTTCTTATCCCGCCAACTATGAGCAAATAGCAGGACAGACCAGGTTCTATAGGCTTGGATGGCAACTGCTCTGGGGCAGAAAGAAATGGCAACCTACTGCGGGGGAAAAAAAAAAAAATCTACCTTGTCAGTCACATATCAAAGGATACATAATCACCTAAACGTGCATCACGCATAGTACATAACTGACCAACTCACTCTCCAACCTTGATAGAGACCGAAAGCATCTCCAAGCTCTTGGGGGTGACAAACTATTCTCCACCCTCTCAATTACATGTGGGATGTGGCAAGCTTCTCACTACTTCCATGAAAAGTGCTTGGACAAACTATATTCCCTGGTGCAACCAGTTCAAACCTTCACGACAAGGACACACACACCATGCCACTTACATTGTAGCAAACTATCCACATTCCCTCAGTTTTCTATTTGTGAGAAGCAAGTTCAGCTCGAAGCTTCTTTCAGCAAAACACTGCTCTGTGGAACCGACTTCCAAGAAGATGTTTCCCTGATCACTACAATCTTAACCTGTTGAAGAATAGGGTTAACCATTATCTTCCCATCCTATCTGCACAAACTGCCTCCTAATGTAACCCCCTACATCAAGTGATGGACATCATACTGTACATTGTAACAATGTAGAGCATATTATACACTTTATAAAACTCCAATAATTAATTAACAAACAAAAAAAAAAAAAAAAAAAAAAAAAAAATTAATAGAAAAAAAAAAATGTGGATGAGACTTTAGGCTAACAGAAACTCTTGAAAAAATTTCTAAACATTTTTCTCTAAAAGGCAAGGACAAGAAACAAAAAATCTTTGAAACAAAACATTTTTCCCATACAAATTTATAGCCCTATATTGATGCCAGATAAACAAGATTTTTAACCAAACTGAAAAAAAAAAAAAAATTTAATCAAAATAATCCTTTGGTATTTCCTCTTAAATATTTTGATGATAAAACCGTTTTATTTATTCATTTTGGACACTTTTTTTTTTCCACTGCATATGCTCATTATTTTTGTGAATTTTTGGAACACTTATCAATCCAGTGGACACCTCTTGTCAGTCTTTTGAACAGAGTAGAGGCTAATCCCTTGTTTCCTGTTTAATGTGCATGCATACATGGAAGAATGTGATGTATAAATTTCTATATATCAGAACAATGTCATTCGTTTGCCTAAGTGGAAAAAGTGTAACACGTTTTGTCCTAGAGGACAAAATGTGTTTATTATATATATAATAAACACATCCTCTAGGACAAAACGTGTTACACTTTTTCCACTTAGGCAAACGAATGACATTGTTATGTACTTGTAGCATAGGTGAACCATGGGTTCAAAAGAAAGGAAAAGGTGGGGTCCGTTCTTGGTATTCACTCAGGGATGGAAGCAACACAAGCGAGTCAGCGAAAAACAGACAAGACAGAAACAGGTAAAGAAAAGAACAAAAATTTGTCTAACCAAGGAGAAAAGGATCATAAAAGAACAAAAGGTATGAGCAAGTACATACATACATATATAACAAGATCAAACCAAGAAATAAACTTATCTGTCAGTTGAGTTGATATCTCCACACAGAGTTCTAATTCACCAAAGCGAGAGTCCTTATGCAAAAACAATATTTTGTTGGCCAGTAATTTTCCTGGAGTCCTTTTCTTTCGCGCACAGGCATTCATCGGTCAATGCAGTTTAGTAATAGTCCTTTCATTCTGTAATCAACAGATTTTACAGTTTTCTTTATTCTGATGGGCAGTCCATTTAGAATCAGAACAATTCGCTTGCCGATGTTTATCGGCTGCTGGTCAGACACGAAACTGCCTACTGTTTTAAAGATTTTTGTTGTCCACAAAGTTTGTCACATGGGTTTCTCTTCGTCTCTGACTGGGTATGCAGGAGGATGGGGGTGCAAATCACGATGTGTTTGCATGATGGCCAAAAGATCCAAGCAATCCTCAGTAGGGTCTGATCATGTGATTGCAGCAGAACAGCCTGATGGTCGCATGATTTTGGAACCAGGTCTTTCTTGAGTTGGATTGCTTCAAAGTTCACGGGCCCTTAGCTTGAGGGTGAAAGAGCAGGAAAGACAGAAAGAAGCGGAAGAGAAAAGGAGGGGAAGGCTGATCATAGAACATACAAGTTGAAAACATTGTATTTTATTTATATTTAGCTATTTTTTTAAAATTATAGGTACATCAATATATATATATATATATATATATACACACACACACACACAATCTCAGAGTAAACAAAAGTTTCAATGGATATTATTCAGGTTATAAAGGTGGGGATGTAAGAGTTCCCAGTGCCCAATTTGCTTTATTGTAATAGTGAGGACTGAAAAAAAAAAAAGAAAAAAAAGTGTAATCCGAAATTAAAATTCTGGCCTCATACGTTGCATTCACTTTTGCACTAATAACTAAGAAAATCATGAATTAATCTCTTCTCCCCGAGCCATGCATTAAATAACAAGGCTAACTGGAATCTGGAGAAAGCACCAGAAAAGCACTTCCCTATCCTCCCCCAAAAGTCATAGCAATTCACAGTTAAAGAAAAGAAATCTGTGGCGAGCCATGATTTCCTACATCCTGAAGAAACAAAGCATTAAAAGTAAATTAAAAAAGTGGGGTGGGACTTCTTCACACAACTACTAAGATGTACCCAGAAGTAGTATGACTTGACATCTTGTCAATTAGTCGTTAACTTTGTACCAAGTCAATTTCTCAACACGTGATTTTAGGAAAGACTTTCCTTGTACAACAACCGGTAATTCTCTTCAAAGTGGGCTGACTAAACAAACAAGAATGAGAACATCATCAAAAATAAGCTTAAATTAATTCTAGAATTAGCTCCCATTATACACACGCACACACGGATTAGGATTAGGTAGCAAGAGTTTAATGATGAACCAAGAGAATGCTCACTGACAAAAAAATTATAAATATAAAAAGGTCCTGCCCCTATTTTCTCTCGGTAATATTTTGCTATCCCAATCATTTCCAATACATTTCTACAGTCGATTGATTTATTCATTTTCTACAGCTTATCAACCCTTTGTAGGTTATTTAAATATTTTTAGATTGTAAGAATTTTTTTAAAGATGTTTTAGTGATACAAGTCTTACTAATTAACCCATTAGGTGGGGGAGAAGAGGTGGATTCATATCTAATCAGAATTGGATAAAGAAATTATAAATATATATACAAAGGAGGATCAATTCTATATTACAATCAACATATAAACTGATCCCTCACTTTGTAGCCACAATAGTTTCTATACAGTTATCTTCAGAGAATGTAAATAAATCTAAAAAAGGCATGCCTGTTTAGCTAACCAGTATTTGATTCATTCACTTTCTATGGCTAATCAACTTCTTGTTGGTTATTTAAAGCCAGAAAATATTTTTAGACAGTAAGAATCTTTTTTTTTTTTTTAGATAATTTAGTGATAAATGTCCTACTTATTAACCCATAGCTGATGGGGAGAAGATGCAGATTCATACCTTTCAAGGATATTTTGCATGCAAGTGAATATAACAACGCAACAGGAATTGGAACTCTTCTCTCCAATTAACAAGTCCAAGCCATTATCCACTACATCACCCACACATCAAGGTACTAACCAGGCTTGACATTGCTTAACTTTGGTGATCATATAGGAATTGGTATTTCAAGATCATGTGGTCGCAAACCATTTCTACAGTAGAGTTATCGACAATGGTTTTCTAGAGTAAAACCATTCTCAATACATTTGCATCTTAAATAATAGACCTAATTCATGACTTTTGGTAAAAGAACAAAGTCTGACTGCCAAAATTTGGTAAATGAGGTGAGGCGCTTGCAAATTTAATGTTTATTCAATTCCCACTTCCACCTCTTTCCTTAATTTACTAGAGCAGAAAAATTACAAAAGCTAAGTCAGTAGTGGTAAAGTGTGTGTGTGTGTGTGTGTGTGTGTGTGTAATTTTTTTTTTTTTTTTTCTTTTTCTAAATTAACTTTTGTTCATGTAGCAATGAATGCATGCATGGCTGGGTCAAAGGAATATAAATATTCAACAATCCTCCTTCTAAGAGATACAATTCAGTCCAGCAAGAAAATTTGATCACAAGCTATTTCATCCATGAAGTCATTATACACATAAAGACACTAAGAAAAAAAACAAAAAAGAAAAAAAAAAAACACTAATGTCATTCCATTTTTACCTGATCTTGATAATGGCCAGAGGGACGGTTAAAAGTAGTGTTAAAAGCAAGTAATAAAATTTGTGATATAATAAACAGAGTCAACCAAGCACAAAAACTCATTAATACAGGCAAACCTAGGTGAAGGCATGAGATCAAAAATTTGAATGCAAATTACATTCATTCTCTTGTAAATAAGTTAACTGAAAAATTAAAACAATCCTTTTCTATTCTCTAAACAAATATTTATTATATATTGAATATTTATTGCTACTCTATTACTATTTCTATGACAAAGTGCCATTCTTTAGTTCTAGTTCAGACCTTTACAGGTAGAACATGACATGTTACTTCCATGGAGCCAAATCACCCTCATTTCCTCTATACTTCCATCGAATGGAGGAAGTTCTCCTTTAGCTTTTTACCCCCAACCCGCCTTCAAAAACTGCTACTTTGTAGAACAGACACCTGCATAGATGCTTCCATAAATATGACCACAGTCATCAATGGTTATTTATCTTCCTTATCTTCATAATCTCTGCTTACATTCAGACCACATTCAGTAAACCTCTACCTTGAGTGGCTATCGAGCCTTGTATTGAATGAACTTTGATGTAAAAAAAAAAATAAAAAATAAAAAATAAAAAAAAAATAATACAGAGTTCTTGGCCCAACATCTGCAGATCAACCAAAATTTCACATCCCCTGGGTTAGGGTTAGTTCAGTTGGCAAAAATTATTAAAGCTACTTCATAAAATATATCTGAAAGGAGTGGGGGGAAAAAAAAAATAATAATAATAATAATGAAGCACTAAAGTAGATGAAATATAATTTAAGAAATGTCCTTAATGTCCAAAGTCATTAGATGATGATTAATTTGTGTTCTCCCACCCCAACACAAATTTGTAAGTGGAAGACATGAACAGAAAGTGTTTCAACTGATAGCAATGTGTAATACCAAACATTAAAAAAAAAAAATTGTCATCGTGTTTCTAAAAATAGTGTCAATCCTGATGAAAATATTTTAGCTGTACTTAATAGCTTGCTCATAATATCCCAATGATCTAATTTAACACAGATAATGAGTTTGTGTAAAGTCACCAAAGTTGTTGACAGTGAATAAGAATGAAATCTGAGCTACAAATTAGTAGTTCTAATAACCATTCTCAGCAGAAATGTGTTAACACCATGCATATAACTCAGTGAATTTAATATACATTATAACATGCAAAGGTTGCCATGAAAACTCCAATGGTCTAACCAGCCAGACACTCCGACAAATTAGAGATCCCTAAACTAGAAATAATACCACTTATCCAATATATAGAGGAATGTGAAGGACAAAATGTACCAAACTTTAATATCTTCCCATTCTACTAATGCCCACTGAACAAAGGCACATTAACATTATTTATCAGAAAATTTAAACCAAAACTAAATTCATTAAATAAACCAGAGACACGGTCCTCAAAATAGAGATATTTTCCTTACCATAAGCTACTTATAAGTAAAACAGTTACATGCCTTGATTTTTGTCTTTTATTCTGGGCTTAAGCATCAGTATGTGGAAATCTTGAACATTTACAAACTTTTGAAAAGATAAAGTGAAGCTGGTTAAAGTAAGATTTTTTTTTCTTCTGAAAACCCACATGCAAAACAATTTTAATAATTCTCTGTAAACATACATGTATTATAAATATTATATATAAAAACATTGGTTGTTTTTTCAAACCTTATTTTCTCTATACAGTAAGTTTTTGTCCAGACTAACAATTATTCAGCAATATGAATGCGATTATTGGCGAAATCACTTCGCTAGTAAACATAATTATAAGCATTATACTACTGATAATCCTCTGAATGATGAGATCCTCATATATAAAATGGATATGGTGTATTTTTTTTTTTATATCCATTTTATATATGAGGATCTCATCATTCAGAGGATTATCAGTAGTATAATGCTTATAATTATGTCTACTAGCGAAGTGATTTCGCCAATAATTGCATTCATATTGTTGAATGATTCAAGGTATGATTAACTCTTTGTTATGTAAAATATATGCTGCCTATTATATATATATATATATATATATATATATATATATATATGTGCGTGCGTATGTATGTATGTATGTGCGCCAAACTTTCAGATGTTAGGAACAGTTGCATATGACAACCGATATAGATTGTCCAAAGGCGGAAAAGAAGTTATGTAGGAAATACAAGTTTCATTCACTTTGCAGATTAAATTACAACAGAATTCTTGCAAGCCACTATAATATATTATTATTGCCATATTAAAAAAACCTCATCTTTTCAAACAAGAAGCAAGACAGGCATAAAGGATAGCAATCAGGTTAGACTTCTAAAAGAATGTCAAATGTGGAAGAATTCAGAAAAAAATTGACCCAGATAGATGAATAAAAGGTAGTGCCAAAAAGTTCTTACTGTAACAAGCTCTTTCAAGATTCTTATGTTTGGTCAGATTTTGACAAATGGGTTGGGTCAAGAACTTTTCGATACCACTCTCAAAGATACTACAGTCACAGAATTTTTAGTTTGAAGTCTTATGGACTATTTAGTAAGATTGCCTAGAGAAAAGTTAGTCACTAACAGTAAAAACCAAATCAATATTTTAAAATGGATAACGCCTTGAAAAATAATAAAAGCAAAAAAGACTAGTAAAAATAATGTATTTCCCATCTTACATTGCTTTTTACTAACTTCCTCTGTCCTTGAAATTAGACAAGATTTTCCGGAATTTGAAATAAAAAGTCATTTATTCCAACATTACCCTAAAATGGTAACGGTTTACAAAAAAAATAAAATAAAATAAAAATAAAAAAATATTAATGAACAAAAATCCAGCATTGGAAAACTAACTTTTATATTGTTAATTTTGTGCATGCATGTTTATTTTTGCCAACTGCACACTATAGTAGGGTCAGTTGGGCACCATCTGTGAGAAAAAAGAGCACCATGACGCAATTCACTATGCCAGAAATTAGGGAACAACATGCTGTACTGCTTGGTATTTGCATCGGAAGCACCAATATGAGTATTTCAGAGTGCTTGGGTGTCAATCTGAGGATGGCACAGAGGATTTCGAAAGAGTTGGAGGAGTCTAATGGTCATTATGACGGTATGGTAGCTAGGAAAGCTTACTCTGATGAGAAAAGAACTCCCAAATTTGTTAGTGAGGGTCACAGAATCAACACAGAGGCCTACATCAAGTGCCCTTGAGGAGGTAGTGCGGCCCTGGGTAAAGAGGGTGACTGCTGGAAGATGCTATGTCTGGCAACAGGACTCTGCACCATGCCACACAAGCAGGAGAACCCAGTCATGGCTGTCAATCAATTTCTGTGACTACATCACCCCCATACATCTGGCCACCTAACTCCCCAGACTGCAACCCCCTTGATTATTATGGGTGGGGTGCAGTTGAACGAAAGATCAACAAAACTCCTTGCAAGACCAAAGATAAACTGAAGGCAAGGATTATGGCAGCATTCACCAACTTAAACAAGTAGACCGTCCAGAATAGTTGCAGGAGATTCCAAGGTCATCTGGAGGCCATGGTTAAAGCCAATGGCAATTTTATTAACTAAATTTATTATTTAGTATTTTAAGATATTTTTGTGTGACTTTGGTAAATATCTGTTGAAACAAAATTTTCATAATTTAGACAATTTATCTATTGCACCATTATATATATATATATATATATATATATATATATAAATAAATAAAAAGGCTGCTAGAAAATTTTCAACTTGAACAAGAATGGATTTTAAAAACATAACATTTCCTTTCGACAGTGAAAACAAAAAACAAAAAAAACAAGTTTTTTTTTTCTAAATTGACAAAAGAGAGTTTCAGTGAAATTTCATGATCTCTGCTCCAGAAATTCAATAATTTTCTTTACAATCAAAATTTGAACAGAAGTTTTCTTAAATGGCATCATGTTCTGGTCACAATCTTTTTAACCTGCCTTTGTATATATGCTTCTAATATAAAATTATTACAAGTCATAATTTTTAAATCTAGAAATAATAATTAAAAAAAGAAAAACTCACCAATATTGTATAAAAAGAATTATACATAATCAGTTGGTCAAATGTTGAAACCCATTTTTTTCATACAAGCCTTATGAGCTTCTATCAAGTCTCCACAATTCTCTTCACCTTTTTCAACAATGCTGTAATTAAAAAGGAAATGTCAGTTAGAGATTTATAAAGACAATTAAGGAATTAAAGTAAAACATGCAGTCTGTAAGATACGGTTTATCTGTGGGAAATAAGAACACAGTATAGTACTTGAAAACTAAAATATGGGTGGGGCATGTGCAAACTCACAAGGCCACTATAAAATGGCCAAGAGGGGACGGGGAGACAAAACAAAAAGTGAAGGGAGAGGGGCAATGTTGTGGAGATGAACACACCCCTCCAGGGTATGACTTGGACTCATCCAAATAGCACATATGACACCAAGAATTGTTAACAGAGCCAGCCAGGTGAGAGTTTTATATCCTTATTAAAGAATTCAGTAAGACTACGTTGATTACAAGCGACATATTTCAGGATTGTGTTATCTTCACTCAATGGAATGAAGACATAACAGTGGCAACAAGGATTTGAATTCACACACACAAAAAAAATTTTTCTTCCTACTTAATGATAACTTGTATGAATATAATACAATGGAAGAATTGGAGATAATTATTCAGCAACAGCAAGAATTCCAGACATTATTTTATTACAACAAATACAGCAGCAGCAGATTGAATATAAAGAACAATTAAAGACAATCCTAGAAAAACAAGGAACAGGTAATGCATCAATTTCATTTTCGCCAAGCTCAGTCGTTAACTCAGTGAATTTAATTAGATCCTGAAAGAAAACATTACATTCCTATTATATCTCAGAAGGTATGAGGCCATTTTCAGAGAAGGACATCAAGGATGTTTGGATGAAAAGAAAGTATGTCTTCTATTATGAAAATTGTGCTCTGCTGAATATCTGAATTTCATTTTGCCAAATACTCCAGAAAAAGTGTCATTTAACAAAACAGTGTAGATATTATCAAAAAATTTCTTGTGAAAAGAATTCACTTTTATTTTATACACATTGGCAGAGCATGAACCTTACTAAGGATGAAGATGAAGATTTTGTCACATATGCCAGTAAAGTCAACTGTGAGTGCGAGAAATTTAAACTGGACAAACTATCCCCAGACAGATTTAAATGTCTAATCTTCATTAAAGGTCTAACATCAAGCAATGATGTGGAAACACGATCTCAAATCCTTACAAAACTTGAACAAGATTGAAAGTTAACTATACAAACTTTCGTGGAAGAGTGTAAAAAAAAAAATTGTCAATTTAAAACACGATATGGCGAAAATCAAACAAAATGACATCAGAAGTACTAGTAGTTCAAAAAAAGATAGTAGTATCAAAAGAAAAAATTCTAAATAAAAATACTGCCAAACTTAACCCATGCTGTGGTATGCTTCATTTCAAAAAGGAGTTTCCATTTAAAACCAAAAACTGTTTTAATTGTGGAAAAACAGGTCACAAATGAAGCTACTGCAAGTCGAAAAAGCAAAAGAAATAAACAAATTAACTTGCTGAAAGTAGTCCTACCAGTTAAAAAATTGGGAAGTTCAAATAATAGAAAATTTATGACAGTAAAAAGGAATAACACTACAGTAATACTTCAATTGGACACTGGTAGCAATATTACAATTATTGATGAATAAACTTGGAACAGAATTTGCAAGTCTAACTTCAGAATTTGTTCTTCAAAAAAAGATTACTGCTAAAGAAAATATTTTCTCAGAAGTTCGGAAAATGTACAAAGTCAAAGGTATTTTTGAAATTAAAACAAAATGTGATACCAGTTTTTAATCATAAAAAGAAATATACACTTTGCTGCATTCGAGTCTATTGACAGCAAACTTGATAGGTTAGAAAATTAGAGTTATTGAAAAAAAATAGATTATTCAGAATGGGCCACACTGATGGTTTAGATAAGAAAAATAAGATTCATTTATATGCAGTTTTTTCAACTGGTTTGTTTTGTTTTACAGCATATCAACTTCAATGGGTCATTTAATGCAGACAACTTTTTTTTTCTGATAATATTTTTGTTTTGTTAAAAATCTATTTCTGTCAATATTTTTTTCCTCAAAAATATATAGCTGGTAACAGTATTTTTCCAAAAACACAGATGGTAATAGTATTTTTCAAAAATTTATAGCTTGCGATATCTTTTCAAAAATGTATTGCTGGTAATATTTTTTTTTCCTTCAAAAACTTATTTCTGGTAATAATTTTTTATTTATTCCTCTACAGTTCCATTGAAGTATCTTATGTGTGTTTGTAATCATTGTTTTTCTGTTTGGTTCATTAGATTGCTTTGTGTTTTAAGGTTTGTTTAGGTTTTTCCTTAAGTGTCATACTCTGTGGTATTGTTCTAGAAATCCATGCTTTCTGGTTTTCCTGTTAGTTTGTCTTTGGGGTCTTTGGTTTTGATTTTAGGTTCTTGTGTTTTCCTATTAGTCTTTATATTTTGATTTCAGGTTTTTTGGTTTTTGCTTTCATGTTCTGTTTCCATTTTTTCAAGTATTGTGGATCCATTTTCAGTGCCGTTTGCTTTTTGTCTAGGGAGTGATTTGGATCTTGTGATTTTTTGGAGATGGGGATATGCAGTTTCATTAGTGTTTGGTTCAGAATTTTCTTTGGGTGATTTTTTGGTTTCTTTATTTTTGACTTCACTTGTCTTAGGTTGTTAATTTCTACTCTTTTCTTGGATATTGAGATCTGTTCCGAGTCCAAAGATGAGGGATTTTAGTTCTTCAAGTATAGTTTTTAATTCTCTTATTAAGTTTGGAGTTTCTGAAGGATTACTTGATAGGTTTTCATTGTGTATTTCATTTGTTTTTTGGATTATTATTGCGTATGTGTGTTTTTTATTTGTCACCTCCTTTCGGGCTTCTTGGAAGGTTATGTTTTTCCGATATTTGACTTCTATTATTTCTTTTTCTTGCTTGTATATTTTGCAGTTTTTGGAGTAAGAGGGGTGATTTTCTGAGCAGTTTGGACATTTGGTTTTATTCGGGCAAGCCCTTTCCTCATTATCGGGATCTTTTAAACTGCAATTTCCATATGTTTGGTTGCTTCGACATTGGTCTTTGTGATGTCCAAACTTTTGGCATCTGTAACATTGAAGTGGGTTCGGTATATATTGTTCTATTTTAATTCTCTCCTACCCAATTTCAATTGTTGTTTGTATCTGAGGAGAGTTGAAGGTTAACATGTATGTATTTGTTCGTATTGCTTCTGTTTTTTTTTATTGTAATTCTTTTTACATCTGTGACCCCTTGATTTTTCAGTTCTTTTTTGATTTCTTCTATAGTACATAATGAGAGCTCTCGGTTTTTCAACTGGGTTGAATGACCTGTCTCTTTCCACATGTATATCTGCTACCAACCCCAGAGGATATATTTGCCAATTTAAATGATAGTAATGTTTTTCAAAAATTGACCTGTCCGAGGCATATCTTCAAATCTAAGTGGATGAAGAATACCAGAAATATTTGACTATTAATACACAAAGGACAAGTTTAGAAGATTATCCTTTGGTGTAAAAGTAGCTCCAGGTATTTTCCAGCAAATAATGGATACAGCATTGGCTGGACTAAACGCTACCATCGCTTACATAGATGACATGTTTATTAAGAGTGCCACGGAAATACAGCATGTAAAACTGATTCAGCAAGTATTTCAGAGACGATATGATTATGGTTTTGAACTCTGAAGAGAAATGTTAATTCTTGATGGATAAATTAAATATTTAGGTCAGATAATCAACAAAAAAGAAAAAAGACCAGATGTCACTAGAACAAGTTCCATTAAAGACATGCCTCCCCAATATATTTGGTGACCCTACAATCATTTCTGTGATTAGCAAATTATTATAATATTTGTGTGTCATATGTACAAATTGCAAGCACCAATGAAGAATTTACTTAAGGGTACGAAATGGAATTGGTTGGTAGAATGACATTTGAAGGATTTTGAAGGAATGAAAAAAACTACTAACTTCAGAGTTATCACTGACACATTACGACACAGTTACAGATAATAGTAGCGTCGGACATGAGCAAATACAGCATAGGAGCAGTTATAAGCCATAAATTTGAAGACAGTACAGTGAAAGCAGTCGCCCACGTTTCAATAAGTTTGACAAATATGGAAAAATACTACAGTCAATTTGATAATTTTTACTGTGAAGAAGTTTCACAGAATGATATTAGGAAGAAAATTCATACTGCAAATTGATCATTGTCCATTAATTATATGCGGTCCTAAGAGAGGGATTCCCACACATACTCCAAACAGACTAGTGTTGGGCTACGATTTTAGTGAACTATGATTTCAATATCGAATTCCTATAGTCAAAAAAATTGGGACACACAGATGGTGTGTCCATATTCATAGAAAAGATACTGTGATTACTTTGCTAGAATCTGAAAGCAAAATTAAAAGCCATGTGTGTGTAACACTATTAAAGAATTACTGCTCATGATAGACGATATCAAAATTAATTCTAAAAAGGATATGTTTGTGAGGAACGAGAAGAGTTATCTCCCATAAAGCGAATTTACTTGGCGTGTCAGGTCCTGTTGAAAGATCACGAGATTGACATTAAGAGAAATGGATTATTCTGAAATTCCTATATCGCAGGCAGACATACAAAGGAAAAAATAAAGACTAAGAATTCAAACTAGCTTGAATTGATAAAATTTGGAAGTCTCGTATGCAAATTTTAGTTACCCCCCGATGCAGGCATAAATAGCGAGTCTGGGAGGAAGACGACAGATTGCATTGTTGGCGTATGTGCGTACTAAAGAGACCGAGAGAATAAGAGGTCACTAGCAGCAGCAGCTCAGTTGGTAGACCAGAGGACTGGACAAAAGCAAGCACTTTAATCCATTTCAGTCATCGCAAACGATGGGTGAACTGAATTACCCACAATGTTTATTCAAAAAACTATGAATGATGCTAAGTCGGAATGGAGTAAAAGTAAGATTAAACCTGGTAAGAATAATACAGAAGTTTCTATTTGTGATTGAGTAGTTTTGTACACAGAAAGAATAGTAATTCTGTTATCACTACAAAAAAAAAAAAAAAAAAAGATTTTGAAACAACTATGTAGGACATCTGGAAATAATGAGGATGGAGTCCCTGATGAGAAGCTATGTTTATTGGCCAAAGATGGACAAAGATATTCAAAAATACAGTAAGAAAATGTAATGGTTGTAATTCAGCAGCAAAATCACCACCTACAAATTATCAGGCATGGCTGAGCACTGAAACTGTGGACAAGACTACATATGGACATTGCCGGACCACTAAATGGGTCATACTATTTAATTGTGGTCGACAGTTTCACGAAATGGCATAAACGATCTACTACCACAATAATGATTAAATTCTTAAGCAAACTTTTTTGCAAGTTTGGATTGCCCGACAGTGTGGTGTCTGATAATGGGACTCAATTTACTTCTAGTGTGTTTAAAAATTTCTGCAAAAACTACCCGGTTGAACATTTGACATCTTCAAAAGGGCCTTAAGAAAAGTTAAAGGCTTGGAAGCTGAAGAAATGGCACTACTTGAATTTTTGAGCATATATCAAATGATGTCTAATGAAAATGCCACCATGAAACTGTCACCTGCAGAGCTCATATTTGCTAGAAAAGTTAAATCTATTTTCCACAAATTACTGAAAAAAAAAAAAAAAATTCAACAATTTGAAACTACCAGATCATTTAAGATCGGCAATAAAGTCTTCTTTAAAAACTTTAAGGCCAGAAATAAAAATTGGCAGGAAGGAAAAATTATTCAACACCTTGGTAGTATGATGTAGATTGTTGAAAGTGGACGATTTCAACATCAAAGACATAAATCAATTGAGGTCTAGATATGCACAGAATGACCAACCAGTAGAATTTAATTCAATGGATATACTTTACAATACCTTTGAAGTACATATTCCTAAAACTAATATTGCAATACAATGCCAGGTTAAGTGGAAAGATAATTTGACTGAAACACTGGAAGTGGACACATGTTGAAAAAAAAAAAAAAAAAGTACTAAGTAAAGAAAGTGCATATATATATGCATATATATATATATGCATATATATATATATATATATATATATATATATATAGTGGGGGGGGGGGAGATTGTGGAGATTAACACACCTCTCCAGAATATGACGGACTCATCCAAACAGCATATATTTGGATGCTGAAAATTGTCAGCAGAGCTAGCTGGGAGCAAGTTTTATATCCTTACTACAGAATCCAGTAAGACTACATTGAATCTAAGCGACATTATATTTCATGATTGTGTTATTGTCATTCAATGAAATGAGGACATAACAGACAAGGTCAGTTCTATATGGCATAGGTGGGGGGAGTACTTGAAGATATTCTAGATATAACCTGCCATGAGACTTGCAATCTCCCAAAAATATGGGGTTGGGGTGGGGACATGCCCCCCCCCCACACACACACACACAAATGTGTACCCCAGTGGGTTGGACAAACACTTTCTGATGTGCATCCCCCCTCCCACCAAAAAGATGGAGGAGGGGGTAAATAGAATGCTTAGCAAATATCACTGATTGCTTGCATATTAGTGGTAAAGCAACTGGTTTTGCAGACTTGCCAAGAGTGACTTCAGAGTAGGCAAAGCAACGGTGCCCGATTCTACTGAACTATTGAGAGAAACACTGAAAAGCATAGTTTTGCAAAACTAAAATGCATTGGTACTTAATAAAAGAGCAGCTTTCTTTGAACTGTCTCCATGGTAACTGGCAGCTAAGTTATTTCACAACCGACTGACCTACACTTGCCACTCTAAACGTGGCTTAGATTGCTGTATAAAGAGAGCATGTATTCAAAATTAATGCAGCAGTAGCATAAATATAACTCAAAGAGGTGTTTATCATAATGTTATTGTGAAGCAAGCTCACATATCACAAAAATTTTGCGGTGATTTCAATCCTCCCTAGGGGCTTCACTTTCATTTGTTAAAATCTGCACTGGCTGACTTGCTCATTTGGCCCACAAAACTATGTGTATCAAATAAAATTAGACCAGTTTCCAGCAATATGCACATTAGAGAGGGAGACAATGTGCAAAATAAATGCAATTAAAAGCTGGAAACAAAGAAATAATCCATTGAAATAGATAATATTTTGCCTCAAATCAATGAAAAAGCCAAGAAAATAACTGGCAATTTCCCCAATGGTGCCAATCTCAAAATCAAAGAACTAGATTTAGTTCCAATTTATTTCGATCAAAGCAACTTTTGTATCTACTACAAAAGCACAAAGACTCTTTGAAGCATTACAAGTATGAACATAATGGCAAATTAAGGAAAAAGTGCTTCATTTTAATGCAGACAGTTGACAACCCAATACGAGAGTGTGCTGAAAAGATCTCAGCCTGAACCACTTCCCATAACCTAACCAAATAATTTTTTTTCAAAATCTCTTCTTGGTTAGGCAAAGAACTTTAGCATCCCTTTGAAGTTTGTTTTTTTTTGTTTTTTTTCCACAGGCAGAACTGCAGACCATAGTTGGCAAGAATGTCCTACATTTTGACAAAATCAGGAATGAGGAGCAAAGAAATTTAATTTTATGTTCACATTTGTGATTCATTTATTGTTTTACCTTTTTAAAAGGTTTTTATTTTATCTTTAGCACACTGCATTATTAATATTACTTCTACTTTCCACTGCATTCTTTTTCAAGCCTTCTCAATTGCAGTAACCTTATTGTTAATTTCACTGAAAGTTTTCTGTTGCCATAGCAGGATATGACAACGCGACAATGAGATTCAAACCAATTCAAATTCAGGGATCAGAGTCAGCATCAGTGGCAGGATAAACTTTTTGTATAGCAAGTGAAGTCACAGAGTGATAAATTTGCTCAATTTAGAATCGCTTTTGTGTCGAGTTAAAAACCTATTTTTTAAATTCAATTTGTCCACTGACTGCAATGTATCTGATTCATAAATAAATTAGACTGTCATCTTTGAATGCAATGATAATGTTTTGTTTTATGGGGGAGGAAGGGTACAAAAACTAAAATATGGGGGGGGCACCCTTACCATCACCTAAAGTGATGTTAAGCACAGCAATATGCAGAGAGTACAAGACTGGCTCAATTTTAGTTATTACATTTACTGATAAATTTATTTTTTTCACTGAGGTGGGGAAACACTTGCGCTTGATTTATCACTCATGGTGAAAGATAAATAGAATTAATTTTGTCTTATTGTCAAGAAATGTATTAAATGGTTTTATTAATGCTAATTGAGCCGACATTTTCATCAATTCAAATCTTAATTGATTAATCAGAAAAATAAAAAAAATAAAAGATAATCAGAGGGACAGATACTTTTGCATACAAATGTACATGCCTACCAGAGTTTGGTTTTGGAGGGGGAGGATGAAAGAAACTGGGGTCCCAAGTAACAAAAATGCTAAACATGATCCATCAGTGTGGTGAAGTGGAATTCAGAAATGAGTAAGAAATAAGACAAGAAATTTTATAGAGAGTGGATATCCTGGCTCATAGGTCAGTCAAAATCTATCTGCAGGCCATTAGCTTACCTAACAGTGCTTTAAAATTATCAAACAAAATGATAGAAAGCCACTTGGTCTTGTTAGTTAAAAAGTCAAATTTAAAATTCTGAAGATTAACACAAAAGGCTGTAAAAATGGTCATGTGTCAGTAGTGTAAATAGATATCTAAGTAGAAAATTAAAATTACCATGCCAAGTTGAAATTTTGGTCAAGAATGAGGTGTTCACTTTTGTACAAATGCCACTGAGAAAGGTAGAAACCCATCTCTTCTTCCTCCAGCTATGGGTTAAATAGAAAAAACTAGGCTCTCTAGCCTTGGATAGCAACCAATTCACAGGTTAGAATTCAGTTTGCCTTTTAAAAGTAAAAACAACAAAAAAAAAAAATTAAAATTCCAAATCATGGAGAAGGCAACAGTAAGCCATTCCACTATGATTATTCACAGATAAAAATGTAAAGGAATCTGTAAAGATCCCTAATTACCTACATCTTGAAGGGACAAGGAAATAAAAGAAAAGACAAAATTCTATATTATAATTCTTGCCAATGGTATTTTAATTTATTTATTTATTCCTGACAATTTCATAGCCATCATAAATTATTTGTGGTATTTTTATCCAAAAGTTTTTCTCCACTTATGTGTACAAATGGTTTTAGAGAGAGGAAAAGAAAAAAAAGAAAAAGAAAACCTCAACTGCCTATCTAAGTCTGGCTTTAAAGTAAAAGTAACATGTATTTTTGTACACATCTCATAGTTTGTGTAATCAAATTTAGCCCAACTAAATGACATACAAACTGTGACATCATGATGACTCTAGCCAAGAACAAACAACAGCCAATCAGAATAAAGCACGGGTGGAGAAAGAAATGATAAAACAAAAATAACTATCATTTCTCCACACCATCAAAGTCAAAAAGTTTTGTGCCAGATGTTTATTAAAAAGGAAAGGTAGCATTGACTTCCATTCCAATAGCAATTTATATTTGATTTTAAAGTAGGAAAAAAAAAAAAAAAAATTAATACGCCTTTCAAGGCAGATTTGAAAATGATCTTTTACAAATTCCTACAGCGTTCATTCTTTAAGAGATGTATAGTAGAAAGAATGTACATGGTAATTTTAAGTGACCTCTTCCTGTGGAGTGGCGGGTGGGATACAATTAAGTACATGTCAGTTATGGGAATCAAACGGGATTTCTGGATAAAAATGAAACCTGTCAAAAAGTAACACAAAGAAGAGAAGTTGTATGAAGATAAGTAAACATTTCTAAACCTTTTTTCCCCTTTTAATAAAATACAGATTTTTGGCACAACTTAGAAAAGTCCTATTGCCATACCACGAAAGAAAATAATTTCTAATGAAAGCAGCACTCATTATCCACAGGGATTTACATAAAGATAGGATGGAAAGGTCTTAGCCGGGTGGGGGGTCATGTAAAAATTAAGGGGGGGGGGGTACTGTTGTTGACCTATGACAGTTCACAGACTACAGCACATGTTTTTTGTTGTTTTATTCAAAATAGTACTTTCACAAAATACAGTTAATTCATCCTTAAATTTACTTTGAAACTCATTTCTCAGACAATTCACATTTGCAGAGATTTTTAAACTTGTTTATATATTTTAATCTATAATAGCAGTTCTATGATTGACACGTCAACATGAGAATTTTGGGGGAAAAAAAAAAAAAAAAAAAAAAAAAAAAACTTTACAGATTTATTTTTTTCCATATGAATTCACTTTAGGCCATTATCTTTCAAATAAAACCAAAATTTAACTTCAAAGATATTTCAATTATTTTAGATGTATTTAAAGTTTTTTTTATCATATTATGGCAGTATCTACTAATATCAGACGAACAACAAAATACTCAATTCATACTACCTTCCTCATAATCCCAGAATTAATGTAGAAAAAAAATATAAAGCATTGTTGAATCCTCAGTTGAATATCACTTTTTCCTAAATAATGTTTACCAAATATTTTCAGATTTGACTGATACTTTTAGAAGGGCCCAGCCAAGCCTGATGGTTATTATTTAATAGAATATACTCAAAGCCCAGGAGAGTGACCATCCCCAACAAACAAAACCTCTCCATCAGTAAAGGGCTAACCTAGCACCTGAAGTGTCCACCACCACAAAATAAAAGAGGGGCAAGAGCTAAGAGAGTTTGAGTAACTTTTGTCCTTGGACCATGTATGCACGAGCTCCCACTTTAAACCTGACCCTGGGTCAATGAAAATTGAAAGAAAACCATCTACTTAAAGAGATGAAACCAAAGAAAATAAATAGGACCCGGTGTATCTCGACAGGCATGAAGTATTCATAAAATAAATATTTTTGCAGATAAGTAATAGTTCCATGCCTAAGACTATGCGCAAAAAAAAATAAAAAATAACAAAAATAAAACCCACATGATAGTTATTTATCAATATTTCTAAGCATCAGAACCAAAATATAAATTACCTTTCCTTTCCATTAAAAAAAAAAAAAAGTCATTTTTCTATTACTTCGCCCTAAAAAAATGAAAAAAACCTGTCAACTTTTAAAAAAACGACACGCTAGAAATAAATGAACGACCAAAAAATTACTCGTCAGACTTGCACGCACTAGAACAAAGATGGGACATAGAGAAAAGAAACAAAAATAAGTTAAAAATTGTTTAAAGAAGAAAAAAAATTGGCTGGTAGCAGTAATATTTTAGAACCTTTGAGAAAAGCAAAACTTCCACCCCCACTATTTAAGTACCTTCGCCTTGATGTATATTAAATATTGAAAACCATAAACAAACATGAATGTGTGTGTGTGTGTGTATATATATATATATATATATATATCATACATTGAATCAATTAGCAATATTAATGCTAATTGATTCAATGTATGATTATCTCTTTTTTTTAATATAAAATATATGCTGCCTAATATGTTTATGAAAACAATTGATCTGTAGTACAAAATTCTGGAGAAAAAAAAACAAAAAAAAAACTACTAAGACATCACTATTAATTGAACTAAGTCCATGTCACATTAACTGGAAAACACTTACAAAAGAATTTGTGGATTTACCAAATTACAAAATTCATATAAAAAATTCTCACTTGAAATATTTGAACATTAGCGTTGTGACTTGCACGTTCCAATATTATATAACCATTAATAACTCATTCTTAAAAAAACATCTTTCGGTCTACAACACTTATTTCGTCTTAGAGTTTTGATTTTAAAGGAAAAAATTACAGCCTGACGATGAAGACATGAAGTCGTTGGAAGTACTTGCTGGTTTAAAAAAAAAAAAAAAAAAATACACCAGATCCATCTGACAACAAATATACATAAGGATTGCATCATTCAGTGTATTGTTAGTAGTTTAATGCTTATATTAAGTCTGTTAGCGAAGAGATTTCACCATTAATTGCATTAATATTGCTAATTGATTCAATGTATGATTATCTCTTTATAATTATATATAGCTGGCCACTCGTATTTGAGGATACCCATCTACTAGAGCAGCTGCAAATCCCCATTGCAGATGCCTGCTCAGGAACATTGTGTTTATTCAACACCTACAGAGCCCACCTGTGGTTTAGATTTCAAGTATGCTGAGCAGACCATATTTTACAGTTTCTGGGAAAGAACGTGTTATCTAGAGTGATCAACAATTTGAATAAGGCTGATAATGATGACTTGTGATTTTGTGCTAGCGAAATTATTGTCCCCCCCCCCAACCAAGGGTTCCATCTACCCAATTTCATTCACAAAGCTTGGGTCAACCCATGGTGGGATTGCGCCCCCCCCCTCCAGTCTGGGATCTCATGGTCAGAATGTGAACATTCTAACCACTCAGCTACATACCCACAATTTTTTTTTTACACACACACACAGTAGTTTAATCAAAAGGTTTGTTTTTTGCCATAAAATTTTTAGTAAAATATAAATCTTTGCTTAAATAAGAATAGACAATGACCTTTATGCCTAAAAGAAAAAAGAAAGTCAATGTGACATTTCAATGTCTATATTTTGCATGTTATACGAATAAAACAACTACTTTTATTTATTTTAATTAAAGACTTCTTTCCCCCTCCTAAATATTGATATTTGTAGGTCATGGTAATCATGCTAAATTAAATGAAAGCCAAGTATTTCCACAAAATGGTTTAAACCAAACATACTTGGTTGCACAATAATGGATAGAAATTTGATTTTGTGCCAAATATCATTTGGCTATATCAAAAATAAAAATAGAAATAAAAATGAATTAGCAACCATGTTCTTTCACGCTCTTTGATGTTACCATAATTGGAACTGAATAAAAGCTTTTATTTATAACTAAATAAGAACAGAACCAACAAACATGCCAAAATCAGTTAATGTCCAATGAAAAAAAAAAAAAAAAAAAAAAAAAGTCTTGCAGACATTGGCAAATATTGGATCAATAATCGATCAATTCTGTGCTGGACAAGTGAAAGGAGCTTTGGAGTTCATGCTTCTGCAAGAAAAGCAGTTTATTTTATTTTATTTTATTTTTTTTTTTTTAAGTGCTCAAAAGATGATTTATCAAGAAGAAAAAGACTTCTCCAAAATTGGATTCTACCTTGCTAATCTTTGTACAGATTACAATACAGAGTAAATTATGGTTTCCACAATATATGCATCATATTGTAAAACAGGTTAAATAAATAAAGGACACATGAAGTTTCAACAACAAGTCAATGATTAATAGTGCCATATAGTGAAACTTGCTCACCAACAGTAAATTGTGTAGTTACCCAAAATTGTTTTCAATAGTCAAATCTTATTTTCTCTTTTACATTCAGAATAATGTTCTCATCTTTTTTGTTACTGTTATGGCATTCCCCAACTCATCACCCATCTCTCTAACAATATGTGAACTCTCCCACTCTTTTTGCTGAATGCAAAGACAATTAGGTCAAACTGATAAACATGGCAACAGATGAAGGCCAAAATTTAAAAGATTCTCAAATTGTCTCAGATTGACAAATTATGTGACCAGCTACGGACGATCGAGTGGGAAAGATCGACAGAACTTAGATTGGTGACAAATCTCAAGGAAGTGTAGTGTACATTAAATTCTTATGTGAATTGACTTTCCAAATTGAAGAGAAGGAATGACAACCCCCAACTCACATGAAACTTACTTCAACAGAAATGAGCATTGCATGGACAATTTCTCTTTCACTTGTTAAAGTCAAGCAAGAGAGATCACATGATGAGATGAACTTCAATTTAACTTAATACTATGCAGCTTACATTGAGGGCATAAGTGAATGGCAAAATGTAACAGTCACCCAAGAAACACATGTGATATACTTATTTGGAGGAAGGATCCTAAACATGAATTTTGCACAGCTAAACCTACAACTTACACAGCATTGAATTTTCATAACCAAATGTATGATTTCTTCAGTGCCAAAATTAAATGACCAGATAATACATGCAACATTGAAGTAAGAAGAATAGATCTAAGGACACTGTTACTTGAACAAACGAACTGGTCTTAAATTAAAAAGGGACAAAGAGAATCATATGAGAGAGAGAGAAAAAGGAAAAGAGAAAACCTTAAAAGAGAAACTTAAGCTAGTTGCAACTTTTACCCTCATAAAATAACACATGCATCTTTTCCACACAAATGTATAGCACCCATTTTTCCATGCATTCTAAATGTTTTTATGCATTGTCTAGTTGTAATTAAATCTTGTTAATTTATATATTGGTTTGTCATTGGTCAATGTTGGCTATCATTCTGAAATCGTGTATTTGACCCTGAACTGAATCCTTCCACTGTGGAGTGGTAAACCTGGGCATCTTTTAAATAACAAGGAGTTTTTTTTCATTTTTTCTTTTTAAAATTTGTGTTGCAGTAATTGGCCCCTAACATTACCATCACATTTCAGCTATTGTACCCGCCTGCCTTCTTCAGAAGTGTCAATTCAAGTAATCATCAGAGAGATTTTTTTTTTTTTTTTTTTTTTTAAAAATCTAAAGAGTAATTCCACTGTCTATGCCTAATAATATATTATCCTTAGTTGATTACACCTTTCAGCTTCCTCACCCACAGATTGAACTCACAATTACCATGTGACCAAATTCACTAACCAATCCTTTAATCATTCATGGCTGAAGCTAAAACTTCAAGCCTTAAACCTAATGTTCTTGCCTGCTCTACTGCAACCTTGCTGTTAAGCTTGACTTCCTCTGCTGCTTTTTTATATTACTTTTACCATTGCACTCTGGTTATAAATAAAAAAAAAAAAAAAAAAAAAAAAAAAATCATCCCAGAAATTCAGAGTAAAATCTGTAAAAAGTTAATTAACAAAAAAAAAAAAAAAAAAAAAAAAAAAAGAAATCTTTCTATATCCAAAAATGAAAGCTACTTAGAATGCATCAGATTTCATTAAATTTGTTTGTTCAAAAGCTGACTTTTCTAGTCATTGGCAGTCTTAACATAACAAATACCACTGTTAAAGTTATTTTCTATTGCAAAAGAAGTTTCTGACATTAAGAATCATTTTATTAGATGAGTACTGAATTAAGTTTTATAAAAAGGCATTCGGAGAAATGAGTTCTCCCAACACACACAATATTGAGGAGTTCCTGCTATCAACAGTAGTAAATCTTTTTAAATTCCTATTACTTGGACAGATTAAAGAATTTAACTTTTGGAGAGGAGTGATATGCCAAGTAGTAAGCCACTGTGTCAGGCTAATGAAAAATAGGTTCATTTTGTTAGGATAACTGCAAGAGTAGATGGAGAAGTGGATTCCTACCTTTTCCAAGAGTATTAGTGTAAAGCAAAATACTAAAAAAGGCATGGTACAACATAAAAATACAAGTCATTTGAATTTAAAAAAACTTCAATTCCTTGCCAAGTCTGAGAGGGAAAAAAAAAAAAAAAAAAAAAAAATCAAATGCAAGGCACACATAAAATAATTAGAAAAAAAAGAAATTGTTTTATTTTTATTGAACAAATGATCAATTTAGGGAAAAAAAGTTATTAAATAAAGTCAGCCTCAGAAATGAGTGCAGGACCCTGTGAATGCAATGCAAACTAATTTTAATTAATTTTAATGTAAGAAAATGCACTCCTACTAGTTGGCTCCCTGTGAACTTG
The DNA here is from genome assembly GCA_964036315.1 of Acanthosepion esculentum. Lineage (NCBI taxonomy): Eukaryota > Metazoa > Mollusca > Cephalopoda > Sepiida > Sepiidae > Acanthosepion > Acanthosepion esculentum. Next base: position 67,153,404 of record OZ038515.1, on the reverse strand, counting down.
ATGGCCTTCCCTATTCATAATACACTGGTGATAGGCCTGCTTCTGGCCCACAGTACCTACTCCTCAGCACATAATGCTCCTTTCGCATGCTAGAGTTTGATACTCCTGCCCTAAACATAGTAGTGTAAAGATGAATTCAATCAGAAGCTAAAAGGCTATGTGTTGGACATAACAAATGTTCAACTAACCATTCCTAACATGAACTATGTCAGAAGGAATAATGGTTCTGAAGAATCACCTTTTTCATCCAAAGCTTGACCTCTGTATCCAGAACCTTGAGGGAGGCAAGTGGTATTAATCCAGAGTTTATACAGGAAGGAGTCACATGGATCCTAATTGTTGACAATACTCAAACACAGACTGTAGGATTTGCAGAGGGCTACCTGTTTTTCCACTTAGCCAATTTCAAGAAACCACTCTGATTGGTGGCTAGTGCCACGAACATGATGCCCATTATCACTTCCTGTATGAAACTGGAAGCTATGTTAATGCCCTTAATACATATTAAGAAGAAATTGGAAACTTAAAATGAGGCGCATAGCTCATGTTAGTTTCCCATTTATGGCCTGTTAAGATTATTCTCAAATATGTTGTGCATAGTTCATTTTTCATGGCTAGTTTTAGATAGCCACTTTTTTTTTTTTAGATTTATTATGAATCTTGAAAAATAAATTTTTAAACAAAGTGAAATTGAAAACTTTTTCCATGCTATAATAATTAAAAGTCAGTAACACATGTGAGAAATCATCTAACTTTGATCCCAATGTTCAAAAAAAAAAAAAAATTGGACATACATTCTCAAAAGCTACAATTAGAAATAAAATTTAAATGTTTTCTTTAAAATGAAAAAACTTATTAATTCCGTACGATTTTAAAAACAAAATGATGAATTTTACTGAATTGAAGTTTTATCGTTTTTGTTTAAGTTAAATAGCAGTTCGTTGTCATTTAACGAAAAAAAAAAAAAAAAAAAAAAAAAAAATCGATTTCCCTTGGAAAGACAAATAAATGAATATGACATAAGGAGACAATATTTAAAAGTAAAACTTATTAAAAGTCAAGAAAGTTTTCATTTATTACACTTTCGAGACGCTCCGCCATTTTTAGAGTTTTTATATATTATATAATATTACATAATTATATATTTTAAAAATCATAAATTTTTTTTTTTTAATTATCCCGAATGGTCACAACTGCAGGAAGTTATCACATTTGGAGAAAATTGGAGAGGAGATGGGGGTTTGGTTAAAGTAAATTTGGAGTGGGGACAAAATAAGTTCTAAAGAAAACTTTAGAAAACACGACCTAAAAAAAAAAGACTTTTTTTAAAAAGTTTGTTCTTGGTTTCTTTTGTTTTATTATTAAAACCGGTCATAGCGCCGACAAAAATGACAACCAACACGGTAACCGAAAACGTGAATGTTTTTAAAACTAAGAACAATTTCTTCATACAAGTCCCCCTTCAAGAAAACATTTTGAAACATTGTTTGCTCACCTCAAAAAGTACCAAATGATTATTTAAGACAATAGGAATCTAATTACAATTAGCTTAATGCGGAAAAAATATAAGAAGTGCAGTGTCGAATAACATTAACAATGTCATTTATTTAAACCGAGAAATAAGTCTCAAAATTAAGAGCGTGCACCTGGAGGGGGGGGGGGGCTCAAAAACAGAAAGTCGTAATTATGTGTGAACAGGTATGAAATTGTTAATTGAAAAACTTTTTTTCCACGGAAAAGAAAGGGTTATCAAGTTTGGCAGTTAGAAACAAACAAGTAATGTAAATGAAACGTCTGCAATAAGAAATAAATATCAAACAACAATTAAAAAATAAATAACTTTTTTTTTTTTTTAACGAGATCGAAAAAAAAAAAAAAAAAAAAAAAAAAAGGACAATGTCGACACTAGTAAAAAGTAAAAAAACTGTGATAAGTTTTTCTTTTTTTTTTTTTTTCCTGACAAACTTTGTTCGTTTGACTGGTGAAGTAGTTTTTTGTTTTGGCTTTATTTTTGGAAATTAGAAAAAGAAAAAAAAAACAAAAACAAAAAAAACTTTTAGCCTGAAATTGAATGTGAAGACGAAGTTTTTGTTTTTTTTTTTAAGTAAAAAATAAAAAACGAAAAAGAAAGCAAAACTAAAATTCAAAGCTGTAGTGTAGTTAGTGTAGTAAAAAAAAAAAAAAAAAGTTTTCTAAATCTATTTAAAAATTATAAAAAAAAAAAAAAAAGAAGCCGAGAAAACAAAAATATAATAACAGGTAAAAAGCAAATTTAAGCAAACTGATTTGAAAAGGGTTTTAAAACTATTTTATTTTGATAAAGATTTTCCTGAAAGATGGAAAAAGGCAAGGTTCTCTAACACATGGCAAAACTGGAAGTAGAAGCATGGTCGAATGTTTATAGCCAAGGTAACTAACGGTGTTACACAAGTACTGAAAATAGAAAATTGATCGTGTAAAAGTATCTATAATTAATACTAATAGTATTATTCAACTAGTGTCGTTTTATTATTTTTCTTTCTTACTTACCAAGCGTCTCGGGCTTTTTTAGTTTCCGGACAGGCACAACATGCTTTTGGTTTGCCTTCTTTACCGGCAGCAGCAGTTACTTCAGCAGGTTTTTCATCAGCCATTTCTGTGGGTGCTTTTATTATTTTAGAAAAATCTTTTAAATTAAAACGTTGAGTGAATGTTGATACTTTTTTTTCTTTCACTCTCTACTTGTTTAGAGAGTTGTGCTGCTGTGACGACGAAAACCGCTTGCAAACGATGCCTTCTCGTCCTTCGTTCTTCACCTTCGTTTAGTGAAGGTGATAACCGTCAGAGGGCGCAAGTGACAACCAACTCGAGCTGTCTGCTTGATAACAAGTGCATTTCTATTTGATGCCGTTTTTAAAAAATGTATCGCTTACTACTTCTTTCTTGTTTTGAAACTTATTATTCCTAAGAAACCGTTTATAAAAAAATAAATCTAATTACATCTGTAAATTTTAAATAATAAATCTCTTTTTAACTTATTAAGCCTCCGTTAAGTAGTGTATGGGTTTTTTTTTTCAAACAACCACATGATTTTTTTTTTAAATTATTAAAATTTTAATTTTTTTAAAAAATCATTTTAGTTCTTGTTATTGTCTTGAGTGTCCTTTCTGTTTTGTTTATGATAAAAAAATTAAAAATGAATTTGTTTTAAAAATTCAAATATGTAAAAATAAAAAATACTTTCATATTTTTAAGCTCAGTCTTAAGTTGTAATTCACGCAATTTAAGACTAAAACCAGAAACTCCTTGTCATTTTGACAGAGGTATTCCGAAATCTACTGTTTTGACTAATCATAAAAATTTGATTTACCACTTTTTAAAACTAATTGTTCACCTAATACAAGAGCCACTCAGAACATTTGCCATGGAAATATCGACCATTTTTGTTAATCATAGACCATAATAGTTTGCTGATAAGAAAGGAAAACGATTTTGTTAAGAGTTCAAACATCCCACTTTACAAACGGAGGTTTAAACGAACTTTCAAAACTCAGATTTTCATCATGACTATAATGATCTGTTAAAATAACATTCATGATTTTAATTAATAAATTGCAATTTTTCTTCGCCAATAACACTCCGAATGCAATGAAATCTGTCATTAACTTTATTGTACAATATACGAGGTCTGAACAAAAAGTATCGAGACTGGTACTATGAAAAGAAAACCACAATGCATATCAATTTGGCATTTAATCTTCTCCAAAGTAGGCCCTTTCTGAAACCGCACGCTTTATCCAGCGTTGTTTCCATTGACCGCTGGGGGTAAAATGTGAAGAGATATCTCTGGGTTAAGATTTCCTGCTTGTCGGTCCAGCTACATAGGAATGTTGGACTTTAATGAAGTCCAAAGAAGACAAAAAAAACAAACAAGACCGATATACATGTGTAAACAAATATATATTATGGGTAAACAAATATATTAATACACGAAGACATGAAAAGTTACATAGTGTTTGTATGGAGAAGTTATGTGTGTGCGTTGTTGAGTGTCCGTACGTACGTGTATTGTCCTTGGCGTATTCCCAGAATATGGGAGACGCTGTATCTGTGAGATGTCACATATTGGCCTAAGTGAAAAAGAGAGAGTTTTTTTTACCTCGCCTCCGCGCGAGGTAGCGGCCCAAGGCCTGAGTCGAAAAAGAGATTTTACCTCATCTCCACGCGAAATGGCCGCCCAAGGCCTAAGTCGGAAAAGAGAAAGAGAGAGAAAGGTCAGCCAGTATTTATAATCGTGGGAGAGAGACCCCTGTTGAAGGATTAAGGAAATGAGGAGGAGCTAACTCCGACAGATGGAAGCATTCCTGAAACTCTTTTGTTGGGGATACCGAACAGCTGCCTCGTCGGATTATTTTTGATTTCCTCGACGTCTTGAAATTTTGGAACCGTGTCCCTTTCAAGTGGGATTAGATTTTTGAAGAGGAAAGGGGGTCGCAAGAGGCGACATCTGGAGGATATTATCGGAGTTAGCTCCTCCTCATTTCCTTAATCCTTCAACAGGGGTCTCTCTCTCCTGACTATAAATACTGGCTGACCCCCCCCTTCTCTCTCTCTCTCTCTCTCTCCCTCTCTCTCTCTCTCTCTCTCTCTTTCGACTCAAGCCTTGGGCCGCTACCTCGCGCGGAGGTGAGGTAAAATCTGTCTCTTTTTCACTTAGGCCAATATGTGACCTCTCACAGATACAGCGTTTCCCAAATTCTGGGAACGCGCTAAGAACAATACACGTACGTACGAACACTTGCAACACACACACATAATTTCTCCATACAAACACTATGTAACTTTTCATGTCTTTGTGTATTAATATATATTTGTTTACCCATATATATCGGTCTTGTTTGTCTTCTTTGGACTTAATGTCCGACATTCTCATGCAGCTGGACCGGCCAGCAGGAAATTTTAACCTTCTGATATCTCTTCACATCTTCACCCTCAGGGTCCGCTACAATATGGTGTTTGTCGAACCTAGAGAATGATGTCTTGGCAAAAACTGCTGCACAAACCGTGGTCACTGATGGAACGTCTGTGGTGTTATAAGACAACCACACTCTAAACACCTTCCTTCCGAGCACTGCTATAAACAACGAAACTGGACGAGAACGTTATAACTTAATGTGTATACGCGGCAAAGTTCAGTCTGTTCCAAGTGGCTTCACCCTGCGTATTTTAGCTCCGTCACCAATACTTTTTGGTCACCGTATTTACCATATATTGACCTATCATCTATAAAATGTGGAAAACAACCCTTTTGTACTTTACCATTACCTACGAGCAAAAAGGGGGCACGGTGGAGTAATGGATAGCGGCTCGGGTTGAGGAATCGGAGAGCCGAGTTCGAATTCCAGCAAAATTCATTACATTCACTTACGTGCTAATACCCTTGGGAAAGGTATGAATCCTCTTCTTCTCCCCTCCAGTAAATAGCAGGACAGATCGGGTTCTATAGCCTTGGATGGCAACTGGTCTACCACAGAAAGAAATGGTAAACTACTGCAGGAAAAAATCTGCCTCGTCAGTCAAGTCATGTGTCGAAAGATACATGATCGCCTAAGCGTGTATTACGCATGGCATTTAACTGACTGGCGAGCAAGAACATTATCAACCAATGTTTGGACGCGACTTTTTTATAAGCTTTGTTTCTTAGCCTGATTATGGTGTCTGACTCAGGGCAATTAAAAAGAATTTTCTGACAAAATGACTGAGAAGAAAACTCATCCTATGGATTTTTTTCTATCAATCAGAACAAAGTTTAAAACTTGCGATAATTTGAAAAGATAGCTTTATAGGAAATAAACCCCATTTACAACTCAATTACATACCCACGTACATACCATATTAAAACACACCCAAACTTTATTTTCTACCCAATAACAGACAATATTTATAAACATGACAAAAAGACTCCACAATGCGACATACACCATTTAAATGAAAGTGTCTGTTGGTTAGAAATTAATATCACCATGTGAAATATTTGACTAATCCGAGAACACTAAAACCCTATTTTTCTTGAGCTTACTTTCAAGAAAAAGATTCTCATAAAACCCCACAGATTTCGACTTTCAAGAGCAGAGATGCGACCGTCTCCACGCCGTTCGAGCACAAGAGAAAACCTGGCTACTCGGCTTTTTTCTTTCCTCGCAGCGCGTGCTGAAAGAAATATATTTCGGTGACTTCAAAGTGAATCAACTACAAAACAACAGGAGAGGCGATCAGTTAATCTTCGCTGACAATCATGCGTCGGCAACTTCAAATTAATCATCTCCAACAACAACAACAGCAACAAAGATGATAAAAGTCTTTATTCAACTCCAGCCATTTTTAAAAAAAATTTTTTTTTGTAAATCAGTGTAAAGTGTTTGGAATTCGTACGTTCAGATTTTTAATATAATACAACCTAAACGACTGGATTATCTACAGTTACGTTAGCTTGCCGGCGCAAATATAAGCAATGTCATTTCCGCCTCGTCAGAGCAGATACTCAGTATACGTGGGCTCAAGCATTTCAATTAGCATTTTCAGCCAAAAGCGAGAAGATGACGTTAGACTCCGAGATACCACGTAGCCAACCAACGATTCCAGGCAACATACAATACTTAAACAGTTTTAGACATGTGAAACAAAACCACCAAGTTTTCCCCGATTATAATTTTTCGAAGTTGTACCAACTTCAACAAATTTACTATACAGACTTTCATTCGGCACTCTTCATTAATAAAACAGGCGATTCCGCTGTTATGCTGACCTATCGACTCCAGTATGACTCCAATAACTATCTAACTCCTGTTATTCTCTGCCTTAACAAGAGCCTGATCAGGCCGATAATAGGTTACTGCTGCTATATATGGGCAGGTGCTGCCCAGTCCTCATTTTCTAGTCTCGATAGAGTTCAAAAACGTTTACACGACCTTGTGGGTAATGGATTGTTTTCCATCTTGCAACCACTTTCCCCATAAAAATGTTGCAAGCCTCTTGCTACTCTACCCTTCACAGTTAAGACCCGCCACACCACGCCTATTGTAGTGAACTACCCTCATTCCCTTCGTATTGAATTGGTGAGATGGAAGTTCCACTCGAACAGCTTCTTCCCCCGGACAGTGACTTTTTGAAACTGACCCTCAAGAGGATGATTCATACATTTTTAACTTGTTGAAGTCTAGTGTTAACCGTTATCTTCCCCACATATCCTCATAAACAGTGCATCTTACCTCTTACTTTGTAACCCTCTACTAGAAGTGGCTCTTGGGCCTTGTACATAGTGAAAATTATTGCAAAGAAATATATAGCTTAATATTCTAATATAGTCTATATATTATTCTTATATTTAAAAAAAAAAAATTTATCATTGCCCCCTCTCCTTCTTACGCATATATAGTCGCATCAAAGAAAGCTTCATTTTCGTCTGTTGTCCTGGGTATGACGATAGACTACATCCGGCAGCAATACCTCTGATTGGAACCAACTGACAACTTACCAAAAGACCTAACACCTTAATCAAGAGAAAATCTCGAACAAGGATAGAAAAAAGAAAAAAATGACCTAAAGATTAATACGTAACTAATCAGTAAAGAAAAGTGTCCAACGCCTACATCACACAGAGAGAGAGGGGGACACACTACACAACGTCAAGTCATATCAAAAAGATAAAACAAATATATTGAGCTGTTGGGTTCGAAAATATATTTTAAATAATAATCTCAATTTAATCACTTTAATAAAAATAAAAAAAAAGAAGAAGAAAGAAACATTTATTCTGATTCAAAATACCGAAAAGATTTGTCATTATTTTTCTTTTTAATATACACTGTCCAGAGAAAATTTGATTTGTCTTTGAAGGTAAAGAAAAGAAAAAAAACGTGATTCATGGCCATTCATGCAAATAGGACACAAAAATATTTTACATTTTTGGCACTCTTTTGACATGTTGAGGGATCTCCACTTTTTACACAAATGGACTCACCCAAGGTATACATATACTACTGCCAGTGAATACCCGGGAGTACGTCAAGTCAAGCCGGACAGTAGTAGTAGTAAGAACGTAGAGTCGGTCGAGTAGACAGAGTCACACAGAGGAGGGTAGCACAAGAGTCACCGTAACTAGCACGTAGACTCAGTAAGAAGTCATACAGCGATACGTCGATACCAAAGACTTTATATATATTTGTCAACTAACCCCGCATTCCTGGAACTACTAACCTGTATTACCAGTTTGCATTATTACGTTAATACATTTATTTCCTATATTTATTCTTGGCGTTTGTTATTATTTGATACCGGATTTCATCTCGGAATCCACAACATGACATTATAAATTTTAAGTCAAAGTTAAATTTCTTTAGCTTGCCTCGCAACAACTCCAAACCTCAGAATGAAAAATTATCAAAAATCAGGGAATTATTTACGTTTCATAAGTATATTCGAGGTACTTAAGTTAAAAAAAATTCCTTAAGTAACTTAACAAAGAATTTATTTACAATTTAAAAAAAAGAAGAAAAGAATCTGTTTTTGGCTTGTTTATTGATATATTTTACATTTCCGGTCCAATTGAGTAAATCTTTTGGTGCCCAGGGCAATCATGACCCATATAGATACAACTGTTTTTTCTGCACTCATTTTGTCAAAAGCCATGACATCAACAACGTATTAATTTCAGTTTTTATTTGGGGAATCACATCGGATGATTTCCTCTCATCCTTCCAGTTATAAAACCAAATGCAGCAATAGAAAAGTATACAAGTCTGTGTGTGTGCGTGTGTGTGTGTGTGACGTGCCAAAAGTCATGGGATAACAGGATGCAAAGGTAATGATAGTTGGTGCTTGACATCGTGGAAATACCCAGACCTATAGAAGCTGTACTTTGACATCTGGTAAGAAAACCGGATAAACTGCTCATGGCAAGTCGACGTGAATTATCGGAGTCCATGCAAGGTATGATGGTGGGTGACGGACAGATCCGGATGGGAGATCTCATTTCTGAAATTCTGTGGAGAGGCATTCTACATCTCTTCCTCGACGGTGTCACATGTGTACCGGAAATTCTGGATGAAAAGCATGACTGCTGGCTTTCAACAGCGAATGGCCGGCAACAAAGTCACAGAAGAAAAGTCACAATTTGGTCAAAGAAAAAGTCACAATGAATTCATGGTGACCGGTAATAAAGTCATCTATTTCTATCTGGTACTTCATGAATTTATGGGTCCGTTTTGCTTGCAAGAAATTCATAACGTTTTTTTTCTAAGTGTGGGGTCTACGTTCGCGCTCACCTCCATAAACAAGCCAATAAACAGATTCTTTTCTTCTTTTTTTAAATTGTAAAAAAAATTCCTAAAGAAAACTAAAGAAATTTTGATTTAAAATTTATAATTTCAAAAGAGTATCAAAGATTTAATAAAAAATAAACTTTGATGTAAAAAATTTATTTCCTGGGGATGAATTAATATTTGAGATAAGTAACTTTACATTATGTGGGGTGAATTAATAGAAAAGTTCTGACTTTATGTGAATATTTTCCTAAATTTTAAAGATTACTGGCTAGTTAAAAAATTATATAAGAAAGGTGTTCACAATGTATTTGTCAAGTAATTTTTACAATTATGTATCCTTCACTTAAATTTGCAAGCATTGATCTATCGATAAATCTGTCAACACCTTATATAAAAAACCCACCTCGTATTAAAAAAATGATTTTTTTCATGCTTTTCACCCCAAGCAAGGCTGGGAGCCACTAGCACGCAAGGGGTTACAGAAGGCTTGGAGGAAGAGCAGATGGGAGTGGTAAAGGAGAGGATGTGGAGAAAGATAGTGGATCGATCAAGGCAAGGGGGTTACAGAAGATTTGGAGCGAGAGCAGATAGGAATGAAAGGTGAAAGGATGTGGAGAAGGGAAGTGGATAGATCAAGGCAACTGGAGATGTCGATTGACGTTACACTTAAATAGTTGGAGATTGTATTTGTCAGGGAAACAGGAATAAGGAAGGGAGTTCCACAGGCGAGATGTGCGAGACATGAAGCTATTGGAGTAGAAGAGACGTCTACATCTAACAGTTTCAACGGTGAAGGGGTGGGAATGGGATGCCAGCCTCATAGGACGCTTAAATTAATGAGGCCTGGGAACCAGCGAAAGCAGCTCATCGGAGCAATTACCGTGAAAGTATTTGTAAAAAAGACAGAGCGAGGCAACGGCGCGTCTGTGAGAGAGCGACTGCAGACGAGATGACAGATCAGGGCCAGTTACATTGCATATCCGTCTCTGGATCTTATCAAGAACCCTGAGGCAAACAGCAGGGGCTCCAGACCATATATGGCAGCAATACTCCATGCAAGGGCGAATGGTTGATTTATAGATTTGGAGGATCGATTCCGGGGAGAAAAATTTCCTGGCTCGGCAGAGGGAGCCAACTTTCCTTGCGTTGGATGAAGCAATTGACTCGATGTATTTCATCTCAGGTCAGCGGACAGCGTGAGACCGAGCAGCCGCAGAGAGGAGCTCTCGAGAAGTTGGTCTTCAGACATTCTAATGGGATGCAGAGATGGAACCCCGTGGTCGTTAATAGAGAGCAGTTTTGTTTTAGAGGCGTTAAATTTAACCAACCAATTCATGCCCCAGTTCACAACCGATTGTAGGTCCTTTTCGAGACGAACTGTCAGGTTAACTTTGTCAGCATCACTAGATTTGTTTTTGAGGCAGGAGTAAATTGTGGGTGTCATCCGCGTAGATGCCGACTTGGGAATCTATGGCGTCAGGAAGATCATTTATGAATATGAGGAACAGAGTAGGGCCTAGGATGGAGCCTTGAGGAACACCTGCGTTAGTGGGATAGGAGCTGGAGATGAATCCATTGAGAACGACCTTCAATTCATGGTTTGACAGGAATGATTGTATTAGGTCAAACAATCGACCTGTAATACCATAACCCTGAAGCTTGCGAAGAAAGCCGTGATATTTTAAGTTAAAATTAATATTCTTCTTAATTCAAATTAAGCTCTGAATCCGTTAATCTTCAAAAAATAAAGTTTCAGAAAAGTACATTTTATTTTTGAAAGTTTTTATAATAAAGAGAATTATATTGTGTTAACAGATTTGTCAATATGGAAGATTTTTATTCCACTCAAATTAAATCCGGTTCAAAATGGAGCAAAGTATTTTGCTTATTGAAAGTATTAAATTTAAACTATGATCTCGGTAGTAAAACTAAAAAAAAGTTTCAAGAAAGATTTTTCATTTCTAAAATCTCTTTTAAACCTTCGGTATCCATTTTTTTTTCTTTTTTCTTTTTTTTTAGGTACTTAATATAAAGTCTTGTCACTAGACTTTATATTAGGTTTCTTTGAACGAGAGTCTAGTCCAAAGTTGCCTTCGACGAGAGTCTAGTCCAAAGTTGCCGTGGGTGAGAGTTTAGTCCAAAGTTGCCGGGGGTGAGAGATTAGTCCAAAGTTGCTTTGTACGAGAGTCTAGTCCAAAGTTGCCTTGGGTGAGAGATTAATCCAAAGTTACCTTGGGTGAGAGTTTAGTCCAAAGTTGCCTTGGGTGAGAGATTAGTCCAAAGCTGCCTTGGACGAGAGTGTAGTCCAAAGTTGCCTTGGGTGAGAGTTTAGTCCAAAGTGGTCTTGGGTGAGAAATTAGTCCAAAGTTGCCTTGTACGAGTCTAGTTCAAAGATGCTTTGTACGAGAGTGTAGTCCAAAGTTGCCTTGGGTGAAAAACTAATCCAAAGTTACATTGGATAAGAGTTTAGTGCAAAGTTGCGTTGGGTGAGATATTAGTAAAAAATTGCCTTGGGTGAGAGATTAGCCCATATTGCCTTAGGTGAGAGATTAATCAAAAGTTGCCTTGGGTGAAAGATTAGTCCAAACTTGCCTTGTACAAGAGTCTAGTCCAACGTTGCCTTGTACGAGAGTCTAGTGCAAAGTTGCCTTGGGTGACAGATTAATACAAAGTTATGTTTGGTGAGAGTTTAGTCCAAAATTGCCTTGGGTGAGAGATTACTCCAAAGTTGACTTGGGTGAGAGATTAATCCAAAGTTACCTTGGGTGAGAGATTAGTCCAAAGTTTCCTTGTACGAGAGTCTAGTTCAAAGTTGCATTGTACGAGAGTCTAGTTCAAAGTTGCCTTGTACGAGAGTCTAGTCCAAAGTTGCCTTGGGTGAAAAACTAATCCAAAGTTATATTGGGTAAGAGATTAGCCCATATTGCCTTAGGTTAGAGATTAATCAAAAGTTGCCTTGGGTGAGAGATTAGTTCAAAGTTTCCTTAGACGAGAGTCTAGTCCAAAGTTGACTTGGGTGAGAGATTAGACCAAAGTTGCCTTTTACGAGATTCTAGTCCAACGTTGCCTTGTACGAGAGTCTAGTCCAAAGTTGCCTTGGGTGAGAGATTAGTCTAAAGTTGCCTTTGACGAGAGTCTAGTCCAAAGTCGCCTTGGGTGAGAGATTAATCCAAGGTTACGTTGGGTGAGAGTTTAGTCCAAAGTTGCCTTGGGTGAGAGTTTAGTCCAAAGTTGCCTTGCACGAGAGTCTAGTCCAAAGTTGCCTGGGGTGAGAGTTTAGTCCAATGTTGCCTTGGGTGAGAGATTAGTCCAAAGTTACGTTGGGTGAGAGTCTAGTGCAAAGTTGCCTTGGGTGAGAAATGAATCCAAAGTTGCCTTGGGTGAGAGTTTAGTCCAAAGTTGCCTTGGGTGAAAGATTAGTCCAAAGTTGCCTTGTACGAGAGTCTACTACAAAGTTGGCTTGCGTGAGAATTTAATCCAAAGTTGCCTTGGGTGAAAGATTAGTCCAAAGTTGACTTGGACGAGAGTCTAGTCCAAAGTTGCCTTGGGTGAGAGATTAATCCAAAGTTACGTTGGGTGAGAGTTTAGTCAAATTTGCCTTGGGTGAGAGATTAATCAAAAGTTGCCTTGGGTGAGAGATTAGTCCAAAGTTTCCTTGGACTAGAGTCTAGTCCAAAGTTGACTTGGGTGAGAGATTAGTCCAAAGTTGCCTTTTACGAGATTCTAGTCCAACGTTGCCTTGTACGAGAGTCTAGTCCAAAGTTACCTTGGGTGAGAGTTTAGTCCAAAGTTGTCTTGGGTGAGAGATTAGTCCAAAGTTGCCTTGGACGAGAGTCTAGTCTAAAGTCTCCTTGGGTGAGAGATTAATCCAAAGTTACGTTGGGTGAGAGTTTAGTCCAAAGTTGCTTTGGGTGAGAGTTTAGTCGAAAGTTGCCTTGCACGAGAGTCTAGTCCAAAGTCGCCTTCGGTGAGAGTTTAGTCCAATGTTGCCTTGGGTGAGAGATTAGTCCAAAGTTGCCTTGGGTGAGAGATTAATCCAAAGTTACGTTGGGTGAGAGTCTAGTCCAAAGTTGCCTTGGGTGAGAAATGAATCCAAAGTTGCCTTGGGTGAGAGTTTAGTCCAAAGTTGCCTTGGGTGAGAGATTAGTCCAAAGTTGCCTTGTACGAGAGTCTACTACAAAGTTGCATTGGGTGAGAATTTAATCCAAAGTTGCCTTGGGTGAAAGATTAGTCCAAAGTTGACTAGGGTGAGGGATTAATCCAAAGTTACATTGGGTGAGAGATTAGTCCAAAGTTTCCTTGTACGAGAGTGTAGTTCAAAGTTGCCTTGTACGAGAGTCTAGTTCAAATTTTCCAAAGTTGCCTTGGGTAAGAGTTTAGTGCAAAGTTGCCTTGTACGAGAGTCTAGTCAAACATTGCCTTGTACGAGAGTCTACTACAAAGTTGCCTTGGGTTAGAAATTAATCCAAAGTTGCCTTGGGTGAGAGTTTAGTCCAAAGTTGCCTTGGGTGAGGGATTACTCCAAAGTTGCATTGTACGAGAGTCTAATTCACAGATCCCTTGTACGAGAGTCTAGTCCAAAGTTGCTTTGGGTCAAAAAGTAATCCAAATTTACATTGGGTAAGAATTTAGTGCAAAGTTGACTTCGGTGAGAGATTAATCCAAAATTGCCTTGGGTGAGAGATTAGTCCAAAGTTGCCTTGTACGAGATTCTAGACCAACGTTGCCTTGGGTGAGAGTTTAGTCCAAAATTGCCTTGTACGAGAGTCTAGTCCAAATGTGCCTTGGGTGACAGTTTAGTCCAAAGTTACCTTGGGTGAGAGATTAGTCCAAAGTTGCCTTGTACGAGAGTCTACTACAAAGTTGCCTTGGGTGAGAAATGAATCCAAAGTTACCTTGGGTGAGAGTTTAGTCCAAAGTTGCCTTGGGTGAGAGATTAGTCCAAAGTAGCCTTGTACGAGATGCTAGTCCAACGTTACCTTGTACGAGAGTCTAGTGCAATGTTGCCTTGGGTGAGAGATTAGCCCATATTGCCTTAGGTGAGCGATTAATCAAAAGTTGCCTTGGGTGAGAGATTAGTCCAAACTTGCCTTGTACGAGAGTCTAGTCCAACGTTACCTTGTACGAGAGTCTACTACAAAGTTGCCTTGGGTGAGAAATTAATCCAAAGTTGCCTTGGGTGAGAGTTTAGTCCAAAGTTGCCTTGGGTGAGAGATTATTCCAAGGTTGCATTGTACGAGAGACTAGTTGACAGATCCCTTGTACGAGAGTCTACTACAAAGTAGCCTTGGGTGAGAAATTAATCCAAAGTTGCCTTGGGTGAGAGTTTAGTCCAAAGTTGCCTTGGGTGAGAGATTAGTCCAAAATTGCCTTTTGTGAGAGATTAATCAAAAGTTGCCTTGGGGGAGAGATTAGTCCAAAGTTGCCTTGTACGAGATTCTAGTCCAACGTTGCCTTGTACGAGAGTCTAGTCCAATGTTGCCTTGGGTGAGAGATTAATCCAAAGTTACCTTGGGTGAGAGTTTAGTCCAAAGTTGCATTGGGTGAGAGATTAGTCCAAAGTTGCCTTGTACGAGAGTCTAGTTCAAAGTTTCCTTGCGTGAGAGATTAATCCAAAGTTGCCTTGGGTGAGAGTTTAGTCCAAAGTTGCCTTGTACGAGAGTCTAGTCAAAATTTCCCTTGGGTGAGAGTTTAGTCCAATGTTGGCTTGGGTGAGGGATTAATCCAAAGTTGCCTTGTACGAGAGTCTACTACAAAGTTGCCTTGGGTGAGAAATGAATCCAAAGTTGCCTTGGGTGAGAGTTTAGTCCAAAGTTGCCTTGTACGAGAGTCTACTACAAAGTTTCCTTGGTGAGAATTTAATCCAAAGTTACCTTGGGTGAGAGATTAGTCCAAAGTTTCCTTGTACGAGAGTCTTGTTCAAAGTTGCCGAGTACGTGAGTCTAGTCCAAATTTGCCTTGGGTGAAAAACTAATCCAAAGTTACATTGGGTAAGAGTTTAGTGCAAAGTTGCTTAGGGTGAGAGATTAGTCCAAAATTGCTTTGGGTGAGAGATTAGCCCATATTGCCTTAGGTGAGAGATTAATCAAAAGTTGCCTTGGGTGAGAGATTAGTCCAAAGTTGCCGTGTACGAGAGTCTAGTCCAACGTTGCCTTGTACGAGAGTCTACTACAAAGTTGCCTTGGGTGAGAAATTAATCCAAAGTTGCCTTGGGTGAGAGTTTAGTCCAAAGTTGCCTTGGGTGAGAGATTATTCCAAAGTTGCATTGTACGAGAGACTAGGTGACAGATCCCTTGTACGAGAGTCTAGTCCAAAGTTGCTTTGGGTGAAAAACTAATCCAAAGTTACATTGGGTAAGAGTTTAGTGCAAAGTTGCCTTGGGTGAGAGATTAGTCCAAAATTGCCTTTTGTGAGAGATTAATCAAAAGTTGCCTTGGTGGAGAGAGTAGTCCAAAGTTGCCTTGTACGAGATTCTAGTCCAACGTTGCCTTGTACGAGAGTCTAGTCCAAAGTTGCCTGGGGTGAGAGTTTAGTCCAATGTTGCCTTGGGTGAGAGATTAGTCCAAAGTTACGTTGGGTGAGAGTCTAGTCCAAAGTTGCCTTGGGTGAGAAATGAATCCAAAGTTGCCTTGGGTGAGAGTTTAGTCCAAAGTTGCCTTGGGTGAAAGATTAGTCCAAAGTTGCCTTGTACGAGAGTCTACTACAAAGTTGGCTTGGGTGAGAATTTAATCTAAAGTTGCCTTGGGTGAAAGATTAGTCCAAAGTTGACTTGGGTGAGAGATTAGTCCAAAGTTTCCTTGTACGAGAGTCTAGTTCAACGTTGCCTTGTACGAGAGTCTAGTCCAAAGTTACCTTGGGTGAGAGTTTAGTCCAAAGTTGTCTTGGGTGAGAGATTAGTCCAAAGTTGCCTTGGACGAGAGTCTAGTCTAAAGTCTCCTTGGGTGAGAGATTAATCCAAAGTTACGTTGGGTGAGAGTTTAGTCCAAAGTTGCTTTGGGTGAGAGTTTAGTCGAAAGTTGCCTTGCACGAGAGTCTAGTCCAAAGTCGCCTTCGGTGAGAGTTTAGTCCAATGTTGCCTTGGGTGAGAGATTAGTCCAAAGTTGCCTTGGGTGAGAGATTAATCCAAAGTTACGTTGGGTGAGAGTCTAGTCCAAAGTTGCCTTGGGTGAGAAATGAATCCAAAGTTGCCTTGGGTGAGAGTTTAGTCCAAAGTTGCCTTGGGTGAGAGATTAGTCCAAAGTTGCCTTGTACGAGAGTCTACTACAAAGTTGCATTGGGTGAGAATTTAATCCAAAGTTGCCTTGGGTGAAAGATTAGTCCAAAGTTGACTAGGGTGAGGGATTAATCCAAAGTTACATTGGGTGAGAGATTAGTCCAAAGTTTCCTTGTACGAGAGTGTAGTTCAAAGTTGCCTTGTACGAGAGTCTAGTTCAAATTTTCCAAAGTTGCCTTGGGTAAGAGTTTAGTGCAAAGTTGCCTTGTACGAGAGTCTAGTCAAACATTGCCTTGTACGAGAGTCTACTACAAAGTTGCCTTGGGTTAGAAATTAATCCAAAGTTGCCTTGGGTGAGAGTTTAGTCCAAAGTTGCCTTGGGTGAGGGATTACTCCAAAGTTGCATTGTACGAGAGTCTAATTCACAGATCCCTTGTACGAGAGTCTAGTCCAAAGTTGCTTTGGGTCAAAAAGTAATCCAAATTTACATTGGGTAAGAATTTAGTGCAAAGTTGACTTCGGTGAGAGATTAATCCAAAATTGCCTTGGGTGAGAGATTAGTCCAAAGTTGCCTTGTACGAGATTCTAGACCAACGTTGCCTTGGGTGAGAGTTTAGTCCAAAATTGCCTTGTACGAGAGTCTAGTCCAAATGTGCCTTGGGTGACAGTTTAGTCCAAAGTTACCTTGGGTGAGAGATTAGTCCAAAGTTGCCTTGTACGAGAGTCTACTACAAAGTTGCCTTGGGTGAGAAATGAATCCAAAGTTACCTTGGGTGAGAGTTTAGTCCAAAGTTGCCTTGGGTGAGAGATTAGTCCAAAGTAGCCTTGTACGAGATGCTAGTCCAACGTTACCTTGTACGAGAGTCTAGTGCAATGTTGCCTTGGGTGAGAGATTAGCCCATATTGCCTTAGGTGAGCGATTAATCAAAAGTTGCCTTGGGTGAGAGATTAGTCCAAACTTGCCTTGTACGAGAGTCTAGTCCAACGTTACCTTGTACGAGAGTCTACTACAAAGTTGCCTTGGGTGAGAAATTAATCCAAAGTTGCCTTGGGTGAGAGTTTAGTCCAAAGTTGCCTTGGGTGAGAGATTATTCCAAGGTTGCATTGTACGAGAGACTAGTTGACAGATCCCTTGTACGAGAGTCTACTACAAAGTAGCCTTGGGTGAGAAATTAATCCAAAGTTGCCTTGGGTGAGAGTTTAGTCCAAAGTTGCCTTGGGTGAGAGATTAGTCCAAAATTGCCTTTTGTGAGAGATTAATCAAAAGTTGCCTTGGGGGAGAGATTAGTCCAAAGTTGCCTTGTACGAGATTCTAGTCCAACGTTGCCTTGTACGAGAGTCTAGTCCAATGTTGCCTTGGGTGAGAGATTAATCCAAAGTTACCTTGGGTGAGAGTTTAGTCCAAAGTTGCATTGGGTGAGAGATTAGTCCAAAGTTGCCTTGTACGAGAGTCTAGTTCAAAGTTTCCTTGCGTGAGAGATTAATCCAAAGTTGCCTTGGGTGAGAGTTTAGTCCAAAGTTGCCTTGTACGAGAGTCTAGTCAAAATTTCCCTTGGGTGAGAGTTTAGTCCAATGTTGGCTTGGGTGAGGGATTAATCCAAAGTTGCCTTGTACGAGAGTCTACTACAAAGTTGCCTTGGGTGAGAAATGAATCCAAAGTTGCCTTGGGTGAGAGTTTAGTCCAAAGTTGCCTTGTACGAGAGTCTACTACAAAGTTTCCTTGGTGAGAATTTAATCCAAAGTTACCTTGGGTGAGAGATTAGTCCAAAGTTTCCTTGTACGAGAGTCTTGTTCAAAGTTGCCGAGTACGTGAGTCTAGTCCAAATTTGCCTTGGGTGAAAAACTAATCCAAAGTTACATTGGGTAAGAGTTTAGTGCAAAGTTGCTTAGGGTGAGAGATTAGTCCAAAATTGCTTTGGGTGAGAGATTAGCCCATATTGCCTTAGGTGAGAGATTAATCAAAAGTTGCCTTGGGTGAGAGATTAGTCCAAAGTTGCCGTGTACGAGAGTCTAGTCCAACGTTGCCTTGTACGAGAGTCTACTACAAAGTTGCCTTGGGTGAGAAATTAATCCAAAGTTGCCTTGGGTGAGAGTTTAGTCCAAAGTTGCCTTGGGTGAGAGATTATTCCAAAGTTGCATTGTACGAGAGACTAGGTGACAGATCCCTTGTACGAGAGTCTAGTCCAAAGTTGCTTTGGGTGAAAAACTAATCCAAAGTTACATTGGGTAAGAGTTTAGTGCAAAGTTGCCTTGGGTGAGAGATTAGTCCAAAATTGCCTTTTGTGAGAGATTAATCAAAAGTTGCCTTGGTGGAGAGAGTAGTCCAAAGTTGCCTTGTACGAGATTCTAGTCCAACGTTGCCTTGTACGAGAGTCTAGTCCAAAGTTGCCTGGGGTGAGAGTTTAGTCCAATGTTGCCTTGGGTGAGAGATTAGTCCAAAGTTACGTTGGGTGAGAGTCTAGTCCAAAGTTGCCTTGGGTGAGAAATGAATCCAAAGTTGCCTTGGGTGAGAGTTTAGTCCAAAGTTGCCTTGGGTGAAAGATTAGTCCAAAGTTGCCTTGTACGAGAGTCTACTACAAAGTTGGCTTGGGTGAGAATTTAATCTAAAGTTGCCTTGGGTGAAAGATTAGTCCAAAGTTGACTTGGGTGAGAGATTAGTCCAAAGTTTCCTTGTACGAGAGTCTAGTTCAACGTTGCCTTGTACGAGAGTCTAGTTCAAAGTTGCCGTGTACGTGAGTCTAGTCCAAAGTTGCTTTGGGTGAAAAACTAATCCAAAGTTACATTGGGTAAGAGTTTAATGCAAAGTTGCTTTGGGTGAGAGATTAGTCCAAAGTTGCCTTGGGTGAGAGATTATTCCAAAGTTGCATTGTACGAGAGACTAGTTGACAGATCCCTTGTACGAGAGTCTAGTCCAAAGTTGCTTTGGTTGGAAAACTAATCCAAAGTTACGTTGGGTGAGAGTTTAGTCAAAATTTGCCTTGGGTGAGAGATTAGCCCATATTGCCTTAGGTGAGAGATTAATCAAAAGTTGCGTTGGGGGAGAGATTAGTCCAATGTTGCCTTTGGTGAGAGTTTAGTCCAAAGTTACCTTGGGTGAGAGATTTGTCCAAAGTTGCCTTGGACGAGAGTCTACTCCAAAGTTGCCTTGGGTGAGAGATTAATCCAAAGTTACGTTGGGTGAGAGTTTAGTAAAATTTGCCTTGGGTGAGAGTTTAGTCCAATGTTGCCTTGGGTGAGAGATTAATCAAAAGTTGCCTTGGGTGAGAGATTAGTCCAAAGTTTCCTTGGACGAGAGTCTAGTCCAAAGTTGACTTGGGTGAGAGATTAGTCCAAAGTTGCCTTTTACGAGATTCTAGTCCAACGTTGCCTTGTACGAGAGTCTAGTCCAACGTTGCCTTGTACGAGAGTCTAGTCCAAAGTTACCTTGGGTGAGAGTTTAGTCCAAAGTTGTCTTGGGTGAGAGATTAGTCCAAAGTTGCCTTGGACGAGAGTCTACTCCAAAGTCGCCTTGGGTGAGAGATTAATCCAAAGTTACGTTGGGTGAGAGTTTAGTCCAAAGTTGCCTTGGGTGACAGTTTAGTCCAAAGTTGCCTTGGACGAGAGTCTAGTCCAAAGTGGCCTTGGGTGAGAGATTAATCCAAAGTTACGTTGGGTGAGAGTCTAGTCCAAAGTTGCCTTGGGTGAGAAATGAATATAAATTTGCCTTGGGGGAGAGTTTAGTCCAAAGTTGCCTTGGGTGAGAGATTAGTCCATAGTTGCCTTGTACGAGAGTCTACTACAAAGTTGCATTGGGTGAGAATTTAATCCAAAGTTGCCTTGGGTGAAAGATTAGTCCAAAGTTGACTTGGGTGAGGGATTAATCCAAAGTTACCTTGGGTGAGAGATTAGTCCAAAGTTTCCTTGTACGAGAGTCTAGTTCAAAGTTGCCTTGTACGAGCGTCAAGTTCAAAGTTGCCGTGTACGTGAGTCTAGTCCAAAGTTGCCTTGGGTAAGAGTTTAGTGCAAAGTTGCCTTGTACGAGAGTCTACTCAAACATTGCTTTGTACGAGAGTCTACTACAAAGTTGCCTTGGGTTAGAAATTAATCCAAAGTTGCCTTGGGTGAGAGTTTAGTCCAAAGTGGCCTTGGGTGAGGGATTACTCCAAAGTTGCATTGTACGAGAGTCTAATTCACAGATCCCTTGTACGAGAGTCTAGTCAAAAGTTGCTTTGGGTAAAAAACTAATCCAAATTTACATTGGGTAAGAATTTGGTGCAAAGTTGACTTCGGTGAGAGATTAGTCCAAAGTTGCCTTGGGTGAGAGATTAGTCCAAAATTGCCTTGTACGAGAGTCTAGTCCAAAGTTGCCTTGGGTGACAGTTTAGTCCAAAGTTTTCTTGGGTGAGAGATTAGTCCAAAGTTGCCTTGTACGAGATTCTAGTCCAACGTTGCCTTGGGTGAGAGTTTAGTCCAAAATTGCCTTGTACGAGAGTCTAGTCCAAAGTTGCCTTGGGTGACAGTTTAGTCCAAAGTTTTCTTGGGTGAGAGATTAGTCCAACGTTGCCTTGTACGAGAGTCTACTACAAAGTTGCCTTGGGTGAGAAATGAATCCAAAGTTACCTTGGGTGAGAGTTTAGTCCAAAGTTGCCTTGGGTGAGAGATTAGTCCAAAGTAGCCTTGTACGAGATGCTAGTCCAACGTTGCCTTGTACGAGAGTCTACTACAAAGTTGCCTTGGGTGAAAAATTAATCCAAAGTTGCCTTGGGTGAGAGTTTAGTCCAAAGGTGCCTTGGGTGAGAGATTATTCCAAAGTTGCATTGTACGAGAGACTAGGTGACAGATCCCTTGTACGAGAGTCTAGTCCAAAGTTGCTTTGGGTGAAAAACTAATCCAAAGTTACATTGGGTAAGAGTTTAGTGCAAAGTTGACTTGTGTGAGAGATTAGTCCAAAATTGCCTTTTGTGAGAGATTAATCAAAAGTTGCCTTGGGGGAGAGATTAGTCCAAAGTTGACTTGTACGAGATTCTAGTCCAACGTTGCCTTGTACGAGAGTCTAGTCCAATGTTGCCTTGGGTGAGAGATTAATCCAAAGTTACCTTGGGTGAGAGTTTAGTCCAAAGTTGCGTTGGGTGAGAGATTAGTCCAAAGTTGCCTTGTACGAGAGTCTAGTTCAAAGTTTCCTTGGGTGAGAGATTAATCCCAAGTTGCCTGGGGTGAGAGTTTAGTCCAATGTTGCCTTGGGTGAGAGATTAGTCCAAAGTTACGTTGGGTGAGAGTCTAGTCCAAAGTTGCCTTGGGTGAGAAATGAATCCAAAGTTGCCTTGGGTGAGAGTTTAGTCCAAAGTTGCCTTGGGTGAAAGATTAGTCCAAAGTTGCCTTGTACGAGAGTCTACTACAAAGTTGGCTTGGGTGAGAATTTAATCCAAAGTTGCCTTGGGTGAAAGATTAGTCCAAAGTTGACTTGGGTGAGGGATTAATCCAAAGTTACCTGGGGTGAGAGATTAGTCCAAAGTTTCCTTGTACGAGAGTCTAGTTCAACGTTGCCTTGTACGAGAGTCTAGTTCAAAGTTGCCGTGTACGTGAGTCTAGTCCAAAGTTGCCTTGGGTGAGAGATTAGTCCAAAGTTGCCTTGGGTGAGAGATTAATCCAAAGTTACGTTGGGTGAGAGTTTAGTCAAATTTGCCTTGGGTGAGAGTTTAGTCCAATGTTGCCTTGGGTGGGAGATTAATCAAAAGTTGCCTTGGGTGAGAGATTAGTCCAAAGTTTCCTTGGACGAGAGTCTAGTCCAAAGTTTACTTGGGTGAGATGTTAGTCCAAAGTTGCCTTTTACGAGATTCTAGTCCAACGTTGCCTTGTACGAGAGTCTAGTCCAAAGTTACCTTGGGTGAGAGTTTAGTCCAAAGTTGTCTTGGGTGAGAGATTAGTCCAAATTTGCCTTGGACGAGAGTCTAGTCCAAAGTCGCCTTGGGTGAGAGATTAATCCAAAGTTACGTTGGGTGAGAGTTTAGTCCAAAGTTGCCTTGGGTGAGAGTTTAGTCCAAAGTTGCCTTGGACGAGAGTCTAGTCCAAAGTCGCCTTGGGTGAGAGTTTAGTCCAATGATGCCTTGGGTGAGAGATTAGTCCAAAGTTGCCTTGGATGAGAGTCTAGTCCAAAGTTGCCTTGGGTGAGAGATTAATCCAAAGTTACGTTGGGTGAGAGTCTAGTCCAAATTTGCCTTGGGTGAGAAATGAATCCAAAGTTGCCTTGGGTGAGAGTTTAGTCCAAAGTTGCCTTGGGTGAGAGATTAGTCCAAAGTTGCCTTGTACGAGAGTCTAGTTCAAAGTTGCCTTGTACGAGAGTCTAGTTCAAAGTTGCCGTGTACGTGAGTCTAGTCCAAAGTTGCCTTGGGTAAGAGTTTAGTGCAAAGTTGCCTTGTACGAGAGTCTAGTCAAACATTGCTTTGTACGAGAGTCTACTACAAAGTTGCCTTGGGTTAGAAATTAATCCAAAGTTGCCTTGGGTGACAGTTTAGTCCAAAGTTGCCTTGGGTGAGGGATTACTCCAAAGTTGCATTGTACGAGAGTCTAATTCACAGATCCCTTGTACGAGAGTCTAGTCCAAAGTTGCTTTGGGTCAAAAACTAATCCAAATTTACATTGCGTAAGAATTTAGTGCAAAGTTGACTTCGGTGAGAGATTAGTCCAAAGTTGCCTTGGGTGAGAGATTAGTCCAAAGTTGCCTTGTACGAGATTCTAGTCCAACGTTGCCTTGTACGAGAGTCTAGTCCATTGTTGCCTGGGTGTCAGTTTAGTCCAAAGTTGCCTTGGGAGAGAGATTATTCCAAAGTTGCATTGTACGAGAGACTAGGTGACAGATCCCTTGTACGAGAGTCTAGTCCAAAGTTGATTTGGGTGAAAAACTAATCCAAAGTTACATTGGGTAAGAGTTTAGTGCAAAGTTGACTTGGGTGAGAGATTAGTCCAAAATTGCCTTTTGTGAGAGATTAATCAAAAGTTGCCTTGGGGGAGAGATTAGTCCAAAGTTGCCTTGTACGAGATTCTAGTCCAACGTTGCCTTGTACGAGAGTCTAGTCCAATGTTGCCTTGGCTGAGAGATTAATCCAAAGTTACCTTGGATGAGAGTTTAGTCCAACGTTGCATTGGGTGAGAGATTAGTCCAAAGTTGCCTTGTACGAGAGTCTAGTTCAAAGTTGCCTTGGGTGAGAGATTAATCCAAAGTTGCCTTGGGTGAGAGTTTAGTCCAAAGTTGCCTTGTACGAGAGTCTAGTCAGAATTTGCCTTGGGTGAGAGTTTAGTCCAATGTTGGCTTGGGTGAGAGATTAATCCAAAGTTGCCTTGTACGAGAGTCTACTACAAAGTTGCCTTGGGTGAGAAATGAATCCAAAGTTGCCTTGGGTGAGAGTTTAGTCCAAATTTGCCTTGGGTGAGAGATTAGTCCAAAGTTGCCTTGTACGAGAGTTTACTACAAAGTTGCCTTGGTGAGAATTTAATCCAAAGTTACCTTGGGTGAGAGATTAGTCCAAAGTTTCCTTGTACGAGAGTCTTGTTCAAAGTTGCCGTGTACGTGAGTCTAGTCCAAATTTGCCTTGGGTGAAAAACTAATCCAAAGTTACATTGGGTAAGAGTTTAGTGCAAAGTTGCTTAGGGTGAGAGATTAGTCCAAAATTGCTTTGGGTGAGAGATTAGCTCATATTGCCTTAGATGAGAGATTAATCAAAAGTTGCCTTGGGTGAAAGATTAGTCCAAAGTTGCCGTGTACGAGAGTCTAGTCCAACGTTGCCTTGTACGAGAGTCTACTACAAAGTTGCCTTGGGTGAGAAATTAATCCAAAGTTGCCTTGGGTGAGAGTTTAGTCCAAAGTTGCCTTGGGTGAGAGATTATTCCAAAGTTGCATTGTACGAGAGACTAGTTGACAGATCCCTTGTACGAGAGTCTACTACAAAGTTGCCTTGGGTGAAAAATTAATACGAAGTTGCCTTGGGTGAGAGTTTAGTCCAAAGATGCCTTGGGTGAGAGATTATTCCAAAGTTGCATTGTACGAGAGACTAGGTGACAGATCCCTTGTACGAGAGTCTAGTCCAAAGTTGCTTTGGGTGTAAAACTAATCCAAAGTTACATTGGGTAAGAGTTTAGGGCAAAGTTGACTTCGGTGAGAGATTAGTCCAAAAGTTGCCGTAGGTGAGAGATTAGTCCAAAATTGTTTTGTACGAGAGTCTAGTCCAACGTTGCCTTGGGTGAGAGATTAATCCAAAGTTACCTTGGGTCAGAGTTGTGTCCAAAGTTTCCTTGGGTGAGAGCTTAGTCTAAAGTTGCTTTGGGTGAGAGATTAGTCTAAAGTTGCCTTGGACGAGAGTCTAGTCCAAAGTTGCTTTGGGTGAAAGTTTAGTCCAAAGTTTCCTTGTACGAGAGTCTACTACGAAGTTGCCTTGGGTGAGAAATTAATCCAAAGTTGCCTTGGGTGAGATATTAACCCATATTGCCTTAGGTGCGAGATTAATCAAAAGTTGCCTTGTACGAGAGTCTAGTCCAAAGTTGCCTTGGGTGAGAGTCTAGTCCAAATTTGCCTTCGGTGAGAGTTTAGTCCAAAGTTTCCTTGGGTGAGAGATTAGTCCATATTTGCCTTGTACGAGAGTCTAGTTCAAAGTTGCCTTGTACGAGAGTCTAGTCCAAAGTTGCCTTGGATTAGATATTAGTCCAAAGTTGCCTTGGGCGAGAGATTAGTCCAAAGTTGCCCTGTACGAGAGTCTAGTTCACAGATGCCTTGTACGAGAGTCTAGTCCAAAGTTGCCTTGGGTGAGAGATTAGTCCAAAGTTGCCTTGTACGAGCGTCTAGTTCAAAGTTGCCTTATACGAGTCTAGCCCAAAGTTGCCTTTACTGAGAGATTAATCTGAAGGTACCTTGGGTGAGAGATTAGTCCAAAGTTGCCTTGTACGAGAATCTAGTTCAAAGTTGCCGTATACGAGATTCTAGTCCGAAGTTGCCTTGGGTGAGAGATTAATCTGATGTTACCTTGGATGAGAGTCTAGTCCAAAGTTGTCGTGGGTGAGAGATTAGTCCAAAGTTTCCTTGTGCGAGAGTCTAGTTCAAAGTTGACTTGTACGAGTCTAGCCCAAAGTTGCCTTGGCTGAGAGATTAATCTGAAGTTACCTTGGGTGAGAGATTAGTCTAAAGTTGCCTTGTACGAGAGTCTAGTTCAAAGTTGCCGTATACGAGATTAATCTGATGTTACCTTGGGTGAGAGTCTAGTCCAAAGTTGTCGTGGGTGAGAGATTAGTCCAAAGTTGCCTTGTACGAGAGTCTAGTTCAAAGTTGCCTTATACGAGATTCTAGTTCAAAGTTGCCTTGTACGAGACTCTATTTCAAAGTTGCCTTGGATGAGAGATTAGTCCAAAGTTGCCTTGTACGAGAGTCTAGTCCAAAGTTGCCTTGTGTGAGAGTTTAGTCCAAAGTTGACTTGTTTGAGAGATTAGTTCAAATTTGCCTTCAGTGGGAGATTAGTCCTAAGTTGACTTGTACGAGAGTCTAGTTCAAAGTTGCCTTGGGTGAGAGATTAGTCCAAAGTTGCCTTGTACGAGCGTCTAGTTCAAAGTTGCCTTGTACGAGTCTAGTCCAAAGTTGTCGTGGGTGAGAGATTAGTCCAAAGTTGCCTTATACGAGTGTCTAGTTCAAAATTGCCTTATACGAGATTCTATTCCAAAGTTGCCTTGGGTGAGAGTTTCGTCCAAAGTTGCCCTGGGTGAGAGATTAGTCCAAAGTAGCCTTGTACGAGCGTCTAGTTCAAAGTAGCCTTGTACGAGTCTAGCCCAAATTTGCCTTTGGTGAGAGATTAATCTGATGTTACCTTGGGTGAGAGTTTAGTCCAAAGTTGTCGTGTGTGAGAGATTAGTTCAAAGTTGTCTCGTACGAGAGTCTAGTTCAAAGTTGCCTTGTCCGAGAGTCTAGTCCAAAGTTGCCTTGGACGAGAGTCTAGTCCAAAGTTGCCTTGGGTGAGAGTTTAGTTCAAAGTTGCCTTGGACGAGATTCTAGTTCAAATGCAACTTTGATGACCCAACACTTAAATCAGTGCAGTCTGTTAGAAACATTATTTTTTCTAACCAGGCAGAGGGGGGAGGCATTTTTGTTCACGCACCACTTTCAACTGTTACATTTGTGATTGAGATATAAATTTGAATGTGCAGATATGTTATCAAAAACAGACAGTAATGAAAAACATTGAGTTATTTTAAGTGTAAATGTGAATACAGTGAAATGCTCTGCTTGTTTCATAATTGCTGGCGTCAGCATATTTGTGGTGACGTCAGCATATTTTTGGTGACGTCAGCATATTTCACTCCTTCAACTACAAGCAACAGAAACATATCAACTTCTAACAGTGAGCTTAGTGACATCAAACAATTCGCCAAATTCACGCCCTCCAAATCTTTGAAGTTTCTAAGTTAGATTTCCTACCACAATTTCAAACTTCGAATTCACTCACTCACCAACAAACTACACTTCAAGTTTAACACCTACGATTTTTATCGAGACCAGAAGAATTCTACTCAAAGAACATACAGTTTGCCAAACAAACATTTTATTCAAAAAGCAACTTTGAGCATAACCTAACGCAAACTTCGAGTCAACTATCTTGCAGCCAAAAGATTCTTAATATTTAATGCCCAATTTACTCAAAAGTTATAAAGCTTAAAAGATAAACTTTAAACACAAAATTCAAATTTTGATATCAACCAACATTTCATTTACCAATTTCGATTACAACAAACTTTCCAGGAAGAACACAACTTACTTTCTTCAAAAGACTTTAATCATTTGTTGAATCAACTTTATCATGTAATATTCCATCTTTTTATCTGTTTCATTAACAAAAAAATATATATTCAATATTCAACAAGTAAAGGGGGACAACTCTTACCTAATCTCTAATGTCAAACTATGACAGAAATTTACGATGTAAAATATTATCTAATCTGAACTGATTAATTCTTTGAAAATACTTTTACTGACAGGAACTTTGAACAAACTCTCTATCCTAAAGAACATTCTCATTCTCATGTTGCATATAATTGTTATATAAATTCTTTATTCTAAAAAGGAATATTGTTTGTTTTATATTTTGTCGTTGATGACCTTGTAGTGATTACTACTGTTTGCCACGCCTACTGTGGTTGGTCAAATAATAAATACTAACTATCACAGGACAATTTACTGATCGCATTCACCACACTGAAGTTTTCCTACTGTTAATTCACAAACATGCTTTTGTTAAAAAAATCACCGATTGGGTAATTTTTCACCCAATCAGATATTTTTAGTGTTCGCTCGAAATTTCTCCCGCCGTTGTCCTGGGAGCCTACCGATAGTAATATAAACCAGGATTCGTTCCAAAAATAGACAGTAGAAGCAGAACTCAGCAACTCACTCGCGTCTACACAGACTATTCACTCTATTCACTGTGCACACACACACACACACACACACACACACACACACACACAGAACTTAAATGTCATTCACCATCAGTTCTATGTAACAAGCCAAGTTGCAACAGCTCTGTTAGTTATATATAATCCACAACTGAATTACTACATGTTCTTCTGAAAACATCATTCTATCTAATACAGAACTTTGAACATTCTTATTCAGAAAACTTGTTTTATTACATTTAATCTTTCAGCTAACAGATAAAGGGAAACTACTTCTTTCTTATTGTTTCACACATTACAAAAAATGTTTTGTATTTGTTGATTTTAATATATATTTTATCGTTGAAACAAAAATCGGTTTTCCATTGTTTTTCCTTAATTCAAAAATGTATAATTGTTAAATGCTATTCAACACGCAGCTACATCAATCTTTTCAACACAACCAGCATTTACAACCTTGTCTCATGTCCATAGGTTAAATGTTTGCGGAGAAGATTATTTTCACGCAACCAACGTCAATAATACTTTCTGATATATACATATTCTTCCTAATGACCTCCTCCTCTGCAACATACTCAAATTCAAACAGGCCCGAAACAGATCAGTGCTTGATGTCAACATCGACACGCTGAGAGAGAAACCCCACCCACAACGACAGCAAACACCAATGCCCATTTCAACTCTAATTTCACCGTTCTTTCTCCCTGTTGCTTTAGCAACAGCAACAAGTAGAAGTTACTAATTTTGAATTTATATGTAAATGTCCTCCTGTGTTTGACGCTTGGAGTTACATTTGCCGAGGCGGAGAACACAACGGTAACAACAACAAAGTTCTATCTTCCATGTTACCCATTTACGCCTCCGCAAGAGGCTTCTCAATCAAGACACGTTGTGATAACAACAACAAAGATGAGGACAATAGTCCAATAATAAATAGTATAAATACAGTCAGTGTGAATTCTTTTCCTTGTAAATGAAGCTATTATGAGAAAAATAGCGACTCCCCATATGAGTCATGACAGGCAAACAAAGGACTTGGTAAATGAACAGTTTGAAAAAAACATATTTTATATAAGTAAAATTATACAACGAGAATGAGAAGAGACAATTACTAAACATATTCTTTTAGCAGTTAATGTTATGGCATCGGGGACGAAGTCAATATACATGTATTTCTTTTGCCTTCTCTCTCTCTCTCTCTCTCTCTCTCTCTCTCTCTCTCTCTCACACACACACACACACAAGAAGTAACGTTAGAGAGATTTCGTTTGATCTCTTTGGGGCAGACGCTATGACACACACGCGCACACACGTACGTACGAATTCACTCCTTAAATAGAAATGTATTCAACTTTACAACTTTCGCCTCTTGTCAATATTCACCAGCGAGAAATATTACTTCAAAATCCTCTGGAGCTATAAGTTACGATTCAACATATACTCAGCTTTCCAGAATTCTTTCACTCATAGTCATATCCATCGCTCTTAGTCTTCGGTGAACAACTTAAGCGTCAAGTTTATTCAACTTTTCGATATTCAAGTGAAGATTACATTTTCCCTCAATCAACAAGTTTCTTTGAACTCCTCTTACACCAGAATTTCAGCCTACAATACCTTCTTATCGAAGAACATTCTTTCCATTGAAACTTGCTATTATTTCATTCACTAAAATCTTTCCTGTGAGTCCATATATTTTCCTTAAAGTCTTAGCTAATTCAAATAACAGTTAAAGGGAAATAACTCCTATTGTATTATTACAGCTCTTACTAAAATCGCATAATTGATTGTTTTTGTATTTCATACAGTAAAATGAAGATCGTTTGTTGTTATAGACGCAGTTTTTGTGTTGTTTCTCTTGTTTGATTTTCGTTTGTTTATACATTTGTAAAGTAAAAATAATATACGGATTGATTTAGGCCGTCAATACCGCTATAAACTCCCATCAGAGGGGCTTATCAACCAAGGGGAGATAACCTATATTTTTCATACTGTTGCAGTGCAGCATTTGGTTTATTTACTTTTTCAACCTTTCGACTTTCATGAAGTCACTAGTTCCAGTCCAAATTGAAAATTTACAATAAAAGTTTAGAGAATAATCCTACAAAGATCTTAAAAATTCAGCCATTGCTTAGAGCTCTACAGTATTTTAAAATCAATCGGTGGACAAAATTGCTGCCACCCTGAATTTCAAAATTCACAAATAACTTGCTTAGGATAGGATTGAATGAGAAGATTTTATCGCTTTTTCCAACGAAGGTGTCTTCTCGTCAACGTTACCAGAGAAAGAAAGAAAACAGAAAAGGAAAACAACAAACAAAGGAGATGAAAGAAGAAAGGCCTATATAGACAATTCAACTTTATTAGAGAGAAACAAGAAGTATAAAAAAAAAAGATGAGAAAAAAAAGGGAAGTTCACAACTGCACTGCTAAAAAAGTCCTCTTAGCTCATAAGAATTTAATCTTATGTAGGTAACAAAGAAAGAGTAGAGAGAAAATAGAGAAAGAAAGAAGAGTCAAGATTCCACTTACGATATTGTGTCACAAAGTCGTTTTAAACTTTTTCTCGACCCGTTTCTTTTTTTGTCGAGTAAAGGGGAAAAGAAAGGGAAAGGGTTAACTCCCTTACATTCGAATATTGTAGATAACAGTCCTTTGGCTAGGGACAAAAATGGTCTATTTCCCTTCTTTTGGTAGTTCGAGTAGTTCCTCACAAAAACACTTCAAAATGGCTGCCTCCTTCCCACGTGTAGCAATATTCAGAGGTTAGATGAACCAAATGTCCTTTTTCTTTAGCCGAAGATAAATTCTACCTGGTTGGTTTATTCTACCGCGCCAAGGTATCTACCAATCCTTTTAATTATTGAGAGTTTCCTCAAAATCCCATTTATCCCGTACTTAGGATAAATAAACAGTCCTGGGAGAATCCTGCACTACTTCTGTCTTCACACGGAGACTATAACTAAACACGCCTAGCTTTTTAGGCGAATTTTTTCTCTCCTCGCAACTTGAATACTTGCGACTAATTCTGTCTTTGTCTTAGTCGACTTGCTGGACAACTTTAACGTCTTATTTCGACGGAGGAGAAGATAGCTCGTCCTTTCACTGTCAAGATTTATTTATACAAAAATGTACAAATTGTGGCACAAGGCCGAAAAAGGGGAGGGGTAAAGGCTGGTCTTAACTAACTATCCTATACCTAGCTAATCAGATTCGCGACCCATTCATACATTACAATTGACACATTCACCACAAGAATTCGTCCATCACCATTCAATCCTCCATACACCATAATACCACATCCTCACCAGGGGGGGGGGACCTACAAAAACGCGCCCCACACCATAAAAATTTGATGATAATAAAATACATAAAAATCTAATCATGGAAAGATGCAGGGGGAGGGAGATGAACCCCATAACAAACTAAAAATTCAAATTTTTTTTAAATAATAATTTATGTTAGTAGGACCCGTCCAACCCTCAAAATAGAGAGGCCGCTGTATTCTGCCCAGAGGACAAAATCAAGAAGCACTCTCGCTAAGGGAGTGGGAAAGAGATAAAATAACTTGGCCATGGGGAAGTAAAAGGCTGATCCAGTTGAGATGAAAAGGAGGCCAAAACAAACTCGGGAGGTTGGGAATCTCGACTTGGATCATAACTAAAATGATGGCCGGGAAACAGGCCGGGAACAACACTTACTCATATTAACTAGGTACACTTAAGCTTGTCTAACCTAACCAAGGGGAGGGTTCCACAGGAAACCACCCCGATGTAACTTTGGTTGACCTAGAAAAGAAAATCAAGGCTAGCCCCGTTCAAACGAACCAAGCTAGCCGCTTTTACCCACCTTTCGCTAAAGGCTGTCGAATGCAATCGTTTTCTATCAGTTCTAATCTTCATCTTGAGCTGATGCTCAAAGAATCGGATTAGATCCTGATAAGAAAGCTGATTGCCTCGCAAGACTTCCTCCATGCGCGTCGTCCATATCACCATTCGGGCCGTGGCTAGCAGCATCAGAAACACCATTCGTTTCACCCCGGAATACGGGGGCGACACATTGTCACACGCGTATGCACGATCAATGGACACGAGTTCTTCGGGAGCGAGACGAGCCGTCAGCTCGCCGACATGGTCCCATAAGGGGCGGACCCGGGGGCAATGGTAGAAGGCGTGCGAAGCCGTTTCTTCTAAACCAAGGCCACACCGTTCACAGTCTGGCAAATCCGCCAAGCCCCATATGAAAGCCTTGTCGTTGAGAGGCAGCCGATTCCGAGCCAATCGCCAGGTAAGCGAAAACTCAGGGTTACTGAGATAATCCGCCGCTGGCGCCCAAGACCAGTAGGAGCGATACTCCTCCTCCGAAAAGCAGAGCGTATCACGTAGGAGATCCTTCGCGCGACCCTCCACTAATCCCCGATAGAAGACCTTCCTAGGCCGTGAAAGGTCACTGGACCGCGGAATAGCCCTCAAGGCTGACCGACACTCGCTGAGGAAAAGCGATTCATCTCGAGACTTACAACGGCGCTCAGCCTTCGAGATGGGGGGACTGATGGTAAGGCTAGGGAAGGCGTCCCTAACAATCCCCTCCAGAATCGGATCTCCTCTAGTCAATGCGCGGCGTAGGAAAGCCAACCGAGAGGCACGGATGTGACTCTTCAAGTGTGGCATTCCCAGCCCCCCATGACACGGACGTTTGGTGCAGACTCGTCTGTCGACCCTGTTCGCGCGTCCCCTCCATAAAATGGAGGATAGCGCTTGCTCGAGCGCCTTCATGTGGGCCTTACAGAGAGGAAGTACTGACAATCGATAAAGAATCAGGGGGAAAATGTATGTAACACACACCTCCGCCCTGCCCTTTACGGACAACCTCCGTCGCTTCCAAGTCTTACCGGCAGAAACGACCTTTGCTAGTACTTCAGACCAATTTTTCTCCAGCTGGAGGTCGGGTCCAAACCACACTCCAAGAATGCGGACAGGACCGTCCGTCCAACCGAAGCGGCCTGGAAGATCACGCCCCTTCCAGGCACCTAACCGCAAGCCGGACGACTTGTCGCGGTTTATCTTGGCCCCTGTCACCTTCTCGTACCGATCAAGCGCCTTCTGTACCGCCTCAATGTCGCTAAGGGACGACACGAAAGCAGATACGTCATCGGCGTACGCGGAAACCCTGGCTCGAGACCCTCCAGGTACGGCGATCCCGCGTAGGGCCGGACTGCACGCCTCGTCCTTCAGCCGGCGCAGGAGAGGCTCCAACGCCAAAGCATAAAGGAGAGGCGACAGCGGACAACCCTGACGAACCGACCTCGACAGAACAAAAGCGCCCGACAACTTTCCGTTCACCTGTACCACAGCACTGGGGGAGCGATACAGGAGGCTAATCCAGCGGCAGAAGTCGGGTGCGAATCCGGCGGCCTGCAGGACAGTAGCAAGGTAGCGATGGTCGACCCTATCAAATGCCTTGGACTGATCCAAATTGATCAGCGCGGCTTCTTCGTCGTCTTTTACGCCCTCTAGGATCGTGCGGATCAAATGCAGGTTGCTCTGAATTGTTCGGCCCCTCACAGAACAAGTCTGCTCGGGTCCCAACAGAGACTCGGCAACTGACTGCAACCGCTCCTGCAGGATCTTGGCCATAATCTTTAACTCTGTGTTTAGCAGAGTTATGGGCCTATAATCATCTAGTTTCCCCCCAACACCCTTGCCCTTTTTCAACAGAGTGATCACACCCCTGGAAATGCGATTGGGGATGGACCCCGACCGAAACCAGTTGTTGAACACTGCTGTCAAAATCGGAACAAAGATGTGCGACAGCCTCAAGTACAATTCATAAGGCAAACCATCCAGACCGGGCGACTTGCCTCTGCCGACCTTCTTCAGTGCCACATAGACTTCGCCCTCCGTGATCTCTCCCTCGCAGCTAGCTGCTTCAGTCGGCTCAAGCCGAGGAAAGTCAGCCAAATAGCTGCGAAACACCTCCTCACGGAGACCAGGCTCCTTGGTAAAGCGGTTCTCGAAATGCCGCCGAAACGCCTCGCACATATCGTCAGTCGACCGCAGAGTACGCCCCTCCGGGGTTTCGACTTGACGAATGTAACGATCACCACCTCGACGGACTTCTTCCCGACGCAGATCTGCGCCTAGGTTCACAGCTTCGTTAGACATCTTACTTAATTTATGTCTAATTACCTGACCCATGTAGCGATCGCTATTCGAACGCTGCAGGGCCTCCCTAGCTAGGGCTATCTCTAGGGGATCCCCCCCAGCCTCCGCCCGGGAAAAATTAGCCTTAAGTGTCTTCACCTTTTCAGCTCTATCTAGAGCGAGCCGTCTGCTGAAATCAGTGGTGAAAGACCTAATTCTATCTTTAAGTCTGCCCCACCACCTATTCCCAATAACCGCCCCCACTAGCTCCCGCTGAACTACACTAGTTAGCTGCTCCTGGAAGTCCCGCCTGTCCAGTAAAGACAGATTGAACTTCCAGTAACCAGCCATTCTAGGCCTATGTTCTAACGCCACCCGGGCACAAACGAGTTTGTGATCCGTGTAGCCTACCCAGTGGAACGTGGGACAATCTAACAAGTCTATGTCGGCTCTACGAACTAACATTCTGTCAAGGTAGCTAACTACCTTGTCAGACGGCCAGCTATGAGCCCACGTCCACATTTTCCCCTTGGGATGATCGACCCGGTATCTATCGACGAGACCATAATCGCCAATCAGATCGACCAGGCTACGATCGCCCCTTCTCCCGCTAGCGCCCCGCCCCCTATCTAACTTGGGGTCCAGGATGGCATTCCAGTCCCCCATTAGAACTAGGCGCGAAGAATCGACTAGGAACGGCCCCAACCGCCGAAAAAAGGAACACCGCTTCTCCCGGTCGTTGGGCGCATAAACCGCAACGACCCGAAACGAACCACTTTTCACGGCAATATCGGCCACGATTAACCTGCCCTCGGCATCGGTATGCACAAGGTCCACCTTCGCATCAAGAGTACGTCTGACTAACAAAGAAACTCCTCTGGCCAACCGGTTCCCATATGCTGAATAGACGACAAAGTCATCCTCCAGCACACACGCATCGGAAGTGCAAACAAAGTGGGTCTCTTCGATCGCGGCAACATCCACATCGAAGGACAAGAGATCCCGAAGCAGGCGGGCAGCCTTACCCCGATCTCTCAAGCCCTTCACATTCAGACTGGCTATCTTCATTTCCATTTTCTAGGCCTGCAAATATAAAAGAGAGTTAAGGCAAAAACCTACTCACATACGGGGCGGAAATCTGAGCCGGACAGGACCCCGACGGATTGCCCCAGGCTCCCTACACCCAACTCTGACATAATACGTCCATCCAGGGCAATACCGCCGACGTCCGTGGGGTATGTTAATTTGATGGCCCTATATAAGGAGGGATGAACCAAAACAGGGACCCTCCCAGCACAAAATTGGCGTAGCTTCTTGATCTCCGGATCGTCTATTTCCAGCATCCTGATGTTGGGGAAGGCCTCTTTTGCTTCAAAAAGATGGCTCCATACTTTTAAGAAGCTCCCCGTGTCCCTCACACACGTAATTACCCCTGGGGCCTTGGGGAAATTGCGAGGGTCTTCCGTTGTTTTCCCATCTACCTCATTTATTTTATACAAGGCTTTTAAAAGGGGCCTTTTATGTTTTGAGAGGACCTTTGTGTATTCCTCTTTGTCTACCTGACAAATAGTTTCGGGGCCCTCAAATAGTTTCTTTTTCTTCTTTTTCTTCTCCCTTGAAGGATGGGGAGGGGAAGAAGTGGATGTATGGGGTGGCGTGCTCACAGAACTGGGGGAAGAAATAGAGGGAGAGGGGGATGGAGTACGT
Source organism: Acanthosepion esculentum (assembly GCA_964036315.1). Lineage (NCBI taxonomy): Eukaryota > Metazoa > Mollusca > Cephalopoda > Sepiida > Sepiidae > Acanthosepion > Acanthosepion esculentum. Next base: position 67,117,639 of record OZ038515.1, on the reverse strand, counting down.
GTAGGGGAGGAAGGGAGACTCCTATCTTTGGGGGAAACAGTATGTCTTATTGGCGATGCAGGGAAGGAGCGCCGCCTGGTTCTATCCATGCTACGCTCCACCCTGCTACGACCAGAGATATTCTTTTCTTGTTCTTCCGAGTCTTCCTCCCTACATCTTTTCAATGAGGAAGTTCGAGGCGGAGGCATACTCTCCACCTCCATTGGTGCTTCCTGCTGCTGCTGCGTTTGTGGATGCTTTTGCTGCTTCCGTTGTTTGTGTTGAGACCGCTGCTGTTCTTGTTTCTGTTGTTGAGGCTGCTGTTCTTGTAGCTTCTGCTGTTGCTGGCTTTGCAGTTTTGCCTGTTCTTCGGGCCGCTTGTTTTGGCCTTCTTTAGGGTGTTGTTTCACTTCCACTTCTGACTGCCTTTTTTGCGGAATTTCCTTTTGGGGTGGAGATGGAGCACTTGAAGACTTCCTTCCTCTGGTTACTTCCGTCCATTCTCCACCAGGTTTCGGAATCTCCTCAGGTTTCTTAGCTGTTGTTGCTGAAGTTGCCGGGCTAGGTGGGACTTGATCTTTCTTCTTAGAAGGGCACACCTTCGCCATGTGACCCACGTCTCCACATAGCCAACAACATGGTTTTCTCCCCTCCACCACCACCAACATTTTTCTCTTACGGCAGATCAGGGTGTTGGGGATTTCTTTAAAACCCTCTCTGTCTAGGGTGATCTGTATTTCCATATCACCTGTCTCTATTCCAGATTTACTGCTTATGGCCCTTACTTCGTTTACCTCTCCATATATGGAGAAGAAGGCCCCCATCCGGTCTTCCGGGATGTCTATTGGCACCCCGTGAATGGTTACTTTGGTTCGGCGGGTGCCCAAATATTCAGTTTGAAGCCTTAGGGCTTTGGTGTTTAAAACACACCCAGCCAGCCGCTTGGCCTGTTCTTCTGTCTGGAGAAGAATATCCCACAGTGCATTTGTCCTTCTTGCGAGTATCTTTGGACTTATGTTGAGGGTTTTCAGGGCCTCCTCCATACTTTCCCTGCTCACTCCAATCAGTCTATGTGACTTGACGTCAGAGGTAAGCAAGGAAATGGTCCGCGTATTAACAGCTTCAAAAGCTTCTTTTATGGTTAGGAATTCATTCCCATTGAAGCTTTTTTCATATTTTTCTCTTTCGTTGGCATAAAATGTGCCATCCTTTTTTGGCGGCCTATTTTGGTTCCAGACCGTTTTTTCAGGTGTCACCGGTATTGTTACCGGTGTATATGGAGTGTTGCTGTCGCTGTTTTTGTCAACCATGGGACCGACGAAGTCGGCCATGGTTGACGTATAATATAATTTCTTCTCACTTTTTTTTTTGTTTTGTTTTAACCGTTAAATAATGACTAGAAATAAAAATAACCGGAAAGAAAAAACGTGGACAACAAAAGATAACTCAAACAAATAATACGGAAAATAAACAGAATAATGCAAACAAAAACAGTGAGGGGGGGAAAAATGCAAGAAGGAGAATAACCAAAAGAGAAAAGAATGTATAAATACAGATAACCAGAAAATAAAAAGGGCAAAGTTTTTAGCAAATAAAATATCAAAAACAGAAAATAAAATATCAAAAACAGAAACTTAACAGGCTTTTTGTGCGTATGTTCGCTTCAAGCTTGTCTTTCAAAGCAAAAAATGACGCTAACCACCTCCAAGCAGGAACGTCTCTGTCAATCGCCTGAGTAGTCAATAACTAACGCAGCAAAGCTCGTCCTTTCACTGTCAAGATTTATTTATACAAAAATGTACAAATTGTGGCACAAGGCCGAAAAAGGGGAGGGGTAAAGGCTGGTCTTAACTAACTATCCTATACCTAGCTAATCAGATTCGCGACCCATTCATACATTACAATTGACACATTCACCACAAGAATTCGTCCATCACCATTCAATCCTCCATACACCATAATACCACATCCTCACCAGGGGGGGGGGACCTACAAAAACGCGCCCCACACCATAAAAATTTGATGATAATAAAATACATAAAAATCTAATCATGGAAAGATGCAGGGGGAGGGAGATGAACCCCATAACAAACTAAAAATTCAAATTTTTTTTAAATAAACATAATTTATGTTAGTAGGACCCGTCCAACCCTCAAAATAGAGAGGCCGCTGTATTCTGCCCAGAGGACAAAATCAAGAAGCACTCTCGCTAAGGGAGTGGGAAAGAGATAAAATAACTTGGCCATGGGGAAGTAAAAGGCTGATCCAGTTGAGATGAAAAGGAGGCCAAAACAAACTCGGGAGGTTGGGAATCTCGACTTGGATCATAACTAAAATGATGGCCGGGAAACAGGCCGGGAACAACACTTACTCATATTAACTAGGTACACTTAAGCTTGTCTAACCTAACCAAGGGGAGGGTTCCACAGGAAACCACCCCGATGTAACTTTGGTTGACCTAGAAAAGAAAATCAAGGCTAGCCCCGTTCAAACGAACCAAGCTAGCCGCTTTTACCCACCTTTCGCTAAAGGCTGTCGAATGCAATCGTTTTCTATCAGTTCTAATCTTCATCTTGAGCTGATGCTCAAAGAATCGGATTAGATCCTGATAAGAAAGCTGATTGCCTCGCAAGACTTCCTCCATGCGCGTCGTCCATATCACCATTCGGGCCGTGGCTAGCAGCATCAGAAACACCATTCGTTTCACCCCGGAATACGGGGGCGACACATTGTCACACGCGTATGCACGATCAATGGACACGAGTTCTTCGGGAGCGAGACGAGCCGTCAGCTCGCCGACATGGTCCCATAAGGGGCGGACCCGGGGGCAATGGTAGAAGGCGTGCGAAGCCGTTTCTTCTAAACCAAGGCCACACCGTTCACAGTCTGGCAAATCCGCCAAGCCCCATATGAAAGCCTTGTCGTTGAGAGGCAGCCGATTCCGAGCCAATCGCCAGGTAAGCGAAAACTCAGGGTTACTGAGATAATCCGCCGCTGGCGCCCAAGACCAGTAGGAGCGATACTCCTCCTCCGAAAAGCAGAGCGTATCACGTAGGAGATCCTTCGCGCGACCCTCCACTAATCCCCGATAGAAGACCTTCCTAGGCCGTGAAAGGTCACTGGACCGCGGAATAGCCCTCAAGGCTGACCGACACTCGCTGAGGAAAAGCGATTCATCTCGAGACTTACAACGGCGCTCAGCCTTCGAGATGGGGGGACTGATGGTAAGGCTAGGGAAGGCGTCCCTAACAATCCCCTCCAGAATCGGATCTCCTCTAGTCAATGCGCGGCGTAGGAAAGCCAACCGAGAGGCACGGATGTGACTCTTCAAGTGTGGCATTCCCAGCCCCCCATGACACGGACGTTTGGTGCAGACTCGTCTGTCGACCCTGTTCGCGCGTCCCCTCCATAAAATGGAGGATAGCGCTTGCTCGAGCGCCTTCATGTGGGCCTTACAGAGAGGAAGTACTGACAATCGATAAAGAATCAGGGGGAAAATGTATGTAACACACACCTCCGCCCTGCCCTTTACGGACAACCTCCGTCGCTTCCAAGTCTTACCGGCAGAAACGACCTTTGCTAGTACTTCAGACCAATTTTTCTCCAGCTGGAGGTCGGGTCCAAACCACACTCCAAGAATGCGGACAGGACCGTCCGTCCAACCGAAGCGGCCTGGAAGATCACGCCCCTTCCAGGCACCTAACCGCAAGCCGGACGACTTGTCGCGGTTTATCTTGGCCCCTGTCACCTTCTCGTACCGATCAAGCGCCTTCTGTACCGCCTCAATGTCGCTAAGGGACGACACGAAAGCAGATACGTCATCGGCGTACGCGGAAACCCTGGCTCGAGACCCTCCAGGTACGGCGATCCCGCGTAGGGCCGGACTGCACGCCTCGTCCTTCAGCCGGCGCAGGAGAGGCTCCAACGCCAAAGCATAAAGGAGAGGCGACAGCGGACAACCCTGACGAACCGACCTCGACAGAACAAAAGCGCCCGACAACTTTCCGTTCACCTGTACCACAGCACTGGGGGAGCGATACAGGAGGCTAATCCAGCGGCAGAAGTCGGGTGCGAATCCGGCGGCCTGCAGGACAGTAGCAAGGTAGCGATGGTCGACCCTATCAAATGCCTTGGACTGATCCAAATTGATCAGCGCGGCTTCTTCGTCGTCTTTTACGCCCTCTAGGATCGTGCGGATCAAATGCAGGTTGCTCTGAATTGTTCGGCCCCTCACAGAACAAGTCTGCTCGGGTCCCAACAGAGACTCGGCAACTGACTGCAACCGCTCCTGCAGGATCTTGGCCATAATCTTTAACTCTGTGTTTAGCAGAGTTATGGGCCTATAATCATCTAGTTTCCCCCCAACACCCTTGCCCTTTTTCAACAGAGTGATCACACCCCTGGAAATGCGATTGGGGATGGACCCCGACCGAAACCAGTTGTTGAACACTGCTGTCAAAATCGGAACAAAGATGTGCGACAGCCTCAAGTACAATTCATAAGGCAAACCATCCAGACCGGGCGACTTGCCTCTGCCGACCTTCTTCAGTGCCACATAGACTTCGCCCTCCGTGATCTCTCCCTCGCAGCTAGCTGCTTCAGTCGGCTCAAGCCGAGGAAAGTCAGCCAAATAGCTGCGAAACACCTCCTCACGGAGACCAGGCTCCTTGGTAAAGCGGTTCTCGAAATGCCGCCGAAACGCCTCGCACATATCGTCAGTCGACCGCAGAGTACGCCCCTCCGGGGTTTCGACTTGACGAATGTAACGATCACAACCTCGACGGACTTCTTCCCGACGCAGATCTGCGCCTAGGTTCACAGCTTCGTTAGACATCTTACTTAATTTATGTCTAATTACCTGACCCATGTAGCGATCGCTATTCGAACGCTGCAGGGCCTCCCTAGCTAGGGCTATCTCTAGGGGATCCCCCCCAGCCTCCGCCCGGGAAAAATTAGCCTTAAGTGTCTTCACCTTTTCAGCTCTATCTAGAGCGAGCCGTCTGCTGAAATCAGTGGTGAAAGACCTAATTCTATCTTTAAGTCTGCCCCACCACCTATTCCCAATAACCGCCCCCACTAGCTCCCGCTGAACTACACTAGTTAGCTGCTCCTGGAAGTCCCGCCTGTCCAGTAAAGACAGATTGAACTTCCAGTAACCAGCCATTCTAGGCCTATGTTCTAACGCCACCCGGGCACAAACGAGTTTGTGATCCGTGTAGCCTACCCAGTGGAACGTGGGACAATCTAACAAGTCTATGTCGGCTCTACGAACTAACATTCTGTCAAGGTAGCTAACTACCTTGTCAGACGGCCAGCTATGAGCCCACGTCCACATTTTCCCCTTGGGATGATCGACCCGGTATCTATCGACGAGACCATAATCGCCAATCAGATCGACCAGGCTACGATCGCCCCTTCTCCCGCTAGCGCCCCGCCCCCTATCTAACTTGGGGTCCAGGATGGCATTCCAGTCCCCCATTAGAACTAGGCGCGAAGAATCGACTAGGAACGGCCCCAACCGCCGAAAAAAGGAACACCGCTTCTCCCGGTCGTTGGGCGCATAAACCGCAACGACCCGAAACGAACCACTTTTCACGGCAATATCGGCCACGATTAACCTGCCCTCGGCATCGGTATGCACAAGGTCCACCTTCGCATCAAGAGTACGTCTGACTAACAAAGAAACTCCTCTGGCCAACCGGTTCCCATATGCTGAATAGACGACAAAGTCATCCTCCAGCACACACGCATCGGAAGTGCAAACAAAGTGGGTCTCTTCGATCGCGGCAACATCCACATCGAAGGACAAGAGATCCCGAAGCAGGCGGGCAGCCTTACCCCGATCTCTCAAGCCCTTCACATTCAGACTGGCTATCTTCATTTCCATTTTCTAGGCCTGCAAATATAAAAGAGAGTTAAGGCAAAAACCTACTCACATACGGGGCGGAAATCTGAGCCGGACAGGACCCCGACGGATTGCCCCAGGCTCCCTACACCCAACTCTGACATAATACGTCCATCCAGGGCAATACCGCCGACGTCCGTGGGGTATGTTAATTTGATGGCCCTATATAAGGAGGGATGAACCAAAACAGGGACCCTCCCAGCACAAAATTGGCGTAGCTTCTTGATCTCCGGATCGTCTATTTCCAGCATCCTGATGTTGGGGAAGGCCTCTTTTGCTTCAAAAAGATGGCTCCATACTTTTAAGAAGCTCCCCGTGTCCCTCACACACGTAATTACCCCTGGGGCCTTGGGGAAATTGCGAGGGTCTTCCGTTGTTTTCCCATCTACCTCATTTATTTTATACAAGGCTTTTAAAAGGGGCCTTTTATGTTTTGAGAGGACCTTTGTGTATTCCTCTTTGTCTACCTGACAAATAGTTTCGGGGCCCTCAAATAGTTTCTTTTTCTTCTTTTTCTTCTCCCTTGAAGGATGGGGAGGGGAAGAAGTGGATGTATGGGGTGGCGTGCTCACAGAACTGGGGGAAGAAATAGAGGGAGAGGGGGATGGAGTACGTGTAGGGGAGGAAGGGAGACTCCTATCTTTGGGGGAAACAGTATGTCTTATTGGCGATGCAGGGAAGGAGCGCCGCCTGGTTCTATCCATGCTACGCTCCACCCTGCTACGACCAGAGATATTCTTTTCTTGTTCTTCCGAGTCTTCCTCCCTACATCTTTTCAATGAGGAAGTTCGAGGCGGAGGCATACTCTCCACCTCCATTGGTGCTTCCTGCTGCTGCTGCGTTTGTGGATGCTTTTGCTGCTTCCGTTGTTTGTGTTGAGACCGCTGCTGTTCTTGTTTCTGTTGTTGAGGCTGCTGTTCTTGTAGCTTCTGCTGTTGCTGGCTTTGCAGTTTTGCCTGTTCTTCGGGCCGCTTGTTTTGGCCTTCTTTAGGGTGTTGTTTCACTTCCACTTCTGACTGCCTTTTTTGCGGAATTTCCTTTTGGGGTGGAGATGGAGCACTTGAAGACTTCCTTCCTCTGGTTACTTCCGTCCATTCTCCACCAGGTTTCGGAATCTCCTCAGGTTTCTTAGCTGTTGTTGCTGAAGTTGCCGGGCTAGGTGGGACTTGATCTTTCTTCTTAGAAGGGCACACCTTCGCCATGTGACCCACGTCTCCACATAGCCAACAACATGGTTTTCTCCCCTCCACCACCACCAACATTTTTCTCTTACGGCAGATCAGGGTGTTGGGGATTTCTTTAAAACCCTCTCTGTCTAGGGTGATCTGTATTTCCATATCACCTGTCTCTATTCCAGATTTACTGCTTATGGCCCTTACTTCGTTTACCTCTCCATATATGGAGAAGAAGGCCCCCATCCGGTCTTCCGGGATGTCTATTGGCACCCCGTGAATGGTTACTTTGGTTCGGCGGGTGCCCAAATATTCAGTTTGAAGCCTTAGGGCTTTGGTGTTTAAAACACACCCAGCCAGCCGCTTGGCCTGTTCTTCTGTCTGGAGAAGAATATCCCACAGTGCATTTGTCCTTCTTGCGAGTATCTTTGGACTTATGTTGAGGGTTTTCAGGGCCTCCTCCATACTTTCCCTGCTCACTCCAATCAGTCTATGTGACTTGACGTCAGAGGTAAGCAAGGAAATGGTCCGCGTATTAACAGCTTCAAAAGCTTCTTTTATGGTTAGGAATTCATTCCCATTGAAGCTTTTTTCATATTTTTCTCTTTCGTTGGCATAAAATGTGCCATCCTTTTTTGGCGGCCTATTTTGGTTCCAGACCGTTTTTTCAGGTGTCACCGGTATTGTTACCGGTGTATATGGAGTGTTGCTGTCGCTGTTTTTGTCAACCATGGGACCGACGAAGTCGGCCATGGTTGACGTATAATATAATTTCTTCTCACTTTTTTTTTTGTTTTGTTTTAACCGTTAAATAATGACTAGAAATAAAAATAACCGGAAAGAAAAAACGTGGACAACAAAAGATAACTCAAACAAATAATACGGAAAATAAACAGAATAATGCAAACAAAAACAGTGAGGGGGGGAAAAATGCAAGAAGGAGAATAACCAAAAGAGAAAAGAATGTATAAATACAGATAACCAGAAAATAAAAAGGGCAAAGTTTTTAGCAAATAAAATATCAAAAACAGAAAATAAAATATCAAAAACAGAAACTTAACAGGCTTTTTGTGCGTATGTTCGCTTCAAGCTTGTCTTTCAAAGCAAAAAATGACGCTAACCACCTCCAAGCAGGAACGTCTCTGTCAATCGCCTGAGTAGTCAATAACTAACGCAGCAAAGCTCGTCCTTTCACTGTCAAGATTTATTTATACAAAAATGTACAAATTGTGGCACAAGGCCGAAAAAGGAGAGGGGTAAAGGCTGGTCTTAACTAACTATCCTATACCTAGCTAATCAGATTCGCGACCCATTCATACATTACAATTGACACATTCACCACAAGAATTCGTCCATCACCATTCAATCCTCCATACACCATAATACCACATCCTCACCAGGGGGGGGACCTACAAAAACGCGCCCCACACCATAAAAATTTGATGATAATAAAATACATAAAAATCTAATCATGGAAAGATGCAGGGGGAGGGAGATGAACCCCATAACAAACTAAAAATTCAAATTTTTTTTAAATAAACATAATTTATGTTAGTAGGACCCGTCCAACCCTCAAAATAGAGAGGCCGCTGTATTCTGCCCAGAGGACAAAATCAAGAAGCACTCTCGCTAAGGGAGTGGGAAAGAGATAAAATAACTTGGCCATGGGGAAGTAAAAGGCTGATCCAGTTGAGATGAAAAGGAGGCCAAAACAAACTCGGGAGGTTGGGAATCTCGACTTGGATCATAACTAAAATGATGGCCGGGAAACAGGCCGGGAACAACACTTACTCATATTAACTAGGTACACTTAAGCTTGTCTAACCTAACCAAGGGGAGGGTTCCACAGGAAACCACCCCGATGTAACTTTGGTTGACCTAGAAAAGAAAATCAAGGCTAGCCCCGTTCAAACGAACCAAGCTAGCCGCTTTTACCCACCTTTCGCTAAAGGCTGTCGAATGCAATCGTTTTCTATCAGTTCTAATCTTCATCTTGAGCTGATGCTCAAAGAATCGGATTAGATCCTGATAAGAAAGCTGATTGCCTCGCAAGACTTCCTCCATGCGCGTCGTCCATATCACCATTCGGGCCGTGGCTAGCAGCATCAGAAACACCATTCGTTTCACCCCGGAATACGGGGGCGACACATTGTCACACGCGTATGCACGATCAATGGACACGAGTTCTTCGGGAGCGAGACGAGCCGTCAGCTCGCCGACATGGTCCCATAAGGGGCGGACCCGGGGGCAATGGTAGAAGGCGTGCGAAGCCGTTTCTTCTAAACCAAGGCCACACCGTTCACAGTCTGGCAAATCCGCCAAGCCCCATATGAAAGCCTTGTCGTTGAGAGGCAGCCGATTCCGAGCCAATCGCCAGGTAAGCGAAAACTCAGGGTTACTGAGATAATCCGCCGCTGGCGCCCAAGACCAGTAGGAGCGATACTCCTCCTCCGAAAAGCAGAGCGTATCACGTAGGAGATCCTTCGCGCGACCCTCCACTAATCCCCGATAGAAGACCTTCCTAGGCCGTGAAAGGTCACTGGACCGCGGAATAGCCCTCAAGGCTGACCGACACTCGCTGAGGAAAAGCGATTCATCTCGAGACTTACAACGGCGCTCAGCCTTCGAGATGGGGGGACTGATGGTAAGGCTAGGGAAGGCGTCCCTAACAATCCCCTCCAGAATCGGATCTCCTCTAGTCAATGCGCGGCGTAGGAAAGCCAACCGAGAGGCACGGATGTGACTCTTCAAGTGTGGCATTCCCAGCCCCCCATGACACGGACGTTTGGTGCAGACTCGTCTGTCGACCCTGTTCGCGCGTCCCCTCCATAAAATGGAGGATAGCGCTTGCTCGAGCGCCTTCATGTGGGCCTTACAGAGAGGAAGTACTGACAATCGATAAAGAAACAGGGGGAAAATGTATGTAACACACACCTCCGCCCTGCCCTTTACGGACAACCTCCGTCGCTTCCAAGTCTTACCGGCAGAAACGACCTTTGCTAGTACTTCAGACCAATTTTTCTCCAGCTGGAGGTCGGGTCCAAACCACACTCCAAGAATGCGGACAGGACCGTCCGTCCAACCGAAGCGGCCTGGAAGATCACGCCCCTTCCAGGCACCTAACCGCAAGCCGGACGACTTGTCGCGGTTTATCTTGGCCCCTGTCACCTTCTCGTACCGATCAAGCGCCTTCTGTACCGCCTCAATGTCGCTAAGGGACGACACGAAAGCAGATACGTCATCGGCGTACGCGGAAACCCTGGCTCGAGACCCTCCAGGTACGGCGATCCCGCGTAGGGCCGGACTGCACGCCTCGTCCTTCAGCCGGCGCAGGAGAGGCTCCAACGCCAAAGCATAAAGGAGAGGCGACAGCGGACAACCCTGACGAACCGACCTCGACAGAACAAAAGCGCCCGACAACTTTCCGTTCACCTGTACCACAGCACTGGGGGAGCGATACAGGAGGCTAATCCAGCGGCAGAAGTCGGGTGCGAATCCGGCGGCCTGCAGGACAGTAGCAAGGTAGCGATGGTCGACCCTATCAAATGCCTTGGACTGATCCAAATTGATCAGCGCGGCTTCTTCGTCGTCTTTTACGCCCTCTAGGATCGTGCGGATCAAATGCAGGTTGCTCTGAATTGTTCGGCCCCTCACAGAACAAGTCTGCTCGGGTCCCAACAGAGACTCGGCAACTGACTGCAACCGCTCCTGCAGGATCTTGGCCATAATCTTTAACTCTGTGTTTAGCAGAGTTATGGGCCTATAATCATCTAGTTTCCCCCCAACACCCTTGCCCTTTTTCAACAGAGTGATCACACCCCTGGAAATGCGATTGGGGATGGACCCCGACCGAAACCAGTTGTTGAACACTGCTGTCAAAATCGGAACAAAGATGTGCGACAGCCTCAAGTACAATTCATAAGGCAAACCATCCAGACCGGGCGACTTGCCTCTGCCGACCTTCTTCAGTGCCACATAGACTTCGCCCTCCGTGATCTCTCCCTCGCAGCTAGCTGCTTCAGTCGGCTCAAGCCGAGGAAAGTCAGCCAAATAGCTGCGAAACACCTCCTCACGGAGACCAGGCTCCTTGGTAAAGCGGTTCTCGAAATGCCGCCGAAACGCCTCGCACATATCGTCAGTCGACCGCAGAGTACGCCCCTCCGGGGTTTCGACTTGACGAATGTAACGATCACCACCTCGACGGACTTCTTCCCGACGCAGATCTGCGCCTAGGTTCACAGCTTCGTTAGACATCTTACTTAATTTATGTCTAATTACCTGACCCATGTAGCGATCGCTATTCGAACGCTGCAGGGCCTCCCTAGCTAGGGCTATCTCTAGGGGATCCCCCCCAGCCTCCGCCCGGGAAAAATTAGCCTTAAGTGTCTTCACCTTTTCAGCTCTATCTAGAGCGAGCCGTCTGCTGAAATCAGTGGTGAAAGACCTAATTCTATCTTTAAGTCTGCCCCACCACCTATTCCCAATAACCGCCCCCACTAGCTCCCGCTGAACTACACTAGTTAGCTGCTCCTGGAAGTCCCGCCTGTCCAGTAAAGACAGATTGAACTTCCAGTAACCAGCCATTCTAGGCCTATGTTCTAACGCCACCCGGGCACAAACGAGTTTGTGATCCGTGTAGCCTACCCAGTGGAACGTGGGACAATCTAACAAGTCTATGTCGGCTCTACGAACTAACATTCTGTCAAGGTAGCTAACTACCTTGTCAGACGGCCAGCTATGAGCCCACGTCCACATTTTCCCCTTGGGATGATCGACCCGGTATCTATCGACGAGACCATAATCGCCAATCAGATCGACCAGGCTACGATCGCCCCTTCTCCCGCTAGCGCCCCGCCCCCTATCTAACTTGGGGTCCAGGATGGCATTCCAGTCCCCCATTAGAACTAGGCGCGAAGAATCGACTAGGAACGGCCCCAACCGCCGAAAAAAGGAACACCGCTTCTCCCCGTCGTTGGGCGCATAAACCGCAACGACCCGAAACGAACCACTTTTCACGGCAATATCGGCCACGATTAACCTGCCCTCGGCATCGGTATGCACAAGGTCCACCTTCGCATCAAGAGTACGTCTGACTAACAAAGAAACTCCTCTGGCCAACCGGTTCCCATATGCTGAATAGACGACAAAGTCATCCTCCAGCACACACGCATCGGAAGTGCAAACAAAGTGGGTCTCTTCGATCGCGGCAACATCCACATCGAAGGACAAGAGATCCCGAAGCAGGCGGGCAGCCTTACCCCGATCTCTCAAGCCCTTCACATTCAGACTGGCTATCTTCATTTCCATTTTCTAGGCCTGCAAATATAAAAGAGAGTTAAGGCAAAAACCTACTCACATACGGGGCGGAAATCTGAGCCGGACAGGACCCCGACGGATTGCCCCAGGCTCCCTACACCCAACTCTGACATAATACGTCCATCCAGGGCAATACCGCCGACGTCCGTGGGGTATGTTAATTTGATGGCCCTATATAAGGAGGGATGAACCAAAACAGGGACCCTCCCAGCACAAAATTGGCGTAGCTTCTTGATCTCCGGATCGTCTATTTCCAGCATCCTGATGTTGGGGAAGGCCTCTTTTGCTTCAAAAAGATGGCTCCATACTTTTAAGAAGCTCCCCGTGTCCCTCACACACGTAATTACCCCTGGGGCCTTGGGGAAATTGCGAGGGTCTTCCGTTGTTTTCCCATCTACCTCATTTATTTTATACAAGGCTTTTAAAAGGGGCCTTTTATGTTTTGAGAGGACCTTTGTGTATTCCTCTTTGTCTACCTGACAAATAGTTTCGGGGCCCTCAAATAGTTTCTTTTTCTTCTTTTTCTTCTCCCTTGAAGGATGGGGAGGGGAAGAAGTGGATGTATGGGGTGGCGTGCTCACAGAACTGGGGGAAGAAATAGAGGGAGAGGGGGATGGAGTACGTGTAGGGGAGGAAGGGAGACTCCTATCTTTGGGGGAAACAGTATGTCTTATTGGCGATGCAGGGAAGGAGCGCCGCCTGGTTCTATCCATGCTACGCTCCACCCTGCTACGACCAGAGATATTCTTTTCTTGTTCTTCCGAGTCTTCCTCCCTACATCTTTTCAATGAGGAAGTTCGAGGCGGAGGCATACTCTCCACCTCCATTGGTGCTTCCTGCTGCTGCTGCGTTTGTGGATGCTTTTGCTGCTTCCGTTGTTTGTGTTGAGACCGCTGCTGTTCTTGTTTCTGTTGTTGAGGCTGCTGTTCTTGTAGCTTCTGCTGTTGCTGGCTTTGCAGTTTTGCCTGTTCTTCGGGCCGCTTGTTTTGGCCTTCTTTAGGGTGTTGTTTCACTTCCACTTCTGACTGCCTTTTTTGCGGAATTTCCTTTTGGGGTGGAGATGGAGCACTTGAAGACTTCCTTCCTCTGGTTACTTCCGTCCATTCTCCACCAGGTTTCGGAATCTCCTCAGGTTTCTTAGCTGTTGTTGCTGAAGTTGCCGGGCTAGGTGGGACTTGATCTTTCTTCTTAGAAGGGCACACCTTCGCCATGTGACCCACGTCTCCACATAGCCAACAACATGGTTTTCTCCCCTCCACCACCACCAACATTTTTCTCTTACGGCAGATCAGGGTGTTGGGGATTTCTTTAAAACCCTCTCTGTCTAGGGTGATCTGTATTTCCATATCACCTGTCTCTATTCCAGATTTACTGCTTATGGCCCTTACTTCGTTTACCTCTCCATATATGGAGAAGAAGGCCCCCATCCGGTCTTCCGGGATGTCTATTGGCACCCCGTGAATGGTTACTTTGGTTCGGCGGGTGCCCAAATATTCAGTTTGAAGCCTTAGGGCTTTGGTGTTTAAAACACACCCAGCCAGCCGCTTGGCCTGTTCTTCTGTCTGGAGAAGAATATCCCACAGTGCATTTGTCCTTCTTGCGAGTATCTTTGGACTTATGTTGAGGGTTTTCAGGGCCTCCTCCATACTTTCCCTGCTCACTCCAATCAGTCTATGTGACTTGACGTCAGAGGTAAGCAAGGAAATGGTCCGCGTATTAACAGCTTCAAAAGCTTCTTTTATGGTTAGGAATTCATTCCCATTGAAGCTTTTTTCATATTTTTCTCTTTCGTTGGCATAAAATGTGCCATCCTTTTTTGGCGGCCTATTTTGGTTCCAGACCGTTTTTTCAGGTGTCACCGGTATTGTTACCGGTGTATATGGAGTGTTGCTGTCGCTGTTTTTGTCAACCATGGGACCGACGAAGTCGGCCATGGTTGACGTATAATATAATTTCTTCTCACTTTTTTTTTTGTTTTGTTTTAACCGTTAAATAATGACTAGAAATAAAAATAACCGGAAAGAAAAAACGTGGACAACAAAAGATAACTCAAACAAATAATACGGAAAATAAACAGAATAATGCAAACAAAAACAGTGAGGGGGGGAAAAATGCAAGAAGGAGAATAACCAAAAGAGAAAAGAATGTATAAATACAGATAACCAGAAAATAAAAAGGGCAAAGTTTTTAGCAAATAAAATATCAAAAACAGAAAATAAAATATCAAAAACAGAAACTTAACAGGCTTTTTGTGCGTATGTTCGCTTCAAGCTTGTCTTTCAAAGCAAAAAATGACGCTAACCACCTCCAAGCAGGAACGTCTCTGTCAATCGCCTGAGTAGTCAATAACTAACGCAGCAAAGCTCGTCCTTTCACTGTCGTCGCGAATCTCCCACTGACTTTCCACTTTGAATTTCTTCTGTCCAGGCGGGAACTGTCATCAGGACCAACCAGGAGACAATATTCGAACACGTGACATATTCATTGAAAGGGAGAGGAACAACATATAGAGAGAAGGAGAGAGAGAGAGAAAGAAAGGGAGAAGAAAGAGACAGGAATATAACGAAGTGTGCCAAAATAAAATTTCAACATGAAGCTGTTGTAAACTTTTAAGCCTTGTTTCTCTTAAAAGAAATATAAACATGGGCCAGCAACCAAAAATTGAGTAGACTCTCTCGTCTTCGTCTTGAATAGGATTTCGTTTTACTTTTTGGCTACCGGCGTCTTTGAAAGAACTCTTAAATCGTCAATCCGATTTCCATTGACCAAGGCCACAGCTGAAAGCGTTGGGGCTTCAGTTGTTTACAGCTGGTTATCTTTAATCAAGCATTCACCAATTTATGGCCTTTTAAAAATGCAGGCAAAGATAATTGATACAAAGAAGGTATATATTGCATGTACTGATGAAAAATTTATATCTCTTAAAAGAAAACTAAAAGATAAAATATTCAAAGTGTTCATAAGTTCTTGTCAGAGAGTTCTCGTATTGATAGTTTTTAAGTCCTTAGCATATATATATATATATACAATATATATACACAGAGAGAGAGAGAGAGAGAGAGAGAGAGAGAGAGAGAGAGAGAGAGAGAGAAAGAGAGAGAGAGAAAGAGAGAGAGAGAGAGAAAGAGAGAAAGAGAGAGAGAGAGAGAAAGAGAGAGAGAGAAAGAGAGAGAGAGAAAGAGAGAGAGAGAAAGAGAGAGAGAGAGAGAATGGGACGGAAGATGTAATTATTTCAGCGGCTGGTCCTTTCGCTTGCTCCTCACTGTATACACTTTTTTTTTAAACGATAGAATTCATTCCCCGATTGTTTCTTGATTTTGATTGGTTCACAGAAATGACTCATTTGACGAACCCTTTTTTCTTCACTTTTATTTAGGAATGATAACCTTTTGGCCGCTTTTATTTATTTATTTTTTCTTATCTTTTTGTTTTTATTTATTTATGCCAAACCAAAATCGTTTACCAACTTTTAGGTTTCCATTTTTTATTTATTTATTTTATTTTTGAAATAGTGAACTTTTTATTTTTCTATCACTACAAATGTTCAAAATGATCCTTCTCACATCAATAAAATGGAAATTAATAAGAAAAGCTAGAATATGTAGGTCATTAAATGACCCATGTCCTTTGTGCATACATGGGAAACTATATATTACTAAGTTCATAAAAAATAAAAATTTACTGAATCAAAGAAATGAAATAGCTATTCTTTGCCGTCATTGTCAAAAACCTTCCTTAAATAATATTTAAAAATAAAATTAAAAAAATAGGAGCCGGGAATACACATACTTATATTTGATATGAAAAAATAATTTTAAATAATTTACATTTACTTGATTTAAAAAGAAATATAGTCTATTAGTAACTAAGAGTAAAAATATTTTAAAATTGTAGTTAAATATAACGTATTCTAACCTAAACACCCCTTTTAGAAAGAATCTTTAGGTATACAAGTATGAAAAAATGCTGAAAATCTTTTTGTCGTTAATAATAAATTTAAAAAAAACAAACCCCAGACGACATGCATTTAACGGATGTTAGAATTCGTTGAAAAATACACCCATACCCTCCCTAAACTTAACCTCTTTTTCGAATGTAACTCATAATTGATACAACAATAGTTAATAAAAATGAACACGCTACCGCCTATGTCTAAATGATTGGATTTCTCTGTATCCTTGGAAACAGGAAATTATGAATTTATATGTGCGTTTAAAACTCAGTAAATTTTAAAATAAATTATTGCAATATTCGCTTGAAGATGAAACGGAACTAATGCTTTATTAGCATTCCGCCACGACTTTTTCATCAATGTCGATTTTCGTGCAAAAAAAGCGGATCACAGCTTCATACATGTTTTCTGAAAACCTTAACTTCTCATTGGACAATAAATATTAAAATTATCTCGCTTATCTTCACGTACATTTGTTCTCAATAAGCAAAACAAAACATATCAGGTTGCAGACTGAGTTTTGTAAGGCGCTTTCTGAGGGGTTAACAAATATTTTAAAAAAAAACAATTAACCGGCTCACCACTACGTCCAAATAACATCAACCTAGCTTTTGACCTGACGAAAAAACAATGCTTTTTAAAGCCTGTCACGTGATTAAAAAACATATAAATTTAATGTACGAGTGATGTGAACCCAGGCAGTGAGAATTTACGACGACTAGCATTTGCTAAACGAGTTCACGACGTTTGTATCATTACTACAGCGAAGTACAAAGTTAGAATCTCAAGTTCTTTAACATGAAATAACTTCACTGTAATTCAAGCTAAAATTTCAACTAAACAACTCACTCACCAACTTCTTCTGCAACTTACTAAAAACTATTCAATCACGCTATTGAATCTTACGAAACATTCCACTACGAGCAACGAAAACAAATTAGACATTTACGGACCATTCACTTCTCCAACTTCTTTAAAGCTAAAAGTTTATCAACATATTTTCAGCTTTACAGGATTCTTTAAACTCTCTTTCAGTGAACATTTTGAGCGACAAGTTAATTCAACTTTTTGTGAGCTCAGGTAAAAAATATTATAGCAGTAAAGACTTTAACTCAGTCAAAGGGAAGTAACTCATATTAATAATTCAGGTAAAACTGTTGACGTTTATAAATATAAATATAACTATTATGAAAGGTTATTTTCTTGTGTTTTTTCTCTTGTTTGCTTTTTGTTTGCTTTTTGTTTGCTTACACATTCGTAAAGTAAAAAGTGTACGGGTTGTTTTACGCCATCAATACCGCT
Source organism: Acanthosepion esculentum (assembly GCA_964036315.1). NCBI lineage: Eukaryota > Metazoa > Mollusca > Cephalopoda > Sepiida > Sepiidae > Acanthosepion > Acanthosepion esculentum. The sequence goes on along the minus strand of OZ038515.1, from coordinate 67,100,013 downwards.
ACACTTTCAATTTAATTTAATTATATAATTAAATTTGAAGGTTTTTAGCTTCAGTTTTTGAAACATGGTTATTACTGTAATGGTGAAAAAAAACATATTTCAATTAAATCAGTTAGTTTATAATATTTATGCTCTGTAAATTTACATTGAGCACTGTTTCGTAAAAATAAAAAATATCAATAAGAACACCGGATTATATGTCTTATTGTTCTATTTTTCGTTTCACCGTTTGAAAGTGGAGTCTGATGAGCCAGTGTCCTTTAATAAAGGGCTTGGCGAAATAAATTATTACATGGAGCCTTAAAGTGGTCTGTTTTTCATTTAATATATATATGTGTGTGTGTGTGTGTGTGTGTGTGTGTGTGCGTGTGTGTGTGTGTGTGTGTGCATCTCTCTTTTCACGCACATACAGAATTTTATTTATACTCGGACATCTGAAAGGAACATTCATTCCACACTAAACGTTTCTTTACCAACCAACTTTAACTTGCATTAACTTCATTTTCATTTTAGTACCTCAATCGTTTTTTGTTTGATCAACACATAAATTATTATGATTATTATTCTGTTTAGTCTATTTTTGTATGTTTTACATTAATCTAATTTGAAATGATAAAACGTTTTCACGAACTTTGTTACGGAACTTACGGTTAATTTAAATTGATCTTCAAATAATATTAATTTTTTGTCCCTTCATGTTTTCAATTGTTCAATTATGTAAATCATTTTCCAATACAAGGGAAATAACTCAAGCGAGGAAGATGTAGGGGGAGATAACTACCGTTGTTTACCTCAAAATATTCTCAATGATTTTTAACCAATAATCAACTTAATTTAATAATATGATGTATGATTAGTAAGTTTGATTGTGAATAACAAACTAAAGGTCACAATATCAGCGTTAGTCGAGTCATTAGAATGACGCAACGTTGTCACTGAATATAACAACTATATTATCTTTTTTATGAAGTCAAGCTGCCAAATTCGACGAGGTGAGTGGTGCAAAGATACCCATGAAAATGGAAAGAAAACATGAATATCTCTAACCAGTTCAGCAAACATAACTCCTAATACTGCTGACTATATTTAAAACGTAAAAAAGTATCTATGGATACAGAAAGGACCTTATACACTGCAATTTATCAAAAGTGGTGTCGCAGTTAGCTCCACTTCATTTCCTTAACCCTTCACCAGGGGTCTCTCTCTCTCTCCCGGGTGTATAAATACTGGTTGAACTTTCGCCTCTCTCTCTTTTCTCTGCTTACGCGCACGTGCGAGAACTATCTCGATTTCGGCCGCGGGCCGAAACCTCGCACGTGGGGCGAGATACAAAAACTTTCTCATAAAATTTCCAATATGTGAACTCTAATACACAACCAGCGTTTCCCATGTTCAGGGAACACGCTAAAACAAAATTCACCCCGTACGGACATTCAACTCAACACACACACAACTTTCCATACAGACTGTAACATTTTATTCTTGTCTTCAATGTATTTGTAATTCGTGTATTAATCTATTTGTTATTAATATATATTTGTTCGCATACATGAATATCGGTCTTGTTTGTTTCTTTGGGCTCCATTAAAGTCCAACATTCTTATGTAGCTGGACCGGCCAGCGGAAGCCTTAACCTAGAGATAACCCATCTTCTCTTCTCACATTCACCACACCGCATGGTCCACTACAGGGGAAAGACGAATCCATTCCTAGGTCAGCTGCCAAGAAAATCAGTTCACGGTGACGTACGAGACAATTTTTCTCTTTGGAATCTATCTTACATAAGTTTACTATTCGTTCATGCTTAGAATATTGCTGCCATTTATGGTTCGGTACCCCTGTTATTTACCTTGAGCTCCTTGATAAGACCCAAAGAAGAATCAGCAATATTATTGGTCTTGATCTGGCGGCTCGGCTTCAGTCACTTATCCACCGTCGTAAGGTTGCCTCTCTATGCCTTTTTTGTGATACCGATTGATTCCTTGCGATTCCTTGCAGGACTTTACTAGTTTGCTCATATGACATGGCCCTCCATTTTCTTGAAAAAGGTAGACATTCTTGTCAATCTGATTGGTTTTGTAGCGGACCGTGCGGGGTGAAGATGTGAAGAGATATCAGAAGGTTAACATTTCCTGCTGGCCAGTCCAGCTACATGGGAATGTCAGACTTTAATTAAGTCCAAAGAAGACAAAGAAAACAAACAAGACCGATATACATGGGTAAACAAATATATATTAATAACAAAACGAGTTAAACAAAGACATGGACTGTTACATAGAGTTTGTATGGATAAATTATGTGCGTGTGTTGTAAGTGTTCGTACGTATGTGTATTGTTCTTAGCGCGTTCCCAGAATTTTGGAAACGCTGTATCTGTGAGAGGTCACATATTGGCCTAAGTGGGAAAAGAGAGGTAGCGGCCCGAGGCCTAAGTCGGAAGAGAGAGAGAGAGAGAGAGAGAGAGAGAGATAGTGAGAGAGAGAGAGAGAAGGGTCAGCCAGTATTTATGTAGCTGGACCCGCCAACAGGAAAGTTTAACCTTCTCATATCTCTTCACATTCTTCACCCCGCACGGTCCGCTACATGTGAAAGAAACGTCGGCTTCAATTGATTCATGTTACTACATATCAAAAAACAGCACACTCGTTCGTTTTGTGTGTGTGTGTGTGTGTGTGTGTGTGTGTGTGTGTGTGTGTGTGTGTGTGTGTGTGCTTGTAAAATCCACAATAACTACATGATATGAATTAATACACTCCTTCAAGTAAAACTCACCTTTGAAATCAGTATAGTTATTTTAATTTTGTTGGGAGTAAAATGGAGTACTGTTGCCATATTTGGGCAGGAGTTGTCCAGTCTCGATAGAGTCCAAAAGTGTCTCCGCGTCCTTCTGGGTGACAACTTATTTTCCACCCTACAAGCCACCCCCTCTCTCTCTCTCTCTCTCTCTCTCTCTCTCTCTCTCTCTCACACACACACACACACTCTCACACACACACACACACACACACACACACGGAAGAAACGTCGCAAGTCTCTCGCTACTCTATCGAATTTTCCATGGAAAAGTACTCAGACGAACTACATTCCTCAGTTCAACCAGTTCTAGGACCCGCCATGCCACGCCCATTCTAACAAAATACCCTCATTTTCTTCATATTTCATTGGTGAGATGTAAGTTCCTCTAGAGCAGTTTCTTCCAACGAACCACTGCTTTGTGAAACCGACTCCCAAGAGGATGCTTTCCCGATAACCATAATCTTAGCCTGTTCAAGACTAGGGTTAACTGTTATTTTTCATAATATCTCTATAAACTGTATCTCTTACTCTGTAACCCTCTACCTCGAGTGGATCTTGGGCCTTGTACAGGGTGAACATCATTGTTAAAAAAACATGTTTGGTACCTCTTACATTGAATGTTATATGAGCTAGTGTTACTTGTTTGTCTGGTATCGTTGACAATTCTTGCCAGACCCCTCTCGTTCAGCTTATTACGGGAGTGGGCTCTGTCATTAAAAAAATAAGAAGAAACTGGTCATGGTTTACAGCAGACAAAAAAACTCAGCTGTCAAAATTCCAGCCTTATTATCCTAAAAAGTGATAAATATCCCTGTCTCATTAATAAATTGAAAATTCAAGGAACTCTTTAATTCAAATTTTAATGTCGAATTGAGGCTTTCTCCATATAAAGTCGAGTTTTATGATATACTAGAACTCTCTAAGTATGAAATTTATCGAATATATGTCAGAAAATGTGTTTTTACGGCTAAATCTATCTTCGTATACGATCTCTGTGGTTTGTTTACGTTTTGGTGCAAACTTTTAAAAACGCTTTTCTTAAGGCCTTCTTCACATAATGTGAGAACTTTTCTGTTAATTCACCCCAAATAATGTAAAGTTACTTATCTCAAATATTAATTCATCCCCAAGAAATTATAAATTTTTTAAATCAAAGTTTGTTTTTTATTAAATTTTTGGCACTCTTTTGAAATTACAAATTTTAAATCAAAATTTCTTTAGCTTGCCTCGCAACAATTCCAAACCTCAGAATGAAAAATTATCAAAAATCAGGGAATTATTTACGTTTCATAAATGCGAATGATATTCGAGATATTTACAATGATTTTTTTCACAATTTAAAAAAAGAAGAAAAGAATCTGTTTTTTTGGCTTGTATATTGAGATGAGCGCGAACGTAGACCCCACACCTAGAAATCTTAACCTGTTCAAGTCTAGGATTAACTGTTATCTTCCGTACACATCTTCGTAAACTGTGCCTCTTACAATGTAATTCTAACTCGGCTGACAAAAAGAAAAACATACGGTTGTGTTTAAAAAAAAAAAAAAATGCCCTTTATTTGAAACAGAAACTTTAATGACAAGAATGGTTTGTATCAGCTGACCCTTTTCTTGTAAATAAAATACAACGGGACAACTACTTGCTCATTTGTTTTAGAGATCATAGTCGTCTTGTATCGCTGACTCCATTTCTTCATTGTTTTTTCTCGCCAAATGTTTTATTATTCTCTTATCGTCTTCGTCACGTTGCACTTCATTGTCCAGGTTCCCGTCATATTCCGCCGCTTCCTCTTCCGCTTCCTCTTCGCCGTCTTTCATCGAATCCAAGTCACCGCCATTTTCGTTATAGTCACCCTCTTCACCATCAGCCTCCGCATATCCAGCCTCCGCATATCCAGCCTTCATATTTTCGCTGAGTTTCGCAATACGTCTGTTTTGGTATTTCTTTTCCATATCCGATTCATTTTTCTGCTCTGTCTCACCTTCTTCTTCTTCTTGTTCTTCTTCTTCTTCTGCTTCTGCTTCTTCTGCTTCTTCTTCTGCTTCTTCTTCTGCTTCTTTCTCAGGTGACAGATTCGAGTTTCTGTCGCTTAACTCATTTTGATTGGAATTCACAACTTCTGAGCCAGCATTTGTTTCATATTTTTCTTCGGCATGGAGCTCTTTTTTGTTTCCACTAGGATCGGCATCTTCCAATTCTGGTTGACTACGAGACGAATGTAATTCTATACTATTCCTGACAGCGTCTTGTCCATCATCAGCGGCCATGTTATTCAATTTGTAGGCATGGTCTGAATGTTGACGTCTTCCTTTATTAGCCTCGTTATTGCTCATCCCGTTTCCCTTGTGAGATTTTTCCAAATTCTCTGTATTTCTTTCTGATGTTATCCGCTTTTCATCTTCGGAATTGCTATTCTCGTTTTGACTGCGTTCATCTTTGCCTCTATCAGGTACAGTGTTGGCTGAGTTATGGTGTCGCTTCTCGTGGACACTATTTACGCGTTCGTCATTCTTTTTAGTGGATTCATTCTGTCTCACTTCAGGCGTTTCCCAACTTGTCGAGTTCGACGTCCCTTTCTCTCGGTTATAATTTGGTTCATTGCGAACGTAATTCTTCTTTCCATCTTTTACTGGAAACTGTCGTCGTCCAACTTTTGATTTATTTCTGAGTTTAGGTTTCCGAAGAGCATGTAACAATTTATTGCCGCCTTTTTTGTTCGGATGCGAATGATGTCTAGGCTTTTCTGAATCCCCTTGCCCACTGCTGATTTCTATAGTAAAACTACAAACAAACGTATTCATTTCCGAATCTCCACCGGCTTCCGTATTGCCTGTACTGTTGACTTTAACAATCTTACACATTTTATTGTTATTTTCCCTTTTATAATTACTTTTTTTAGTTGGGTTCGTTTTGATCGATTTAATTTTCCTGTCGTAATGCTCTCCACTTTGCTTCTTATCATCATCGACAGAAACGTATTCTTTGTTTTCAAGATGGTTCGATCCATCGGACGCCAGCTGGTCTTTCAAATTACTTTTGCTGAGATCACTTTCCATTACAGATGAGCGGTCAGACTCTACGAGGTTCCATCTTAACGAGCCTCTTAATTTAGGAGTCCGCAAAAGATCTGATTCTTTTATTCCCCTTGGAGCCGATGGAATATTTGAAAATTCATTACTGATGGCTTCCAGGTTTGTCGAGTCGCTTTTCACGTCCTCTGATAATTCTTGCATTCGGGCATTCCTCCGGTCTTTCTTCGTGGTTGAAGAATCAGAATTTGAATGGTTACTCATTAAGAAAGACTTTGTATCATGCTCTAATTGTATATCCTCTGGCTTATCAAGGGTTAAACTCTCCGAATCAGATCTAGGGAAAATATTTCTTATCGACTCCGCTAAATTATTAGTTCCGATTAATTCATTTGTAAAACCTTCTTTTGGGTCAATATTCTTCTTCCTGAGAAAAGTACCAATGTTTGTCTCTCTTGCGGTTTTGATATGAGCACTGTCTGTTGTATTTCCAACCATTGTAGAGCCATTATTTGTCAAAGTACTGCTTGTTGTAACTAACGTAGTGGCGGTGTGTGATACTTGTATATGACTAGAGTTTTCTAAGTCGGCCGTAGTCGACGACGCAACTGGATGTGTTGCATTGTCTTTCTTTTCGGGAGAAGCATTTCTGTTTGACCTTGCTTGACTAATCGTCTCCATGATTAGAGAAATTATTTTGTTGAGTAGATTATACAAATCTTTCGCCTCTAAATCTGCCAATGACTCTGCGTTTGTTTTTTTATTGGTGATGTTGTGTCCGCTGCCTGTGCTATTTGCAGATTTATCAGCGACGCTTCTCAAATACAAAGAGTGACCGGCGTCATCTTCAACTATTTTCGGTGAAACCAAGGACATGATTCCATCGACGAGTGTATAAAATCCTTTCTGACTGATGCCATCGTTTATTGATGCTGAAAAGAAAAAGAAAAGTCATCAAAGAAATCCTTCAACTATTTAATCAATTATAAGAGTATTTCATATTAGATTTTGTGGGCGTGTGGAGGGGACAGAAAATATATATGAGCGGCCTCAACAGAATCTGTCGTAAGTAAAGCTATTTACCCAAACATTAAAATAAAAAATAATGAACAGCTCGGAAGAAGTCGAAAGGACGTAAATGAAAAGTTTTAACAAAGTTTAGAAAACTGTCTATATTTCTGAGATGAGGTATTATGTACACTATTTACATTATTCGAACTATTGTCCTCATCTTTGTTGCCATATTTATCACAACGTTTCAGCCGTTGTACGCTCCGGCCTTCTTCAGGTGGTTGGAAAGAACTGTGAGTTCAATACCTGGTTAAGGCAGTGGAGAACTTGGAGAGGTGAATTAACAGGAGATAACTGATAACTGACATCCATTAGATATGGCACGTGGAACTAGAACAGTCTACCCCAACGAGCGAAATAAAGGCTTCTGTTCGACATTCCGACTACCTGAAGAAGGCCGGAGCGTACAACTGCCGAAACGTTATGATAAATATGGCAACAAATATGAGGACAATAGTCCGAATAATGTAAATAAAGTTTAGAAAACATGTTAGATTCCTTCTCTCAGTTCTTGAAAAAGCAAGGCTAGCGAATATTATATAAAAAAATGTCTTTATTTACAATTTCAGCACGCCATCTTGTAAAAGGCTACGCTTTTCCCATGTGGCAGAAAAGCGCCCACACTTCACGGTGTCTACCTCAAAAATCCACTGTAGACTATCGCGCCACTCAGTGGCTGTTAAGGGTCATATTGCGAGTCAAGCACAGTGCGTGCTAATTAAAATAGAGGAAGGGAAGCTAGTCGAACATGTTAAATAGGGTAGACTGGACTGTCTAGCCATAAACGGTAACCATTGCAAAAGGATAATTGAATTCTAAACAGTGGCGTAGGCAACGGGAAACTACTCCACTATCTTTCCCAAGAATGCATGGCAACTTACACAAAGAAAATCTGTGGAAAAATATGATGACCTGCTTCCTGAAAAGACATGGCATTTAAAGAAAATGAGCTGATTGTGCTGGCTTATTGTTTTTGTTTAGCGGCATCTCAACACCTCTATGGGTTTTTTTTAATGCTGAAATCTAAATATTTTGAACGCAGTTTTGTGTCTTCAACAACAGATATTTTATGCATAATTTTATACTTTCAGGTAAAACATGTTTTTTTTTTAGATATATTGTTTGTAGATGACAAAATGTATTGTTGGTAACTATTTAAAAAAGGTGTTAACGATGTTTCACTACAAAAATGTATTGGTAATTTTTATATTGTAATTTTTATATATATTGCTGGTAATTTTACTATAAAAATGTATTTTTATACTTTTTAGTGTTCTATTGACTGTCATTTTGTTATAAAAATGTATTGTTAGTCGTTTTACTATAAAATATATTGTTGGTCATTTCATTATAAAATGTATTATTGGTAATTCTACTATAAAATGCATTGTTGGTCATTTTGCTATAAATGTATTGTTAGTCATTTTACTATAAAAATGTATTGTTGAAAAGTTTTTATAAAAATGTATTGGTGGCATTTTTACTATAAAAATGTATTTTATACTTTGTTAGTGTTCTGATTTTAGTTTGGGGGTTCACTATTTATCCATATATGGGACCCTAATTGGTGCTACCACTACGAAGCAGAATGAACCTGAGAACAACAGCAATCAAATAATAAAATAAAACTTTTTTATTAATTTTAAAAAAGCTTTATTTTATTATTTGATTTGCTTTTTTTAATTTAAAAAGAAAGCTTTACTGTAAAAAAAACAACAGTTGCCATTGCTTTTCTACACAGAAAAAAGGGTTTACTATAAAAAACAAAAACACTTGTCATTGATTTTCGGCACAACTTAAGTGCGCAGTAATTTAGAGGAGTAAGATCAGTTAGGGCAGTGAAAAGGCTGTTAATTATGCTTCCGCGGGCAAAATGTTCCGCAGTGAATATAGCTAAACAAGGCCAGTAATGGCGGATGGATGAACGCGACTGAGTCCGAACATTTATTGTCGATAACGCCAAAACGGTAGATTTTATCAAAATTTCTTTGTTATTTTCGAAATAAGCATGCAAATTTACACCTAAATACAATGATTCCAGAAATTTGTATTAGATACTTAGCACGGGGCTTAAAAAGCAAATTACCCGCAGAGTTTACTTTGCTCAATACACGCTATGCGGGAATGAATAAATACCTACAGAGGCGTGTTAAGGGAGTTGGTCAGTAGCCCAGCTTGGCAGTGACCATACGACCACAAGCGACCATAGGACTGATGATGATGATGATGATGATGATGATGATAAAACATATTAACATATTTAAGGATTATTTGTTTTGGAAGCCATGATTTTTTGGGGTTTTTTTTTTCATGTTAACTTGTTTTATCAAACTGCCGTCAACGTAATTTCATTACTCCTACTGCTCAACAAAAAAAAAAACAAAAAAAAAATTGAATTGGTGTCGAGACACCAAACATCTTTTTTAGCTATTATGAGGGCGCAGAATCTGAAAATGACCTTACTTTTTTTCTTCGTTAGGTGCATTCAATTGGGATGTCTTTAGGTGGAGTTTCTTTCTAACTGTGAAAACAAAATCCTCTCAATGTGCTTGGTTTCCTTCCGTAGTGAAGGGATAAAAGTAATGGGATAAATTTATGAATACCAAAAAGAAGTTCATTTTTTTTTTGATGTCACATTAATTCTCAGATTTACAGAAGTGTATTACCGATGAAATCTATTAGTTAGTTTGAATTTTGTTGGTAAATTGGAAAAATTCACTACTTCTATTTTAAATTTTTTGACTCCAAAACATCTTTTTCTTATAAAAAATAGTTTATTTCAGGTGGCTGATATAAATTGCTCGGCTTACCTGAAAATTGATGGGTTTCTACGACCTTTATTAACTAAATTTTGTGATCAGCCAAGATCGTAAATTGATCTTTTTTTCCAAAAATGAGCAATTTCAGTACAGCAAAAACGGTAGCTAACCATGAAGAACTAAGGCCCTTTTCGGAATCAGCACCATCAAATTAGCTAAAAAATGGGTTTTGTTTCTTGGCACCAAAAATAGTGCTGACCGGACAATTTTTGTTTTGTCATCACTTGTACTTATTTACTGGACTAAGATCCATAATCTTAGAAATTTTAGAAGCTAAAGGCTCACAAAATAGATGAATTTTTTCTTTAATTTTAAAACTGTAATGATTTTTAGACAAATAATACACTTCAGCTCAGTGACCTTGTCATAGATTGAGTTCAAGATAACTAATCAATTCTCAACATCTGTCTATATTTCTGAGATGAGGTATTGTAACTATTTGCACTATTTACACTGTTCAGACTGTTGTCCTCATCTTTATTGTCATATTCCTGATGTTTTTTCCCCCAAAATGAACAATTTCAGTACAGTAAAAACGGTAGCTAACCATGAAGAACTAAGGCCATTTTCGGAATCAGAACCATCAAATTAGCTAAAAAACATGTTTTGTTTCTTGATACCAAAAATCGTGTTGACCAGTCTTTGCTCTGACCTAAATAAAACTGCAAATTTCTTTTTTTTTTTTGTGGAACAGATATCTAGAAATCGTAAAAAGGGTTGTACATCTCCTTTCAGAACTACATAGTTGTTCTATTATTTTTAATCATTTCACCCCAAGCTAGATAATGAAACCACTAAGACGCAAGTGGTTACCGACTACTAGAGGATACGAGAAAAACATGGAGAGAGAAAAATGAACAAAAAAACATTAAGAAAACAATTGACATCACATTTAAATTTTTGAAGATCAAATTTAACTGGAAGGCAAGAAACTGGAATAGAGTTCAACATGCGAGAAATATGAGAGGAAACTATTAGCATAAAACATATGACTCCATCTCGCAATTTCAACTGCGTAAGGATTAAAGTTTAATCCTTATACAGTTGAAATTGCTTAATCATTAAACCTACCTGCCAATCTAATACTATGCTTAAATTCATAAGGTTTAGTTACCATAGAAATACATAAAAAAAATTACCATGAAAAAATTTATAGAAAAGGCAGAGGGAAGCTACGTTTCGGCAGTGAGAAAGTGATTGAAGCCGAGATGCCAGGTCAGGACAGATAACCTTGCAAATTTTTCTTTGGATTTTATCAAGAATCTCTAAATACATAGCAGAAACACCAGACCAAATTTGGCAACAATATTGAATGCATGGACGAATGGTAGACTTATAAATGTGTAACATTTTTGCGAGAAAAATATCTAGTGTGGCACAGTGAATCAAATTTCCTAGCAGCAGGCCTAGCAATTGATTCAATATAATCTTTCCAATTCATGTCGGCAGAAAACATTAGCCCGAGAAGGTGCAATGAGTCACCCTCATCAAGGTTAGTATCAGCCATGCTGATGGTAAACAAGAAATTTTCTCTAAGACGATTAAAACAGTTTCGTTTTGGAGCCGTTAAAATTAACAAAACGTTTTTTGCTTCAGCTAACAACAGATTGAAGGTCATTTTTTTAAAACCCGGCTGCCAATTTGACCTTATCGAACCTCTATTATAATTAATACTAGGACAGGAGTAAATAGTTGTGTCATCAGCATAGATACCGAGCTGATGACATCAAGACGGTCGTTGATAAAAACTAAGAACAATGCTGGTCCAAGCAGAGAGCTCTGGACGACATGTAAAAAAATCTATAAGAGTGGCCGTACAGGACAAGTTTCATTTCTTTACTTGATTTTAATCAAAATGTCGCCTAGAAATACTATATCCTTTCAACTTGCGAAGACCAGCAATGTCAAACCCTGTCAAATGCCTTCGAGACATCCAACGTAAGAACCTCAATTTTACCCTTCTTATCCAAAGCTTGGTAGACCCTTTCAGTAATAACCAGTCACAGCAGTTGACCTAGAGAAGCGAAAGCCATATAGTTTGTCTGAAAAGAAGACACTTCTAGGTGAGATGCTTAACCAATTAATTGGAGCCTCTAGTATTTTACCAAAAAAGAGGTAGAATACTAATATACCGGTATATCAGGATCAGGTAGTTCGTCGGAATTCTTAAAAGCTTTTTTTTATCTCGAAGGATCAGAAGATCGCTGTGTCTCCTTTTGGAGTTTACAGCCTGTGTTAGTAGTAATTTAAATTTCAATATTCTGGTCTTCAAGGTTAGCACAAGTTCTTGGTCAGTAGGTCTGGGCGAAAGCTGTGGATTCCAGTAGCAGTAATTTGGAAACTCTTCACTTGTTATCAAAACCTCCAGCTGAAATCGAGTCCAGCGTCTGACAGGTATGGGGTTGACCAGGATCTGGTGGTTTATTTATCTCCCACCCTTATCATCAACATTTTTTTTAAATTGCATATTTTCAAAATATGTTTACTCGAGTAATTTTCCAAATTTAGGGGTTGTACAGCCCCCTTTTGAGAAAGGGGTCAAAGGATCCAAGCCGCCTCTTAACTCCAACACTCTTCACTTCTCATCTCGCACCATCGGCGGTGCTAATCTCTCTCTCTCTCTCTCTTTCTCTTCTCCCACCTTCTCAGCATCCAACCTCAGCCCGTCACGTCGTTAGAAATTCTCCTCCACTGACTCCAGCAGAATTCACTTTGAATTCTTAAGGCGTCTTGCCTAGTTCATTTGTGTTACCAGGGGTGTCTTATTTACTCCACAAAAAAAAAAACAAAAAAAAAAAAAAAACAGAATCCATGATTGTTAGCAAAAGAGACTGATTATAAAATTTTGGAGATACCAGAGTCAAACAAGTACAATTTAAATATCTAGAAAGTGGTTTAACAGAGGATTGAAAGTGTGACACTGAAATGCCAAGGCATATAGGGATCGCAAAATATGCCTTCCAAAAGCTAAGTAAAGTATTAAGAAACAGCAAGGAACATCGCGAAGAAATTCACGAAATGAATCCCAATTGGTACGCTGGTGTGTTTGAATAGGGGGTTGATGTCTAATAGACGAGTCAAAAGAATTATCAACAGACACTACGGCATAGTCCAAACTGCCAAGAGGACCGATTAGCGATACTCGACAAGAGCGAGGAGAGGAGGTAAGGAAAACATCAAATAACAAAACAACTTTATATTAACGGCAATATTCAGCTTCCAGACCAAGTTCAAGCTCTACAAATCGCTGGTCGTATCCATCCTCTTCTACGAATGTGAGCCGTGAACACTCCTTGTTGATGCGGAACAATTGGATTCAGGCGTTCGAGAACAAATGCTTGAGAAAGCTCCTACGCATCTCCAACAGGAAGCACAAAACCAATGACGACGTTCGACCTACGAAACATTTGATCTTGATCAAAAGTTCCGTAGGTCGACAGGAATCTCTCCTCATCACTATTAAGCGTCGAAAATGGTTTGGTCACGTCACACGGCATAAACTTCTGCAAGACCATCATGCAAGGCAATGTTGAAGGCGGACGTAAGCGTGGACGAAAACGCAAGAGCTGATCAGACAACATCAAAGAGTAGACGGACATGACAATGCCAGAACTCCTGAGAGCCACCCGGTGGAGGTTGTCTATTTCTTCTGTACTTGAAATTCCATAACCCTGAAGCTCGCGAAGAAGGCCGGCATGCCAAACCCTATCAAACGCTTTGGAGATATCTAGAGTCACGGCACGAGCATCTCCGTTATTATGAAGAGCTTGGTAAACAATTTCAGTTATGGCCGTTAGCACATCAGCTGTAGAACGGACAAAACAGAAACCATATTGTTTGTCGGAGAGCAGATCATGAGATGTAAGGTGCTTAGCCACTTCGGCGTTGATTAAAGCTTCGAAGACTTTGCCGAAGAGGGGTAGGTGACATGAACAATGGAATAGGACTTCCAACAGTCTGGAAAACAAAATTCATTGAGGCAGTATTATATAATTTTGAGAGGGTAGGGGCCAGTTCAGGTGCACATTTCTTCAGGACAATGGCAGGTATACCGTCTCCACCACTAGCCTTGTGGGGGTCTAAATTAGAGATAATGCCTAATACCGATGACGGGGTTATGTGCAACTTGCTCACTAGAACCTCAGTTATAAGGGGGAAATCGGGTGTGAGTACACCGGAAGAGTCGAGCGTTGAATTGAATGAGAATTTCCGAGCAAAGCAGTCAGCCTTGTTGGCAGAAGAGGTCAGAACCTCGAACTGGTTGAACAAAGGAGGTATAGAGGGTTTGCTATTGTTAAATACGCTCTTGCAGAGACGCCAATAATCCTTGGAACCGAATTTGCGAGATGCAATACGTTCTTTCATTCATATTTGTGAAGCAAGCTTTCCTGCAATAAACAATATTAAAAACAAAAATCGATCACAGCTAAAATCCTTAGATGATTTTAAAGAGTATCCCTGTCCAAAATTGAACATTGCAAAGATGTTTAAAAAAATATATATCAAGGTCAGATATCGCATTAAATTATAAATTATAATAAACAGTAAAAATAAATAAATATAAGTTGTTTTTTTTTTATAATTTTAATTATTATCTTTTTATTACAAATTTTAATAAATTATTTTGTTTATGTTAATAAATAAATCACAAAAGTATTTTTTTTTTTTTACTCTTCTTTTGATCATCATAGTTTAAGTGCGCCGGGGAAGTTTCAAGTGTGTCGGGAGATTTACAAAAAACGTTGAAAAACATTGTTTTAATCTTAAAACATTAGTATTAAATTTTAAAACACATGCTGTAAAACATTTTTACTGAAAATTATAAAATATGAAGGAAGGAAAAAATGTCTCGGCTTGACGCACTTATTAAAATCAAAATGTTTTTTTCTTTTTTAATCCTTCTTGGTAGGGCTGAGAACCTTCAGACTCCACTTACTTATATAGTGGGAGATAAATAAGATAAATAAAAATTATTTTTTTTTACTTCTATCAAGTAGGTAAATATAATTGTTACTTACATGTGCCTGTTCCCCGTTTAAATCTTAGTGGGGCTTCTTTTGATGGATGAGACAAAATTGTTAACAACACGACAATTAAAATTTCATTCGACATTTTGGATTCCTGTGCCTAAATAGAAAACAGTAGTCACTTTTAAGAATTACAAATACATCTTTGTCGGCAATAAACATACTCTAGTAAATAAAAACCGTTTTGCGTCTTTGGGTTGAATTTCTAACAGAAGCAAGCGTCTAACGCCCTGTTGCCAATGCGTCATACAACACGAATTCAACGGCGTGAAATCATTCTACCGAGCAACAAGATTTTCAAATAATTCTTCCTAGCAACGAGATTTTAAAATCATTTCCTATGAAATATATACTTCATCATCGGCTTTCGACCTCCCTATAAATAGTTGGAACTCCATTGAAAAATCCTTTCCCACAATGTTCGGTTCTGTATTACTGTACCCAGATCCCCAATGTCAAACCCTTAGTCTCGTCTCAATTTTCGCGAGAAGACACTTTCAGGAGGATGGCATGGAAGTAAAGATGAGACGAGGTCCCTGTCCGCTTACATATATATATATATATATACACACACACACATATATATATATATATATATATATATATATATATATATATATATATATATATATATATATATATATATATATATATATATGTATGTGTCAGATATATATATATATATATATATATATATATATTTATATATATATATATATGTGTGTATTTAGGCAGCAATCCTTCTTTCATGCACATTTCATTGAAAACGACAGACAATATATATATATATATATATATATATATATATATATATATATATATATATATATATATAAGTCCGACAATTATTTTAAGACATTTTTATGTTTATACATTCTTTTTATAGATGCAAATATTTAAGTAAATGTTCTGTTTATAATAAACAGTATTAACAACATTTACCGGTCTGAAAATTTCTATGAATATATCTCGGACATTCAGGCCAATTAATGTTGTTAATACTTTTTATTATAAACAGAGCATTTACTTAAATATTTGTATCTATAAAAAGAATGTATAAACATAACAATGTCTTAATATATATATATATATATATATATATATATATATATATATATATGTGTGGTGGACCGGCCGGGTGAGGGGAATGGAAGAAGTAGAGAAGATGAATTATCTCTGGCCGGTCCAGCCACAAAAAAGAATGTTGGACTTTAATGGCGTCCAAAGGAGGAAACAAGACAGATATATGTATGCGAACAAATATATATTATTAACCAGATAAAAACAGATTGATACACGAATTTACAAATACATTTAAAACATGTATAGAACGTTTAGTGTCTGTGTGGAAAGTTATTGTGTGTGTGTGTTTGAGTTGGAATGTCCGTACGGTTTGGTGAATTTTGTTTTAGCGTATTCCCTGAACATGGGAAACGCTAGTTGTGTGTGAGAGTTCACATACTGGAAATACCTCGCACCACGTGCGACAGTTGCCGACCTCCAGCGAGGCCGGGTGAGCCGCCCGTGGGCGCTGCTGTGGAAAGAAAGAGAGAGAGAGGCCAAGGGTCAACCCGTATTTATACTCCCGGGAGGGAGAGACCCCTGGTGAAGCGTTAAGAAAATGAGGGGGAGCTAACTGCGACAATACCTCCCCTCTGGATTAAAAGTGAGAAAAAAAACGAACTTTTAACATGTGAAAAGTTTTTAAATATTGTTCTTGTGCGCTGAAAAGAAAATGTGTCTGTTGTTGCGATGCTGCTGCGACAAAATGTGCTTTGTATTTCTCTAGTGGGTCAGAGAAATGTCGGTAGTATTCTGCTTTTGTTCTTTTGTCCAATGCTCCACGTGGAGTTGGGTTTGTCAGTGACGTTGTGTTGAATAAGATGGCTAAGTGTGTTGAGCAAAAGTCGCCGAATTGGTTGAAGATCTGCAAAATTCCGTGAGTCGAATTTGCGCAGGCGATCTGTTGAATAATAAAATTTGCTTATTCGTGATTAAGTAAATCTTTGCAGTAAATTTTATGTGAAAGATGCGTTGAAAATGTGATTCGAAACAGTGAGTCGTTCGAAGGATGATTTCGAAACAGTGGATCGTTCGAAATAATGTTAAGCAAGCAATGGCGTAAGATGTCGCCACGTGGTGTAGAATTAATTGTTTGCGCGCCCTTTTGAGTTTCAGGATTGGACAGGATGCGATTGCAATGACCAGTTGCAAGTAGCGAGAAAATGTGGAATTTGCAATATTTGTAGCGACGAATAACGTGCATGCAAATTTTTCAGTGATGTCGCATCGTATGTAATGGAACAGTGAGTCGTCCAGAGAGAAGTGTGAAACTTGAGAGCTTCCACGGTGGAAAATACCGTAGAAAGTTGTTTGAAGCTGAAGAGTTTGAGCTGATGTGGAATATCTACCGAGTGCCGAATGAAAGTTGAGAAAATTTGCTGTTATTGACGGTAGAATATCGTTCTCGCAAAATTCTCAAGTCATTCGGGTTGCATCGTTGCTGGGTGAGAAAGGACAGTGAGTCGCCTTTGTGAGATGGGGTTCACACTTTTTCTATTTCAGTCCAGAAGAAAGTAGAATTTGTTTTTTAAAAAAAAAATGGTATCATGTTTTCTGCTGGGTAGGCCGGGTGAAGTTGAGGTCAAGTGTTGCTGAGAGAAAGAAAAGGTCAAGCGAATGTAGACCAGTTGAAAGAAAGGCTTGTAAAGGCTTGCTTATACGTAGTAGTAATTGTTGTTACCACGTGGTGTAAGAAAAATTCCTTTCTGCGTGTAGGAGACGGCTATTTTATAGACATGTTGTCTGAATTAAAGTTCTTGTGTTGATAGTTTCGCGTGCGTAGGAGAGAAAAGTTTCCAGTATTTGTGTTGTGTGTTTCTCTCATTTGAAAGTTTTGTATGAGAATTTGCTCGTACACACATATCGTCCCGTGTGCGTGTTCATGATCACGTTGGGTAGACACCATTTTTGGTGGACCGGCCGTGTGAGGGGAATGGAAGAAGTAGAGAAGATGAATTATCTCTGGCCGGTCCAGCCACAAAAAAGAATGTTGGACTTTAATGGCGTCCAAAGGAGGAAACAAGACAGATATATGTATGCGAACAAATATATATTATTAACCAGATAAAAACAGATTGATACACGAATTTACAAATACATTTAAAACATGTATAGAACGTTTAGTGTCTGTGTGGAAAGTTATTGTGTGTGTGTGTTTGAGTTGGAATGTCCGTACGGTTTGGTGAATCTTGTTTTAGCGTATTCCCTGAACATGGGAAACGCTAGTTGTGTGAGAGTTCACATACTGGAAATACCTCGCACCACGTGCGACAGTTGCCGACCTCCAGCGAGGCCGGGTGAGCCGCCCGTGGGCGCAGCTGTGGAAAGAAAGAGAGAGAGAGGCCAAGGGTCAACCCGTATTTATACTCCCGGGAGGGAGAGACCCCTGGTGAAGCGTTAAGAAAATGAGGGGGAGCTAACTGCGACATATATATATATATATATATATATATATATATATATATATATATATATCCATACCTGACACAGGAGTTAACCTTTAGCCATTGAGGGTTTACTGAGGCGTGGTTAACGTCCCTGTGCTGTAAGTAGAGCTCTGATTCTCCTCATTTTAGATGGGAGAAGTTGCTCAGCCCCGGGGATTCCAATCCTGCGGCAGCACCTTCCACATTGCACTAAAGAGGTTGGATCTGTGTAATACCGATGCTAGCGTGACAGTGGTCGCGGGGCCTGGGCAAAAATCAATTTTTCGCCTTGGCCCATATACATAAATATCTGACTGCCACTCCCGAGGTGAAAACGACATTGTGTCGCATCCAGCCTTGGTGGGGAGGGCGGATAAATACACCAATAAAAGTTAATTATCCATGGTTTCATTAAAACAGCAAAGTTTTCTTCTGAAACTTTTGGATTTGTCCAGATTAAGGGAGCCTGTCTCCCCCAGTAGAACCCTTCCTTCAGAAGATTGATTGATTTTGTTTAGCACCATATTAATCTCTATGGCTTATTTAAGGCTGAAATATGATTATTTTCTCCGCATTTCTTTTATATATATACAGGGTGTCCATAAAGTTCATGTGCACTTTAAAATATATATATATATATATATATATATATATATATATATATATATATATATACAGGGTGTCCATAAAAGTTCATGTGCACTTTAAAATATATACATATATATATATATATATATATATATATATAAATATAAAAGTGGACATGGAAGTCAGCACTCTAAGTGCTGACTTCCATGTCCACTTTTATATTTACACACGCTCTATCTCTGATATTGAGCACTTTACCCCATAAATATCTCTGATATTGAGCACTTTACCCCATAAATATAGCACACTTTAAGACTATATTTCTGCATATATATATATATATATATATATATATATATATATATATATATATATATATATATATATACAGGGTGTCCATAAAGTTCATGTGCACTTTAAAATATATATATATATATATATATATATATATATATATACATACAGGGTGTCCATAAAGTTCGTGTGCACTTTAAAAAAATTATAACTTTATTTGTATTTGCGATAGAAATAATCTGTAAAAAATGTTATAAAGTTTAATGTACCAAGTTTTAAGTATAGCTAAAATAACTAATGGGATTTCAGGCATTACTGTAAATCAGTTGGCAAATGTGCACTTTAAAATATATATATATATATATATATATATATATATATATATATATATATATATATATATTTATATATATATATATATATATATATATATATATATATATACAGGGTGTCCATAAAGTTCGTGTGCACTTTTCAAAATTTATAACTTTACTTGTATTTACGATAGAAATAATTTGTAAAAAGGATTAGAAAGAAGTAAATCTATATTTTTGAAGGTTTTATGGAAATTTTATTTAAGTTTCCACATGTCCTCCGTCTTTAGCAATACAAAGGGTAATACGATTTTGCAGTTCACAGAAAACATTCGCCAACTGATTTACAGTAATGCCTGAAATCACATTAGTTATTTTAGCTATACTTAAAACTAGGTACATTAAACTTTATAACATTTTTACAGATTATTTCTATCGCAAATACAAATAAAATTGTAAATTTTTTAAAGTGTACACGAACTTTATAGACACCCTGTGTATATAATAATGTTTTTTAGTAATGCAAGTCTTACTAATTAACCCATATCTGTGGGAGAAGAGGTGGATTCATGCCTTTCCCAAGCGTATTTACGCGTCAGTGAATATAACGAATCCAACTGAAATTGGAACTCGGCTCTCCGATTAACAATTCAGTACCATTATCCATTGTACCATCCGCGCATCCAAGCTTACAGCTTCCCAAATGGCCACCCATCTAGGTACTGACCAGGTTCCACATTGCTTAACTTCGGTGATCGTACAGAAAGCGGAGTTTCAATGTATGGCAGCGGTAAGTTCCTTCAGAAGGAGACTAGGTTTAAAGGCCGAAGCCTCTTCAAAGAGTGAAGTAACGCGAGGTCTTGACTACAAGGTGTCTCTAAAGACTGGACACATAGGAAACCTCAGGAAGTATATTTTTGTTTTACCTCTACAGATTAAATATGGTTTTGTCGAAAGAAGAATGGATGGAAATCATATTAAAGATTTTATCTGTTAGTATCCCAATTCAATAAAATGTTGTCGAATTTTAATTTCTTGAAAATATGCATTTTTGCATATGTGTCAAGATTTTAGGGGAACCCTGTAGTTTGTGCATATACCGTTGGTTTGTGCAGTCATATTGCAGGTGATTGCACAGTTCCTAATAGATTACCTTTCCTGCCCAGTCATGTCTATTTTTCTACTCTTTCTAAGCCAATTTGTCAGTATTGCTGCTATAAATTGGCTGGAGCTGCTCAATCCTTACTTCCAAGCTTTGATAGAATTCAGACTTGTTCATGCGTTGTTTTTTTTGTTGTTGTTGTTTTTTTTTTGGGGGGGGGTATTCTCCACACTGTAGACTCTTTCTCTCTTTCCAGACGCGACGTTGCAAGCCACGTTTCCAAAACAAATGTTCAGATAAGATCCATTCTTTAGTTTCATAGCTTGACAACTAAGTTACTGCCACGGAGTCGAATCACCGTCATTTCCTTCTGATTTCAAATGTAAGGAAAAGGTTCTCTCCTTCTAATCTTCATTTCCTATTGGATGAACTTTTCGTTTATGATATATGTGTCACTTTCATCTCTTGTTTGTTTGTTTAGCGGCATATCAACTCCTTATGGGTCATTTAATGCCGAAATTTAATTGTCTTGGGAGCATTAGTAGTTTCTTTTACAAAAATGTTAAGCAATGTCTCGTCTGATCAGTAACTACATGGGTGACCGCTTGATGACAATATAACTCTGCCTAAAAATGAGGATTTTGAGTTTGTTTGTTTAGCGGCATATTAACTCCTTATGGGTCATTTAATGCCAAAATGTAATTTTCTTGGGAGCATTAGTAATTTTTTTTACAAAAATGTTAAGCAATGTCTAGTCTGATCAGTACCTAGATGGGTGACCGCTTGATGACAATATGACACTGTCTAAGAATGAGGATTTTGAGTTCGATTGTTTAGCGGCATATCGACTCTTCATGGGTCATTTAATGCTGAAATTTAATTTTCTTGGGTGCATTAGTAATTTCTTTTACAAAAATGTTAAGCAATGTCTAGTCTGGTCAGTAACTAGACGGGTGACCGCTTGATGACAATATAACACTACCTGAGAATGAGGATTTTGAGTTTGTTTGTTTAGCGGCATATCAACTCCTTATGGGTCATTTAATGCCGAAATTTAATTTTCTTAGGAGCTTTATTTTCTTTTACAAAAATATATTGCTGGGAAATTTTTCCTATGAAAATGTATTGTTGGTACTTGACTATAAAAATGCAATAACCCGGATTTTATTCTTGCATTATAACCTCTTGCTACAACAGCCCAGTGGCTGTCTACCCTGTCCGTTCTCTGGGGTCCACTTCGTCCCTTCTGTGTGCCTTTTCGCGGGATGGTCAGTTTTATAGATAACAATTTTCTTTGTCTTGTCATCTTTGTCTCAAAAAGTAAATTATCTCCCCTCCGTGACTTTCTCTCAGTCTGAGCCTGTTGCTCTGTAATCTGAAGTCGACTTCACTTACCGATAACCATCGGTCGAAAGTAAATGTTCCGTAACCAGTTTTGCGATAGGTTCAGCTGTTTTCAATATAACAAAACCCCAGTTGACTAATATTGTTACAATACCACCGAATATTCAATGGACAGGGTGCCATAGTCCACGGTGACATTGACGATGAAAAACACTTTGTCTTATCTATTTTATTCGATTAAAGATTACTCTCATCTGGATATTTTCCGCAGCAATAGGTTTGCAGCGTTTGGTGGAAAGGGGTCATAAAGTCTATATTCATATATAAATATACAAATATTTATCCTATAATATGCCTTATACTATAATAATAATAATAATAATAATAATAAATATATTATATAATTATAACTATTATATTATAATTATAATATTAATAGTTATATTACAGGGTGCGATGAATAAACTGTCGTCTAAATGACGCAAAAATGAAAATAACACTGACATCTCATTTTAACAAATATACAGGGTGCGATGGATAAATTGTCGTCTAAATTAAGCAAAAAATAAATAAATAAATAAAAATGAAAATAACACTGACATTTTAACAGATATACAGGGTGCGATGGATAAATTGTCCTCTAAATTAAGCAAAATATTAAAATAACACTGACCTCTCATTTTAACAGATATACAGGGTGCGATGGAAAAAATTGTCCTCTAAATTAAGCAAAAAAAAAAATTAACACTGGCATCTCATTTTAACAGATATACAGGGTGCGATGAATAAATTGTAGTCTGAATGACGCCAAAATGAAAATAACACTGACGTCTCATTTTAACAGATATATGTACCTAAATTACGCAAAAATATCTTGATATACAAAAGAGTAAATTTATTCAGTAAAATCGCCATTGGCACCAACATCCATACGACGTCGGAATCTCCTGCAAATCTACTGTACGGTCTCCTTGTTTAAGTTGGTGAATGCTGCCATAATCCTTGCTTTTAGTTCATCTTTGATGTTACACTCAGTTTTGTTGGTCTCTCGCTCATCTGAGCACCACACATAATCATTAAGGGGGTTGCAGTCTGGGGAGTTTGGTGGCCAGATGTAAGGGTGACGTGGTTGCAAAATCTTTTGACAGCCATGACTGGGTTCTCTTGCTTGTGTGGCATGGTGCAGATTCCTGTTGCCTGACATAGAGTCTTCCAGTAGCCACCCTCTTGACCCAGGGCAGCACTACCTCCTCAGGGCACTTGATGGAGGCCTCCGTATTGAGTCTGAGGCCATCACCAACAAATTCTGCAGTTCTTTTCTTATCAGAACGATCGGAGTGAGTTTTCCGAGCTGCCGTATCTTCGTAATCACCATTAGACTCATCCAACTCATCCCGCATCCTCTGCATTGTCCTCAAAATGGCATCCAAACATTTTGAAATGTTCGTATTGGAGCTACCGGCACGAATGCGAAGCAGTACAGCATGCCGTTTCCAAATTTCTGGCGGGGTGAATTGCGTCATGGTGCTATTTTTCTCACAGACGGCGACCAACTGACTCTACTGTGCAGTCGACAAAATCAAAAACAAACACGCATGCGCGAAATTAAAAATATAAAATGGCGACAATTTACCCATCTCAACCTGTATGATATAATTATAATATAATATAAATCTTTATAATATAAGATAATAATTTATATTATAAATATTTATTCAATAGGCAAATATTTATTCTATAAATAAACATTAATTTTTGGCATCAGAAGCGGATCTATTCGCAGGACGCAGATAACCACCCAACGCTATAATTTTTATTTTAATATTTTGATAAATTTAATCCTAAAACTAATCCGAAGTAATGTACGGGTAGTTGTAATAGATAATTGCTCCGAGTTCCAATTCCAGCGAGGTTCGTTATATTAAAATACCATTGGGAAAGGGATGAATACATCTCTTCTCTCCCAGCTTCGGGTTAATTAATAAGATTTATATCACTAAATTATTATTATCCCCCCACCACCAAATTCTTACAATCTAAAAATATTTTAAGGCTTTAAATAACCTGAAAATTATAACTTAATCTTGAAAACAAAAAAATATTATTTAGACTTTCATTTAATATATTTGTTGCTTGTAAAGTTCTTAGATTATGTGGTCAGTTTTTTAGTTTTCAAAAAAAAGTGCTGGATACCAATAATCAAATGTCTTGTGGAATCGTCCATGTTATTTTAACACCCCTGCTGTGGGAACAATCTACTCTTTACATCCACGTAAAATTAAGCTTATCCAATGAAAACTTCATATTTCCAATCAGAGAATTCTATTGGCTTACAGCTCGAAAATTTGAAAGCTCACGTGAAAATAAGTAGATTGCGCCAAAACCCTCGGAGCCGATTTTGATACCCGAGAACTTATAAAAGGAAGATTTTTGACTGACCAACTCAGTCAGCGGATCGAACACAGAGAGAGAGAGAGAGAGATGCCAGACTAAGCTACGCTACTCGAAACAATAACTTTCCCGCGCAAAAAGAACACCACTGACTCAACGACATCTGGCTCGAATAATCCTCTGTTACCAAGAAATAGTTCCGAACATAAAACAAACTTTGCTTACGTAAAGTGAACAAGAAAATATTCACTACTAAATAAGTAAAAAAAACTACGATCGAACTAAAGCTTTAACTACAGTTAAGGGTACGCAACTTCAGTTGACTTAACCAACTGAACAGTACGTAAATAATTGCATACACATTCATGTTGAACCTTAAATGAACAATTATTTACCGAAAACTCAATCTAACATAACTTTGTAATATTATAGTAAAATTATTAGTAAATAGTACAGCCTAGGCTATATTTATGAGCTATTATTTTGGTTAAACAAGCCATGATTACAATTAAACGAAAAATAATAGGGAAAAAATACCCGAGCCTATAAAACCTTTATAATATCCAAAGGTAACAAAACAAAATAAAAATCAAGCAATTATTACAATTGAGCAAAACAGTACAGATACCATTAAAATTCAGTTAAAAATATTCCTTTATATGAACTGTATAACCTGCGTCTCGGAAACGTCTTAGTGGAATAGGATATAAAAATTCTGATTGTGTTGCAGATTGGCGAATGTATTTTGCGTATCAGAAGGTTAGGTTATCAGACGGCTTAGAAATGTAGGGGTTCACAAGACATTCATCCACAACAAATATAAAAATAAGAACTTTGAAGGTAAAATAGTTTAGGAGAAAACAAAAATGAGGACAACGTGATTAAAGGTTTAACAAATAACATTCATTTATATCAATTGAACATACACAATCATGATAGATATTGCTGATCAAGTGCGACCAGTTGTAATAAAATATGTAGAAGGATTATGCTGAGTTTCAATGTGTGGTTAAGATTTGTGTATGAAATTAAACAAGATGTTTTATCGTATTACAAAATGTGGGTGTTCAGTCACTAGTGTGTATGTGTGCGTTTGTTAAAGTTACTGTTAAAAGTTTGTAAGAGTTGCGTACCTTTAGCTGTTGTCTTGATGTTGGATTGAGA
The DNA here is from genome assembly GCA_964036315.1 of Acanthosepion esculentum. NCBI lineage: Eukaryota > Metazoa > Mollusca > Cephalopoda > Sepiida > Sepiidae > Acanthosepion > Acanthosepion esculentum. The sequence goes on along the minus strand of OZ038515.1, from coordinate 67,074,587 downwards.
TTTACAAATATTGTTTTAGTAGTGTGTTAATTCACTTTCTTTAGTATGTTGTAAGTAATGTTCCTGAGAGAGCGAAGTGCTGTTTGCTGAGTCAGAAGAATTAGCGCGCGAAAAGTGTAGTTAGGTCAAAGTTTTGACTAGCGTGGATTTGTTTAGCATCTCTCCAGGGTTAAAGTTCTGACTGTCCGAATCGAATTGAAACGCTTCTATTTATTGCGTTTGTGGTCTCAGAACCGGCTCCAAAAGCGATACGCGGGAAAAGGTATTTTTGCTCAAACTTGCTACAGTTTTAAGGTCTCAGCCAATGAAAATCTTAGTTTGCTGAAACTAAGATGCTGATTGGTTAAGAGGTGATTATGCGTGAAAAGTGCATTATCCCGGAGGGGTGACAGGTAGGTATGGAATATTCCATCAGTAGTTTTTATACAAATGCAAATGGAAGTAATCGCAAGAAAAATATTAATGAAACAAATATATTTTACAAATATATAATTTGAATTTATTGTACATAATTTTAGTGAAACAAAGTACTAATATTAAACGTGGTGAAATTAATATAATGAATATTATCAATGATAATACTTTTAATCTGCATAATAGCCTTTTAAATAATGATAATAAGTATATGAAAATTACTGTAAATTCTAAGCTAATAGGAGTTGCCAGCTTTTAAACCTACATATGACATATAAGATGCAGGGGAATTTTAAATGACATTTTTAGTAATAAAAAAGTGCGCTTTATATGGCGTCAAATACGGTAATTAATTAATTAATTAATTAATCTTTCCTTCTTTCTTTCAATATCTACGACTCAAATTTAAGTAACAGCTTTTCATCTTGAACCTCATTTTTTTCAATACCATCGAACCACCCCAGTTCTTATACATATATTCTTTGACATATTCTTTTGACACATTTCTTTGACACATTTCTTTGAAATATTCTTTTGACACATTTCTTGGACATATTTCTTTGACATATTCTTTTGACACATTTCTTTGACACATTTCTTTGACATATTCTTTTGACACATTTCTTTGACATATTCTTTTGACACATTTCTTTGACATATTTCTTTGACATATTTGTTTACGATCCATCACTAAAGATGCTGGGAAAATGATTGACTTCCTGTACCGCTGAAGAACATACCTGGCTCTACCTACCCTGCTCTATCTTTACAAGAGCCAGATCAGACCAGAAATGGAATATTGCTACGCAGAGTTCAAAAACGTTTACGCGGCCTTGTGGGTGATGAAATGTTTTCCAGCCTTCAACCCTTTTTTTCCACAGATGAATCGTTGCTAGCCTGTCACTACTCTATCGCTATTTCCATGGCAGATGTTCGGACGAATATCCTTGGTGCCACCAGTTCAGGCCTTCACAGTTTGGAAACGCAAGGCCACGTACACAGAGTCGACTCATCCTCATTTCCTTCAAATTCCACTGGGAAGAAGGAAGTTCCATACAGTCAGCTTCTTTCCCAGAACTTCAAAACTGTTACATTGGGGAACGGACTCCAAAGAGGAAGCTTCCACGATCACCACTATCTTGACCTCTTCAAGTCTAGGGTCAATGGTTATTTATTCTACATATGCTTCTAATATGAATCTTTTGCTCCTCTTCCGGTACGACCTTACCTCATTTAGTAACGCTCTACCTTGAGTGTCTTTTGAGCATTGTATTGGGGAACAATAGTAAAAAAAAAAGAAAAATATCTTACCTGCGATCATTTCCAATGTATCTTTCCATATAAATATAAAAATTATTACATAACAATAATTTCGAATGAAATTCGTGATCGTCGTAGGTTGCATTTTGTCCTTGGCCTGCATGTATGGCACCCACATAAAAACGACCTTGTGTCAAACCCTGCTACAGTGGGGAGGTGGATAAATAACAGATCAGCACTCCTTCACCGTGTTTTCCAGCTGGGATCAAAGTGTAGTATAGTCTATCCTCTATGCCGTGTTTATGCTTTCAAGCAGTTCACGATTATTTAATTAGTGTTGCCTAGTTCCTGGAATACCAAACCTATGGCAGCATCTCCCCTATTGTACTAAAGAGAGGCTATCGGTGAATCTCGACCTCAGCGTGATAGTGGTCGAGGGCTTCTGGGTAATATTTTTCTTTGCTTTTATGCACACATATAAACATTCCATATTAAATCGACCTTCTGTCGTATCCTGCTTCATTAGGGTGGTAAGTAAAATGCAAACAATTTTCGTAGAGGGCACATAATCGTCTTAGAGAACCTTATTTGCTTTCCATTCTGTATGGCTGATGCTAACCTCCAGAAAAGTAACTCATTGCGATTTCTTGGTCTAACGTTTTCCACCGATGTGAAATGGAAGGGTTATATAGTCATTTGCTTAATTTGCTAGGAAAGATTGTTCGCTGCGTTGTATTGGACAGTATTTCTCGCCATTATCTATCTTATACATTTCTAAGTCTACTATTCATTGGTGCATTGAATATTGTCGCCAGATCTGGTCTGGTGACTATGTATCCAGAGATTCTAGACAAAATTCAAAAAAGAATCAGTAATGTTATCGCTCCTAACCTGGCATCTCGACTTCAATCACTTTCCCACTGCCATAACGTAATTCCCATGTGCTTTTTTTTTCTAAACAATTGCCTGCTTCTTGTTCTGATAAGCTTTCCTCTTTGGTACACCGACTTCATGGATTTAAGCGTAGTACTAGATTGGCAACCGTAAGTTCTATTATAATAGATTCTTCTCTTGCACTTCTTGCCTGTGGAATTCTCTCCCGGTCTCTTGCTTCCCTCTCAACTACGTTCTTCTGAAATACATTATCAATCACCATCATCTATCTGTTCGAATTCTGTTTCTTTATTATTCTTTCTCCTCAATAACGTTTTCTCAGTTTCTTTACTCCCAGTAGCCTCCCTTGCGCCTTAGTGGCTTTATTGTCTTGGTTTGGATGAAATGATTAAAAAACATAACACTCGTTAAGCAACCTAACCTAATTTAACCAAAATATTATCGTTGTTTTTTAACTGGAATACGGATCATTGGTATTGCAAGAGTCATCAAGCAAGTTAGCTAATATTTACTCGTGTCGTCTGACAAAGAACAACTAGGCTGGGTATGACGATAAACTGCATCCGGAAGCAAGGCCGCTGATAGGGAGGTTTTGAGAAGCCTGGAACCACCTCTTAATTGCTGTTGTTCCATGACCCAAGTTGGTAGCACCTGTCAGGGTCCCACCTATAGGCAAATAGTGAACTCACAGGCAAAGACAAGACAATGAAATTATAAAAATACCAGCAACACATTTTTATATAAACAACAAATTTACCAGCAATGTCTATTTATAGCGAAATTACCAACACTGCATTTAAAGCCATAGGATTGTGTTCAAAATATTTAGATTTCGACATTAAATAACCGATAGAGGTTGATATGCTGCTAAACGAAATGAACCAATAAAGGGCTACAATAGTGTGGCTCTTTGCGAGGATCGAACTCACTACATTAGCGTATTGATTATCAGTCTAACTTAATAACAATAGGTATACGGTTGGTGCCTAAATAAGTTTAGCTTAAATAACGAAATTGTTTACAAGTCGATTATTGACAATCGTTTTGCTAGAAATCTGTTTTAAAAAAAACGTGATTTATAAATTATGGACAAGAATAAGGCAGTTACGTTTTATTAAGGAATAATTTTGAGAGAAAAAAAGTTAATTAAATCTGATATTTCACATTATTTGATGCGAGCGATAATTCACTTTCTTCTGGCTTTAAACAATGTTTTGTCCCTTTTTAGTTGAACACCGCTCTGTGATTCTGCAATCAATATATTTTGTTTTGATTAAAAAAAAAATATCCGGGAGACATTCTTCTTAAGGGTTCTTGAAAAGAAGGTGGTAACACTTCGCTTATTTTGCGTTGTTAAAAGCATTTTCAATTTATTTCGTTCAAGCATTCATATATGACTGTATTCATTGCTATAATCGTAGCAAATTTAGCAGTTCTTTCTAAATGTTAATCTACCGGAAAGTAAGACTTCGTTTCCTCAAGGTTGCGCCGCCATCAAGAAGAACTATCGCTTCCGGATTTATTGTTTGGGAGACATTTTCCGCACCAGTTTCAGAAAACATGATTATTTCATCTTTATTGTCGCCATTTTGTTGGGCTTCTTTATTTGTCGCTGGAACGTTCTCTTTCGAATTGTTTTCAAGACAGGAAGCGAGATTGGAGTTCCTTTTACCCACCCTGAATTTACATTTACTTTGAACAAATATACGCAGAACGTTTTTCTGACTTGGAGTTGGATTGAGTTTATTCTGAAAATGTGAGTCCGCATTTTCGTTATTTTCATAACTCTGGCCAATTCGCGAATCCTCCGAGACGGGACTTTTCGTTAATAAAATACTTGTGTCTGATATTTCATCGTTCTTAGCACTGTCATTGTCGACTTCTGTATCCTCGGAAAGGTCATCAGAACTTGCCTCGGAAACGTTATTTTTTGTATTATCATCTTCCGTTACCAGACTCGAACTGTATTCAGAAGTTGTCCCAGAGAAATTATATTTAGCAACATGTTCGCTTTCCAAATCTAAATCGTCGGGCTCGGAAGAGAGATCTGCCGAGTCAGAATCGTTAACATGCGTCATTTCATTGGAATCGACATGACTGGAGTCTGTTTCATTGCCCACCTCTTGCCGATCATCGTCTTCATCGACGGTAGTCTGGTATTCGAAAGTCTCAGTAGATAATGGTACATTTGTCGTGGAAATATATTCTGACAAGTCGTCTTCGTGTTCATCTTCTGCAAGACTTCCTCTACCGTTTTGGTCGACATTATTTCCCAACGCTGTACAATTCTTCTGGGCCTTCCGTATATCCTCCGCTTTCAATACCTTACTCAGTGTAATATTGTTGAAACATTCTTGCGTGATATAAAACGACAACTCGGTTTCACCATTTACGTTATTTGTGCCTTCCGGTCTGTTCAGCCCGCTAATTTCTAAGCCAGGCCGAAACCAGTTTTCATCTACACCAGCAAAATCTACGCTGTTAAAGTTGTGAATTTTACGGGAAGCGCTTCCAACGTGTTTTGCCAATGCTTCCTTTCGGATCTCCTGACATGCAATTTTTTCCTCGTCATTACAGTCTTTCGTGCCGCCATAACCGATGGGCGTATCGTCTGAATCGACTTGTTCATCTATCATATCTTGCTCTTCATTTGCATCATCGCCGTCATCTAAATTTAATTTGTTAAAAAAACGATCCCCGCTTTGTTCGGTGTCAGTTTCCTTGTGATATTTATTAGGATTACGATGTTCCTTGATGTCAAAAATCTCAAAATACAGTTTCTTGAAAATGTCGTCCACTTGCGATTGTGAATAGTTTTTCAATAAACCACTCTCGTACTGCGAGTCATCGTTCAGACCTAACACTTCTAATTCGACTTGTTTAAAAACATCAGTATCGTCTTCATTCCTATGGCTACTCCCCTTCCTGCCATACTCACTCATAAAATCCAGTTTGTCCGTGGGCGGGATTGAATCAAATTTTGCAATCTTGTAGATCTTCGTCTTCTCAGAGTTATCCAAAGTTCTTTCTATGTTGTCCTCATTTAAACGACATTTCGTTTTGCTTAGTACGTGATGATCGATGTGAATCATATTTAATTGAGCAGGGATATTTCTCTGTGGATATTCTATACTATTCTTTAGAAAATCACACTGCGTATTTGCTACGGTTGCTGGTCCAATATCTGCTCCATAGGCTTGTAACTCGTTCCGGTCGATGTTGAAAAATATATTTGACACGTCGAAATTTGGATAATCATAATCGCTGTTCTTTTTGACAATGGATCTGTGTATATTATCTTTGTTCAAATAGGCCGAACTTTTTAGTCTGGGAATACCTCTCGAATAAACGAGCTTTTTACCCAATGCTGGAAATACAGTCCGTTTTATAAATGCGTCTTTCTTTCCCAATAAATCAGGCACATCAGTATTATCTTTAGTTTCTTGTGTGTTTCGACTTTTGTATTTCGGCATTTCAAAATCAACCAAGTCTTCTTTTCTTTTTCGTACTGAATCTTTACCGTTCGCTTCTTCAAGAACCGTTCTTTGCGATTTCTTGTTTTTTGCGGAGTTTCTATAATTAGATTTTTTGAACCAATGTTTAAAATCCGACAATAAAGCATTTGGCTTTTCTTGATTTCGTCCAGTTCTGATGGCCTCATTCTGATGGGTATCCTCTCCAAATAACTTACCGGTTTCTTTTGTTGGATTCTTGACAAAGCCGCTGTTCTCTGACGTCATTTTATGTTTATTCAATTTCTTCGGACTTAAACCAATCTCAACGCCTGTCGCGTCAGTGTCTGAAAACGCGCTGCTCATCTCCACACTTGCTTTTCTTCTGTTTTTTACAATGGCGCCGGCCTCTGATATACTTGCCTGTGTTGAGTTATTCAACTCTTGCCAGCTGACAGCGTCTGTGGTGTTAGCATTTAGCAAAGTATTGCTAACTGTCACAGACAAGCTGGCGTTGTCAAACCCTTGCTGCTGGTTCGCTATTTCCTGTAGATTAATACTCGACCCCTTGACGTCTGCTGTCTGATTTTCATTGATATTTTCAGAATATATATATTTATTTGAATTGACTTGATAAGCCGCCAATACGTCTTTCTTTTCTATACTGGCGTGTATAATATCTTTCCCAGATGCTGCAGGTGTATTTTCATTGGTAATGCTTGTTATATTCAAGTTTCTGCTGCTGTTGTTGCTACTTCTGAAAAGTGTGTCGTCTGAAGAGTGTTCAACTATGCTTCTCGTTTGAAAACTACGATCGATACCGTCTTTGCTTGTGATTGATGAATTTAAAACAGTTCCGCCGGGAAGTGAATAAACATCTTTTTGGGTGGCATCATCGTATTTTGAGGCTGAAAGAATGAATAAACCAAAAATGTTACACTCGCATTAATCTGGACCTACATGAAAAAAAAACATTAATTTAATTATTCCTAAATCTTGCTTTTAAAGTCTGCTCGAAAGGAGAAAAAATGAACGCTTGTAGAGGGCCGTGTCGGTTTGAGTGTTGTTGAATTGGAAACACATGCTGTTTATTTCTGCTAGAAGGTCCAACTACAAGAATATGGCGGACTCAAGTTGAGTCCAACGGAAGAGGTAAAGAAAACAACCAAGACCTATATATAAACAACAAATTTACAAATGACAAAGGCGTCAACATTTGTGTTTGTGTGTGAATGTAAAGAGTTTGTATATTGGTGAAAGTTCGTACGTACGTGTATGTGTGTTTGATGGCGTTTTCCCATATGTGGTCGAAAACGGGGATCTCTGCGAGAGATCACATTTTTAAATATGTCCGCTGAAATGTAAAGTGAAAAAGAGAACTAGGCAAGAAGTCGCCCAATATTTATAGTGTAGGGGAGAGCGACCCCTAGGGAACAATTAGGGAATTAAGGAGGAGCTAACTCCGACACGCTTATAACAAGGTATTACCAAAATGGATGCGTATTTTTTTTTTTTTTTACCGAAATGAAAGCAAAAAATCGTTACCCACCTGTCTTTTTTATTAGTAAAAAAAAGAAAAGAATAATGGAATTATCCGATTTAAACGAAATTTCCAGTACTTAATCCTTAAAATGAATGGATTGTGTACTGAATAGGTATGTGATGGGGTGCTATCGAACTTCGTGCCGCTAACTGATTTTTGAATGGTGGTGGCAATAAAACAAAACGAAGACTTGAGTAGAAAATGAATCGCAAATGTTTATTGACGCACGTAGGTATAAAGATGCGGGTGTGTGGAGAATGGTCAACCACGTGTCAGCCTGACGTTGAGTGGCCGAATCTCCCCTTCGTTGGCACGGCTACTAAACACGTACGAATTCAATGGTTGAAAAGAGACCGAACATGTCCTTTCCGGAAGTGAGGTCAAAAACTTTCACACGTGACCGGAAACCCTTTTTTCTTTTGCATTATGGGAAAATGAAATTCTTCATTTTTTTTTTTTTAATTACTATTTTATTTATTATATCTATTTTCATTCGCTCACCGGTTTTGTAATTAGAAATCTTTCTCGAAATATTTTTGGGGTTTAGTTTTACATTGCCTTCGATAGCTCACTTAGGGTCAGTGTTCGAGAAAATATTTTTATAGCAAAATAAAGAAAAATCCCAAAAGATGGTAGTTTATTAAAAAAAAATAATGATAATGTGAACATATTAAAAATTCGTCCCGAACTTTACCAAAGGTAATTCAATAAAACCCGAAAACATATTTTTGAGGGTTGATTACATAATAAAAACACAATTTTATTTCAGACTGGACAGAAAAAAAAAACATACTGAATATTTTTTTTCTAAAATTTACTTGTGATTTTTCAGCGCCATTTTGAAATCCATCCTGTTGCTTTTTGTTACAAGAGTTTTCTACCTATCAAATACAGACATGTTTGAAGTTTTGAAAAACGTAATTTATTGCCGTTTAAAAGTTTTTATCTTTTTTTAACCTGTTTTATTTTATTTTATTTTATTTCATTTTTGTAACTGTTACCTTATTTTTGTACGGAATTTCAAAAAGGAAATAATACTGAATTATCTCCTTTGTGCTATGATATATGAATATTCAATAACTCTTAAAGTCAGAATACTTTTCAAAAATCTTAGTCAATACTTTTATCAGTTTTTCTAAAGTTTAAAATCCAGATAATTAAAAAAAAAGATCTCATTAGGCGCCATTAAATATTTTATGACATCAAACAGGTAAGAAAATAATCAAAAATAAAATCTATCAATTTAACTCAGAACTAGTTTGAAATTCATTCCTTTTTTATACTTCTAATACCGTATAAAAATAAAATTATTAATTTTAATAAGTTTCATAAATGCGTATAGAATCAAAAAAATATATTCTTAAATTATTGGTTGTATAAGGTTAAAGATAATTTATTTTTAAACATAAATTCCAATTTTTTTATTATTGCACTACTGATGTTCCGTACGTAACACCTACCTATTTTATGTTTTATAATCTATTCTGCTGAGTGTATTTGCAATTTTGTTATTTCAAATAAGAGATTTTTGAAGCTGAGTAAAAGTTTCTGGAAACGTTTACTTGTGTATAATACGCTCCGCTTTTTGCCTTTAATTTTCATTAAAAATTTCTCGTGTTATACAAAAGAAAATATGGTATCTATTAACAGTTTTTTTTCTTTAATTGTACATTTTTCTTTGACTTTTCCATTTAGTTGCTTACGCGAAAATGAAGCCAGTCATGAGGCTGCTTAAGATTTAGTCAACTTTGGACGGTGTTGCTTACAAAAATACTTTTTAAGTTTTATTTTATTATTTTACTCATTAACTTTATGTCATATTTATTATTTTGCAAGAATACAGAAGGCGCTTATCTTCTTTTTGTGGAGATAAGTTACGTGGGTCACGTGACGGTCGCTTAATGACGTCACTCCATAGTATGATGGAAAGCAGCAATCAAATTTCAGTTCGTTTACAGCAACCAAACGGTAAGGTTGTTTTCTTTAGCCCTGGCCCGGGTAGAGGCTAAATCTGCGCCCCCTCCTCAGCAGCTTACAAGTCCATGTTGCCGTTTTCCTTTGGGAATATATCTTTCCTATATGTAGAATGAAACTCCAGCTGGCAGCTGGGAAAACCTAAGACTTTCGTGTAATATATCATCGCCTGGGACATAGATGAATTTGGACCGTTTGAATCTGAAGTCCTAAAAATGGCTTCTCCAGGTACAGGAGTATCTCCATATTATATGTATGATCATTCCTTTTTGCTTCTCCTTACACTCTACTTTGCTGTGTAGATATATGTGATATATAAGTGTATATAAGTATTAGTTTTGTGTATGTCCTAGTAATATAAAAGTGTCTCTGAGAACAAAGCATGTCTATCCTTCTTTTTCCTTTCAGCCATTCCGTGAACTGCTGTGTTATTATATCATGGATATTATAATGCCCATAATGGGGGAAATGTAATGGGAGAATAAATCATTCTTTCCTAGCTCTACCTCGTTAGACATATTTATTATTTTTAATCTATTATATTTTTTTTTTTTTTTTAAATCGTGAGAAGTTAGAGCAATCGTTGGTAAGTAGAAGACGATTGTCTCTTTGGGTAAGATGACTTCATGAAGGTCACTTGACGGTCGGTGAGTAATGGGGTGACGAACTAGAGTTGCGATAAAAGCCGTAAAGAAGATAAACGACATAAGCTCGCAGTGGTATGACAGTAGTTTATCCCACTGGGCTTTGCCAAAACGCCTGCTCGGGGGCGTTCTTTAAGTCTATAAAATGTAATTATGTTATCTCGCTTTCTCTTTTTTACCTCTTGCATCCAGATGTAGTTGATAAAGAACGCTGCCGACGAGGCGCGTTCGCTTCCTGGGTCCTCTGTTGACTTTTGAAATCTCGCACATATATTCTTTGACATATTTGTTTACGGTCCATCACTAAAGATGCTGGGGAAATGGTTGGCTTCCTTTGCCGCTGAAGAACGTACCTGACTCCTCCTGCCCTGCTCTATCTTTACAAGAGACAGATAAGACTACAAATGGAGTATTGCTCCGCAAAGTTCAAAAACGTTTACGCGGCCTTGTGGGTGATGAAATGATTTCGAGCCTACAACCCCTTTTCCACAGATGAAACGTTGTAGCCTCTCGCTACTCTATCGCTATTTCCATGGCAGATGTTTGGACGAACTACATTGCTTGATGCCAGTAGTTCAGGCCTTCATAGTTCGGACTCGCCAGGCCACGTACACAGAGTCGACTCATTCTCATTTCCCTCATATTCCATTGGGGAGGAGGAAGTTCCATACAGTCAGCTTCTTTCCCACAACTGTCGCATTGGAGAAAGGACTCCCGAGAGGAAGCTTCCACGATCACCACTGTCTTGACCTCTTCAAGTTTAGGTTCAATGATTATTTGTGCTACATATCCTTCTAATATGAATCTTTTGCTCCTCCCCCGATACGACCTTACCTCATTTAGTAAGGATCTACCTTGAGTAGCTCTTGAGCCTTGTATTGGGGAACAATAGTAAAAAAAGAAAAAACATCTTACATACTATAATTTTCAGTGTATCTTTCTATATAAATCTAAAAAATATTACATAAAAATAATTTCGAGTGAAATTCTATGTGTTTCACGTATTTATCACAAACCTTTATTTCACACTCTCTCTTTCTCATCCACACACGTTTATAGCTAGTTTTAATGTCTTTTCCTTTCATTACAATTGGGTACACATGTAATTACTTGTTAATAACATTCAAAGAAGTGATACTCGTAACATAACGGTGACTAATATTTACCCAAACATACTAGTATCTCGCAATAGGGCAAACAAAGGAAATCACGTGGTCACAGTAAAGAATTATAAACAACACCAGCCTCTCGATTTTTGCCCTTTCACACAACTTGTTTTATCCGTTTATGTTATAGTTTCTCTGTGTGGGAGAAATAGTGACAGGTATATACATATTTGTGCCGTATCCTGTCGGCACTCTCATATTTAAAAAAAAAAAATATATATTACCAAGTTTATTTTCGTTAAAGAAACAAAAATAGGGTTATAGTGCACTAGACAAAAAATATCTCTGTATGCTCATGTAGAGGGTGCGAAGAGGACAATTTTGTAATTTCTGAAGAGCGTTGTCCTGAAAAGGATAGTTTTATAGTCGCTAGAGAACGTTGTCATGAAAAGGACAGTTTCGGTGGTTGCTGGAGAGCGTTGTCCTGAAAAGGACAGTTTATTGCATATCATTGCTGCCGGTGAGAATGGCTGGAACTGTTGAGTACTTCGATGGGTGTCCGCTTGAGAATATCAGGTGCTGTAAGCTTTTGATGCGCAGGTGGTGTAATGAATAATGGCTCGGATTTTTTAATCGGAGAGCCGAGTTCAAATTCCAGTTAGGTTCGTTATTATGCGCAAACACCTTTGGGGGGTATGAATCCCCCTCTTCTCCCCAGATATGTGTTAATTAGATTTGCATCGCTAAAATCATTATGTCCAAAACAAAATCCTAAATGTAAAAATATGTTTTGGCTGTAACTAACGCGCAAAAGGTTGATAAGCCGTAAAAAACGAATCAATCAAATCTAAAAGCAAATCTTTCCTTTTCTTGATCGTATTGGAAATGGTAATATTAGTCGTTCCCCTGCAAGGTAACATTTGACATGTCAGGTGAAATTTATAAAATCTTTCTCTTAAAACAATATTTCAGGTAAATAGGTGTCTCAAGACCAGTAGCTGTTTACGCTCTTTCTGGTATTGATGGGTTTTCCCTTACTGACCTTTTTATTTGAAGTTGTGTGGAATGTCAACATCTTGATTATGTCATTATTTTTTCTTCGACTTACATGTGCTATCCATTTTAGTTATTGCTGCTGTTGGTAGTCCTCAAGTGATGTGGTTTCTATTATTTGGTACAGTTCTTTGTAGACTGGCGATACAGAATCACAATGTTCAAGGAATGGTGATCTTTGACAAGACTCTGGGGCTTCACTCGCTCAAAGACATTTTTAACCATTGATTTTTAAAAGCTTTTGTATACACCTGAGAGTTTAGATAGTTCTGAACAGGTTTTCATTTTTTTTATTCCAAAAGCCAACTTAGAATTATTATGACATGTACTTGTTGTTTTTTTACAGCGAGGTTCACCCTTGACAAGGCCCAGGAGCTACTCAAGGTAGAGGGTTACAGAGTAAGAAGCATATTTTATGCGGATAGGTGTGGAAGATAACGGTGAATCCTAGACTTGAACAGGTTATGATTATAACGATCGGGGAAACATCCTCTTGGGAGTCGGTTCCACGGAATATTGGCTCGCGGAAAGAAGCTGTTCGAGTGGAACTTACGTCTAACCAAAGGAATACGTAGAGAAAGAAGGTGATTTGCTACAATGTGAGTGGCATGGGGGGAGGGGTTCTTGCAGTGAAGGTTTTAACTGGCGGAACCGAGAAGGAATGCAATTCGTCCGAGAACTTTTCATGGAAGTAGCGATAAAGCAGTGAGAAGCTTGCCACACCCAAATATGACTTTCTGGTTTCTTTTAAAAATATCTTTATAAGCCATACTAATGTTAACGCAATACAAGGCCCAAGAGCTACTCATGGCAGAGGATTACTTGGCGGTGTTGTCTGGGCGTAAGAAAGGATTATGCAGGAAAGATAAACCTAGACTTGAAGAGATCAAGATTGTTGCGATTGTAAAACATTCTGCTAGGAGTTTGTTCCACAAAGCAGCGGTTCTTGGGAAGAAGCTGTCCAAATGGAACTTACTTCTTACTATAGAAATACGAAAAGAAAAGATAACGGTTAACCTTAGACTTGAAGAGGTTAATTACTGTATTGATTGGGGAAACATCCTGCTGGGAGTCTGTTCCACAGAGCAGTTGTTGGGAAGAAGCTGTTCGAATAGAACTTACTTCTTGCTAATGGAATTCAAAGGGAATAGGAATGATTCACATTCGTCTACGTGGCATGGTGGGCCCCATTTGTAGAGGTCAGATGTCGTAGGACAAAGGAATGTAGTACTAACTCTGTCGGACGCTTTTGAGGTGCCCAAAGTAACTGCCTGAGCTTCACTGTTCTTATCAAAAGCTTCATAGACTCTTTCCATAAAAATCGTTAATACATCAGCAGTTGACCTAGAGAAACGAAAGTCATATTGCTTGTCTAAAAGAAGGACCTGCGTTATGAGATGCTTAACTAATTCAGCACTGATGAAGGGCCTCTGGTAGTTTGCCAAAAAAGAGGTAGAAGGCTAATAGGTTGATAGTTGGAAGGGTCAGAGAGTTCACCTGAGTTCTCAAAGACTGGAACAACAGATGAGGATTTCCAACAAGCAGAAAAGCAAGTTTAGAGAGAACAGGAGCCAGTTCGGTAGCACGCTTCTAAAAGACCATTACAGGGATACCATCAGGTTCACATGCTTTATGGGTATCCAGATTAGAGGTGATATCATAAACCATGCAAGAGACTCCGTTCTAAGTGGAAAGTTAGGCAAGGATTCTCCAGATGAGTCACGAGTAGAGTTTAAAGAGAATTTACAGGTGAAACATTCAGTTTTATCAGTAGATGTTAACACTGCAAATTGATTGAAGAGAGGAGGAATAGAAAACTTAGGAGGAATAGAAAACTATTATTTAATATACTATTAGAGAGTCACTAGTAATCGAAATCAATGTCCAATTAATAATCGAAATCAAAGTCAAATTTGTGAGTTGCAAACGGCGCCTCATTCTCTCAAGAAAACATTTACAATTATTACGTGCAACCACGCATAGGCGTCTGTTTTTCTCGGAACTGACATGCAGGTATAGCCGGAAATAATGATTCCTGTGGGCTATAGTGACAGAACATGTTGGTGTGAACTATGGAAAAAATTGAACTTTCACCTGATTGCAGAGTGATCCGAGTTGCCAGACAGTTACAGCTGCCACGTCCAACAGTACAAAAAGTCCTACACAAGAACTTGCCATTGAACGCTTACAAAGTTAAACTCTTACAAGCATTCAGGCAAAACGATAAACCATTGATGAGGTTTTTCTACAGCGAACACGGCAAGAAATCGAGTTCCGTCCTGATGTGCTTCCTGCAACTAATGGTCCTCATATAGAGGTGGATTAAATTCATTGAAAAACAAACTTCATTATCTACTTCTCATTTTGGAACAATTTCCACATATTTTTCTGTTCATTTGCTTTTGTAATAATTTCTTTAAATTGTAAAGATCCCTTCTGGACATCTTGTCTTATTCGTCCACCCGAAACTCTAAATAGCAGGAAATGTTTAAATTGCGTAAATGAAAGGGATAAACGCACAGACTTTTTATTTGTGGCTTCCACTATCATCGGGGCTTACGGCAATATCATTTTGAAATCCCGGTTCTCGCACGATCACATGGATGACCGCTTGGGAATATCAGGTGCTGTAAGCTTGCGCATGCGGATGGGGTAATGGATGACGGCTAAGAATTGGAAATTGGAGAGCCTAGTTTCAATTCTGGTCTGGTTCGTTACCTTCACTTATTCGCAAATACGCTTGGGAAAGATAAGAACCCACCTCTCCTCCCCTAGCTATGGGTTAATTAGTCTGACTTGTATCAGTAAATCATTATTATCTCAGAAACAAATTTACAATCTAAAAATATTTTCTAGCTTTAAATTATCTGCAAAAGGTTGATAGGCTGTAAAAGAAAAAAAAATTAATCAATCGTACGATCACCGATGTTAAGCAAAGTCAGGCCTGACAGGAATTAGATGGGTGACCATCTTGGAAATACTAGGTGCTGCAAGATTGAATGTACGGGTGGTGTAATGGATAACGGCTCGGAATTGGAAGTCGGAGAGAAATACTATGGATGAATTGGTTTGGTATTGTCCTTTCAAAAGCAGAAAATTAAAGAAAAAAATTGAGTTGTCGAATTGCAAAAAAGACATGTCACGAGGCCGAAAGCGCCCAGAAATGATAGCTGGGGTGGCGGGCATCCTCTTCGTTAATACTAATAGACTCCCCTGCAGGGCAAAGGGCCGGTTCGCCGCCTCAAGCAGTTGTTACTGCTGTAATTACTTGGCAAGTAGTTTTTTTTTTTTTTTTTTTTTTTTTTTTTTTTACACGCTGGAGTTGCCAACGAACGCACAAGAAGAGAAAAATATTCAGCATTCACGTCAGAAATTCAGAATTGTTTGAACGGAAAAATAAAACATTTATCGGGCAGGGGGGAATAACAGAAAAGTACCCATTTTCATAAATGGTGATTTTCTAAGCGTAGCTTAGACGTGGCACAAGGCCGGGGGGGTGAGGCACGCAGCGAGGCTCGAACTCACTATTCCCGTCGTAATTGGTCTAATGAAACAAGCTTGCTAAGCTTGTCTCGTTAGATCACGTCGAAATGATCAACTCATTCTCATAAATGACAAATAAAAGGAATTTTTTGTCTGCCCGATAAGATTGTCTAATTCGAGCAGGTATCGGCATGGTTTTTGAAGTCGAGGCGCGGCACCGGATATAGTTTATCATAACGCGCGCCGTACAACTAAAAATTCAAGCTGATTTACTTTTTAAATGACGATACCGCAAACATTTCTACTACAAAGGATCATACGCGTAATCCTATGCCTTATGAATGGTGAAAATACGATATATTTTTTCTTTGGAGAAAAGATTATTTCTATAACTAAACCCCGAGAATTTGGTAGTGTAGTTAGTCGTAAGTTTTTTCTTGTACACGTAAGTGATCACCATAAAGTTGTGGGGTATTCACTCACACCATACTAGTGTGAAGTTTAGTCTTGGTTTACGAATAAAAAACAATCAAATAAACGTACACAATAACAGAGAAGGCATGGTAAATTGTATGGTAATTCCATACAATTTATTTATATATTTGTGTGTATTGGTGTGTGTGTGTGTGTGTATTGGTGTGTGTGTGTGTGTGTGTAATCTTTTACGTTACAATTGTGCTAATGTATATGTTAAAAAGGGAGAAATTTACTCGTAATATTACAAGTCATATCACAGAAGGAAGTTAGACACGTGTTGTCTTCCTGGCGGTTCTTGAGCGAAGAGATTGAATATAACGTCTTTTGGTGGGATGTCCGTATTTCCGACAGGAACAGTTTTTATTGCATGCTACGAGTAATTTATTTTTATATTTATTTTTTATTTTATTTATTTATTTGCTTATAATAATAATAATAATAATAATCCTACAGAATAAATAATAATATTCCTTTTGACAAGTGCGATTAACACACGTTGTATGCGATTTATTTCCAAGTTATTCATTTAAGTACGCAAACAATATATTTTTAAGTATATTTCTTCTCCAGAGAAAAAATATTATGAAGTTTACATGCGTGGCTTCTTTAGTGAAAATCGCCACTGGTTTAAAATGGTGAAAAAATTATCATCAACAAAAGTTCATAACATTGATGAAATATTGTGCTTTTAGTGTGTTAGCTACTTCAAAAATAAATGTGTAATCTTTCTTACGGGAATATTTAAATTTACGTGGAATGATGGTGGTGAAAAGACTAGATGCGTAAAATTACAGACCGAATGATGTACAACGCAAAATAGCATTTATTAAACAAAATTAACAAAAGGAAAGTTTAAAACAGAGTTTCTTTTCCGAGAAGTAAATTGCATACACAACGAAATGTTCACGAATATATTTGAGTAGGACTTACTGTGTTGGTGTGCTTGAGCGTGAAGCATTCACAGCCCTTTTTTGCTTCAGTGGCAAAAGTTCACGTCACATAGTTCGAAACGTGGGCGCGCTGAAAAATACCGCTTCTTGAGCTCTTGGCTGGGATCAAAATGTAGTATCTGCCCTTGGGCCAACTACATTTCATCTTTCAATTGTGTCCGCCTTTGACCAGAGCGCAACTGAAAACATCATCATCACAGCTGCCCACGGCAATGCCTCACTCGTTGCACTAAAGAAGGAAGATAGGTAGTGATATCGAGGCCAGCCCGACCGATGGTTGCGAGGGCTGGTCTATTTTGGGACCTGGCCCGGGTGCACGCACTCGGGCTCCACACATTAAACTGACCTTGTGTTACATCCTGTAGTATGGGGCGGCAGGAAAATACATTCGCTTTTCGGTCTCTTGGACTGAGAAGCGCACATTAACTCAAAAGCCTTGTTTCTTTAGGCAATACCTTTCCTCGGGAAGAGAGGCGTTCACAAAAGGAGAAGTGTAGAAGGGGCGCGATTATTTGGGGGCTATGGTTCCATGTGGGTCTCCCACTTAGAACCCCAACTTTGAATTTAGCCTTGTGCTTGCATTCCGCTTGAATGAGCGTAATTCTCGGTCTGGGATCAAGGTATGGTATCTGTTCTGCTCTTCAATCTACGGAGAAGATGCCTGGTCGCTGGGATTTCAATCCTGCGACCGCACCTTCCCTATTGCACTAAAAAAAGGAGTGTTGGTAGAATACCGACGCCAGTGTGACTATGGGCGCGGCAGGGTACTGTGAAATTTGTCTTCGGTCCATATGTACGGGCCTGGGCACCCCGTAATTAAACCGACCATGTACCATATTCTACCACCATAGACTGTCTTTCCTTTCAGAATAACCATATAAAATATATATAATAAAAACAGTATAAAATCTTGCCAAACAAACAGTTTTCGAATAGGAAAAGCAACAAATCTCAGACATAAACATATCAAATTAACAAAATCAAATATAATTTCTGATTTGTAAACAAAATTTTACCATCTGCCTATATTTCCGAGATGAGGTATTTTAACTATTTACACTATTTACATTGTTCGGGCTGTTGTCCTAATCCTTATTGTCATATTCACGACGTTTCGGCCGTTGTACGCTCCGGCCTTCTTTGGGCGATGTGTCTTCAAGGACTCATGGCACAGTGAATAAAGACGTTGGTTTAAGTAATCCAAAAGTGTCTTGACCCAAAGAGTTGTGAGTCCAATACCTGGTCACAACAAAAACTTGGAGAGTTGAGTTACTAAAGGGAAATAACTGAAACTGAGATATCCAGAAAAGGTATGGAACGTGGAACTAGAACAATCTACCGCCGTGGACTAAATAAAGGGTTCGGTTCGAAATTCCAACGTATATCACCCGAAGAAGCTTGGAGCGTACAACGGCCGAAATGTTGTGGATATGACAACAAAGATGAGGACAACAGTTCGAACAGTGTAAAAAAAAAAAAAAAAAATTACCAGTTTTTAAAAAAGTTTAGCTTAATTTCTGTCTGAAGATATAGGATGATAATGATCATTATTTACAATACAGCCGGACCAATAGCCTAGAAAATTGGATCGTGGATTCGGTGGCATAGTAACTGTGAGTTCAATCCCTGGACCGGGTAGTTCTGACTCAGTGGAAACAGGACTAACAATAACTAAATCGTGAAGAGTACTGAAAAAAAAAACCAAAACAAAAAAAAACAAGACGAGTTACCTCTCTAAACACGTACAACAGAACAAGAACAATCAACTTCCGTAGATGAAATAAATAGTTCAGACACCTGAAGAAGACCAGAGGTCATAATGTACGGAACGCTGTGATATTAACAACAAAGATGAGGACATTAATCCGAATGTAAATAAGTAATTTGGAACAAGTATGAAGCACTCAGTGAAAATCGAGCTCTTCAATAGTAATAATCAACTATAGCAGTTTGCTAATCAATATATTTCATCTTTAATATTTTAAATACATTTTTTATAGTGAATAGTTTGCAGTATAATCTTGTTGGAAGTAAATAAATTTTTACTTACGTCCTCCTGTGTCCAATTTGAATGGAGCTTCGTTTGAAGGCTTGTAAAAATTCGCCAACATCATAGCTATTAACATTGTATTCGCCATTTTGGATTCTCCCGGACCAATATAAAATATAATATACATATAGATATATATTTTTAATATGTACTTATAAAACGAATATAGTATATATATATTGAGTTTTGTCTATACTGGTGAACAAGTCATCGATTAGGTTGTCACGAACCAACTCATTCGGCGTTTCCAAATTAACTTGAACGAACCTAGCGTCGGAAATTTAACGTTTTTAAAGGGAAAAATGAACATTGCAGAAAGCAAACGAGACTTCGGAGAGAAAAACTAGTTTCAACGTAAATAACTTTGGTGAGTGGTATAGCTATTATAGAATAATTTAGTCACGGGAAATGAAACAAGGATTTAAATAAATATGTTTTCTGCTGATGTAAACTGAATGCTTTTTTTTTTTTACGACTCACAATTCACGTCTGTGTGATGATTTGATTTTTATTCATTTATATACAATTACAAATATTTTATTTTTGTGAAGATATTTATAGTTTTAAAAACATCAAAACGTTGCAATTATTTTATCTATCTGTATTAGTATTTCATCTCATCTTAATTTCGGTTGCTTTTTATAGCATTTATTCAGCTTGTTGAGTTGGAAATTATAAAAACTGAAATGAAACATGGAAAAATACTATTAAAAAATTAATAGTAATCACGTACAAAGATAGTTTCAAAAGTACAGGCTGGTTTGAAAGTCTTGTCACTCTCTACCAAAACGTATCGCGAACACTAGAACAATTAATACAAAGCACATGTACTGGATTCAGTTTATTCACTTTCACTGACGCTGTCACACATCAAGAAGGTCTGTATAAACACCATCATTTTCATGTCAGCCATCTGAAATAGAGAATTATATTATGTGGGGGTGACAAGACTTTCGGACCAGCCTGTAATTTTAAAAAGCTGGCAACCGATATCAGGGGTGCTTTTTAGTAGTATGTTGAGTTGCCATCCCCACTGAAATAAAAATTAGGGACGGTGGAGTTTAGAGTTTCCCAACCTAGGGGTCCACGGATCTACAAAACCGAACCAACTGGCTGGTATTTTTGAGCGATAGGAATTGTGTAAGTGAAGGAGACAGGGAACCAGGCCGGCAAAATTTGGCAAGTATTCCAGCCGTTCGTATTAAGTACGCGCATCTCAAAATCAGGGGCAAATACGTGTGGACAGTCTTTCAACATTAAAATGCGGGACAGTTTTCGAAAATTTAAATGCAATTTCAATCGTTATCTTCTGTCTTAATTCTTGTCCTTTTATTGTCCTCTCTCCTTAATTATTTTTCTTTTTCTCATATTCTCTCATACTCACCCCCCGACCCACTGCGTCTTAGTGGCTTTTTTACTTGCTTGGGGTGAAATGATTATAAAAATGTTTTCAACCCTAGTGGTATCTAGTGGCAGGTTTTGAACAAGCTCAAGCAAGCAAATAACTTGATTGAATAATTTTTAATCATTTTTTTTTTTTTAACATCCTAATAACTTACCATTTTAAATAAAATTGAACTAAATTCCTCTTTCTCCGAATGTTTTATGGTGATTTTGTAAGCGTAGCTTAGAAGTGGCACAAGGCCGAAAGTATGGGGCACTCGGTGAGGATCGAAATTGATCTAGCGAGACAAGCTTGCTAACCATTACACCACGTCGAAGTGCCCAAAATAATTTTCTCAGCGTACCTTAGGTGTGGCACAAGGCCAAATGTGAGGAGCACCAAGTGAGGATCGAACTGACGACTCCATTCTAATTTATCGAGCAAGACAAGCTTGTTAAACATTACAAGTCGAAGTGACCCTCCGAATCTGTTACAGTGTAACCCGGGTATAAGAGAAACCCGGATATAAGAGAGATTTTCTCTGGTCCAAAATTAGAGCCTGTGTTAATGTATATATAATAGACCAAACCCGGATATAAGAGACTTCTTCTCCAGTCCCGACAACTCTCTTATATCCGGGTTACACTGTACAGTGTAAACCGGATATAAGAGACCCGGATGTAAGAGAGATTTTCTCTGGTCCAAAATTAGAGCCTGTGTTAATGTATATATAATAGACCAAACCCGGATATAAGAGACTTCTTCTCCGGTCCCGACAACTCTCTTATATCCGGGTTACACTGTATGTACAAATAAGGTTTCTTATTTTTGTTTCGGTATATAAAAAAGCGATACCTCAGTTTAAAATCATTCTTAAAGCTTTGATTTTAGTTTTAATTCCAAGCAAACAGATTAAATTTAATACAGTGTAACCCGGATATAAGAGAGTTGTCGGGACAGGAGACGTCTCTTATATCAGGGTTTCTCTTATATCCGGGTTTGGTCAATTATATATACATTAACACAGGCTCTAATTTGGTACCAGAGAAAATCTCTCTTATATCCGGGTTACACTGTATGCCCAATTAGCAAAACCAAATTCAAATTCATTAGATTTTTTTCTTTACTTCTCATTAAAATCTATATATTCGTCCATATTGACAAATCTGTCAATGCAATATAATTCTCTCTTTTTAAAAAAAAAAAAAATATTTCAATAATAAAATTTACATTTCTGAAATGTTATTTTAGGAAAATTAACCGATTTAAAGCTTAATTGAATTGAAACAAATATTACTTATTTCTTTTCAACATGGCGGCATTACGACAGGAGAGTATAAAAATGTGATTTTTTGGTGAAATGGACAATATTCGTGCGAATGATTGTGACTACCTAAGTTAAAAAGATAGGGCCAATGAAGACAACCCCCCATTGGCCTTGTTCCACATTATCTATATATTTAGAGAAATAAATATCAAAATGAAATGTTTGATATTGCTGAAAGCATATCGCATGCATTCTTTACATATAGGCTGTCTCTTCCTCTCTTGTCGAACTTTCTGCCTCCAGGCGAAGAGCAACCCAGATGAGGCTATGCCGAAGGACAGAGTCTCGTATGAGGAGGTAGACAAACCCGACCTCGTGTATACGGGGGTCTACGGGCAATTTTTGCCAGAGCCTACGGGCTCGGAACGCCCCGCATTAAAAACTGCCTTGTAGGGAGGTTTGTAAATAGAGAGGCTACCATCCTTCAACATCTCCCGCGCTGGGCGGGTCATCGGTCCAGAATACGTCACACTCGGCTCCCGCGTATCATCCAATTTGGAGAACTCGCCGGCGACAAGGCAACATCGAGGTCTAAACGACGCTTCAAGGACCAGTTGAAGACATCCCTGTCACAGACCGACATCGACCCTGAGACCTGGGAAAACCGTTGCTGCAAATCGGCCTTCCTGGCGTAGGACCATCCGGTGGAAGCGGACGGTGTGAACGAGACATTCGAGTCCAATCGTCAACATGAAGAGGATCTGTCAGGATGACCCGACTCGACCAGCCGCATCCACCACATACACTCTTCTGTGACTCCTTTTCACAACTCTTCAGGAGTAGACTGGGGCCTTCACAGCCATCTCCGTCACCGCCACCAGAAGAGAAAAAAATGAATAAGGAGAGAGGATGTCGATTCCGATGCTTAAATGTGAGCGGGTGCCCACCATATGCATTCATTCAGTCGCTTTTTTATTTCGTTGTTATAATCCTGTTATGAGCCTTGCAACATTAAAACGAACTAAAGCAGGCGAAAAAAATATGAAGAATGGTTAGACTGAGCAGAGATTAATGACAGAACCTATTTAGAATCCTAATTTGAATACAAAAGTGAACAGTGAAAACAGAATCAGCAAGGAATTAACTTAGCAGGATGGTGCAAATCCAACAGCAATTGACTCATTTTTTCTCCGGTTCTCCTCGCCTGGAATCCATACGATTAATACTTTCTTTGATAGCTTAATTTAGGTTTACTGGCAGTTTATTTTTAATTTCATGCTATTTAATTAATTCTACATGATGGAGGGCCAAAATCTAGGTTTGCTGCCACTTGTCAGCATTAGGGCCATCTGATTTTCAGACAAAAATACTCTTGGGAATTAGAAATCAATTGCAAGAAATTACACTGACATTAATTAACGACTAATTAATTAACCGTCTATTTAAGATACACGCGTGTAGTGATGAGAAAGTTTGCTGAACTTTAAGGATATCTGCAGACGATGAATGAACAAAAACAAATACACAATTACTACACCACCGTTTCGTATTTGCATAATAATTATGCTTTAAACGGCAGTATGTTTGTACTTGTCTTTTCTTACCAGCCAACCACATCCTTATAATAAACTAGCAGTATAACCCGTCTTCGACCGGGTGCTCCATTACTGGGAATTTTTGCCGTTCAATTAGAGCAGTTTAAGTTTAAAGTCAGCCTACCCGAAAAATCAAGAAAGAAATTAGCAACAACAATTGGGTGCAACTGAGACACATCCCCAAATGTGCGGTGGGAATGAAAAGGGCGTTTTTGCATTCTCAATCTTGCAAGGAATGAACTTCTTTCATGGACCGTCATAAAAATATACGATAATTTTTATTTATAATATATATATTTTTATCATTCTAATAATCTTTTGCGTTAGATTTCAACTCTCTAAATTGATTGTATGCCGTTTTTTTTTTAACAGACATTAAATTTTGCCTTTGATTTTTGCACAAAGTGTAAACAAAAATCATTTTCGATTTTTCACCTTCAGGGATTTAATTTTTTCCAGCCAATTTGGACTCAAAACCGGCACTGAAGAATTATCTATCAAACAAACTTCATCAAAATCGGATAAAAACTGTGGAAACTCATAAACAACACCCGATCACACAGACACACATTTTGAGAATTATAGATATAGATATAGATAAAAAGTAGTTAAAAGCTAAACAGGCGTTGATTTTGCGAGGAAATTGAAGATATTTCATTTCAGTCAACAATTAAAAAAAAAAAAAAAAAAAAAAAAAAGAAGAAAAACAAGAAGTCGAAGAATCCTTTACGTCAAACCACAAATCCACGAACGTGCAACGAACTAAAAATTCGTGAGTTGTTGAGTGCGGACAAACTACCAGTATCCAGAGCCGGTGCCTACTACATCCCTGATCGAGGGCCACGAGCAGTGTTTTGTCATCATCGCTATCAATATTGTTTTTTTTCTACCTACATTTATATACATTAAACATTAAGCTCAGCACAACTATTAAATGATGAAAAATTTTAGCGAATTTTGACATAATTCGGGGTTCATTATTTTTTTCGTCCAAATCCGTATTAAAAAAAAAAAAAAAACACTATATAAGATTCCCTATTTTTTTAAAACAATATCGAATGTGTTAAAATTTTTCAACTTTTTAACCATAAAAAGTAAACCAAGCCAGCCAAAATGTCACGCCCGACTTGAGAAGCAGGTGGAGTTGAACTGTTCGCAAGAGAACTGTTAGATTCTAACGACGAAACTAACCAAGTATTGTATAAAGGAACGTAGATAAAAACATTTTTAATTTTTTCATTCAAGTTATTTCTTTTTCTTGCGTCTTCATTCCACTTGGACCAGCCCACTACGAAGATTCCCGATAACGAATTGATCCTTACCGGTCTTATGATCAAAACTAATCACAGCGTGGGATAAGGCAATGTCTGGATCGAAGCGATCATCTCATTGATCAGACGTGGGTGTTAGACATTTGGATGACCGTGAAGGACTTGAAGGCGACAATTGATTGCCGTAGACCAGGACGGAATCTGAAGGCGACAATTAACTTTGCTCTATTGTACCTAAATTTAATTAATCTAAGTGCAGTATTAGATTGGTGACAAAATCTCATCATTTTACAGTTGAATTAGCTAGATGTAACCGTAAGTTCTATGCTAACAGTTCCTTCTCTCGCCCGTGGAACTCTCTTCCGACTTCTTACTTAACAGCCAACTTTGATCTACAAAAATTTAAATGAAATGTCAGTCATTATCTACTGTCTTCTTGATTCCTCTTCCTTTATTGTTCTCTCTTCATAATAATGTTTTTTCGCATTCTTTCACACTCAGTACTTCTTTGTATCTTAGTAGCTTTTTTTGCGTTACTCGAGCGAAATGATAAAAAAAAAAAAAAAAAGTCAACAAAAACGAACGTTCGTTTGAAGTTGCCCGTGTTCTCAAAAAGATCTTCATTGTGACCTGACTTTGTAAAATACAACGGATACCGCAGCCCTAAAAACATCCCAGTTCCTTAGTATTCGATTAGTAAGAAGATCCACTCGGACAGATTCTTTCTACGAACTGTTGCTCTATGGAACAGATTCCCGGAAATATCCATAATCTTTGTATCTTCAAATTTAGTGTTAACCGTTGTTTTTTCCCGCATAACCCCATTTGTTACCTTTTTCCGTTGATACGACACCACACAGCAACCTTCTACTTTGAGTGGCTTTTTGGTCGAGAGTAATCATTAATATTTAAAAACAATATCTCGCAAGCTGATAAAAGCCATATTCATCCACATAGTGTTATACTCGGACAGGGCTGGTGAATTTTCAGTTTTAATTTAGAATGGCACCTGATTTTTTTATATTACATATTTTCATTGATATTCCAATCTTTATTGATTTATGGGAATATTTTACTGCTCGATATTTACTGAGTCGCACAAGGTCATGAGGAGAACATGTCATCAGCATGGAAAACAGGTTCGGCGAGTTCAAGTCCCGCCCGAGTCTGTTACTTTTTCTTCGCACTAATGCTCTCGGAAAAAGCATAAATACATCTATTTTCACTTGTAATTATGGATTACTGATGGATTCGTTTTTTACAGTTTATCAACCCTTTGCAGTTTAAAGCGAAAAAGTATTTTTAGATTGTAAGAATTTTTTTTTTTAGATAATAATTAATGGTTTAGTGATACAAATCTTACTCATAGCTAGGTGAGAAGAATTCGATTCATGCCTTTCCCAAGGGTATTTGCGTATAAGTGAATATAACGAACCTAACTGGAATTGGAACTCGACACTTCGATTAAAAATTACGAGCCATTATCCATTACACCAAAGGTTACAGCACTTGGTATTCCGAAATAGTCACCCATCTAGGTACTGATCAAGCGCGACGTTGCTTAACTTCGGTGATAGTACGGGAACCAATGTTTCAACATGATGTGGCCGTATCGATGTAGAGTCATCCAGGCAACATGTGGCCAAGTATTGTCATGATGCAGAATTAGATCCTCATCGATTAACCAGTGCCAGTCTCATTTTGATTAATTGAATGTGCATTTCATCCAGTTGCTGGCAGGTAAATTTTGGCAGTGATAGGTTAGGGTTAGATTCCAGAATGATATAATGGATAATGCCACAGTAATAGGGTGCAATTTCAGTTTTGTAAAGTGTTTGGGTCCTTCCTCATAATCAGATCTTTATAACAATCGTAAACGATCTGCTCAAAGGATTCATTTCTCATCACAGGTCACCTATTCGATCAAGAAATCGATCCTTCGAATTTCGCAGATGCAGCATCGAACACACTTCTAATGTCAAACTCTGACTTACACTGAGTTCATGTGGAACCCATTTATCGAGTTTCTTCACCTTGCCAATTCTCTTGAGATGGTCTGATATTGTTGAAATGCTGAAACCCATTATCTGCGACAATTTTCTGACACTGCGGGGCTTTGTTCGATTACTGTTTCCAGATATTGATTATCAATTGCAGATGGACATCCTCCATGACCTTCATCTTCAAGACTCGTATCCCGATTGTGTAACTTCAGAAACCAGCACCGGATTGTCCAAACCACAAGTGGATCCTTCACTCCATGTTCTGTTAATGTTGGCAGCAGTTTGAGAAGAAGCATTATCACCAAGCTTGGACTTAGAGAAAAAAAAAGTAAATGCATCTTTTTTTTATGTTCAGATGACGGCTTTATAATATTTAAAGTTATATTCTGAAAGAGATGGATATAAAATTAAGAGGGCACTTTAATTATGATGAAGGAATAATATATTTTGTGTAATTATTATATTAGAACAGAAAAGGTTTATTCTAAAATCGGACATTATTTTAAAGAATAACATTTTATTTGTGCTGAAAAATTCTTAGCCAGCTCCACTTCCAATAATCTGACCAAATTTTATATATATATATATATATATATATATATATATATAGTTAAATTCCCAGATCAACTCTGTGGGCAAGACATAAGACGGCAAGATCTAAGATTTTTCCAATTGTCATTTTATATATATATATATATATATATATATATATATATCTCGAACTAAGACCTTTTCAGCACCTATTTATGCTATCCCTTTTCTGTTTAAATAAATATACATATAGATATGCAGTTTTTGTACAAGGGAAGTTTATTTATCCATTATGTATTATTTTCTGGTTTCCAGGGAGAATTTGTACATAAATTGTTCAATGTCTTCTAAATGCTTTAAATTTTCATAAGTCATTATGAAAGAATTTTATTTTTGTATTCTTTGCACCGTGTCTATATGTATACAGGGTTATCTTTGGTAATTTTCAAGTGTTGAGTTTTTACATGTCAGTGGGTGTCATTTTTTTCTTCCAAGTACCAAATCTTCAAATATCAATTTGTATTTGTTTTATTAGTTGCAATATATATTTAGCATGTTTGTTCCTAAACCGAATGAAATTTTAGCGATGTTGGATCGATTGGTTTTATGGTTAAGGCTTCAACTGTTTACCAAATAAATTAAGAAAAAATGTCTACATAGTACATTCCTATTACCAATAAGCATTTGTATTTTTGTTGGTTGGTGATGTACAATTTGAACTAGTAGCAGTTAAACCACAAGTTAACCAACATGATATTGTAGTAACTGCATAACCTGTGTATGTGTTTGAATTATTATTATTATGAGAATGAAATTATCCAAGTAGGCAAAAGAAATCCTAAACAACATTGGTTTGTTGAAATTTTCATTTTGTGTGTCATTATTGGTGAGTTTCGTCATAAGTAATGAGTTTAAGTTGCCTTTGTTGAAAACCGATACATATCAATATATTTGGTTTCTTATTTTTTTCATTTTGTTTGTGGCTATTGTGCAGTTGGTTTCTGGAGAAAAAAATTAAATCTTATTTCATGTTTTTTGCATTGTGGTTAATGTTATTTTTTTCTAAGCTTAATTTGCAGTATGGTTAATGTTATGTTTTTTTCCAAGCTTAATTTGCAGTATGGTTAATGTTATTTTTTTTTCCAAGCTTAATTTGCAGTATGGTTAATGTTATTTTTTTCTAAGCTTAATTTGCAGTATGGTTAATGTTATTTTTTTCTAAACTTAATTTGCAGTATGGTTAATGTTATTTTTTTCTAAACTTTATTTGCAGTATGGTTAATGTTATTTTTTTCTAAGCTTAATTTGCAGTATGGTTAATGTTATTTTTTTCTAAGCTTAATTTGCAGTATGGTTAATGTTATTTTTTTCTAAGCTTAATTTGCAGTATGGTTAGGGAAATTGTTAATTGCTGTTTTTTTTTTTTAATTCATTATTGGATGGTGTGTGATTTATCAAATTATTTGTAATGGATAATAGTACAAAATTGTCAAATCAAAGAATTTCAGTTGGATTTGTTATATTGACTTATGCGTAAATACCCTCAGAAAATGTACAAATCCACCTCTTTGCCCCCCACCAGCTATGAGTTAATTAGTAAGACTTGTATCACTAAATCATTATGTAAATAAAAAACAAAAACGTCTGTCTTTAAATAAATTGCAAAAGACTGATAAGCCATAGAAAAGAAATCAATCAATAAGTCTACCAAATTTCCATCAAGTGATTGTCTTACAAGGCAGTGGTTAAGTATATAAATGTTTGTTATGTGTATCTAGTTAGCTGGCGTTTGTGAGTTCAAACCCTGTCCCAGGCAATCTCAGTAGAAGTCGCATGAATTAAATAACTCCTACAAATGCCAACTATTTTTGGTTGATAGAATGAAGAGCTTGGGAATTCCAAGAATGTTACCTAATCCAAGACACCTGAAGATAGTTCAAGAGTAAAATACTGAGATAATAACAACTAAGATGAGGATACTAGTTCAAATAGATGGCATTGGTTTATAGACTAGTATCCAGGAGATGATCAGAAAAGTCATAGTTGAATGTAAGAATAAAAGATGAATTACTAGTTAACATGACTGGTATTAGCTGAAACACACACACACAATTTTTTAAAATTTTTTTCAAGAAAAAAAGTAAAATCATATAACCTACCTGCTACTGCAGTTTCACATGTCCTTTCTTCAGGCTGGCAGTTATTATATATTTCCAAAACCATCACAAGTTCTTGCAGACTAAAAAAAAGGGCCCAATACAAGAGTTGTAGAATTACATATAATAAATGAACCAGCCTGATAATCAGAAATGTGAAACTATAGTTGTGGGTAGGTTATTTGTATCTCATGAGAAAAAAAAAAAAAAAAAAAAATGAAGTTATTTTTATTCTACAACTTTTGTATTATGCACTTAAGTCTTCAAAAGCTAGTCAGTTTTTAATAGATTTGTATCTGGTGGCTATGTGACTTGAGTTATTGAAAAAATAACTATATATATATATATATATATATGTATATATATATATATATATATATATATATATATATATATATATATATATATATATATATATATAACTGTGTGTGTGAAACCTATCAAAAGATATAAAAATTACTAACATTAAGGCTAGCAGAATTTTTGTTGAAAAAGTTCAATGGATGACTAGAGTAACAATATTCAATAAACTGATTAGTAAATGTTCAAAGGACTTACTCTGGAGATAATTCATTTGAATTATTTGTGTGTGCACATAAAAAGGGTAAGTCAAAAATTACCCGCACTTTCAGCATAACGTCTTTAGATTTGTCACAGTTTTCTGCTCATGGATGCATGGACAAATGGTAGACTTATAGATATGTACGATAGATTCAAGAGAGAGAATTTTTTTTCACATGACACAATGGACCAACCTTCTTAGCAGCTGACCTAGCAATGGATTTAATATAGTCTTTCCAATTCGTGTCAGCTGAGAAGGTTGCCTGAGAAGGCACAATGTCACTTTTTTCCTGGAGGTTAGCATTAGCCATGCTGATAGAACGCACAGAGTGATCTCTCAGATGATTATTGGAGAAAAAGTTTAGTTTCAGAGGTGTTAAAATAAACAAGCCATCCTTTGCCACAATTAACAACAGACTTGAGGCCGTTTTGGACATCAGCTGTCATTTTGACATTGTCAGACTGATCAGCCTATCGAGACAGGAGTAAATGGTTGTGATATCAGTGTAGATACCAAGTTGCTTTGAAATTCTTTGATAGACACCTGTTATAACTGGTAACCTGAGTAAAACTGGAGGGTACAACATCTGAAACATTGCAAAAATATCCACAGTTAGAATGATAATCCTCTGAGTGTGTGTGTCTCGGTATGCCATTTTTAAATATCTTGTTTCAGAAATGATACCTGTCTACAGAGGAATGAAATAAAACAAAATAGAAATTAAAATCAATCACTAAATATTGACTACTCTCAGAGAAGTTACAAAATGCAAGCTTTTGAGACTGGATGTGTTCTCAATTATTGTAAAAATAAATGTGCTTTATCATCTTACCATAGTAATTTTGTTTCTTGCTGAAGAAATATATAACAAATTCCCAAGTGTAACTTGTGGAAGAGGTTAATTTCCAGAACATCTCAAACATCATTTTTTTTTTTAATAGTTTGTTTATAGTTTTGCTTATTCCGAATTGAAAAGCCGTCAAAAATGCTTTTAAATGTTAAAAATGGCTAACAAAGGGGCGATAACCTCCATTACAGCAACTGAAAGCAGCTGGCATAAGTAAAGCGGAGTTACCGCCTCTTGTCCTATCTAAATGTATTTAGTAGCTTTAATGCAGTTGAAATTTATTTCTTTTTACAATTGTAAATTAGAAAAAGGAGACAAAATAAATAAATAAAAAGATGGTAATTCAAACAGTGCTGTAAAAAAAAAAAAAAAAAAAAAAAAAAAAAAGAAACATTTAAGTTGTTCTGGAAAAACACCAATAATTTTTTTGTTTTAAATGATTAATACAAATTAAAACCATGATGGTGTAAAAATGAAAGCAATAAGAAAAGTGAGAAAAAATGATTGCCAGGTTTTATAGAATGTTTCTTCTTTGAAGTGACTTTGTGGTAATGAGCATCACTGAACCAGCAGGTAAAATCTCATACCAATTGTGTCACTACTTTACAACCAGGCCCAAACTATAAGTGCACAAAAAAAAGAATGAGATTGTATTTTTTTTTTTTTTTGGAAAAGGGTCATGGGTCAAGGAGGGAGAGAAAAGTGCATGGTGAAAAGAAAAAAAATATAGAGAGAGAAAACAAAAAAAAAGAAACAAAGTTAAAATCTGAAAATTATATTACAAAATATACAGAGTAAAGAAGAAGCCATTGAAACAATGATATATAATAAGTAACAGTAGTCATCAGTGGCTGTTGTCATCAGATCTCATGTCCATTAGAAATTTCTTTCTTGTTTTCTTGTTTTTCCCTGCACTGAGTAAAATGAGAGGGATATTGGTGTCCAGAAATTCTGTGCTAACTGTCCAATCTGAGATAGGCAGACCACTGAGCCAAGATTGCCGTTTTTGTTGTTGTTGTTGTTGTAGTAGTAGTAGTAGTAGTAGTAGAAGCACAAGACACTAAGACAGATGCACGCTTTGACTTACATATGAACAGAGCACGACAAGCTTTGAAAAACTACAATCTGTTCCACTCACTCATCCAACATCTACAACTCTTTAATCTTTAATTAGAAATAAAATTAGGATCAGTTGTAACATCCACGACATGTTACATGAATTAATTCAGAATAAAGTTGGGAAAATTAACGAAAAAGGGAGGAGAAAAAAAGTGAAGAAAAAAGGGCATCACACATCCCAAATTATAAGTAAACAAGATACAGTCAATAATTCTTATTTCTATCAGTTGACAGTGTGTGTGCTTTTATAATAAACAGCAACAAATACTGAAACATCTAAGATATTGTTTACAAAGTCAGTTTTTATGTAAAATGGTTATAAAAAAAAAAATTATAGAAATCAATGTATTTATTTGGAAATGTCTTGATAGAGAGTGAGAATAATTTATGAAGATAAACTTTAGATTGTTTTCATCTTCAAGTCTAATTTTATGAGTAACAAGCTCAAGTGATAACATCAGAAATAGTGTGTGCGTGCGTGTGTGTGTGTGTTTTATTTAAATGCCTGAGTGGTTACTGTCACACCCGATCCAAAGAGTTTAGCAAAAATGTTTGAGTGAGTGGTTATTTTTTCTTTTAGAAGAAAAAGTAAAAGATGAATCAGAAGGGGAAAGAGATTAACGTTTTTTTCATTTTTAAAAAGAGAGAGAAAAAACAAAATATTACATAAATGCTTAAGTTTAAATGCTTAAAATTAATCAAATTTCTTTTCAAAAACAGCAAAGAAAAATAAAATACTCAGGACATAAAGAGAACGTTATAGCAAACTAACATTGATGAACACATTTTGAAAAGTTGAAAATAAAAATTAAAAAAATAAAGTGGGGGGGCGAACAAAACGGGGAGGTTGGAAAAGTAGATTATTAGTTAATAAAGACAAAACAAAATCCAGTTTTGATGGCTTTTTTCAAGTAATTTTTTTCCTTCTTTGAAACAATTTACAATGCATTTTCTTTTTTGTGTGCTGCTGTACATCATTTATACCCAGAGAAATTTCCCTATACTAAATAAAACAGCCGAGTCTCTCTCATTTCCTCTCACACACACACACGCGCAAACACACACAAAAAAATGTGATCAGGAAAAATAGCTAACATAAGTTGCAGCATTAACAATGTAGTCTATCTGGCTGATAAGAAAGTAGATATACATTTAGCAGCAGTAATCAGAAGTTAAAGTAAAACTTATGAGACAGAGCATTGGTGGGGGGAAAAAAATTCTAAACCACAAAACAAATATATATATATATATATATATATATATATATATATATATATATATATATATATAAAACACACATAAAAATAAAAGTAGTCAAGGGTATACTAAGTATAATAGTAATGATAATCTACAGTTTTTTCTTTTATATCACCAGACCAAGAACATGTCTTTTCAATAATAATAATAATAATAATAACAGTAATAATAGGTATAGATGTATGCTGTGTAAGAAGGCTTTTTTTGTTTTAAATAAATCATGTAAGTAAATCTAGTTCTAAATCCTCCCCAGCATTATTTTATTTTATTCAGTTAATTATTAATTTTTTTAACGCACGCACACACACATATGCATGCATGAATGAATGTATTGGTATGATTATTATTCTTGTTTTTTTTTTTCTTTGAAGGGGTTCCAAATATATAAAAAGTGAATGAGGGGAGGATTAAAAGAAAGACTAGGTAGAAAGAAGTAAGGTTCAGCAAAAAGAGGAGGAGGGAGAGCAAGAGTAAAAGAGAGGGTGAAATTGATTCAGACTTAAAAAAAAACAAAAAAAAAAAAAAAAAAAGACAAGCAAACAAAATTAAAGTGAAATACTGACTGAGAGAAAGAGAGAAAAAAAAAAGCTTTTACAAAAAAGTAAACAAACAAAAATAAAACCAAAAGATGAAAAAAATAATAGCAGGGAAAGGTTAAGAAGGGAAGAGAGTGGGAGAGGGGAAGGTTCATCCACCAAGACATTAACAGACAATAATTGTGTAAAATCTTAGTCAAGTAAACATAATAGCAGTGTTCATTATACAAATATTCATTAGTATTTAACGATAGGTAGCAATTATTACAATAATTTCAGTGTTTTTTTGTCTTTATCATTTTTTCATGTTCAGATTTTTTTTTAAATTCTTTTACTTCTTTAACTTTCTTTTTTCTTCATTTGTCTCTTGCATTTTTTTTTTTTTTTTTTTAATTCTCAGGTTATTTTTTTTCTTTTTTAATATCCTTGTTTTTGTTTGTTTCTTTCATTTCCTTTTGATAAAAATTTTGCCTACAAACTTTTCCAGTCTGGGTCTTTTTCTTTTATTCCACATCAGTCTTCCATTTTTATGCAATATGGCTTTTCCCCACCATTTCAAATGCACACTTAAAAAAAAATCAAAAAAAAAAAAAAAAAAAAAAAAAATCCTTTCTTTCAAATGGTCCTTTCTGTTCTTACATCATTTAAGCCTTTGGGGTGGGGGGGTAGTGCCACTCTTAGAATTAATTTCATTCCCTTTACATAATATTTCAATTTCTTTTTATGTTTTTTTTTCTTTTATATTTTTTTTTTGTTTTTTGTTAAAAGCTAAAATACTGGGGGGCGGGGTGGGGAAAGGAAATAATAATAATAATAATAATAATAATTTTGCAATAATAGTGTTTTACAATTACACATCCCTGTACATTAAATAATCAAGAAAAATACAATGATGTGTGATCATTTGAAGCAAAATAACTACAGTAGTTGAATTTTTCTTTTTTTTTTCTTCCTTATTTGGAGAAGGGCTGTTTTTTTTTTGTTTTATTTGTGATATTCATTCACTTCATTTTTTTCTCTTTTCCATTTCATAAGTTTTTTTTGTTTGTTTCTCTTTTTTTTTCTCTTTTTTTTTTTTTTTGAAAAGTACCAAGTGCAAAGATGTTTCTCATGTGTCAGACATTTTTCAGTTATTGTACAATAGACTGGCAGCTCACAATGACCTGTGAGACTATTGTTTGCTATGGTGTGTCATAAGAAGTTGTCTCACATCTGTCACATCCTCAGGTGCACCCCCACAAGAATTAGGAGGTGGGAGGGGATGGGGAGGAGGAAGAAAAAAAAACAAAACAATGGCCAGATTGGGGCACATATAACTAAGTGGTATCCAAGAGATGTCTAATTGGTAGATGCTGACAACATGTTATATAGCAATAATCCCAACTTCAAAGCACTGATAACCAAAATATGGAATTGGTCAAATTATTCCGAATCCCACTCATTTTCATCTGAAAACGCTTCTTCCTCGCTGTCACTGGCTTCAAGAGCCTTCCTCCGGACTTCAATGGCACGATCCATAATGGCTTGAACATCAAAACGACCACCGGCTGGTTGTCTTTTCTGCTGCTCTTGTTTCTTGCGGTCTTCAACTCTACGTAACTTCTTGTACCCTATAGAAAGAATAGAAAAAAAAAAGTTAAATAAAACTCATATAATGTCCTATTTTAAAAGCAAGAAATGAACAGAAGGATAAGTCACAATGTAAGGCGCAAATTCATTTTAAGAGGGCATCTAACTGAAAATAATACCAACAGCCAATCTCAAGTATGAATCTATAGATTTCTTTGAATCAACATTCTAAAGATAATAAAAATATGTTTATTGCTGTTTTAACATTTCATGGCTACTTTTGAGAAGCTTAACCAGGAACTTGAAATCAGAAAAGAAAAATAATCAAAGACAAATTTAATTTATTCAACTATTTTTCAACAATATGGCTAACAAGAAAATTTAGTATTTGAAATTTTCTTAAACAGAGGCAAAGACTGAAATGAAATTTAGTTCAAACAATTTTTTTAATTTGTGTTTTGCTATATCCACTTTCAATTATATATATATATATATATATATTATTCAATTGTATGGATATGAGTTTGTGACTCTGGGTTTCATGCTCCTGCAATCATCAGACACATTTCTGATGATTGCAAAAGCATGAAACCCAGAGTTACAAACTCGTATTTATTTATTCAGTTGTATCAACTGAATAAATAAATAAATAATATACACACAACTGAATAAGTTAGCTCTATCACTGATATTGAACACTTTCCAATAAACACTGCACACACACATACACACATATATATATGCAGAGGAGGCACAATGAAGTAATGGATAGCGGCCCAGGTTGAGGAATCAGAGAGCTGACTTTGAAATCCAGTTGAATCCATTATCTTCACTTATGTGCTAATACCGTTGGGAAAGGTATGAATCCTCTTCTTCTCTCCCTAGCTATAGGTAAATAGCAGAACAGACTGGGTTCTATAGCCTTGGATGGCAACTGGTCTAGGAGAAGAACAAATCTGAATTCAAAACCTGCAGAGGGTTGTTTGGGGACCTTGTGGCACATGGTGCACTAGGTCTCAGTATTTGGCTCTTCAAAAAGAGCGTGGCTAGTTCTGTAAAAAAACTTCACCCCTATAATCAAATTATATGTGCAGGTTGTCTGGCTGTCGGTTCCTAGGATGTTGTAAAAGGGTTCCTTGGTTGGCGCTGGTCAACAACCCGTGTTGATCAATGATCCCCCCTTATATATATATATATATATATATATATATATATATATATATATATATATAATGTCTTGCTACATATCTCAACAAAATGCCAAGAGTCTGTCGTAGTAATGTAATCAGTCCTGACCCATCACTTTCTCACCTTTGTTCTGTGGCTTCTATGTGTCTTTCTTAAATAAATATTTTTGTGGCTATTGTTCTAATGAGCTTTCATCCCTGGGAACTAATGTGCACTTCATAGAGACTGCAATATTATAGTGGCTGTAGTAAGAATGGTAACTAAGAATGTGTTGTTTTGGTGTAAGGAATACTATGTTATGTTTGGGTTAGTAATTGTGGCTAGCTGAGTTTCAGATAAGACAGATTAAAGACCACTCTTCCCCTATCACCCACTTTTGGCCATGTGCCACATTTTTGTATTACTCAAAGTAAATATTGCTTGCATCTCTAGTTACTTGACCGCATGGATTTAAGCATACAACTATATTGGCAATTACGTCTCATTGTTTTACTGTTGAAATAGCAAATTGTAAAAGTTCAATTCTAATAATTCCATCCCACAAACTTTTTTGCCTCTTCCAGTTTCTTGCTTCCCTACCACCTATGATCTTCAAGAATTTAAATGCAGTGTCAATCGCCATCTTTTATTTTAATCACCTGTTCTTTTATTCTCCTTTCTCCTCACTAATGTCTTATTTCCTTTCAGTTTCAGTAACTACCTCCCCTTGCATCTTAGTGGCATTATCCCCTTGCTTTGGATGAAATGATACTGCCAGATTTGGTGAGGTTTACAAATCATAACTGACAAAACCTAACCTAACCGGCAATTAAGATACATTGGTCACAGTGTCATAAATTATTACTTGTTTTAACTAAATAAACCTGCAATCATGTCTAATAGATCAAGAAACACAACTAATCAATCTTGTTATTCTGCAACGTCTAACACCAATATTAAGCACCAATTGGGAGAAATGTACATCTACAATAAAGTAAAGAAAGGGCAAAAATGACTAATGTGCTCTTTTGTCTTTTAAATTTTCTTTTCTTTTATTTGCAATGTTAATTAAAATGAATCGAAATAACTGACTTAATCAGAAAGTAAAGGAATCTTTTTACATTTTTCTTTATGTATCTCTTTTCACTATATATATATATATATATATATATATATATACACACACACACGACTGTGGCTAAATTTAGTCTTCAAATGCATAAGAACAACAGGCTAAAACAGGATTATGTTCAAAAGTGCACCAAAAGTTAAAGAATCAATTTCCTTAGCAAAAGATTGATTTCATAAAACAGATAGAACAAAACTTTTTGTAAA
The DNA here is from genome assembly GCA_964036315.1 of Acanthosepion esculentum. Taxonomy (NCBI): domain Eukaryota; kingdom Metazoa; phylum Mollusca; class Cephalopoda; order Sepiida; family Sepiidae; genus Acanthosepion; species Acanthosepion esculentum. Next base: position 67,036,688 of record OZ038515.1, on the reverse strand, counting down.
ATGTTAAGTCAAGTCAAATTTGAAAAATTGTTTTAAAAAATATAGAAATAAGAGAGAAATTAATAAAAATAAAACAAAAATTAATTGGGGATGTAAAAAAAAAAAAAAAATCTCAACTTGGCCTTAATTTATTGATCAATACCCGAAGCATATTTTATTTTATTTTTTAACATTCAAATTTAATAAATCATTAATTCTAAGGAAGTCTAAGGAATCAGGAAGTCTAGGGAATCATTAAGTCTAAGGAATTCTAAGGAATCATTAAGTCTAAGGAAGTCTAAGGAATCATTAAGTCTAAGGAAGTCTAAGGAATCATTAAGTCTAAGGAAGTCTAAGGAATCATTAAGTCTAAGGAAGTCTAAGGAATCATTAAGTCTAAGGAAGTCTAAGGAATCATTAAGTCTAAGGAATTCTAAGGAATCATTAAGTCTAAGGAAGTCTAAGGAATCATTAAGTCTAAGGAAGTTTTGCAACCAAAAACTAAATTAAAGCAGCTGTGACAATTTGATTTCAACAAAACAAGTAAAAAAAGTAGTAGTTGGATTTTATGCATAGAAAATCAAATTTTTGAAGATTTATCGAAGACATTTACATTTCTTGATGCCGTAATGAGAAAATCTGAAATAACTCCATAGCTGATAAATCTAATATTAAAAATAATGTAGTAGTATGGTTTCCTGATATTAGATGAACTTGCTTCTTATGAAATACTTTACAAAGGTTAAACCGTTCTCAAATAAATTATCATTTGTTAAAAAAAATGCCATCAATAAAACAAATCCCTGACATGTTTACAAACCAATAATATGGAATTACCTCCCTTCATATTTGTTACCTCCCTTCAAATTTCAAAGCAAAAAAACTTTCATGACAGCACACAATAAAGAAACTAAATCAACAGAAGTAAAAACCAAACCGATATCATTAAAATTGGATGGAATCAATACATAAATTATACTCTCTTAGTAAAAGTCAACCATTAAAACTTTTCAATTAAAGATATATATATATATCCGTGCCTTTAACAACCGTAAATTTAAAAAAATAAGTTACTCCAAAATTCGCTTGACGAGGAAATGGAACTAATGTCTTTGGTTTAATAACAAAATTAAATTCAGGGGCTTTAGCTTCCATTTCTGAAACAGGGTTATCACTGTGTAGCGAAAAAGACATATTTTAAATCAATTAATTTATAATATTAAGGCTCTGTAAATTTACATTGAGCACTATTGTGTAAAAATAAAAATATCTATAACACCGGATTTTATATCTTACTGTTCTTTCTTTTTATTTTTATATATATATATATATATATATATATATATATATATATATACATACAGTTAAACCTAGAGAGCCAGACAAACCTACCAAGGTTTCACCTAAGCGGATCGTCAGGGAATACCTTTTTTTCCTTCGATATTGATCATTTGCAAATCAAGAAACCGAAGGTTTTCCGAAACGAGTGTAGTTACTTATATTTATAAGATTACTACTAATATATATATATATATATATATATATATATATTTTTAGAATTGGACATAGTCCGACAATTTATTTAAAGACATTTATATATATTATGTTTAACGTTCTTTTTATAGATACAAGTATTTAAGCAAATGCTCTGTTTTATAATAAACAGTATTAAATAACATTTACCGGCCTGAATGTCCGAGAAATTTTCATAGAAAATTTTCGCTCTCCGATTTTCTATGGAAATTTCTCTGACATTCAGGCCGGTAAATGTTATTTAATACTGTTTATTATAAAACAGAGCATTTGCTTAAATACTTGTATCTATAAAAAGAACGTTAAACATAATATATATAAATGTCTTTAAATATATATATATATAACTAACAAACTTTATTTTTGTAATAATATATATATATATATATAATGAAACCATTTACATTTTATAATTTTGATTTATTAGAAATGTGTAAAGACTACTTCAGTTTGTATGAAAAACAAAGGAAGAAAAACCAATACATTTTATGTGTGTGTGTGTGTGTGTGTGTGTGTGAAAATGAGTAAGTGATTACATTTACCTGAAGTTCTCAGCCTAATTGAAAACTGACCAAATAGAATTTGTTTTATGTATGGGATATCCTTCCTTAGTTGGACGAAGAACTCTTCAGCACCTTATTAAAATAATTATTATTACTATTTCTTTTTCACATAGTGCAGATATTCCATACATTGCCCCTAGGGAGAAATTCCATACATTGCCCCGAGGGAGAACTACTGATACATATATAAATAATCCAGCCATTTTTACCCTGCAAATACTTTATTATATGACAAAAAACAGCAAGAAAAAGAAATTCCTAATACGTGAACATGTTTTATATAATAGAAAACAGATTGTTTTACATTGTCATTGTCTATTAAACCTTTTAGAGTCAGACCTGCCATTTCTTATAAATCAGTGGGAAACAGTTGAATATATCTGTCGGCATTTCAATGGGAATAAATATGAAAGCAATCCCCAAGTTTTATTGGCCAATGACCAAATGGTACTTCACAGAAATTGACTCGCAAGGAAGTAGGCAGATGCAGCTGAACCCTGAGTTTCACGCACTAAAATGATAATGAAGGCAAATGGTTTTCTTGTTAGTGTCTAGGGATGAAACAAAATCTGAACTAGCATCAAATTTAGAAAAAGAAGAAACAATGAACAGTAACTGAAAGACGACTTGGGAAGGTGAGAGTTCAAATTGTATTTAGTTCTTTCTTTTTTTTTTCTTTTTTTTTTTAATTTAAAAAGGCAGTGCTCATGATGCTTTCTGAGACTAAGCAATGGTTAAATTATCAAATTTCTTTTGGCTAAAAGAGAAAGTAACTTATTTAAATAATATATCACATGGTTTTTTATACTAAATTCGTCAACTTTAAAAACACGTTTGAATTAATTAAACATTTTCTTTCAATTTTTATTTCTGGATACAATGAGGTTTCAACAAATGCAAGTTGTATTTCTCTAGATGTTCCTATAGTCCAGTGATTCTCAACTGCTGTGCTGTGTGTGGAAGTATTAATGGTACAGTGTTAGTATTTGAATAAATGAATAAGTATTTTTTAAATACTTCTTTTCAGTAATCTTTGATTATGTTATTTTAAATACTTTGTTTTAATATTTATTTTTAAAAACGTATTTTTTTTTTTAATTTAACCTCATAAAATTTTCTTTTATTTGAATAAAAGAATATTAACCTTTTTTTTCATATAATTGTATTCAGCATTCTTTATTTAATTCAAAATTTTTACAAAGTTATATTGAATTAATATTGTCAAAGTTACCGATATGCAGCATTGAACATTTAATTTAATAATTTTCCAATTATTTTAAAATTATATTACTTTAAAATTTGTATAAAATGAAAATGACATTAATTGTACTGAATTTGTTATTTTTTTATAGTAATATTTTTTTGGACTTTTGCACATCCATACTTTGAAATGGAGCACTCATAAGTTCAAGAAAGGACAAGCAGAGTTTTTTTTAAAAATTGGTTATATTTCATAACATTTAAATGTATACCCTTTCAAAATTTTGTTAAGTGTGCCATGATATTTTCATTTGCTCCGAGGTGTGCCATTGCTTAAGAAGGTTGAGAGACACTGCTATCATTTTTATCAGTATGTACAGTCTCAGTTAGCATTTAATGCTTGTCAACACTTCCAATGATAAAAAAATTACCAAACGTGATTTCTCTTTAGGATGAACGTGCAGTCTGAATAAACATCTTCCCAGAGGCATCTGAAGAATTCTTTCTCCAATAACTTGGAAGAAAGGAAAGTTATTCCAGAAAAAGAAAAAAAAAGAAAGAAAAAAAAGACAGTAAACACTACATTTTTTCTCTTTTTAATTTTCCAAACATTTCAGTCTCTTTGGGCGGTTAATAAGCACACCAGACAATGAAATGAGAACGGCTTCATTTTAGTTTAATGAACAAATTAATTTTCTAAAGGAAAAGAAAAGTTAGTAGTCATAAGCCTGAAAATAAGTCTAGGGCTAATATATCAAATTTTATTTAAAATTTACTGATTACTATGTTTTGACCAACAGAAAAATAACATTAAAACTGGGATATTAGTTTAAATTAAGGTCCCAAATAAATTATCAAATTTAGTTTATCTTATCCAGAAGCAATGACAGAATTAGATTTACCAAATACTGTCTTTTAAAACTAAAACATTGAAAAGTTCTTTATAGCATTAAGGATGTTTACTAATTGTCTACTTTAAAGGATTCTTTAGGAAAATACTGGATAGCTGAAATTTATTTAAACAACCCCCACCCCAAAAAAAAACAAGCCCCCTCCCCAAAAAACAACCTAAAACAAAACTGTGGATAACTCTGCAAAGTTAACAGAAATATGCCAGTTCCAACATTGTAAAGTTATTTTTAATTTTTCTATTCGATATTTACATAAGATGTGTATATAAGAGAAAAAAAAGAAAACTCTTCCTGGTTGAAAATAATTCTTTTTGTAGAGACATTGTTTCTTGAAAACAAAAGTAACAGAGTCAAAGGAACATATCTGTGCTTAGACTAGACACTGATCATTAAGATATTAAGAAAGTCTTGTACAAAAATGAATTATCAATGGATTGATCAAGCTTAAAATCATTATGGTTGTCCATCATTCACTATTGGGATTATGTTTCTAACCAAATGAAACTATTCATCGGATCAACTATAATTATACAAAACAATATTTGACACTTAAATGACTTTCCTTATTATTCCCGCTTAATCATTCCTCCAAATTCAATTTGATACCATTTATCACATCAATTAGCCTTAAAAACACTTTAATATGGAAATCCATAACGAATAATGTCAATGTTGTTTCCATAGTTCCCAACGCTTTATTATGATTACTTTTACCTAAATCTTCAACCCGGTCGACTGAAACTTAGTTGAGGTGCCCTTGGCACTAATCCGTGCTAAAAGACATTTTCTGTGTACTTTAATGGGTGTATGAATGGTGCTCAGTGATTATTGGTACTGAAAATGTGTCTGGCATACTGGATTCAAATTCCAGCCAAGGCTGTTGTACTCACAATTACTAATGTCACCAATCTCAGAAAACAAGGTTTTAATCCCCTAGTCTATTGTGTTGTGGGACGATGCTGTGTGGAGAACTTGGAGCCACAAACCTAATGAATTTGGTCACCCATCATACTGAAATCTTCCTTAGATGACTTGATCTTGCAAGGTTTAACGCAATATCAATTTCTTTCTAAGACAATGGAACAATGTGTGTCAAACTGCTTGGAAATATTTCTTTTACATGTCTTCAGAGGGCTCTTTGATTTTTGTCATATTTAAAAAGAAAAATGATTGTTTAATTTGGAAAATAAATTAATATAATTCTAAAATGATGTTGCACATTAAAACAGGCAAAGAGTATAAATGCCTCAATTTTATATGCTGTTATGACTTATCCTCCACTATGGTTTTAAATAGCAGGGATTGCAGGGCTCTCTAGCCATGATTGGCAACCAGTCTAGGAGGACAACAATTTTGAATTCAAGGCAATATGTAATCCTGTCAAAGCACATACTTAAACTATAACTAAAATTCACTCAGTACAGTTTGAGTATAATCCTCTGTGGGGGACAAAAGAAAACAGAAATGGGCCTGATCAGAAAGGTCTACTCAGAAACAAGCAGCCATGATAAAAGATTTGTTTCAGTGATTACTGCCCATCCAGTGTCCATAGGTAAAATTTAAATTAGAACTCAAAGACTTCAGTGTTTGTCTTTCACCTCAAATTTCTGTTTCCTTTTGACAATAAGAAAATTGAAATTTCACTAGTTTACAGTATTTTGTCATACAACTTTCAAATTTGCAGGCATATACATCTATTTTTTACCTATAATTAGGATGATATAGCTCAGCTGTATACAAATTTGTGCAACAATGATATAGATCTATAACTGATGACTGAAAAAGATTGCATCATAAAACATTTATTCACCTAGACTCCAAAATCATTACAATATCTTTGTCTATAGTTTTGATTTACTTGGATGGATTGATTTGTTTTTTTACGGCTTCTCAACCCTTTGTGAGTTATTTAAAGGTGAAACATACTTCAGATTGTAAGAATAATTTGTTTGTTTTTTTTTGTCAATATTGCATTAACAAATTTTCTTTTTTGAGAATACCAATAATTTTTCCAGATACAAGTCCTATTATTTAACCCATAGCTGGGGGGGGGGGTGGATTCATATCTTTCCCAGAGGTATTTGTGTATAAGTGAATGTAACAAACCTGACTGGAATCCAAACTTGGCTGTGTGATTTCTTATTCCAAGCCACTATCCATTAACACACACGTCTTGATATATTTGGAAAAAAAACATGTGTGGCATAAGGTTACACTTAGTGGAGTGCTATGGAAGGAAGAAAATGAATAGTGGACAAGTAGACAAGAAAGCCTAGGTTCTATCCCAGGTTTCAGAATGGTGATGCTTATTGCATGAACTAAAGGGAAAATATTTTCCAAATAAAAAGCTCTCAAATAAGAAAAAAAAATCTGCATTATAGCATATTTGCATTTTATTTTAGATATTCAAGATGAGCCAAGCGAATTATTTCAATAATCTTTATTTTTAATAAAGATATTGTGCCTTTAAATCTTATTTGATTTACAAGACTCAACCCCCTATTTACATTTCATATTACCAATTAGGATATTATCGTGTTAGTCAGGGTACAAGTACTGGCCATTTATGGCTACTCGAAAAAGATTAACTTACTAGATAACTGAACTTTGCATATAAAGAACCCAGGTGAGTTTTTGGGAAGAAAAATACGGGTCTTATATGCCATCAAATATGAAATTTATTGTTCAGTTAATTTATGTTTAAGTGAAAGATGAAGAACAACGGTAGCATAGTATAGTCAAAAACTATCTATGCCTGATTGAAATCAATCACTAAGATATTAGACATCTATTCTTTACCCATCAAAGGAAGATTATTTTCAGGCTGGGTTAGTACAACATTTCAATGTAAGGTGATACTTGAACCTAATATGATGGATTTAATTTTGATATAAGCAGATTTCTAGGCATATAGCAGAAACACTCCAAACAGTGTCAATTCAGGAGGGAGAGAAAAAGAAAGAAATAAAAAGTAAAAAACAACTACCCACTACTTAAGAAAGCCAGTCCACAGCAATAGGTTGATATAATAGGTGATAAAAAGTAGTAGTACCTTGGAAAAGTTTTGATTCAGTCTTCAAAGTCATATTAGAGAAGGACAAAAAAAATAATGTTAAATTAAAAAAAAAAAAAAATTAAAATTATTAGAAAATTAATTACAATAAATAACTTGTACTATTAAAGGCTTTCAAAGCATAGAAAATATAGAATATATTTAGAAAATGGAAATATATTCTCTATAGCCATTAGAAATACTGCATTTGTTTTAAACAAAAACAAATCTAACATATAGATGAACATGCATTCATTGCTTGAACAACAGACTAAAATAAAATTTAGGAAACTTAAAAATTTCTGTCATTATGATCACCAGTTAAGGAATATTTTGAAATCAAGAATTAAGTGTTTTAAGATAGATTTAGCTTAATAAATGAAAAAAAAAAATACTACTTCATTTATAAGCCTGTGTGGCTCAAGGAGCTATTTTGATAGGGGAAATCATCACAAAGAATGTCTCAAGAAGTGGATGCGTTTTTCTTACTGCAGTCTGAACAGTTTTAAACGAGAGAAAACCATGTCATACAAACTGAAGCTCTTTTCCACATATTGGAGTTCAAGTGTTAATTGATCTTTACTGGACACAAGAATTTCTAGAATTATATTTTTATGACAAATTAATAAACTAAATAAAATGTAAATGATTATTCATGTGTGAAAAGCAACAGTAGAGTTTATAACAATCTGATCAGATATGTTTTTGATTGAGAAAAAGTCAGGGAAGAAATCTTCATGAATGTCTTTGGATCAAAGAAGATTTTATTTAATAGAAAAATGAGATTAGCCAAAGACAATTGTCTTTCTCTTCCTCAACCTGGCAGGTTTTGCAACTGTGTCAGGAGGAGGAAAATGTTTTAATCCTGAAGATATCTACGAACTTAAAATATTTATGGGTCCTCTGCATATAAAGATCTCAACATGCATCTAGCAAAGCCAATATAGAATCTCAAACAGGAATTTTTTGAACTGACATCTATATGCAGTATGTAGTGCCAAGTGGGATACTGTTCTGGATAAGTTTCTATTAGGATGAATGTCATAACAAGGGAGTTAACTCGCTCACTAGATGGGAACCAATCTATGCTCCTTGATCAGAATTCTAGGACAACAGAGAAAAGGGATTTCAAGATGGCAATCACACATTCCCTCATGTTCCCTATCAAACTATTAATCCACCAGTAATCCACTGGTCATGATTTACATCTATTGTTATCCAATAGTAAATAAAATGTATAAAAGTTTCGAATTGTGTGTTCATTCTTATTTGGTGCAAATAAGCACAGTGACACAACAGTTTCCCAGTGAATGAATGAATGGGTACAAGGACATATTAAAGTAAATATAGACTGATCAGAGTTTTTTCAGTTCAGAGTGCAGGTCAGTGAAAATTCTTAGTCCTATAGACAAAAAAAAAAAAAATTACTTTCTAGGAATATCAAATGTACAAGTAAAAAATATTAGCAGCATCAAAAAGAAAGGTGATAAACTTTCAGATACTTTATATATATATATATATATATATAAAGTTTACGAGACTCATAATGTTTCAGATGTTGTACCCTCCAGCTTTCTTCAGGAGCCTGCCATCATGATTAGTAAACATTTTGCAATTTTGAATCAAACACATTATTGAATTCACAAAGGCAAATTGTTCTTATTTCATTTTTCCTGTTCAGGGGAGATAACTTGTATCAGTTAATATTTACCAATCTTATTTGTCTTTGTGTTGTTTGTCTGCTACTTCCACCAATCCAGAATATGCAGCTTTTCAACACAGACTCAGGGATTGAACTCAAAATTGCTAAGGAATCAGGTAGGTTTCTAAGCAGCACTTTAACCCACGACCATGTCTGTCATGGACAGCGGAGTAAATAGACACGCAATAAAAAGGTGATTAAGACTGGTGAGTATTAAGCAATATGAAATATTCGCTAAAATAGGGAAGCGTAATGAAAACAAATTAACGTCATCGATTGAGAAAAAGGTGAAGTTCAAAATTCCCAGAGATACATATGAAAGAAGGATGGAGGCTACAAGGACTGAACATAACCACCAAGATGAGTGTGTTAACCTGAATTTAAAAAAAAAACAAAAAAAAAACAAACAAACATAATACTGATAATTCCCTGGATCAAAAATTGACAAAAAAAAAAAAGAATATTTTTAATTTTATAAAGCTCTGCAAATATGCCCTTGTACAAGACTTGGCTAGGTAAATTAAAATATGTCAATCCACTGATTATGGATATAAGACTTGGTCTCAAAGAAGCACATATCTGTGTTGAGTTTGCACATCACTTGGCAGTGTTTTCATCTTCAGAGAGAGAGGGGGACAATTAAAACAAGACTTGTTAAAACAAACAGCAATTATTTAGCATAAAACAGATACATAATGCATCTTTGGAGATTTTGTATGCTTGGCATAAATTACTTTTAGAAGAGAAACAATTTCAAACTGCCAGACTGAACAACATAAATAACCTGTGACGTTAAAACACGTAATAATTTTTACTTGACTTTAAAATTATACTTTCTTCAGCATTTTCATTATGTGCAGTTGACTGCTGGACCTGAATATGCTATTTCAGAATCACAGTTTGGCAGTAAGGATCAAGAGAATTTTAATGCAGCCAAGATTATCATCAATTCAATAGTGTCATATCTAAAAGTTAACTTCAAAATTTACATATGAGGAGGTGCTGAAAAGTTCTCAACCCGATCAAAAAAAGGATTCCAAAATAAAATTGTTTGGTCATTTGTAAGATTTTGTGGAGTCAGACCAAATACCTTTTGGCACTCCCTCACCCAAAGTCAGTAATGTTTTTGACATCTACATGGGTCAGGTAGCATAATAGCAGAGTTGTGTTATATATATATATATATATATATATATATATATATATATATATATATATATATATATAAATAAATGAACTAAGTCTGACAGTTATTTTAATATATGTTATTTTTTTTATAGATACAATTATTTAAGTAAATTCTCTGTTTATAATAAACAGTATTAATTACATTTACTGGCCTGAGAAATTTTGTGAAAATGTGTCCTCCATTCAGGGCAGTAAATGTATTTACTACTGTTTATTACTTAAATAATTGTATCTATAAAAATAACAAATAAACAGAAAATATATTAAAATAATTGTCAAACTTAGTCCATTTCATAATATATGCTGTCATTTGTTTATGTTAAAATAAGCTTCAAGCAGATACAATCATTTAGGAAAGATTGTGGGAAATTTGTTTGTTTAAAAACAGTAATTTAACTTTGCTAACCAGATACTTCCTCTGTAGCTAAATGGTATAACATGTCAGACCAAATGACAGTTCCATGTAGGATATAGGTTCAATTCCTGTTGGAGGACACATATTTCCTATTAAATTTTAGGACATTCAGGCTGGTAAATGTAAATAATACTGTTTATTATAAACAAAGCATTTACTTAAATAATTGTATCTATAAAAATAACATATAAACAGAATATATATATGAATAAAGACAAAAGGAAAACGGAGCCGACATGTTTTGTTCTCTGAGGGACTTTATCAAGGTAAATGCAAGGATTTTATTTTGTAAAAAGTATTTATAGACAAGAGCAAGAAATGTTAGTTTTGCAAAATTTTTTACTTTAAGAAACTCAAATATTCATCAGGTTAGCTGAAAAATATAGCTTAAATTATAGAGGATGCTAAGTGACAATGTCTGATAAAACGTAAATGGGTAGATGTTCTTGAAAATTTTTTATGCAAATTAATATTTAAATTATTTTACTTTGGGATTAATTTATGTGTTATATATTTTAAATAAGATGAAGTTATAAATTTTTTTTTAACATTTTTATAGTCATGTATGTTGACTTGGGAAAGGAGTAATTCTTTCAGGAATGAAGATATTTGAAAAAATTCAAGGCACAGATTTATATTTTGATAAGATGCCTTGAAAGTAAGTTACTCTTTTAATAAGTATGGTATACTTTGGATCAAAGTTGTGGTTGAATTTATTCTTATGTATAACTAATGCATTTGATAGATAAATTGTTGTGTAGAAGATACCTTTTGTATTCATAGATACATATTTTTAATTTCTGCAAGTTTCCCTAATGTACTGTGAGGAGCAATACATATACATGGAAATAAAAATTACTTACATTCACCAAGCCTGATTTCTTCAAGGAGAGCACTGCGATCTTGTCCTGGTGCTGGTTTGGGTATTTCTTCAACTTTGCCAGCTGATCCCAAAGAGGTGGTTGTCAATGAACTGGTGGTTGATGATATAGACACAGCATCCGGTTGGGTGACAACGGCTAGGTTTGAACTTTGTGTTCCTATTGGTAGTGGCGGTGGTGGGGGAGGTGGTGGTGGCGGAGGTGGAGTTGGAGCAGTTGGGATGTTTGTAGTTTCGATGGGAGGCGGAGGAGAAGGTGGAGGTGGCATAGAGTCCAAACTGACTGGGGTACCAGAAGAATGGGTACTCGGCGGTGAGGGGGGCAAGGGGAACTCGGCACTGTCAGGAGTCCGGTTCTGGTTGCCATAAGCTTGTTGACGGCTTGGTGAATCACTACTCCGGATTGGTGAACCACTGCTTCCGTCATAGTCGTGTACCTTTTGGGCCACGTGTTTGGGAGTGACGTCAGGGCTTCCCGTGTAGCTGTCGGACACGTCCTCAATCTGATCAGGCGGAAGTGGTGGCGGAGGAAGACTCTCTCTGACAACTGGACTGTTTCTCATGGGCTCGTGCTTGGGTGTACCTGGCAATGAGGGAGGATCTGGGGGTGGCCTGGATGGTCTAGCACTGTTCTGGTTGAGAGCACGTGCAATAGATCTTCCATGGGACCCCACAGCGTGGGAAGGAGACATCTGATTGCCCTGCATGTATTGTGCATTGTTTCGGTTTGGAAGCCCAGCAGCATGTTCAGGAGTCATATTCTCTGCAGGAGTGTGGTTCATCATTGAATAGGGTCCATTGATCTGGCTAGGGTAACCGTTCGGAATGACATCAGGATTGGTCATATCATAGGACATTTCTGGAATGCCAGTGCTACCAGTTGGAGTAGATACAATCTCAAGACTATCTGGTCGCTGCTGTTGTTGCTGCTGCTGTTGTTGTTGTTGGTGTTGTTGTTGTTGTTGTTGCTGCTGCTGTGGGTGGGGTTGTCCCTTACGCTGATGGACCTTACCATGGACAGGCCCATGGATATTAGGAGTTTGATAATCACTAAATTCTACACCTAATGCCATTTTCTGATATTCGTCTTTCTTTGTTTTCACCGGGCGGATGGGCCGGTCTCCCTGAATTTTGGGGCGCTAAAAAAAGAAAGCAGAGAGAAAGAAAAATTATTTAAGTCATATGAAAAATAATTATAAAGTTTATTTTCCTAGACAAATATTTTTTTCATATCATTCAAAATTCATTTTTTCATCCAATGAAATGTAATCCAAACTTAATTTTGCTTTAATATATATATTCTTGACAGTTATGGCTAACTTGCAATATTAAAAGCTTTAAAAAAAAAGAAAAAAGTGTTAATTTCAAACAAAAAGAAATTTTAAAAATAATATAAAAGAATATGCCTAAGCTTTTTGCATCCAAAGCACTTTTGAAAATACATTAAAACAAAATAATTTATAGACCAATAACCAGATGTTAGCTGTTACTGGTTAAGCATTTGAATCTCACTCTTTACAGGTGAAAAACAACAACATTTTAATTGTAGGTCTACAGAGAATTAGCCATAAAAATTACCTGGTTCCCCTAACTTTTCAGTGATACATAAACAAGTGCCAAGCAGGGAAACATTTAAGCATTTCAAAACACTACCCATTAAAAAAAAAAATAATAATAATAATGCTGCTTCAAAAAGATTTAAAATGTTGATCACTTTTTCATAATAAAGGGTAGTTTTATCATTTGAAGAAAAATGGAGTTTAATCTCTTGACCAGATAATGAAGCACTAGTTCAGCATGAACAGACGAATGATATCACAGGGACAAAAATAACACAATCAACATATCAACCAAACAACAGACACTTGATGGTGGACCAGTGTACTTGGTCGAAACTTTGTGTTTATAATTGTTAAATAATAGTTTAACAAACTTATTTTTTAGAGAAGTGTATTTCTGCTCTGACTTCCTCAATTTGACCTTAATGGTCAGATACAAGACAAAATAAAAGATGTTGATTTTGATTGGCTGAATTAGCGTGGGAATGACAGATATAGAGAGGATTTTTGGGGAGTTGAGTCTTAAACGGCAAACAATGTAGACATGTTCCATTCATCTGGAAAACAGCTTCCCAGTGGGGCGAGAGAGCGATCCCAGTGTTTAGTTAGAAATGTATACATCAACATTAATAAAATAGTTAAATTTAAAATTCCTTTTGTTGAAGTTCTTTTATCTCCAAACCACAACGACTAGTGATCACCGGCTGAGAGAAGATACAACATTGTATTAATTGGTGCCGTGAACAAGAGACCCCCAGCATGAGGGGGCTATACAACTAAACATCATCTATGTCAACCAAGATGAGAAAAATAGTTTGAAATAATATAAGTATATTGACAATTACGCATCTTAGAAATGAAAAAAAAAAAAAAAAAAAAAAAAAATCAATGTTTAGCAGTGGTCAGTGAACTTTTCTTGCTTAGGTTGAGAACTAATAACATTTCCAAATCTGGTTTTGAATAATTAATTTACCTGAACACAATCAGTATACAAGACAAGTTCAATAATACATGAGAACGATTCCAAGAATAAAAGCCTTAGAATGACATCAGTAAATTGACTGTAAAGATTTTGAGATATTACAAAGGTATGCTGAAAAGTTCTCAGCCCAACCTATTAAGAGACCCTTAACAACCTATAAGGTGTTTCTACTAAAATACACTCTTGTCTACTATAAGGATTTGATTAAAAAAAAAAAAAAAATGTAAGCCTTTCACAAAAGTAAGCAAAACTTTTGCATCTGGCAACAGAATTTTATAAAACTTTGAGGAAATAAAATTCTATAATGAATCAATTACCAATCAATTAATCAATATAACATAGAAATGTCATCATGACCTGTTATTAAACTTTCATTATCACTATCATTGAAGTTACTGAAATCACAGGTGTGCACAGATGACACTGAAATATCACTGAGTATTGTCCCAAATTTCATTATTTCTTTTGTCCAATGAATTAATTCAGAATCACATTCACTTCTGAAATTCCCCCATTTTCTCATACCATTACAGTTGAAAAAGGTCTATAAAATGTCACTCAAATCAGGTAAAAATTTTAAAACTAAATCACATGATGCAGCCATTAACGGAATTGCTTTATAAACCAATCTCCTTTATTAAAGAGTGCAAAAAATCTAAAATGGCTGGTTTAACATGAAGTATACACACTGTACATTTTTTTGTGCAATATGAGATACTAAGATCTAAACAGAAAAAAAAAAAAAGGAAAACCCTGATGCTTAGTCATTTGGTCAGATTTTAGAAAATGGGTTAGGCTGAGAACTTTCAGCATCCACTTATCTACACAAATTTAGAAGAATATCAATTATTCAACTGAAACTGTCAGGTAGTATTATGTTTGAATAACTGATTAGTTAAAAAAAAAAAAAAGAAATCCATAGTAAACAAATTAAAAAGCAGGTTTAAAGGATAAACTTCTCTCATAACTTAAATCAGGCCATGTTTGTGTTGCTAGCCAATTTAATATCTTACAAGGTAACCAAAAAAGTTCTGTCCGTTTTTAAAGGAAAAAAAGAAAACGCTTCACAGTATGTGTAACTTATATTTAGTCTTTGAAGTAATTGCCATCGGCATCCAGCACTTTCTGCCAACGTGCCTCCAGCTGTTCAATGCCCTTGCGGTAGAACGGAGGGGGGGGGGGGTGACGCAAAGAAGTCCGTGAGGGCTTTGTGCAAGTCTGCTTCATTGGTGATGAATTTCTCACGAAGATGATTATCCAGGGAGTGGAAGAGGTGGTAATCGGATGGCGCAAGGTCAGGTGAATAAGGTGGATGGCACAAAGTCTCCCATCCAAGTTGCTGTATGGTATCCCTGACCACTCGCGCGACATGCGGCCTGGCGTTGTCATGGAGGAAAAGCACACCTTTGCGATTCACCAGTGCTGGCTCCTTCTGGCGCAATGCCTGTTGCACAAGTTTCAATTGCTGCGGGTATAGGTCTCCAGTGACCGTTTGGCCCGTTGGTAGTAGTTCATAATGAACCACTCGACGACTTGTTCATCAGACACAAAGCATAATCTTGCGTGGATGCATAGGTGGTCTTGCGATGTGAGGGACAGCATCTTGAGGAGACAACCAATGTCTGGAACGCTTGGGAGTTTTGTACAGAACACTTTTCATCACTGGTAAGCACTCGATTGAATAAGGATGCGGTACGGTGGTGAGAAAGCAGCGATACGCAGGCTGAAACTTGTTGTCCCTTGTAGACCTTCAACAGCGTTTGTGGAACCCACTTGCTCAGTTTGTACGTCTTACCTAGGCGGTGCAGGTGAAGTCTAACGATTTCATAGGAAATGTTGAACTGTCTTGCAAGTTCACCACACATTAGACTACTGTCCTCTTCAATGGCCGCCTTCAGGACTCCGTCATTCAAGACCTGTGGTCATCCACTGCGAGGCTCATCATGGAGAGACAAATCTCCCGACTTGAATTTTCGAAACCAACGCCTTGCAGTACGTTCATCCACAGCACTATCCCCAAACGCTTGACATATGCAGCGACTTGATGCAGCTGCTGATAAGCCCACTTTGAAGTCGTAAAGCAAACATCCCCAAACGAGATCTCTAGACACTTCCATCCTTCTCACAGCTGTCCAGCTTATAACTGATGGCCGGGCACAGTGCGCGTGTTTTTTATAACGTCTGATGTTCCTACTTCCGGCTGTCCGAATTTGAAAACAATTGCTACACACATTTCGTATATATTTCAATTTCATTCAATGACTCATCAAAAAACGGACAGAACTTTTTTGGTTACCTTGTATAAAGGTGTGTGGTTTAACTTGTAAAATATTTCAGTAAAAATTATACCAAGTCAAAAGAAACAAGTGCATTGACTTGATGATAGATGTAAATGAAAGTTCACTGAGGTCGTGATTGGTCAGTTTGTTTGTTTATTTTTTTTTTTTTTGTCTTAAAATTATTCAACAGAAAGTTCAGGTCCTTTGTCTGCTTCCCCTTCACAGGCATGAGAAAGACAATAAACCAATAGAGAAACATCAATTGTCAACAGACTTGTACTCTTGACAAAGTTGTAAAATTAAATATGTTCCACTGAAATCACAAATATAAAAATAGCCATTGTCAGTTTCTTAATTCACATATAATAAATAGGAATCTATAGAGAACCATATTCACGTACATTGTGAAGGAACATGGCATTAAGGAAAAAAGTGTAAATATAGCCCGTAAACAAAGATCAAATGTGTTAAATATTAAACTTTTAAAGCATCTAATAATGTGAATTCTTTTTTTTCTTTTTTTACTATATGTGACATAACCTAAGTACAGTACATTAGAGTGACTGTTGGTAACTAGGACAATACCGAGAGAGAGAAACCAACACATAACTGGATGATTGTAAATGCCAATAAACTTGGTACATTTCTGCTGCATAGCAGGCTATAGTTTGCATAAATTACTAGTAGAGTAAAACACCTGTGTCAATAACATGACAGCCTCCTTGAAAACCTACACCCATTGCAGTGTTGTTTATTAACCACACATTGAAAATATATGTGGCAAAGCAATTGAGTATTATTGTTGAGAAGTGTGTCAATTTGAACCATGAAAATCTGCTTTGACAGTTATCTTTTCCTAATGAATATCAACTTACATCAAGTTCTGCATCCATTACAAAGATTCATATATTTTTCTGATACACTGATACCTAAATAAGTTGTATGACTATTTCTTACTTTAATAAATTAGCTTTTAGTTAATAAGAGTTATTTGGAAACCCCAAACACCACCACCACATTTATACACAGTTTTCAGACAACATCAGTCAGGTACACTGTGACCTCTAAGTTTGGCTTTTATGATGCCAGCCATGCAGGAGAAATCAGACTTGCAGCAGCTTGCGGAGTGATGAGAATTCTTGTAGGGTGTGTCAAGAACTGAGCTCAACTACAATATTAGCAGCTCTTGCAAAAGACATTTCAGATGCCCATCATTTGGTGGCAAGGCACACCTTTGGAAGCCATCTCAGGTTCTTAAAGTATTAAACAAAATGAGAACTATCAAATAATTAAGCAGAAAGTGAGGAATTTTGAAAACATTAACACAGATGTAAACAGATCAAATTTGCCACATAACAAGCTTATTAATATAGCCACTCCTATGAAGAAAAAATATCTTGAAAAAATAAATATTATATATAGGATTTACTTGTGTGTCAAGTAAGAGAGGAAAAAAAAACCCCACTGTGCTATCATTATACCAGTAACAGCAAAATAACACATTTTCAAGGCATACTTGATATTATAGAAATCCTTAAACCAAAACTATTAAATTGTTGAAAAATAATTATTTCAAGTAGTTTTTATAAGGTTTTGAACAATGTATTCTTGGACTGTTCACACATGAGAATTTTCCTTTGTTTCTGTGGATGGTTACAGATCTAGATATCAAACATTCATGCAAATAGAAAATAAACTGATTGCTTCAATCATTAGGAATATTTCATTTCTAAGCTAAAATGCATCTATAAAAAGAGAAAAATCAATCTAACTTTTTTTTTTCTTTCTTTTTAATCATTTCACCCCCAAGCAAGGTGATAATGCCACTAAGACACAAGAGATCACTGAGAGTGAAAGAAAATGAGAAAATAATAGGGAGGAGAAAGGACAATAAAAGAACAGGAATTAAGGAAAAAGATAATGATTGATATTGTATTTAAATTTTTGAAGGCCAAAGTTTACTGGAAAGCAAAAAGACTGAAGAGAGTTCCACACGTAAAAAGTGCTAGAGGAGAAACTATTAGAACAGAACTTATGGTTACATCTAGCTTTCAACAATAAAATGATGAGACCTAGCTGCCAATCTAGTACTACACTTAAATTCATAAAATAGAGATACCAAAGAGGAAAGCTCATTAGAACAATCGCCATGAAAATATAGAAAACCTACAGGGAAGCCATGTAACAGTTGTGGGAAAATGATTGAATCAGATATGCCAGGTCAGAAGTGATAGCTTTACAGATTCTTCTTTGGATATTGTCAAGAATCACAAAGTAGTAGGAATATTAGACTAAATGTGTCAGCAATATACAATGCAGGGATGAATGGTAGATTTATAAATATGCAAGATGGATTCTGTCAAGAGGAATTGTCTGGTGGGACAGTGAACCAACTTTTCATCAAACAGACCATGCAATAAACTATAAACAAGATGTGTCTGAAATTCTAAAATGAGCTATCATTATTCCACAAGATATTCATACTAATATCCTCATCTTTTTATCACTGCCATTTGACCAATGGATATCTTAGTCTTCGAAATTGTCTAAAACAATAAGGATGAAGTTATTAGTCTGCATATCTTGTGGAATAATGAACTCATTTCAGACAAAATCTTATCCAAGGTTGAAAATTTTCGTGTCTCACTTAGAAATAATTCTCTTATGTTTAGCTTGCAATGTTATTAGCAAAGGAGTAATTACTAATAATTTTCATTTTTCTTGTTCTTGGGTGCAATGAGTAAATTGTCGCCATTTTATATTTTTATTGTTTTGTGCATGCGTATTTGTTTTTTTGACTTTGTTGACTGTACAGTATAGTAGGGTCAGTTGGGCACCATCTGTGAGAAAAAGAGCACCGTGACACAATTCTCTCCGACAGAAATTGGGAAACAATATACTGTACTACTTGGCATTTGTACAAACATTTCAGAGTGCTTGGGTGTAAGGACAGTGCAGAGGATTCGGAAAGAGTTGGATAACTCTAATGGTGATTACAAAGGTACAGCAGCTCAAAAAACTCACTCTGATCATTCTGTTGAGAAAAGAACACCCAGATTTGTTGGTGCAAATGTCAAACTCAACACAGAGGCCTACAAGTGCCTTGAAAAGGTAGTGCTGCCCTGAGTCAAGAGGGTGGCTGCCTGAAGATCCTATGTCTGACAACAGGACTCTGCACCATGCTACACAAACAGGAGAACCCAGTTATGGGCACCAGACAATCTGTGCGACCACATCACACCTTATATCTGGACACCTAACTCCCCAGACCGCAACACCCTTGATTATTATGTGTAGGGCACAGTTAAGCAAGAAACCAAGAAAACTCCTTGTAACCCCAAAGATGAATTGAAGGCAAGGATTATGGCAGCATTCATCAACTTAAACAAGGCGACCATCCAGAAGAGTTGCAAGAGATTCCAAAGTCATCTGGAGGCCATGGTTGAAGCCAATGGTGATTTTATTGAATAAATTTACTCTTTAATATTTCAAGATATTTTTATGTAATTTTTTATATATATCTGTTAAAATGAGATGTCAGTGTTATTTTCATTTTTGTATAATTTAGATGACAATTTAGCCATCGCACCCTGTATACTGATGCATTCAATGAATGCGAGATCAACACATTCATCCACCTCCCACTGCTGAATAAATATTTCATAATGAGGTACTTTACTTTTTCATCATCTTATTGAGGAGAGACAGGTAAAAAAAGTGATAGAATGAGAGTGAACTTTCTTTTTTCCTTACAGATTATTCACTTAAAAAAAAAAAAGGCTGTGGGTCAGTCAAAATCTGGTAATAATATAAACACAAATGAGTTTGTCTAACCAGAGTTTGAAAAGATATATTCTGTATACATGAATTCTATGTTTAATTAATGTAAAAAGAGGAAGCCTTTACACAAAATTGAAGGCAAACCAATAAAAAAAATGTTGAAGTGTTACCACTAAAGAAAGTTTTTAAGTAAAACCATACAAATAAGGCTGTGTATTCAAAAATCAAAAGGTGTTAAAGAATACAGATCACAAGAAAGTGTCATGATAAAGTATGAATTTAGTTAATGACATTTGCTTCTTCTATGTGCCGTGTCTACAAAACGTTCTCTGTCATGGCTCTCCACAATTTCCTGTCCTTTGTAGCTCTTAATAATTGTTGTCTTTTTGTTATCTCTCCTAAAACCCTGTTTTGCCTTTCCGTTACTCAAGCTTGCTAGGTAGGTTATGCGTTCTTTTCCTTTATCACACCCCGTCTTACTTTTTTTTTAATTTAATAAGAAATCAATCTGATACTTCATATTAGGGAAAGCAGAAAAAAAGCATCAAATGTTTATATACATTAAAACAAACAACAAACAAACAAACCCAGTTTTGATAAGAATATTAGTGAAATGATCAGTTGTTTTTTGGGGTGGCAGTGGGGGAGATTATTTGAGGTGGAGGAGCAAATCAGATACAACTCATACATGAGGAAAGAGAAAGTTTTTTTTCATAAAAAGGTGAGAAGGGATAAATTTGGCTATGCATATTGGTGTGAGAGTGTAGCTTAAATGACAGACTACACACACAAAACTGAAAATGAGGATTCCCCCCCCCCACCTCCTAGCAAGAGAAGAATAGGTTTGATAACATATTTGGTGTAACGGTTAGCAAGCTTGTCTCGCTAGATCAGTTACGACTGAAAAGGGAGTTTGAGCCTCACTAGGTGCTCCATACTTTTGTCCTTGTGCCACAACTAAGCTATGCTTAGAAAATAGCCATATCGGGTTGGAGAGGTGACAGATAACCAGCAGATACAACAGAAAAATCGGTATTTTCTTTTCACAAGAAGAGGAATAGATTAGGTGTCATGTTGAGGTACATGAGCTGAAAGGCAACTAACAGAAAATCATGCTAGAAAGAGAAAACGGCTAAATAAACTGAAGTTACAAGGAAGAAAGATTTGTTTCTATTCAACTAAATCCAAAGAAAAATCAACAATATTAAAGAAGAATTGTCGAGAAAAACTGAACTTTTCAAGTAACATTTGTATTTTGTGACAAAGGTAAACAGGGTTAACAACCATCTCACAATATGTGGGATGTTTTTTGTTTTTTTTAAATCAATTCACCAAGCAAGGCAATAATGCCACTAAGATGCAAGAGATTAATGGAAATGAAAGAGAAGGAATAGAGATTAGAAGAAACCAGAAACTCAATCCTAAACAGGAAACAAAGGATAAACATCTAATCCTGTTCAAAAGACCAGTGAGAAGTGTGAACTGGATGATCTACTCCTGATTGTCCCACATTTCAAGAATTGATGATTTTTTTTTTTTTTTAAATTACACAAATTTTGCTTTTTTAAAAGATGGTACTTATAAACACTAAAAGCTGGAATACATGCTAAATCTTGCTTGCCCTCACCTCTCACATCACTTTCATGTTCATATTTCCTATTGCTCAAGATTACCAAACTGATTTATTTCAACTTTGTGGGTCTGTGGACCTCCTCTAGTTGAGAATTTGTCCTCAAGGAAGTCTGCAGCATTCTTTGCAGCACTTCATATGATTTGTCAAGTATGCTGTCATGTGACACATTTGGCATTCATGAGGCATTCTTTACAGCACCTCATGATCTATCAAGTACACTGTCATGATGCATGTGTCTTTCTTTGCAGTACCTCATATGATTTGTCAAGTACACTGTCAAATGGCATGTTTTGGAAGGCTTTAATAATGTTCATTTCTAAAACGTTTTCCCATTTATATTAATTTATCAGAATGTCTATCTATATTTCACTCTGTCTATATTAAAGTTTATCTTTTTAATATTGAATATTTAATTGATATTATAACAGCATATATAATTGAGACTTGCAGTGGCAGCAAGAAGAATTGTCAATGAATAAAGTAAATTAATGTTTTAAATCTATGGCATTTTTCAGTTTTTATTGAAAATTAACACCTCCTAAGAAAGCTATACTTACCTACAACTTAAAGGTTAAACTATATTATGCAAAACAACATTGAAAAAAATAAATAAAGAAAAAATAAAAATAATAACACCACAAAAACAAATCAAAGCTTACCACATACAAAAAGAAAATCATTAAAAATTCAAAGATTTTACTGAACTTTAGTTGTATATTTTAAGAATGACATGCTAAAAATTTAATCTTTGACCATATTTATATTTTCCTTAATAATGGAGTTTTTTAAAGTATTTTTTACAATTGAATTCTCTAACAAACTAAAGTTTATCTATGGAGATAAAAAAATCTAATTACTTTTATGTCAAAAAAAAAAACAAAACAAAAAAAAACAAACAAAAATCTCCCATAAATCATCCTTTATGTTTTAAAGAAGCCATATAGTCAATGTATTTTTCGTAAGAAATGTGAAAAGGGCCACGACACTATTGGAAACATTAAGAAAATAGAGACAAGAATGCTAACACAAGGAAATCTTCTACCAACTTTTCATTTAAGAAAAAATAAACATAATTTAGAGGCAAAACAAGTTTTTTTTTCAACACCTACTCTTCAGACATTGATATGTTATATCTAAACACAGTTAAGTAATTTTTGTGACAGAAGATTGTCATTTTTAAATTTTTTATTATGAAAGACCTTATCTGGCAAATTAGCATACTTGATAACATAAGATCCGTACACTTCCCAAAAGGCATCTCCTGGGTTTGAGATGCAGTTTCCAATGCTCATATCTGGCTTAACTCCATATTACAATATTAAATAAGTGGCGTGTCCCTTCAGGATGTAGGTGATCATGGCTTTCCAAAATTTCCCATCCTTCGTAACTCCTAATAAATTTTGCCTTTTTGTTATTTTGCCTAGACCTTGTTCTGCCGTCCATTTACTCAAGCTTACTAAGTAGGTTATGCATTGTTTTCCTCTTGCTTTCAATCTGTCCTGTGAGTATCAGATTTTCAAAGCCCTCTTTCCTCATTATGTGCCCTAGAAATTTCAACAGTCTCTTCCTGATGTTAAGTATAAGTTTCCTTTTTGTTTCTATTTTTTAAAACTCTGTTGTTGCCCACATGTTCGGTCTATGGTATCCTCAGTATCCTTCTGTGGAGCCACATTTCTGTTACTTCAAGTCTCTTCTTCATCTTGGAAGAGACTGTTCAACATTTACTGGATATAGGAGGACTGACATCATGTAACAATTCCGTACTCTTTTCTGTGTTCCTAATGAGATTTTTCTGTCTCTTAATACTCTGCCCAGATATTTAAAGAATTGTACGTTTTTGATTTTGGTATCTTTGTAACCTGCATTTTGGGCTCATCCTTTCGCTAACAAGCATGCATTCCGTCTTCTTGCAGCTGACATTTAAACTATCTTTTTCACTAGCTTCTACAAGAGTTTTTGTAGCTTGCTTTCTGTGTCTGCTATCATCACTGTATCATCTGCATATTTTAGGTTGTTAAGACTGTGCCTGCTAATAATGAATCCTGGTAGGATTTTTAATTCCATCAGAATCACCTCATTGTAGAAGTCCAGTGAGAAGATACAACCTTGCCTTGCACCCATTTCTATTTTCATATATTTATTGAATTCATTTTCTATCCATATACAGGCAGTTTGCTGCCAGTATAGGTTCTGGATTATTCTAATATCCTTCCCAAATATGTCATGGTTACTTAGTACTTCCATAAAATATGGTCATAAATGTACATAGTATAAAAAAATAATAAATATTAAATAAATAATATTAAGCCCCAAAAAGATTAAGTGGGATGATTATAATGAAGGAGAGTAAAGAAGAAAAAAAAAAACAAAACAAAAAAAAACAACAACATGCCTAAATAATCAGATCTTTGACTAAAATTAGAACAGTAAGGAAAGTGAATAACAAACAAAACAAAAACAAAAATGGTACACCTCGTTAGTAAAGGAAACACTGACTAGAGAGGGGGAGCATAACATTGAACCATGCTCAAAAACTCACGCCAAACAACAAAAGACAGAGAAAGCAAATGTTTTCTTTTTCCTCCACTTCATCATCATGAAAACAAACAAACAAACAAACAGGGGAGATGATTTAACAATAATGAAATAGGTGTTCAGATTTCATTCCAAAGAGAGGTTTCTTATGCTGCAGGTCGTTTAGGATTAAGTTTCACTAGACTGTTTAATAATCACACAATATCTATTCTCGCTCTCTTGGCATTTTTCATTTAGCTTCTAGGCCAGCATTTCCCAATTGAAACTTAACAAGAGGTTGCTAGGGGTTTCGCAAAAAAAAAAAGAAAAAAAAAAAAGCTCCTGCATTTTTGAGTAATTTCTGTTTAATTTTATATTTTTAAATTTTACTATACATTGGCATTGTTGGAAAATCCTTGTTTATGATAAAGCTTCAACCTCTTATATTATTTAAAATTATAATAATGATATGGAATGTATCAAGCGATGTCTATATGCCATCAGTGTAAAACCACCTTCACTGGTTAGTGGACTTGACCTGTACATGGCAGATTTGTGTATGACTGCATGACTCAAGTACAGGATGCATATATGGTGTTCATATATTGTTTACTATGTAAACTATGATAAAAATATAAAAGAAAGAGACATTAATAATGGCATATAATTTTTTTGCAGAGGTTCCTGAGACATGAAAATTATTTCAAGGTTATAAATCGACCATTCGCCCTTGCATGGAGTATTGCTGCCATATATGGTCTGGGGCCCCTTCTGTTTGCCTCAGGGTTCTTGATAAGATCCAGAGACGGATATGCAATGTGATTGGCCTTGATCTGTCATCTTGTCTGCAGTCGCTCTCTCACAGACGCGATGTTGCCTCGCTCTACCTTTTTTACAAATACTTTCACGGTAATTGCTCCGAGGAGCTGCTTTCGCTTGTCCCTAGGCCTTGTGAATTTAAACATCCTACGAAGCTGGCATCCCGTTCCCACCCCTACACCGTTGAAACTGTTAGATGTAGACGTCTCTTCTACTCCAATAGCTTCATGTCTCGCACATCTCGCCTATGGAACTCCCTTCCCTATTACTGTTTCCCTGACAAATACAATCTCCAACGGTTTAAGTGTAGCATCAATCGACATCTCCAGTTGCTTTGATCTATCCACTTCCCTTCTCCACATCCTTTCACCTTTCATTCCTATCTGCTCTCGCTCCAAATCTTCTGTAACCCCCTTACCCTGATCAACCCACTGTCTTTCTCTTTCTCCACATCCTCTCCTTTACCACTCCTATCTGCTCTTCCTCCAACCCTTCTATAACCCCTTGTGTGATAGTGGCCTCCAGCCTTGCTTGGGGTGATACGCTTAAAAAAAATAAAAATCTAAGTTAATGTCTCTTTTACTCTACCGAATGTTTTGATTGTAAAAGTTGAATAAAAACTGAGGAGGCTATATGAAGGAAAATTATATAAAGATTATAATTTATTAGATAAATTAATTTAATATATTAATAATAAATAATAATATTAATTTTAAATATTAATAAAATATAAATTAATTAATATAGTAATAGACTTGACACCGTGAAAAGGCGGGGGGTGATCTTTGACTATCATTAACATCGATGGAGCTGAATATATAAAAAAAAAAAAACTTGCAGAGCAGCATCAACCACAGGGATCTCATTGAATAAATCTGCACTTTTTTAACTTATTCATTACTCATATATTTTAAAATGGTTTATTATGACTTATTTTACTAGTGTATATAAATGTTCCATAGAATTTAGTTGTTAAATACAATTTTATTTTCATTAGATTAGTGTTACTTCAAAATAAAGCATATACATTTACTATTTCTATAATACAATTCCTAAACTTATCTATTAGTAAAAATAAAATCAGCTTTTTATTTTCATCAAATGGTTATGGGAGTCCACCAAAAAATTGAAGAGTAAAAGTGGTCCATGGGTAAAAAAAAAAAAAAGTTTGAGAACCACTGACCTAAGTTAACAGAAGACATGCAGAAGCTGAGAATCAAGCCTGTTGTTAAATTTAAAAACACCAAATTCCATAGAATCCAGTACAATCCCAAAAGTTAAGGCCATGATATTATATGAGGTTCTTTGTTTTGTCTTTTTTAATCCCCCCTACCAGGCCTAATTTTGTGGATAATGAAACCATTTAGAATATTTGTAAAACAAAGTCACATTTAAATAGTAGCAACAAATTTCTAGAACGAAGATACCAACAGGTAATCTAATAAGCCGAGTCAGTGGCTGTTTGACTTTAGACTTCTTTCAAAAATATAGAAGCATTCTGTTATTTGAGTTTCAGACAACCAATTTCCTTATTCTTGTTTGATAAGCCAATAAATACAAAATCTTTTTCTGTTTATGCAACAAGTGCATATACAGGCACTGAGAAAAACAATTATGAAACAACTATTTTCAAACTTTTCTAGTAACATCAGACTATAAGGATTAAAAATTTTCAAGATGAATTTTCACCTCTGGGCAAGTTTGGATTGATTCATTTTTCTTTATGGTTTATCAATCCTTTAAAGCTAAAACGTTTTTTTGGATTGTAAGAATAATTTTTCAATGCAAGTGAATATTGCATTAATGTTTTGCAAATAATGATTTTTCTGGATATGACCTACTATTTAAACTATAGTTGTGTGTGTGTGTGAGGGGGGAGAAAATGAATTCATACCTTTTCCAAGAGTATTTGCGCATAAGTGAATGTAATGAACCTGACTGGTATTCGAACTCAGCTCAGATTTCTCATTCTGAGCCACCATCCATTACACCACCTGCACATCATGCACTTTTGGATGTACCCATTTCTGGTTTAAGTTTATTACAATGAAAACTCAAATATGGTCATGAACTGAATTAGAAACAGTGTCCCATAGGATCTCCTCATCCCAGAAATTCAGGTGAAAGAAAGAAAGAAAGAGGAAAAAAAAAAGGACTGAAGATACATCATTTTTTTTCCCCCCTTTTATAACATACCACTAGCAGAACATTAACTCCACTAAGAATTCATAATCAAATACTTTTTTTTTCTTCTTTTTTTTACCTACATGTGAAAGCACATGTGATACTCTGCTCTTATCACCAACCAGAAGAGGTAACACAGTTTCAGTGACTAAGGTGGTACTGCTACCCCTGGCGCCACCAGCAGCTTTTGTATTGTTTTTTTTGTTTGTTTTTTTTTTTGTGTAGATATGTCATTCTCTGTGATTTTTATATTTTATACTTAATAAAGTGGGTGCCGAAATGTTCTAGTGCAAACCTAAGAAATTCTAATGTTTAGTTAAATTTTGGGTAGTAGACTAGGTTGAGAAATTTTCAATATTTCTTTGCATATTATGATACTGAAGTTTGTATATGCGTATTTATAGATAGGTTCATCAAATGCAAAGTTGCAAGGGCACACTTCTCTTTAAAAAACATGGATAACTGCAAGACCTCAAGTAATAAGTTATCTGAGAATGACCTTGAAGGTCAACAGAGAGAACAGCATGCCACTTCTATGAAAATGGAGTGAGATATTGAGAACAAAAATTGTTTTTTGCCCTTAGAAATGGTAAGGACTGGTAAGGTCTAATTTGACCTCTAAAGTTACCGAAGGTCATTAAGAGTAAAATTAGTTTATGGTTTTTATGATTTACACTGAATTCTTGGAGGTAAATTCATGTGGGGTGGCTTACTTGAGCAAAAAGGTCACCATAAATAAATAAATAATGGATTAAAATAGCTTTTATTTTTTTTCAGCCAAATGAAAGATCTTCACTGCCATATATATATATATATATATATCTATATATATATATATATAGTAGCAAATTACCTGGATATTTGTCATGAAATTCTATATTTGAATTTAGTAAGAAATTTTTGAATAAATCTATTTCTTTTTCTGTTTTACTCTGTAGATCTTTTTGAAACTTTATATTGGGTTGAGAATTATTAAATACTGAAGAAAAAAATAGAATTTTCAAAAGTCAAATATGCTTTCATTTTCTTAACATGAAAATAATGTTGACAATTGTCTTAAGCTAATACATAAAATATTTTTCTTGAGAGAAATGTCTTCTGAAATTATTTTTTAGTAAAAGTTGATTATCTAAGTATCCATTCTGAGATTGGTAAGGGATTTTGCCCAATAGGTGTAACGATTTATAAGTCAGTATAGTCCGATTTCTTAGTCTACTACTGTCAAATTTTATTAACAGAATTGTGAATCAGTGTATGAATACATATACAAAATGGTGTGTGTGTGTGGGGGGGGGCTGCACAGTAATTTTAAATGAAACAGATACTTTTTCTTGGTCATGGTTTGCTGCCTTGTTCTATATTCTAAGTACATTTAAGTATTTTAGTCTACAGCCAACTAAATGCTCTTATTCATTGAAGTAGTTTAGCATTACATGTGGATTGCAGAAATTCTGAATTCACCCCGTAATCTATGAACCTTTTCTTCCTACTGAATTTTTTTTTCTTTCTGAAAGTCAACAATAGACAAAGTGTAATTAATCTTGTACAAAAGTAAACAAGGAATATCAAAGTTATTTTTGTAATCGGTGATTTATCAAGCATTGTGATTATAACTCAAAATGGGTAAAACTGTAAATGTGTCCAACTATGTAGGTCAACACCTAAATAGAATGAATCTACTAAAACACAGGGTTAGGGTAAACTATAATATTATGATCATATATCAGATTATTAAGTAAAAAGAAACAGTATGCAAATGTCTATATCCCTTGTATATAAAAGATCGTATAAATATGTGATAGAAAAGAATCTTTACATTTAATCCCATTATTTTCAAACATAAAAATATTGAAGCAGTAAGGAAAACAATCTAATATTATACTTTTAAGCATTGCAAATATTTTTAATAGAAGTCAAATAATCTTTTGAACCGTAGAGTAATATATTTAGGAGTAAAATATTATTTCCAGAGTCTAAAATGGTAAATATAAATTACCAAAGAAAAAATTGTCCCTAATATTGTGAGTAATCTGCAATGTTCTTAACCTTTTTTGCATCATCGTCCACTTTCATATGAAAAAAGTTTCCCCCACCCACCTGTATAGTAAATATTCAAAAGCATACCAAAGTTGTTTGGTAAAAGTTTGTTACTGGTTCAAAAACTGACTTTACAATATCAAAGAAAGTTAATAAATAAGGCTGACTTATGTGGCACCTGCTGCTGCCATCATATTAAAAAACAAACAAAAGCCAACTTGACCATCAAAAACTATACATACACACACATCTATATATATATATATATATATATAAAAATAAATTTAGTTTCATGGTTAGGTTTAGCATTGCAAGTGTTGACAAAAAAAAAAATTAAACAGATTTGTTTATAATTATAAAATTAAAAAGAATATACAAATTCAGCAAATATTTTTTTTGTTGCTCTTGGTCTTTCCTTATCTGATTTATATCTATGGTTTCTCTGAAGAACTATTTGAATGTTAATGACCCTTCTCAAAACTAGAAAATATCAAAATGTTCTTTATTTGTGGGTGATATTTATATCTTATCTAGGAATGTGAAAAGTTATTCCATTTAGCCCTCAGTTTTTAATTTTTTTTTTTTTTTTTTGTACAGGTTATTTACATATTTCCTTTGAATATTTGTTCAGGTAGCATATGTTGTAATACCTTTCCAATACTCAAAATCCTTTATCACCCACCAAAATTTCCACCCCCACCCCATTTTCTGTTCAGTTACTCATCACCCACCCAACATTTGAAATCCCCCAATGGTGGGCAATATCACCCAGTTTGGGAAACCCTGGTGTAAACTTTTTACTTAGCCATACTATCAAGAAGCATCTTTAATGGCATTTCATTTTGAACACAAAAATTTCCCTATTCAAGTTCTTTTGTCTCATTTGGCAAAGTCATTGAAGTGTTGGATACAAATATGAATTGCATTGAAGTTAAAATTATTTTAGCAAAATTAATTCTTGACAAAATTAAGTAGATAAACAAATACAAATCAACCAATTGTGTATTTCCACCAATTCCAACAATGAACAAATAAAAATTACTCACATCATAATTATTTGTAATTAGAATTAAACAATCAGGTTTATTTAGAACATCAAAAGAAATCACAAACAAAACAACAAAAAACAAAAACAGATTTTTCAAAAAGCACCAACAATTTTCAATTTGGGATGGTTGTGCATCTGGACTGTACACTTTAATGAAATAAACTGAAGGTTTTTGATTGAAAGATTCACTGACCATCTTTTTAGGGCATCGAATGAAATCAAGAAGAGTCAAAAAAGAAAATGATAATTGCATTTCCAAGCTGAGAAAAATTGCTAAACAATGTGAAACAAGTTTTAGATCAACAGTATTCAAGTTCTGTGAATTTTACTTTTGGGGCTAACAATTTCTGCTGACATGAAGTGAAAAGATTATATTGAACCAACTGTTAAGTCTGCTGATAGGTAAGCTGATTCACTAGATAATTTTTCTTGCCAAAATCTATCTTACATAGTCTACCATTCATCCTAGCTTTGAATATTGCTGTCATATCTGGTCTGGTGCTCCTGCAGTATATTTGAGAGATTCTTGATAAAATCCAAATAAGACCTAACATGGCATCTCAGCTTTAGTCACTTTCCCACAACTGTAAAATAGCTTTCCCATGCATTTCCTATAAATACTTTTATGGTAATTGTTCTACTGAACTTTCCTTTAGGGTACCTAGACTTTATGAATTCAAACATAGTACTAGACTGGCGGCAAGGACTTCATTTTACAGATGAAATGGCTAGATGTATCTGTAAGTTCTATTATAATAGTTTCTTCTCTTGCGCTTCTTGCTTGTGGAACTCTTCTGGTTTCTTGCTTTCCACTCAACTTTGATCTTCAAAAATTGAAATACAATTGTTATCTTTTTTCTTTTTTTTCTTGTTCTCTTTAATAGTGTTTTTTACCCCTCATATTCTCTAACATTCAATAACCCATTGCATCTTAGTGGCCTTATTGCCTTGCTTGTGGTAAAATGATTAATAAAAAGGTACACAAATATGCTTTCTATATTTTAGCTAGGAATTGGTTGTTTTGCATAGCTCATCAGATATTCAAAGAAGAAAAAAAGCAACACTAATTCCAAGAATATGTGGAATGAGTATATTTGCAAGATGGCCTATATTTTGTTGGAATATTTTCTCTAATCACTGAATGCAGTGTTCAGATGAATAGAAATCTTATCAGATTTTCGGATGTAAAAACTAGAAATGACCAAGGACAGAATAAGTGATCATACTTATTGGTATTAATAATCCATCAGCTGAGATTATCTGACCACAAGCAGCTTTTACTAAGTGAAGTCAACTGTAGCACATTGGCAGCAAAGAATATTTCATGGACTTATGCATCTTTATTGCATCATTCATTAAACAAAAAGATACATTTATGTTTTACCTTCTGCCAAATAATAAACTTAAATATGGGTAAAAGTGGCTTTTTTTATGTTTCAAGTCAATGAAGAGAGAATCAAATTTCTCTATTGTCCATTTGGAGGTGGGGTGAGACACACCACTCTCACATACCCCTGCCTCCTGGAATCAACAGTCTGATCATCCAGAAAGTTATACTTGCTTCAATGATGAGTGCAGCATTTTCTCCATAAATGGAACACCTATCAGATAACTAAGCTGCCAGTGAGATATATCTTGAATATATCCTTTTGGTCCCCCACCTCAAAAAGAGGCAACTGACACCAATAAATAGAACAAGGGTGTAGAACTTATAGTTAATATTTACTTCCTTTTTTTTTTTTAAAACATATTAATGTACACTCCATACAAGTCTCAAGAGCCACTCAAGGTAGAGAGTTACTGAAGGAGAGTAAGTGCTTTCTATAAGCATATGTGGGGAAACAATGTCTAAACCTAGACTTTGAACAAGTTAAGATTGTAGCAATTTGGAAAGAATCCTTTAGTGGGTTGGTTTTACAAAGTAGCAGTTCACAGGAAGAAACTGTTTAAGTAGAACTTTCTTTTTACTAAAGAAATACAAAGAGAATGAGGATGCTTTGATTCAGTCTACACGGCATGATCACGTGATAGACGTGAGAGAATTAGTGGAACTCGGGAACTTGTCAGAACATTTTTCATGGAAATAGCAATAGGGTAGCAAGGAACTTGCAATGATTCATCTGTGGGAAAGGAGTTGTAGGGTGAAAAATAATTCATCACCCATAAGGCCACTTGATTTCTATCAAGATTGGCAAGTGAAGACTGGGCAGCTCCAGCCCCTACTACATTATTTTTTATCTGATCTGGCTCTTGTAACGGTAGAGCACAGTAAGAGGAGTGAGGTACCTATTGGAGTGGCACAAGAGAGCAACCATTTTCCCAGTACATTTAGCAATGGATCGTATATACAAGTTCCACTCAAATTCTAAGGTGAGCTTGTCTCAATAGATGTTCAAAGCAAAGATAGAGAACACCTGCTCATTGTGATAGTCAAAAAATTCATGGTCTCCTCGGTGATGGTGGAATGTTACTAGTTTGGTTTTTGAGGTATTGAATATGACATGCCAGTTTTTCCTCCCATTGAGCTGTTAGAGGAGAGATCAATTAACAGGATTTTACTTTCAATGAAATAATTGATACTATAACAACCACTTAAATACAAAAGATTTACAGAGATAAGAGTAATGAATGAAGAATTTGAGAATAAAAAAAGAACAAATGTTGTTAACTAAAGAGTCAGCCCATTAATGGAAAATATGGTCAGTGTAGTTATTCAAGTGAAATGTTATAAAACTACCAAAGATCAAATGTACAATCCAAATATTCAATGACAAATTGCAACTATTATGGCAAAAATCACAATGAAACAACCTCCCATTTCTACTCAGTACAGCAGCTAAACAAGACCATAAATCATGTGAATTGTGCAAAATGCCCTATCGGAAATTGATAGTGTTCTAGATGCAGAATATTATTTTTAATTTTCTTTTCATTATTATTTATAATGGAAGAATTGCCTTGTAGGTTTCAAGGCATTTCAAAAGAACAAATGCCATGAAAGACGAGATGAATAGCTGTGATACTACACATTGAAAGTTTTCAATTCAGCAAACATATCAAGTAACATGCAGGTTCTTGATATAACAAAATATAAAAAGCAGCAAACCGTGCATGCATGTGAATATATATATATATATATATAGAGAGAGAGAGAGACATTTTTTTTTTAATATTTCATATACACATTTAACTTTTGTTACATATGGTATCACATAATGTAATTGTTTTGTATTCCATCACTTTCTCCAGACTGAAAAGCTTACGTTTTAGTCTCATTAGACTTTCTATATCAGTGCATTATAGGCACCAACCAATATAATCAACCTGATTCACCCATAAGACTCTTTGAAGAAAAGTAGAACGTCAATGAGAATGTTGGTAACAAAACAAATTAAGCAGCTAGAGATGTATATTTAAAAACATGACCAGACAGTTTAAATGTAAATGCACATCTACATAATATTTAGTATGCATAAATGTTAATTTCAATAAGATTTTTAATTTCAAGTATTTCTTCTCATGACAAGATAGTATAAAAAAAATGCTATTAAAACTTATCTAGAGACAGCTGGATGCAGAATTTCAAAGGGATAACAAACAGAATTAGAAAAGTCAAGAATATTTTCAGAAAAAAACCCAAAAAGAAACAAACACTATATGTATGTTGCCTGTGACACAATTCGTTTCGAGCCAGTCCAGCTTTACAACTTAGCCTGAACTGAAAGGAAGTTTGTCACAGGCAAAATGATGCCCATCAACAATTCCCTAGCCAACTATCATATGTGTGTGTGTGTGCATGTATATATATATATATATATATTAGTAGTAGTAGTAGTAATCTTATAAGTAACTACACTAGTTTCAGAAAACCTTCGGTTTCTTGATTTGCAAATAATCA
Organism: Acanthosepion esculentum; assembly: GCA_964036315.1. Taxonomy (NCBI): domain Eukaryota; kingdom Metazoa; phylum Mollusca; class Cephalopoda; order Sepiida; family Sepiidae; genus Acanthosepion; species Acanthosepion esculentum. The sequence continues at coordinate 67,002,532 of OZ038515.1, read as the reverse complement.
AATCAATACTGAAGGAAAAAAAGTATAAAAAAAAAGAAAGAGCCAAGAACATGAATGCCCGTCGAAAACAATCGTTCAGCATGCAAGTCCAAAGCCCAAAGAAAAAAAAACTATATATATATATATATATATACACACACACACAAAGGAGTGGTTGAATAAGAGTGAGAAAGTTGAAAATTTTTCACTATAATATTCAATTCATGTAATTAATGGAAAAATGTTGTGTTAAGTGCATTAACAATGAAGAAAATTATTTTGAACAAATTTGTATAAAATAAGAGTTTTTTTTTTTTTTTCATCATTAAGCACTGGAGTTGTTAATGTCTATATAACAAGTACACAATTTGGATTATCTATACCCTTTCTTTCTATTGTTATAAATATTGAGTGGACTACTGTACATCTGTATATAAGTTTTGAGAATATATGATAAAAAAATAGTTTACGCTATGCTATATTTATAGGTAGAAGTGCTAATATCAGGTATATAACATATGTAAATATAAGAGCGGATACAGTGGTTCCTGGTTTAATGCAATCTTCAGGCCATGAAGATTGCATTCAAGCATGAAACAGATCTCTTTTCAAATTTCCTATGTTGTGACATTTTTTTTTTGTTTCTCACAAACTCCAATATGTAAATTTTATTGTTTTTTTTTTAATTTTAAAGTTTTTTTGTTTTTTTTAAATTCCAGTTGGCTGGAAAAGTACAGCTATCTATTTATTTTTACAGCATAGACATTGTACGAGTAGCCGTAACATGATTCAAAGGGTGGCCTTTTTGCTTATATATACATAGAGAAACATTAACTTTATAAATGTGTATAGATATACGCACATGCACCCACACAGAGAACATCTATATATATCTGTGCATAGACAAAACATAGAAAGCAACAAAAAGCAAAAGCAAGAGCAACAATTAAAAAAAAATGCATTTTGCCAACCAGTCAAAACAAAGTAGGGGCTGGGCACAGCTGGGAGAGGAAAAAATAGAGAGAGGAGAGAGATAAACAAAATGATAGATAATATTTCCAAGCATACCACGTTATCCTGAAGTGAGGCCAGAAGGAAAGAAAGGAAAGATAAGAATTAAAACAATGATTTAAAAATATATATTACAAAATCTGTGATGGAATTAATTTTCAAGTATTTTACTTAGGCATGTGTTTGTCTTTAAAAATTATAACTCACATTATGAACATAACAGCATTAGCATATTGCCAAGGGAAAGCTATTTGAAATCATACACCAGTTTCAAGGGAGATAACTGAATGAACGAATGCAGTAAGTAAATTACTGTGAACTTTAACAGGTTTTTGGCCATGTTTTTTAGGGGATCCCAAAAAAGCAAATCTAGATTTAATGTTAATATGAACTAAAAAAACTAAAATTCAGTTAAGCACAGTGATATGTCCTTTACTTTTAGAAAGAAAACATATTTGGTCACTTTATAATCTGTGCCTAAAGAAAAGAATCTCTTCATGAATCATTTCAATCGTTCTTTTCTAGTTTTATATCCAACATTGTTTATATTTTAATAGGGATTGTTGCAATAAAAAAATGTAATGCTGTCAGATTTCAAATACTATATTCAAAATATGAGTGATAATCTCTAAAGAAAAAATTGTTACATATTTAACTGATAGGAATATGTTTAAGTGATTTTGAACAAAATTTCAAACAGATTTTAAAGATTGTATTATACAATATGTGAATTAATAATAAACTTGAATTTTGTATTTTTTTCAAAAAAGAAATGTGTTTATTAAAAATAGGGTTTTAACCAATAAATTGCATTAAAGTCAAAACACTTTTCATTTATATTTGGGCATTATTCATAAGCATTTGAATCAAACATTAAGGGAACGAGCCCCATCACAAACCTGTTGTTGTTGTCACCTAAAAAAATCAAAACTTTATTGACGTTCATTTTCATGAATAAAATTAGAAAAGATATCAACAAACTATAGTCAAAAAATAAATTCAAATGAAATTTAAAAACAACCAATAAAATGTGCTAAGACAAACATTTCTGAATAAATTGAAACAAAAGAAATACATGTAGATCAAAGTTCTAAATTCAATCATGCATTTATCAAAACTTGAAAGAAAAAAAAAAAGTTTATAAAAAGAAAACAGAAAATAGATCATTTGAAAGCAATATGAGATACTTGGCACATATTTAGTTTCCCCTAATCATTTTTGTTTAAGTTATTGAAGTTTTCTTACAAAAAAAAAAAAAAAAAATTTAATAATATAACTGAAACGTTTTAATGATGAGTGTTTGCTTGTTAAGGCTGAACTGGAGCTAACCAAGTTTTACAGGCATGAAGCTAAATTATTACCCCCCCCCCCCAAAAAAAAACAAGTAATTATCTCTGAGTAGCATTAAACAGAAGGCTGACACGCCGTTAAGATCAAAGTATAAATTTATTTAAGTTAAAAGAAATATATATGAGGTGGGTGCTGAAAAGTAGGTGCTGACCACAAAGAGATTTTTCCAACAAAATTCTTGTTTAGTCATATTTTGCTACACCTCACATGTTTTGAGAGTGTCACAACAGATTCAAAGAATAGACATCTTTTAGGTTGTGATAGGCAGTGTTTGAAACTATTAAATTAAGAATGTCAACACTTATCAGGAATATCAGGGTTTAAAGGGTTTTGCCTATATCTCATTAAAGCTGATCAAACCCAATGAAAATACTGATATGATACGGGTTTAATAGAATCTGATTTAAAAAAAAAAATTTTTTATATAGAGAACTAAAAATCAAGCAAAAATGGTCAGTTCTGATGTGGAATCAAAACTTAGTGAAAATAAACAGTTCCAACACAGAAAATTGCATTTAATATATGAATGAGAAATCATGTTTTGGCACACTAATACTATCATAAGTAACAAATATTTCCCAGAAAACTGAGAATAATTTCTTTTTATACTAATAAAGACATAAGAATTTTTTTTTTAATAAACCCATTTGAAGAAAAACTATATTCTTGTGCATGTCACTGAAAACTACAAACTAATTTTTTCACCATTATCTCTGAGCCATCCCCAACAAACAACTAATTAATAATAAATAAAAAAAATTTCCAAATTTTTTTTTAACTTTATCATTGATTATCATTATTAACATAACTAAAAAAAAAAAATTACCTGCCTAAATTTTTCAGGTTCATTTATCATTTATTAAATTTTCCATTATATTTTCAATTTAGTCTGACAAGCAGGAAAAACCCAAATGTTGCTTGTTATTGGTTCCTTCAAGATTTTAACTGAAAATTGACAAATATATTAGGTCTTACAATTAGATTTTAATGTGTTTTACATTTAGAGATACATACAAATATCTAAATTTAAGTCATCCAACCTTCACTCTGGTTTCATTCACTCCGTGTGTGTATGTGTGTGTGTGTTTTCCATTTATTAAAAGCCCACCACTAATAGTGAGAAGTAAGATTTTTATTTTAAGAAAATATTTTAAAAACTTAATAGCATTTAGATTAAATCAAATAGAACTTAAACATTTTGTATGGATAAAATTTGGACCATTAAGGTTTTTTTTTCTTATTTTTGTAAGAAAAAAAAAAAAAAAACCCAAAAACAAAAAAACCATGACCTAACCAGTCATCTCAAATGATTGTCTATTATCGTTAAGACAACATTAATCATGAGCCCTACATCTTCAGACTTCAGAATTCATAAAAGCTATTACTTATGTTCCTGTATAAATAGGTCATAACAATTTTATAGAACTTGACCCATCGAACCAAAAATGTACCTTACATAAATAGATCAATAAGACATGGGACTTTCCATTGAAATAGATTAGAGCAGTGAGAGTTTTGCAATGTTTCATCTGTGGCGAAAAAGGATTAAAAGGTGGAAAATAATTCATCACCCACAAGGATGTAGAGCTGCTTTTGAACTATATTGAGACTGGAAGGTGAAGACTAGGCAGCAGTACTCAATTTTCAGCTTGATCTGGCTTTTGTAAAGGTAGAGGATTGCTGGAGGGGTCAGATACTTACTGGACCAGTACAGAGAAACAACCATTTTCCCAGTATCTTTAGCGATGGATCCTATATGCAAGCGTTACACTTGAGGTTTGGATTGAGCTTAACTCTCAATAGGTGCTCATGGCACATGGCTTCCTCAAGAGAACACGCGTTTATCACAATAGGTGAAAATTCAGGGCCCACTGAATGTGACCAACTAGTTTTCCCCCCATTGATCTATGAGAGCTAGGTTAGAAGAGAGATCAACTGCCAAGCACTGGTCATCTAGATTTTTGGAGGTTCACTCATATACTGTTTTATCACTAGATGTCTGGTCACAGACAACTACCTTCAGGGACCTCCCCATTAGGAAGGACTTTATAATTGAGGAGACTCTTCCAGTAATCCCATAGTGCAGAGCTTGTGCAGTGACCCCTTTATAACACACCTTCTCAAAGGCCTTTGAAATATGTAATGCGATTGTCCTCGAGATGTATTTGTTGTCTAGTACCTCACTAATTCTGTGAATAATGACAGTGGATCGAGCTAATGTAAATCCGTGCTGATTGTCATTCAAGATGTTGTCCCTATTGAGGTGATCAATCTTTTTGCTGATTATAGCTTCAAAAAGTTTGCTCATGATACTGAGGAGCCTGAAGGATCTATACCCATATTCTTGAAAACAAGGTATATACTTGACATCTTCCGCAGACTTGGAAAGGATTTTTCCTTCAAACAGCAGTTAAACAGTTTTGCTAAGATCAATGATAATTTAATATTCTTAAGGGTAACCACTGGGATTTTATCTGATTCAGTATCTTTTTTAGGGTCAAGACTTTTGATAAGTCTTGAGCCTTCTTAATCTGTGATAAAAAATATTACTGAGATTGTGCTCTGTGAGCCTGGGGAAGTCAGGAAGACTTAAAAAAAAGAGCGTATCATGGATTTTACAAGTTCTAAAATAGGTATGAGGCTTTTTTGCATTGAATTTATTTTGTCTTTGATAATATAAGGTCACCTTGTAAATAATGTTTAAGATTAGCAAATAAGGAGCATTATTTGCCCAGATATTCACCCACAGCAAATTGCAACAATTTAAATATGATTAGGTTGTCAGAAATAGGAAACATGCTGCAATATAAAATAAGTATATATATATATATATATATATATATATATATATATATATATATATTATACTGTATATTTAAATTGTGGTCAATATGTTCATGATTTGTCAGAAGGAATACTACAGAGCTTGGTTGGTAAACTTGTCTATTTATCAGTGGAGCCTAGCTTGGTCTTAGTCTTCTATAGTTTGGCTATCTATTGATGTGTGTATTTGTTCAGTTTGGGATATTGTATAAGGTAATAAAAAATAACCTACAGAGATATCTCAGAATGTCTACACTAATAATATCACTTAGTTATTGATAAAAATTAATCATGAGAGAGTGAAAAACGTTTTTTCCTAGGTCCTGAAAATGGTCACTTATATCTCGGGGACTATATTAACTGCAGAAAGTAAGTGAAGTACTTGATAGTCTGACCAGGATAATTTAATATCTGCTTTGCCAAAAATATTAATGAAGAAAAATAAAGAAAATAAGACAATTTGGAAAACAGAGCAAAAAGTATTGTGTAAAAAAAAAAAGGATGTTGGGGTGGGGGGGTGTGGGATGAATGTAACAAAGATTCAATATAAATATAGATATATATTTTAAATACTAAAAAAAAATAAAATAAAATAAAAAAAAAATTGCTTATTTGACAAAGTCTAAATTTATTGCTTGTTGGTTGTATTTGGTGAGTTATACTAAGTGTTTGACCATGAAGCCAGATTTTGAGGATAGTTTTATATCAGATAATTCATTTACTCATTTTGAAGATAAATTATACACATGTACAATAAAGAAAATAAATATCAGTTTTTCATTTTTGTTTTAGAAATATTGGTTTAAAGGATATTCATAAGATGACGATCAATAATAAGATTGGATGAGGAAACCAGTTCCAGGATTCAATCCATTTACATTAAAGAAATAAATCTTAAATTGCAAGAGTATCTAAAATAAAGATAATAGCCAACTGATACTAAATGGTAAACAAGTCATGACATGCTCAAGAACAGCTTAGACAGGGGACGTCAACAAGTTCAAACAAACATGTTGAAAACACTAACATTGAAGGCTAACAATGGCAGATAGCTGTATAATCTATTTGATAGAATGATCTGAATATGAACAAGAAAAAAATTACTTGGACATCATAAATCAAGTGTCATGACACTTCTGATAAAACAATTCTATGACCAACTAGTGCTGTTTGTTTATCATGGAAGGCATTTTTCTAATAATCCATGCCCAATGTTATGTATACATTTATGTACTTATAAAATTTTAGATACCATAATGGTATAAATATTGAATTTATGATTAGTTTTATCTAAAAAAAAAAAAAAAAAAAAAAAAAAAAAGTAAGAAAAATATTTTAATTGAATTAGAAACTTCAAAAAGGAAAATGCATGCTACTATCAGTAATATTTTATAATTTTAGTAGAACCAAAACTTCATACACACAAAAGGAAAACCATTAATAAAACAAAAAAACAATTTAAAGACAAAATAAGTGTGAACAAATGAAAGAAAGACAAAAGAGAGATAGAGAGAGAGAGAGAGAAAAGAGCTTCATACTTTACAGTGAGCATTTCCATTGTCATCCTAGCAGATAGAAAATGCAAAATCAGAGAAAACATAATCAAAGTGTTTGGTAAGAGGCGGCAATACGGCTTTACTACCAGATTAATTAGAACACACCATGACAGGACAATTGGGGAGGTATTTCTTTAGGGAATCTGTTTAGAGAGAGAGAAATGGAGGATGTGGGGGGAGGGGGAATGGAGGAAACGGGAGGAGAGAGAGAGATGAAGGAAACGGGAGGAGAGAGAGAGATGAAGGAAACGGGAGGAGAGATGGAGAGTAGAGAAAGGGGAGGAGAGAGAGAGATGGAGGAAACAGAGGAGAGAGAGAGATGGAGGAAACAGGAGGAGAGAGAGAGATGGAGGAAACAGGAGGAGAGAGAGAGATGGAGGAAACAGGAGGAGAGAGATGGAGGAAACAGGAGGAGAGAGATGGAGGAAACAGGAGGAGAGAGAGAGAGATGGAGGAAACAGGAGGAGAGAGAGAGATGGAGGAAACAGGAGGAGAGAGAGAGATGGAGGAAACAGGAGGAGAGAGAGAGATGGAGGAAACAGGAGGAGAGAGAGAGAGATGGAGGAAACGGGGGGGGAGAGAGAGAGATGGAGGAAACGGGTGGAGAGAGAAAGGAAGACTTTAAAGTTTGGTGTCTTCTTCACATAAATGGATTGCTTTCCCACCTTCAGTGATTATACAACAATAGACTCTTCATCATTAAGAGTTTTAAATTATGTTTTTTGCACATGATGAAGTGATGGTTAATTTATGATGTAAATGTATTGCATTTCAATCCAGGAATCATGCTTTCTACCATTAATGTACAAAAAGGTAAGAAAAATTCACACTTCAAAATCCTTCCAACCATTTTTATATTTGTGAAATCAAAATCCCCAGGCAAATAAAGTTTATATAACAGTACTGTTTTACAATACACTGCCAGATAAAAAGCTCTTAATATTTACAATAACATTTGGAACATGATCTTAATTTTATTATTTCATGAAGTATTATCAATTTTTGATGAGTATTTCTTTCGTATTAATTTTTGTTGAAATGAAAAGCAAGTAAGTGAAACTAAAATGAAAGAAATACTAGTTAAAAATTGACTGACTTTTGACCAATTATTAGAAAGGTAGGTTATTTTCTAGTTGAGATATAGATAAAAAAAATCATATATAAAAAAAATAAATAAATAAAGTCATACTTGATGAGTAAGCAACAGAGATTGCTAGAGAAAGCCCTAAAATCTACTGAATTAAGAAGCCCTATTTCCTTCCCAATTCTAAAATAATGTCAATTTACCATTGGAATACTCTCAGTTTAAAATACAACTTTGTTTATTTTCTATCATTATTTCCGGGATGAGACGTTCACAACGTTTCGGCCATTATACGCTCCGGCCTTCTTCAGCATCATCTGAAGAAGGTTGGACTGTACAATGACTGAAACCTTGTGAATATGACAATAAAGATGAGGACAACAGTCCAATGTAAATAGCTTTGTTTATGTATAGAGTATGAAAATTTGTCAACTGAAGATTAAAAAAAATAATTTCTTTTAGTTATTTTTGTATCCCAAAAGAAAGACATAAAGAAGAAAATTTGAAAAGTGTATGCAAAGTATTTTGAACAGATGCACATTTGGCAGCAACAATGTTCCTGTCGTTAAATTACCTTGCACAATAACAGCAGGATTTTCATCTTCAAAAGTTGGAAGGAAACAGGATGACTTAGTTCATATTGTTAAATCTCCTGCATTAGAGTGAGAATCATTTGAGGACATATTTGGATATATATAAATGTCATTAGGACATGGAGTGATCACAGAAAACAACTTAAAAATGGTGGAAGCTGAACAAGATAGGGAAGATAGATTTTGAAAAGTTAATTCTATATTATTTACATGCAAACTGTTGTCCACATTTTTGTTGTTGTCACCAAAACATATTGCCTGTTGTGTCTTTTGGCCTTTCTTCAGGTGCTTGTTGATCCAGGTAATGTTGAGGGAATTTCAGATTGAACCTTTTATTTAATCTATTTTTGTTCTGTTGTCCATATCTACTGCCATATATTAAATAACGGGTTCAGTTTCAAATGCCCCGAGGGTTATCCAGATTGACGAGCTCATGAAAAAGCTGGAGGGGTACAACAGTCAAGATTTTGTGATAACAACAACGATGATGACAATAGTCTGCATGTAAATAATGATAACTCCTCATCCCTGAAATTCAGAGAGAAGTTAATTCTATATATTTATAATGTGAAAAGATAGAAAATAGAACAATTATTGTTAAAAATTCACACAGCCCAACAGCTAGCAATAAAGAGAGAGAACAATGAGATTAAATACATGAACAGACACTGAAAGAACAGGAACCAAATGAATGCTCTTTGGAGCAGAGACCATGATAGCAATCATAGTCAAGTAGAAATTAAACTATCTAATACTTACATATGAAGGTTATGATAGTAAGTCAAGGTCAGAGTTGAAAGTGACAAAGATGAAACCAAATATTATAAGTAAGTGTGATATAAGAGAAGTGACAAAGTTGAAGAGACATCATCATCATAGTATTGGTAACTGAGAAAGGAGAAAAAAATGCATGCATAAATTGTCCACACTGAAGATTATCAAAGAACATGCTTGAACAGAAGTCATAACTATTTCAAAAAAATATTAATTAATTTTTACAATTAAACCATCATTTTCACAATTCTATTTTGGTAATATTTTTGATTGTCTTATCAAGCAGAAATAGGAAGGTTTCATTTTCATATATCAATATCAGAGAATTTTAAACCCTGAAAATATCAAAGATATAGTCTAAATATAAAATGTTTTATCACAATCAATTATTATTACCCAGACTAAAGTCAAAGATAATATTTATAATAATTGGATAGCATAAATATAAATTTTAATTCAAACTTATCTTTGAGCTTAAAAAAGAAAAAAAAGTATAAAATTAAGTAACCAAGAAGCTGGGGGAAATACTGAATATTTATAGACTTTAAACACCAACACCAGTAAATGACAATGTTGATATATTTCCAAAAATCAAACTCTATACAAAGCCAAGCTAATCAAAAAGGTAGATTATTTTATTAAACATTTTTAATTTGCAGTTGGTATTTATAAAATTAGCAGGATTTTTGGAAAAGCATGTCACTAATTATAATTAGACAATAGTGTAGTTTAGAGGATGTTAATAAACACAACCTGTTCTCTTTCAGGATATTATTATAACCCTGCCTACTTCTAAATTATATGCTAGGTCATAAATCTTTTGAGAAACAGGGAAAGTAGCATAGAGATGAGAAAGTTTTATTTTATTATTTAGTTGTATAAAAAAGAACAAAATACTGGAAGCATCTGTAAAACCACTCCTGCCAAATTAAAAAGGTCTTTAATATTCCTTTTATATAGACAGCAAAAAAGCTATATAATTAATATTCAGGAAATTGAATATTTTAAAAAGTTGTGACCAAGAGTTTATGACAGTGCATTAATATTTAATCTTATTGACCTTCTCTATACAAAGTGTTTTGTGAACAATGTTAAGAATGGATAGTGGTAGAATTCAGGATTTGAAAGAGACCAATTTTGAAAGAAACACATGGTTTCCATGATCTTTCAAAATCTACTGATGTTCTTGATTATGAAAAGAAAAAAAAATATTCATTCATATTCAAGAATCAAATAAAAAAAAGTTCATCTTTATGGTCCCATAAATGCCAAGTAATAATTATTATATTGTTAATATCAAGAAAAACATAACCATTCACTATTTGGACAAACATTTTTTTTTTGCAAACTCAAACCTTTCATTTTTAACAATATGCAACATTAAGTACAGTTAAGTTATAAAGATATTTTTTCTTTGTTTACTTTTTCCTATTAATAATTAAAAACATTCTCTATTAATATCAAACAAATAAGCAATCACCTTGTGCATTGGTTTTATAGTAAGACACATAGCTAAGATTGAAGAAAAAAATCTTGATATCACATTGTGCTGTATCACTTCAGGATGTGGGTGAGCATGGCTCTCCACAATCTCCTGTCTTTTGTAGCTCTCAGTGAAGTTTGTCTTTTTGCGATCTATTCTAATTCCTGTTCTGCCAACAGAAGCTCATTAAGCAGGTTAATTGCTGCTTTCCTCTATCCTTCTTACTTTCAATGTGCTATGAGTGTCAAATTCTCCAAGCACTCTTTCCACATTATGTGCCATAAAATTTTTTAACTTTATTTCTGATTCTAAGTTTAAGTGCCCCTTTTACTTCACATTTTCCTTAAAACTTTCTCATTACTCATATGTTCCCAGTGTCCTGTAGAACTACATTTCTGCTGCCTCAAGTCTCTTCATATTTGAAGAGATTGTCCAGCATCCACTGCCATATAAGAGGACTGATATAACATAACAGTTTAGCAGTCTTTTTTTTTGTCTTTTTGTTTTGTTTCTAACAAAATTTCCCAGTTTCTTAATACTTTGGTTAGCTTTTGTAACTTTCCATCATTTTTTAATTTAGTATCTTGAGAGAGAAGAATGTAATACAACAAAGTTTCAAGAATTTCTCAAAGGACAATATATTTTATAAAAAAAAAAAAAAAAATATTGCTTTGTCATTTTTCTCTGCACTTAACACTCAGATTTTACAATGTTCTTAAGTGTGAAAAAAAAAAGCAATAAAGATGTTCTTGCCAAATATTAATTACAGCAAGTACACTTAAAAAAAAAAAATAAAAAATCTGGCCTGAAGCCATATCACTGAATGAACCGAGTTTTTCTATCTCAAAATCAGGATCAGAAGAGGTTATTTTGAGAATTTCATTCTCTATGAAAAACACATTTCCAGAAAAAAGCTCAAAGTATTGTTCATATGAGGGTTAAGAACAAACCATCAACACATTCATGGATAACAGGATATGCTGTGGTAATAGAAGCATTGGTTCTGGTGATTATAAGGAATGTTATGTGCATGTTATGGAGACAGGTACAGACAAGAATATTAATGCAAACAGAGCAAAAATATATGTTTGAATTTGTCTGAATGTTGATTTGGGAAAGTTCCTGGAAACTGTTGTCACAACAATGCTACGGCAAAACACACTGCTGTTGGCAGAAACCTCCAAGCAGGACATTGTTTTGGATCTTTTTATTATTCCTGGAGGGGACTGCACTGAGGAAGGCAGCAAGAAGAAAACAACAAAGTACACTCAGCTTGTGGAAGAATACCAAAACAAGGGGTGGTGATGTATTGGGGGAGGGGAGAGAGGTGTTGCAGGCAACCCCCTCTGCAGAGCCTACAGCATCATATCATAGGTGTGATTAAGCAAAGGGCCATCAATTTGGGAGCCCAAGATAGCAGAAGTTGCTTCAAAGTGGTTGTGGATCTGAAAAGGAGAGCTGTAGATCAAGTAGCTTTATTTGGAGACAAGCCAGGGCTTAATCAATCCTGGCTGAGTCACTTGAGTGAGGTTAATTAGTGAAAGATAATAATAATAATAAAAAAAAAAAAAAAAAAAAAAAAAAAAAAAAAAATCACTGATGATGTGTCCAGGTGCATCACAAGGGGGGAGTATGCAAGAAGCTTCAAGCAATGAAAGATTAAAGTGAGTAATAATTTGATATGCAATTTTGATAACTAATTGGAAGAAGTGAATTTCAGAGCAAGATATATTCCTTCCTATACTACCAACGGAATCTGCTACCAGCAAGGGGGGGGGGCGGTTCCCAGTACATTTGACCATTTTTTATTAACCAATCATTCTATATCTTAGCTGCATCTGGTGAGATAAACTCTGAAAGTAGAATCAAGTTTCGAGGAAAAGTGTAACCTGATAACCATTTGCAATTCCCTTTTATATTCTGTTATAGTGATGAACCAATTTCACCTTCAGTCAGAATAAGAACTTCAGTAAGCAGCCATTGACCCTGAATTTGTATACATGGATTGAGGATTATCATGTGCAAATGTATAGCCAATCTATTGGACTTTTGAAGAGCTTATAGATTTTTCTAACTAAATATCCCTTCTTTTAAGACAAAGAAAATCTCAAAGGTGGCAAATATTGTTTGATCATGACAATAAAATGGTATTTCACAGACACAGTTTCAAAAGAACAAAGTCATTCTAAACAATTTCATTTACTTTTAAGTTATTTTAAAAGAAAAGCTTATAAAAATCTAAGAGCTTTTCAACAAGATTAGAAAAGCTTTGTTTTTTTTTGTGTTAATTTTTAAAGTAGTTCAACAAGTGTAAATCTTTAATTTAAAAATGACACCAACATTTAAAATAGAAATCTATTTGATAAGTTTCTTATTGACAATGCTAAGTGAATAAATTTCACAATATGAATTAAGAGTCTCTTTCAACAACCTAAGATAATATGATCTATGAAATGTACTTCCCAATAATTATTTCTATATTTAACCATTAGAAATAAGAAGCATTTTATTTTAGAGACAAGATCACAAACATGCAAAAAAGAAATCCTTTTCTCTCATTTAGTTTTTGAATTCTTATATCTAAAATGTTTAAACAAAACAAAAAAAAAGTGACCATCAACAATTAAAAAGGAATATATTAAGTCTACCATAATGGATAAGCAAATGTGGAATAAGTAAATGATAAATTTATTTTATGAAGGCTTGTAATGGTAATATTAGCAGCTTCCTTATAAGGAAACATTTGGCATTAATGGATTGAAGTAGCTAGTAGTGCTTTCAGATGAAATTTGTAAAATCTTTCTCTTAAAACAATTTTTTAGGAAAACAGTTTCTTAAGTCCAGTAGCTGATATCACTCTTCCCAGTATTGATGGGGGATTTCCTTCCTAGCCTTTTATTTGAAGTGGTGTGGAATGTCAATATCTTGATTATGTCATTATTTTATCCCTTTTAGTTGTTGATATTTTTGAAAATTTTCAAGTGATGTAGTTTCTGTTATCTGGTACAGTTCTTTCTTTGATTTTGTAGCACCAGTCCATAAGGTTAAAAAAAAAGTGTGATCTTCTCCAAGACCCATAGGCTTCACTCACTCAATGCCATTTTTAACCATTGATCTTAGAAAGTGGTTGGATACAACTGACAGTTGAAATACTTCTGAACAGGTTTGGTACCAGGCATGACATGTATATGAACGTCTCGATTTGATAAGGCAATTTAAGAATATGACTCAAGTTTTCAGATTAAGGTTTTAGTTTTGTAGCAATTTGCAGTGTTGAGTGAAAATTTCTAGCAAAGCCTATTCTATGGTCAACTTCCTTATCGCCTATACTAAATTTATTATAAGTGATCTATACACCAATGTATTAAAAGTGTTTAGTATTTACTAATTCCACATCCTGAAATTTTATGATGGATTCAGGATAATTCAATAGCAATCAATTAGGAAAAATATAAATTCACTTTTTACTATCAAAATTTCAAAAACAGAAATTAATCAATTCTGATATTTGCTTTCAGTGCCTATGTAAATATAATATTTATGCCTGCCTTCTTAATTTTAACAAAATTACCCTGACCATGATTATATATCAGCACCCCCCCCCCAAAAAAAAAATGCAGTACAAAGAAGAAAGGAGTAAAAAAAATGTAGCTGATGTTAGAGACTGACATTTTGGGGGTAATCTTCTATAATCTAAAAAAATAATAATAAAAAAAAATAACTAAAAGCCTATTTGAAAGCAATTCTATTAACATTGCAACTCTTAAGTATCACTTACCAGAGTAGATGCTTAAAGAGGTCTTCAAAAGATAAATATCTATACAATCCTTCAAAGAACAGAAAATCCTACTAAATTTACAGAATTTATATATGGTAAATATAAAAGACAATTTTGAAAATTTCTACTTTGACATGTTTCATAAGCATTGAAAAAAAAAATTCATTTTAACAAAAGAAAATCTACAGTAGTGTGATGAAACAAGACTCATGTTAAGTAGCTGAATGCTTTAATTTGGATTTTTTTCATTTTTCATTTTTTTACCTCAACTTTATCATTATAGAAATATCAACTCAATTTTTAATCTTCAAGGCTTATGTATCCCACATTATTTTAGTATTAATTTAGCAAGAACAAGTGATAAATTGAAAAAGCCTTGGTTGCATATTAATCATAGAGAAAGACCCAGAGATCATGGCATTTTAAATGCACCTTTGTCTAAGTGTTCAACCAATTAATGTAAATCATATTCTGTCTCATTAAGGTAGATTTTGTTCTTGTCAAATAAAATTCTTTTCCCAGCAAAATATGCCTCAAGTAGGTTTCCAAACTATCTTATATATTCACTATTCTATCAGATTCTAATAGATATTACACAACAAAATCCAAAATTACCTCTTATGGGGGATAGATCTATTTCAACTGACAAAAACTCTATAGGGTTTATACACCGGGGTTGAATAAGACTGACAAAGTAGATCTATCCCCCATATGAAGTAATTTTGGATTTTGTTGTATAATACTATTTATTGGCTCTGTTATAATAAATACATTGAGGTCTTTTTGTGGATCAGTTTTAATATTTTATATTACTAGGATCCACTTGGATTATATACCAACGGATTTATTACCTTTAGTATGTATGTATATATATATATATGTGTGTGTGTGTGTGTGTGTGTAAGAAATCCTCACAGTATTTAGTATTGTTGAAGTTATTGCTAACATTTTGTTGCGATTTACAAACTCGACTCTCCCTACTGTGTTTATATTTACAGTGCTACTACTGTACATTATATTTTACCAGAAAGATAATAAATATATATATATATATATATATATATATATATAAAAACTTAAGATATGCAAAAAAACAATATATTTTTATTAAATATATATTTGTTATTTTAATCATCGTTTTTAAAATTAATCTATGCACCCTAGATTACATTGTACCCCCTTACTTGTTTGCAGTTCTTCTCAAAATTTGGTTTCTATTGGTCAATGTATGTGTATTTTAGAGGGTGTGACATTGAATTGGAACTAAGAAAAAAAATAATGTCTGTTAAAATGAAAGTAGTTTTCCAAATTTAAGGAAGCAATAACGTGGATAAAATGTCTTAATTTTAAACTGTGTCTCATTCTAAATAAATATTCCTTGTAATTTTTATAAAGACAAATGTATTATGAAGTTATTTCAAAATAAGATATATATATAAAAAAGTATATTACAGGATAATTTTAAGTATACATTAAATAAATGAAATTGAAAAAGTTAGTATGAAATAGAAAATTTTTGCAATATGATATTTGTTCAACATATCGGTGATGTTGAATAGAATTCATCACTGAACTTATGAACAGACATGATTTGTGTGCATCCAGGTGGATACATTCTAGTAATAGAAGAAACATAATTGAACATTATTCCCTTTTCTAAAATGAATAAAAAGAATAAAAACTAAGGTTTTCTTCTTTTGAAAGAAGGCTGGGGGAATCAAGGTGTCACAATAAAATGTAATAAAATAAACAAAATTTAAAAAAAAAAAAAGAAAGTATTTTTATAAGTTTTCTTTTTACATTTTTAACTTTTTCTTAAATACCATAATACCATTCCCTCCTGTTTATTTGAAGCTATAGAAAATTTTTTAATCAAAGTTGATCTATTCATAAAAAAAATCAATAACATAAAAAGCACCTGTCTTCAGAGAGAGAGAGAGAGAGCGCATAAATCATTACAAACAAGTTGGTCAGAATTTCAATTCATAAAAAATTAAAGATCTCTTAAAAATCTGCAGCAAAGCTTAATATAGATCCAGAAAGTTTCATTGGTGTATTTCTGATTTCGATAAAACCAATCACATTTAAAGGGTTTTGTCACTCACTGCTTCAGGTTGTAATCAGCCTACATGAAAATCGAGTGAATATACAAGAGAGTTGCTACTTCATACAAAATGCAGTTATCAATACAACCAAGTTGTATTGTTATTACTGTCCATCAGACAGAGATAATATATAAAAAAAAGGGCTAGAGTGGAGGAGGGAGAGGGGAAATAAAGGCTTTTCGTGGAGAAAGGACTGGATATATAACAAAAAAAAAAAAAAAAGTCTAATTTAGGATTAGAGCTTTATAAAAATGTACAAATAATAACAATAATCAATGTTTGCCCTACAATGTCCACACCACTGTTTCAATTACTTAACGTTGGCTATGTAAAAAAAAAAGAAAAAAAAAACAAAACAAACCCTAAAAAAACGAAATCTGGTGACTCAACTTGGCCAGCTTGGAAATCTATTCAAACAACATGATTCTAAAAATAAAAATAGAGAGGGGAAAAAAAAAACTAAATAAAACCCCCACCATTTCCCACAAAATACCTGTCAGGTACACTGCAATGTGAATAAACCCCAAAACTATAGTATAAAGGTTTCATTTTGAAAGAAAAACTGGATGATTTTTTTACCTTTTTTGGTTTTACTTTCTAAATGAAATCCTATCTAGATACACAAAATACATGGCTTAGCAATTACGACCATACATTTCTCTCTTGAGCTGCATTAAGTAGTTTTATGATTTCATCTCCACCTCAAAACTGGTTAACAATATATAAAGAAAAACTGCTTGATGAGTGACAAATTAAGATTCAAGTTTTTTTTTTTTTATATTATTGGTCCTGACTTGGCACCTTAGCTTCAGTCACTTTCTCATTGTCATAATGTAGCTTCCCTTTACCCTTTCTATAAATACTTTCCTCATGGTAATTATTCTGATGAACTTTTTGCTATGGTAGCATGACTTTATGAATTTAAGCACAGTACTAGATTGGTGGCAAGGTCTAATCAATTCACAATTGGCGATATGTCACGGTAAGTTCTATGCTAACAGTTTTTCTCACTTGCGGAACTCTCTTCTGGCTCCATGCTTTCCAGCTAAATTTCAAAAATTTAAATGCAATGTCAATCATTATCTACGGTCCTCTTGATTACACTTCTATTGTTCTCACTACTTAACGTTTCTCTTTTTTGTTATTCTTTCACACTCAATAACTCCTTGTGACTTAGTGGCTATTGGGTGAAATGATTAAATAAATAAATATATATATTTGCTAAATTCTAAGAGAAATTATAAACAAACTTATTTTCAGGTATGTGTTTATCAACTATAATAAACAGATGAAACCCCCCCCCATTTATACAATGATTGAGTTAACCTATCAATTTTAAATTTATAACATATCCAATTCTTATGTGCCATATCTTTTCAAGAAGTGGGTGATCATGGCCCTCCCTGACTTTTATTGCTCTAATTAAACTGAACTTTTATCATCCCTCTTTGTCCTTGTTCTGACATGCATTCAAACAAAATCAGTAAGTAGTTTACCCTGCTGGTTCTCATGTATTCAATGTCATGTGAGTGTTACATTCTCCAGGCCCTGTTTTCTCTTTATGTGTCCCAGAAATTTTGACTCTTAGTAAGTATCAGTTATCTTGTAATTCTTGGTTTCTTTAATGTTTCCATGATGTTCACATGTTCTATCCATGGTAGTGTTAGCACTCATCTGTAGAATCATGTCTATCACTTCAAGTCTCTTTTCCATCTAGAAAGAGATTGTCCTGCATTCATTGCGATATAAGTGATTACATAGCAATTTACACCATTTACATAGTTCAAACTGTTGTCTTCATCTTTATAGTCTCATTCACAATGTTTCAGCTGTTGTACGCTCGGGCCTTCTTCAGGTTATATACTTTCGAATTTCAAACTGAACCCTTTATTTAGTCCAAGGTGGGGGGGTGTAGAGGTTGTTCTAGTTTCATACCTTTTCTGGATAACTATTTCAGTTAATTCCCTTCAGTAACTCAACTCTCCAACTTTTTGTTCACCTCTGCTGTGGCCAGGTATTGAACCTACAATTCTTTGCATCAAGTCACTTTTGGATTACTTCAACCAATGCTTTTATCCAATGGGCCATGTGGACTAAATATAGGGTTCGGTTTGAAATTCCAACATATATATCATCTAAAACAGGCCAGAGCATACAATGGCCAAAACGTTGTGAATATGACAAAGATGAGGGCAACAGTCCAAACAATATAAATAGTTACAATACCTCATCTCAGAAATATAGACAGATGTTAC
The DNA here is from genome assembly GCA_964036315.1 of Acanthosepion esculentum. NCBI lineage: Eukaryota > Metazoa > Mollusca > Cephalopoda > Sepiida > Sepiidae > Acanthosepion > Acanthosepion esculentum. Next base: position 66,983,741 of record OZ038515.1, on the reverse strand, counting down.
ATAGCAATTCAACACTGTCTCTAATGAAGTTTCTTAATACTTTGCTTAGTTTCTGGAAAGCATCTTTTGCTATCCCTATGCTACTTTGAATTTCTCTATCACATTTTCCATCATTTGTTACTAAACTACCTGGATAATTTAGTTTCCATATCTGCTTTATTTTGACATCTCTTGAACACTTTATTCATACCAAAGACGAGAGAAGTAATTACTTGTGCAGTTAGCGTGCATAAAACAAAAAGAGTTCTTTTCATTGATGTTTCTCCTAAAAAAATATTGGCACTTCAGAGAAAATAAACAAATTTGAAGGGAAAACAATACCATCCTCCCAACTAAAATATGATTGTTATCAGAATACATTTCACATTATATTTTCTAAAATATGATATTCACTTGAGTCTCTCATAAAATTAATTTAGTAAGTCATCTACAATATATGCATGTGCAAAAATATATTTCTGTTTACCAATTTAAAGCTTGTATAAAAAAAGAAAAAGAAAAATAATCCAAGATTTTTTCAAATTCTTTCCATTCATTATGATCAATTACTTTAGAATCCAGTAGTAAATAAAAATCATAGAATTTAAATTAAAATATACAGACACATTCTTAGCTTTTATCACTGTATGTTACTTTATTTGCTGCACATAAAGTTTATTCTGCCACTGAAGGTGACTGATCTCTGAATTTGAATTTTATAATTGTGTTGTCATATCCTTCTATGACAGCAGAAAACAACTGAGTGATTTTAATAATACAGATAGTGCAATTGATAGTCATTGAAAAAGAATGCAATGAAGGGAAGTAATATTAATAATGCAGAGTGCTAAAGGTTATTAATACATTTGAAATATCTTTCCAAAGAAAGTTGATTTCATCAATACATACTCATTAAAAATATTTTAAATTTATGATTATTTTACTTTCTAGAAAAATATTAAAAAAAAACAAACAAACAAAAAACACTTTAAAAGCTGTTCAGATAGTTTAATTCCTACATACATTTCAATGAGCTTTATAAATCTGCCATTGACATTTAAAGAAACGAAAGTAATATTTCAACAAGAACCTTAATCGACTTAAGGACATGTTTATATCTAATGGAATTTGTTCTAAGATTCCTACAGCAGATATGTTGAGAGTTACCCAAACAAATTATTGTATAATGTCAGGAAAGACACAAGGCAATGTCATTGAACAGATTTGAATGTAATCAACTAGACATGGTTCTATTAAACTTATCTTTATTTTTCTGTACTAAAGATTTTGTTTTCATGAACTGAGGGTTTTTTGATAAATAATAAAAACAAAGTTTTAATAAATGAATTGATATTTTATCAGATGAATGCTTTCAAACCTTTTGTTCAATTGTGGGTAATTTTTTAAATGATATGTTGCTCTTCTTCAAGGTGTCATGTCCCCTCAGGACATACGCAATCATGGCTCTCCACAATCTCTTGCCCTTTGTAGCTTTTGTCATTTTGTTATTGCTCTTAAACCTTGCTCTGCCATCCATTTATTCAAGCTCACGAGGTAGGTTATGCATTGTTTTTCTCTGACCTCTGTCAAATTTTCCAAGCCCTCTTTTCTTATATGCCCTAGAAATTTCAACTATCTCTTCCTGATGTTAAGAATAAGTTTCTTTTTTGTTTCTATTGTCTCTAGAACTTCATTACTCACAGGTTCAGCCCATGGTATTCTTAGCATCCTTCCATAGAACCAGATTTCTGTTGCTTCAAATCATTTCTCGTGCAAGGAGAGTGTCTAGTATTCTCTGCTATATAGGAGTACTGATATTATGTAACAGTTCAGTACTCTTTCCCTTGTTTCTAACAAAATTTTTCTGCTTCTTCATACTTTCCTTAGCTTTTAGATGGCCTCTTTCACTGTCTCAATGTGCCTATGGATTTCTGTACCTCTGGTAAAACAGTTGCCAGATATTTAAATTGTTGTATTTGACTGATTTTAGTATGTCCAATTTGTAATTTACAAGTTATACTGTTTTCCCTTTTGCTGACAACTATGCATTCAGTCTTCTTGCAGTTTTGATGTTTCATCCTTTCTTTCCTTCACTACCTTCTGTATTCCTCTTTCTATTTCTACTATCAACATTGTGTCACCTGGATCTCATATGTTGTTAATATTGTGGCCGCCAGTAGGATTTATAAATCTATTTATAATTGTCTCACTGTAGAGGTTGAACAAGTCCGGTGAGAAGACACACCCTTGTCTTACACCCCTTTCCATTTTTGTATATTTACTGAACTCATTTTCTATCTGAATGCAAGTAATTTGCTGCCAGCATAGGTTCTGCATTATTCAAATATCCTTCCCAAATATGTCAAGGTTACTTAACAGTACTTTGTGGCATACTTTAGCAAACATTTTTGCATAAAGCTTTAAAAAAAAAAGAAAAAAAGAAAAGAAAAAAAAGTAAATAATTTCTGATAAATATAAAATAAAATAGTCCGACTGAATTTTGCACAAATAACTTTTACAGAAGTCATAACAGCATATAAACTGAAATGTCAAAAAATTAGAGACAGCAGTACACAGGATGCCTCCCCTGCACTTTTAGAAATGAACTCAATCAGAAGATATGCATGATATATAATGTTGTAGCATACCTACAGATGATAATGAGTATGTTCCCATTCACATAAATACAGTAGTAAATACTGTATGTTGGTCTGCATTTGAAGATTCATTGTGGAATTCACTTTCCTCACTTCTAGCAGTTGACTAATTCTTCTACACACCACTGGCGAATCTTGTATGTATTGTTCTTGTCCTAAGCATTATCGTTCATTACCAACCTACCCTAGATTACAACATATAATTAGGTAGCATAGTTACTGCAGTCATAGGACAGGCAGGATATAATACCTTTTGATTGTGGGGCCAGAATGACAGAGAATCATCTCCAAAGTAGCAATTGTTTTAGATTATTCTCAAGTAAAAGTGTTGATAAGGGACATGGGAATTCAAGACAGACATCAGTATTATGTGAAGGTACTAACAAATGATTGGAAACCAATCCTGATTCTACACAGCATATTACTTATATAGCGTACACTGCATTCGATCAGGTTTATATCAACCAACAAAAGGTACTATTATTGAGAGAGAGTATGTATGTGAGAGAGTGTATGTGTGTGTGTGCGTGAGAGAGAGAGAGAGAGAGAGACAGGCTAATATACTATCAAATAGAGTAATTTCCCTAAAATCTAAGATATAATATCAGTTTAGAGTTTACAATTATTTGGGCCTGCATTGGGACTGAAATAGTTTTAGATTCTCTTCCAGCACGAGGTCACTGTTCAAACCCAGGTAAAAGTTTGGGTGCCAATTATTAAGGCTATTTGGTCAATTGGTGCAACACAATCTTATTAGCTCTGATTTCTCAATATTTGGTCATGTGCTAAATTATGCTTAACTGAGTAAATATCAAGTGCCTTTAACTACTTTATGCAGCTGCTGCTTTGACCACCTTTGAATGGAAGAACTTCTTGTCTCACATTAGATAACATTTGTATTATCCGTACTCGCACTATATATAAATCTTTAATATTAACTAATATGTTTCTGGTTTTACTGCATCAGACCCAGGTCATTATACATTTTTAAGAAAAAAATACCATCTTTTTATACATAAAAATTTGATGTATTAAAAAGTCAGCTGAAAGGTAAGGCTTAACGTAAAAATTAAATTGTACAGGGTTGGGGAGAGAGGTTGTGCAGCTCACCAGGTTAAAAGTAATGTTGGTAGCATGGTTGGCTTATATTCAAGCCTAGAAATAATTATCAAGTCTTTGATGCAGTAATTTTTGGCAGCAAGAATTGAAAACTTTAATTTAGACAAGTAATCTTGAGAAAATAAATAAGAAAACTGCAACACATAGCCAAGCTTAGAATTAAGCAGAGACAAATGCAAAAAAGAGATACTGTTTGTCATATATATATATATATATATATATATATATATATATATAAAGTGTGCGTGTCATAGAAATGTTATTTATACATATTGTATGTGTGGGGAGAAATCTGTTTTCCTAACTTGGAACAACTAAAAAAAATTTTTTTTTTTAAATCAATTATTCATTACAAATTATTGTTTAAATTCATTATTTTTTTATTCCACAATATTAACATAAATTTGAAATACATTTCCTTTTCTTTTCTAATATATCCTTTATATGCACATTAATTGAATATAATTGACTTAATTTGAATAAAAGAATCTGCAGAGGTCTTTAAAAAAACAACAAAAAAAAAACATTGGCTAATTATATTGGAATTTAGGACTTGGTAACAAACCAGATATTCTTTTCTAATTTAATCAAATAGAGTTTGTATAAAGGCAAAAATATGCTTAGACATAAATAGACATGAATTAGTTGCCAATGTTAGTTGCTTGTTTTGTTATATTTTTTAGATTAAAAATATTATATCAACTCACATTGATTTAGTCAGAAAAAAAAAAGACTAATTTGTTTTGTTTTTTAAAATCTTCCCCATTTTTAACAGCAGTTTTCTGTCATCTTTTAAATTTACTTAACACAATCTTACAATCTAATTCAAATTTAAATCTGAACAAGATTATATTTTTAAGATAAATTTGGTAAATGTCAAAATATTTAGCCCTTTAATCAAATCCAAAGCAACAAAGATTAACTTTAATCACATTTTTATAGCTTTTACTAAAATTCCAGTCAAGGTTCTTAGACATGTTTAAAAACCCTTGGGAAAGGGGGTATGAATCCATCTCTTCTCCCTCAGTTATGGGTAAATAGCAGGACAGACTGGGTCCTATAACCTTGGGTGGTAACCAGTCTAGGAGAAGGACAACTCTGAATTAAAAACATCCAACTATGGGTTAAAATAGCCTCATCAACCTGCAATTACCAAGTGTGGTGAGTAAAGCTACACCCCTGAAGACATGGTCAATCAGGGAGGGCTTCCACTAACAAGAGTGAGAAAGCCTTGGATTTGGATACTAAAAATCGTTTTTTTATTAATAATAGCACTAATAATTTTCAAATACAATAACAGAATTCCCATAAAGCTAAGATGCTGCTTGGTTTCAGCTATTTGGGGTATAAATAAATTTCACATTTGGATAAGCAAAAAGAAGAACAAAGAATCTTGTATTAATGGCATTTCCCTGATCACAGAACCAGAAAAAAATTATGAGATCTATAAACTTCAACTGCCTTAGAGGTGGGGATGCTTCCTGATAATGGACATTAATAGCTCTCATCATTGCATATGACAGCAGAGATAATTTTGTTTTGAACAACTTCATCCAGACACTAATTTCATTTGCAAAGACAAAAGTTAACATAGAATTACTAATATAATTACACTTTTCCGCTTTTGGCATACAGTAACAATCATCAAAGCAATATTATTCATTTTCCTTCATTTTATTTTTTCTTTAGAAAATATTGCTACATAAACTGAGAAGCGAATAAGTGTACTGTTATTTTTTTTCTATATCCATTGAAAAGCAACTATTGCTGTCATAAGGATAAATCATTTTATTGCCTTGTTTTGAAGATTTTTTAAATAAATTAAGACATCCATCTGGATGGAAATCTTCAAGGCATATATATTCTATTTTTTTTTATCACTCTCCCACAGCCAAAGGAAAAAAAAAAAAAAAAAAAAAAAAAAAAAACTGTCCAGGGAATATGCTTGAGTCATGTTAGCCAAGCTGAGCAAAAAGCAGATATTAAAGAGCTTTCATATTGGGTGGCATCTAAAGTGAACCTATTCAAATGTACATTTCATCACAAAGACAGATAGAGGCCTTAATTACATGTAAGAATTCAGATATAAAATATATCTGTAAAAAGACAATATGAATAAAGACAAAAGGAAAACTTTTCTTTACTGACATGTTTTGTCCTGATGAATGCAAGGATTTGATTTT
>OZ038515.1:66780303-66972803 GCA_964036315.1 Acanthosepion esculentum | reverse complement strand
TTATTTAACCTTTACAGCAAGGCAATTCTAAGAGAACTAGAAGTCCTACCAAGATTTATTATTGATGGGTACAATTTTAACTAGAAGTCCTACCAAGATTTATTATTGATGGGTACAATTTTAACAACATAAGACATGATGATACTACTGATGGCATATAAAGAAAAAAAAAAAATGCAGAAAATCCTAGAAAAAGTAATGAAGGAAAGCACGGCACAATTAACCTTCAATTGTAAGACAGAATGTATGGCTGTTAGCAAAGACAAACCAAGATGCAAGTTACGAATTGGAGGTGTCAAAATCAAGTAAGTACAGAAATTTAAATAGCTGTTTGGAAAATGTCAAACCAAAATCTGAATGTGCGTTGGAATGGCAAAAGATACCCTCAAAAAAGTAAAAAAAAATAGGAAAATTTCATTAGAGAAACAAAGAAAAGAGTTGATCTGCTACATATCAATTTTCCTATAGGGTAGAGAATGCTGAACAATTTCCTTACAGATGAAGAGGACACTTGAAGCAACAGAGATGTAGTTCTACAGAAGGATGCTGAGAATACCATGGATGGAAAATTTGAGCAATGAGGAAGTTTTAAGGAATTGTAAAGAAAATGTGTTCTTCAGAAGGAGGCAAGTAAAATTTCTGGGACACAAAATGATTAAAAGATAAGACATATTGAAGGCAAGAAGGGCAAATGAAAATATCAAATAACCTAACTAGCATGTGTAAATGGATGGCAAGACAGCAACTGTAAGGGGGCAAATATTGTTTAGAGAAGTGGTTCCCATATGGCACATGTCATAGGTGCGGCGGAAGAGGATAGTAAATGAGGCAGAATGATTGAAAGACAATCAAAGATTTAGAAACAGTTTCAAAAAATTCATATGCCAAGAATAAATGGTTTCAAAATTTAGAATATTTTAATGGATTACTTGTAATTGCATGCATGAGGCCCAATGTAAATAGTTATAAACTATCAGTTTTATCATTGTGACATTTTTGCATTATATCAAGTATTAAGAATATAGTAACTAGGGTCCGCAAATTGGAGGAGAGAGTTATCAATGATGATGTTCTGACTTTGAATCCATGGTTATCTCTCTTTAACCCTTTCTCTGGACCTTCTTTCCCATGGTGCTGCTTCCGCCTTTTCTGAAAATTTGGCCTAGAGAGAAAAAAGTTTGGAAACCACTGGCTTAGAGTTACAAAGGATAAGAATTTGTGGAGAGTTATGGATGCCTAATGTGCTGAAGAGACACAGCACAAAAAAAAACTTAGAGACCATCAGATGGTAGCCACTGTGTGATGTCACATTTACATTGAAGTTTTGGATAAGAAACAGATATTATTTTGTCTTAAACAATTAAGCTGTCTGGAGAGTATGGGCAACAAATTGCTTCATCCAAGAACACTTTTTCTTTTCTTTTTTAAACTTTGTTCACTCTGATTTCTTTGATAGAAAAATCATTAATTTTCAGCATACTGCTGTTATTTATTTCACTGCCAGATGTTAAGCAAAAGCAAGCTTGGGGATCTGTGAAATGGTGACCAGTTCAAAACCACAAATTATTCATGAGCCATGCCTAAAAAATTACTGATTTCTCCACTTTATTTGCTAGGTGTCAAAAAATGGAAGCTGAACAACCCTCATCGTAGACAGTGGTGTAAATTGGTCCTAAACCATAATCTTGTAGATATTTGATTTTTCAGTTGCCATCATTTTAACATCATTTTCTTTTTCTCCAGACAATATCAAGTGACACATAAGTAGCCATATTAATAAATCATCTAACATGGTAAAACAAGTAAAAATAGAGGTAATATAGGCTTTGTCATTTTATCTGAACAAAACAGGAGGCTTCAAAGATCTCTTCTAGGTTGCCAGTGAGTACTATATGTACTATAGACTTACCAAAGAAAGAAAAGATTTTGAATCTGAGCAAAGTAACCTTTCTCTTAAGAGCTACTTGTAATATCTTGACGGATTCCTTGTCTGTATATAAAATAATTTATACATAAGTATCCTATAAGTAGAATGAAAAGAGTAAATACATTCATTTGAACCAATTCCAATAAATATTTGAAAAAAAAAAATTAAATCTGTCTATATTGCTGAGATGAAGTATTGTAACTATTTATATTATTCAGACTCTTGTCCTCATCTTTATTGCCATATTAATGTTTCGGCCATTGTACGCTCTGTCCTTCTTCATGGCCCAGTAGATAATAGCATTGGGTGAAGTAATCCAACAAGTGACTTGACCCAAAGTATTGTGAGTTCATAACTGGCCCCCAAGCAGAGGGAACAAAAAATTGGAGAGTTGAGTTACTAAAGGGAATTAACAGAAACTGAGATATCCAGAAAAGGCATGGCATGTGGAAGTAGAACAATCCCATGGACTAAATAGAGCAGGGGTTCTCAACAGGGATGAAATTCACCCCTAGGGATGAATTGTGACTACAGTAAGTTTAGGCGGGGAGGAGAGCAATTATAGTATTTGGCCTACCTGGCCTGTCACCTTGAAAAGGAGGGAGGGGAAGGGCATTCTGACAAATGGTGAAAAGAGTGCATGGGGCAAGCAAGGTTGAGAACCCCTGAAATAGAGGGTTTGAAATTCAACATATATCACCTGAAAAAGGCCAGAGCATACAATGACTGAAACATCAAGAATATGACAATATAGATGAGAACAACAGTCTGTAAATATAAGTATGTAAATAGTGTGTGTGTGTGTATTTTTTTTTTTAACATACACTGTGTGTTAGCATGTGCGATACCCTGTCTTCATCAGCCGCCGACTAGGGGTGATATATATATATATATTTCATTTGGAGTTTATTATAAACCCTAATAAAAATTTTTGAAGGCCACTGGATTGAATGGCTTATCAATCAACTGTTTTCTTGAAATATTTGGTGATTTTAGTGGTAAAATGACGAATTAACAATATTATGTGAACTCTGTTGAACTATCATTTTAATACAAATGAAGAAAAGCTATAAATATATCTGAATCATAGCAATTTGAAAATTACAGAAGATGAATATTACAGTCCAATCAGTGAAAAATTTGTAACAAAAATTAAAAACTTCATCATAAATCGATTCAACCTTTACTGGTGAAACAAGAGAGAGGGTGGAAATATGGACAGTGCAGAGATCAATGCAGAAAAAAGATTTGGCTAAGATTGTAAAGAAAAGTTTAAATTAATTGCAGTGAAGCCAAACATCGGCAATGCTATTTTTACCCAATGACCTGAATATTGCACAAGCCAAATTTACTAAATTGAAAGGATATTTAAGTCATCGGTTAGTGTTTATAATGATTATTATCATTATTTTTTATGATATGGCATCTTTATAAAGTCAAAGGATAGTCACTTATTTGAGGGGAAAAGAAGTCACAAGCAAAAATAGTATAAAATGGGCAACTAACTAATGTGTTTGTTTGATATAACAGCTAAAGGGAAAAAATATTCTTGTAACTAGAATTCAGTTAGGCAGTCAGAGAGAAGAAAAAGTTCATACAAACTGAAAAAATTAAAGAACAAGGAAATTTTTCTTTTAAAGTAAAACTGACAAAGAAATATGAAGGTATTTTTATCTTGAAATTATAAATTCTTCTATGTGCTATGTCCAAGGCGATCCTTAACTGTTTAGGGTCACCTTGGACACATCCTTTCAGATGTACTATCTCTACAACTTTCCATCCTTTGTGGCTCTTAGTAAGGTTCATCTTTTTATTATCTCTCCTAATCCCAGTTCTGCCAAGTATATGATGAAAAATTACCAAGAATCAGATTCCAGATATTTTTGGAAGTTTGTTTTTTCTACACACACGCAATCTAAAATATTCACTGATTCGGATTAACAAATCCAGTAAAAATTGTCTTTTATATCTAATATAAATCTACAAACCTGATTATATTTTAGCTTACTTATTGTAGCTAATAATATACAAGCAAAACAAGAATATTCATTTAAAAGGGGATTTATAACTTTATCACCTGGCTAAGAACCTACAGCAAAAAATACAAATTTTAGAGGATTTTAAAAAAAACATTCTAATAAAGGTGTTATCTGTAATAGCAATTGTAAAAACATACACTTGCTTTAGAATATAATATAAATTGTGGATAAATTATTTTTAAAATCATCTGGAAAGTAAACAAATCTGACATTGAAATTTTCAAAAAAAAAGAAAACCTCTTAAGACTTAGTATACAACCAAGTTATGATTATAATTAAATACTACATAAAATTATGCATATAAGCAATTCAGTAATTAATCTAAAATTTCATTTCTTAAAAATAAAATATTTAGGAAAAATCATTGACAGTCTAAAGGTTTTCTGATCTGGGACCTACATCTTAAATTGTAAACTTTTAAAAAATTTTTTTTAGTTAAAACAATGTTTAGCACTGTTGCAGTCGACTAGTACACTTGTATATAAAAAAAAGTGTGGTGGTGGGAGTTAGTAATTTTTGTACATTAACATTGTTCAGATCTTCCTTAAGCTATGAAACTTGTCAGAACTGAAAAATATTGATTCGTTATCATCTTAGAAGGAGGTTCTGTTCATAATATTGATACAGTGTAAAATCTGTCCCTGACTTAACGGCTTTATCAGAATTTAAATGTTTCCTTACAAATATCAAATTTGAAAGTATGCTTACATCATTGATATCTGTGTAAACAGGCTTTTTTTTTTTTAACTAAAAGATTTCTTTTAAAGAACAAATGGATAAATACATTTTTATTTTAATAAAATATTTAAAAAATGTTTTCTTTGGTGAAATAATCCCCTGCCTTTGTTTCAACCTAAAGATTTGTCATGAAAGAATGAACAGATGGCTACTATTTTAAAGTATTGCGATAGTTTTAATTAAAAAGCAAAAATTTGCACAAATTATAAAAAGTATAAAAACCATATGCAGTTATCAATGACATAACATTTTCAAGGCATGAGAACTAAAATAAAAACTAAGTGCCAATAACCCTGTAAAAGTCAGGGATCGATTTGATACTGTATTACTGTTATAAACAGAAAAAAAAAAGAAAGAAAAAAAGATCAATATTTTTTTTTTAATTTTGACAAATATTGCATCTGAGTTTAACAAGTGCTAATCTACAAAAATTATTACCCAGAAAATTTTTTCCCTTTTTTTTAAAAACAAGTGAATGAGTCAATTGTAGTGCCAATGTTTATCTGATAGCAACATGAGATTTGAAACGCAAATTTCGCTTTTCATTTACTCAGATATGTAAACAGCATCATTTTTACTCACTCCAGTGAGTAATAAATCAGTTCTATTCTATTAAATTTGGGTTGTCCCTCACCACCCACCTTTAATATCTGAGAAAAAGGAGTTTTGAAACCAATAACGATCATCATCATCATCATCATCATCTACCAGGTTGAAGCCAGTCCATAGACATACCAACTTATTTAAAAGAAAAATCATGCATCAGTCTAGACGGAAAATAGGGATAGGAGGGGTGGGGGTTCAAGATGGGATTAGAAAGTTATTTTGAATGTACGAAATGATGAGTTCATTACTTACCCGCTTTTTCCTTGCTTTGATGTCAGTCTTTTTCTGCTCAATTTCCTTTTGCATTTCTGCATACCAAAAGTCCACAAAGAAGTGTGAATCAGTATAAAATTTCATACTGTCTTTTCCATCCTCCCTGAAAGAGACAAACAGGAAAACAGTCGATTATAATCTTTATTGAACAGTTAATGGATATCACTCTTACCCAAAATGTTGAATTGGCACAGGTAAACATGTTTTTGGCAACAAACTTTTCTTTTTTTTACTTCTTTCTAACTTTCTTTGGAGTTGGACAATGCCCCAAGGCATTTATTGACTTTTCTTTCTTTTACATATACATTTTAAAATTAGACACCAATCAGTATTTCAAAATAAATATAAAAATGACTAACTTCAAAAGGGAGTCTGATGTATTATACAAGATATAAACTGAACTTGTACAAGGCAAAAATATACAATTATGCATCATGTGTCAGAACAACATGTAGGCAGAAAATATTTTTTTAGTTTGAAAAAAATTGTTTTTTTATTATAAATTATTGGCAAAGTTTAACATTCGTACCTGAGAAAAAAAAAATAACAAAAAAAACAAAACAAAAAACAGTGCACCAAAAGGACAGTTTTTTTATTTGACACCACTAATGTTCCCTTGATAATTTTCATGGTTTTAAAAGGCTATTTTTAGAATTTTAATAAAACCCAAACAGGAAATTGGATTTATGCCTTCTGTTTTTCTGAAAAATTGACAACAAAAGAATTGAACACTATTTTATTAGATTTATTTTCAAGAATAATCTTGTTTATGTTTTTATGACAAGCTTCAAAGAAAAACTACTTGAAGCTTTCAAATCACAGCATGGCCATGAATCAGAACTTTGACTGTGATTTATTGATAGTTTCTTCATCTGGGGAAGTACACAGGAAAGTTTGCTAAAATTTCTACAAATTTGTGATACTTTTGTACAAAAGAATAATTTTCCATCATAAAATTTACATCTAGTGTCTCCAAAGCTAATGTTGAAATTTTAGACACTAGACTACAGTTCTCAAGGAGTTGTCTAATGACCAAATTATTTTGCAAGTCTACCCCATCACACTTTTGCCTACACCACCATTCTGATCAACCTAATCATACAATAAGTGCCAATTTTTGTGCATAAGCTAAATTTGCATGGAGATAAGGGATTATTGGAAGCATGCTAATGATTTTATTTGGCATTATATTAAGCACGGCTATCAAAAGCCACGAGTGAAACAAATTGCCAATGAAATAGCTAAAAATGAAGATTAGCATAATTTTTAAATTTCCCAACACATCTATAGTTTCTTTCAAAAGAAATAAAAACATCAGACAAATTTTAACAAATGTAAGTATCCACATTTTCCAAACATTGGAGTTTCAGATCACTGTACTCCCCAAAACACTCATAGATGATGAAAATCTATTTGTTGTGGAACAACACGAGTCAAGTTAATTCTATCACAAATTCCAAGAAAAACATGACACTTTCTACATAGGGTAGCAATTGTACAAATTCCTGTTTAATATGCACCACCCAATGTACCAAACATGACTTTATTTATGTGGGTTGCACAACAGAAAAATTAAATAAAAGATTCAGTGGACACAGGTACAATGTCAGACACAACAATGTGACAACAGAGTTGCAGAACATTTCATTACAAACATCTAAGTTCAACAAGCATCTCAAGGTGCACATTCTGAAAAAGTGATTCAGAATCTACTGACCTTTTGACCCTTAAAATGCATGAGGATAGTTACGTATGCAAATTACTAACTTCCCATCTCGGCGAATGAACAGAATGACAAGAGTTCCATAAGATTTATACTAAGCTGTTTGATTAATTCCTCTAATCAACTAACAGAAAATTCCAAAATGAACAAGATCACTATCATATTATTAAACATATTCAAGTTGCATGCCTTCATGCTAGCAATAGTTCATTCATTACCAGTACAGCTATTTTTTCATTGCAAGACAAGCAATGTTTGTACAAAGACTTATAATTTTTTTGTAGATTTATATATTTTTATACTTGAAATTTAAAAAAAAAATATAGCTTAAATACAAGCATTCTATTGCAATTAACATTGTCAAACATGGTTTTCTTTTTCTCTTCTTAAATGGTGCTCCTTTAACTATTGTTACTACTACTACTAGACACAAAAAAGATATACTGATTAATTCTTAAGCTTATTCTGATTTCATAAGGAATATAAGTAAAAACAAACCAATTTGAAAGATGAAAGCATTTCACATTTCATTTAAGGATTAAAAAATTATGTAATAAATTGTTATTAGAATTCTTATATTATTCTTGAAATATCTTTTTATTAGTGTGATAAATAAATGGGCATGTTAAAACAAGAATATATAAGTAAAGGTAATAAATCTGTTGGTATATAATCCAAATGGATCCTAGTAATATAAAATATTAAACTGATCCACAAAAAGAGCTCAATGTATTTATTATTACAGAGCAAAAATTAATACACAATAAAATCTCAAATCACCTCATGAGGAATAAGCTTATTTCAACCAACAAAAATATAATTTGTCAGTCTTATATAATATATATATATATATATAAATAAATAAATAAATAAACCATAAAATACTAATATTGAAATACCTGATTAATAAAAATGACAGCTAAACCTGTTTATTGGTCATCTCTCATCAAAGCTAAAAAATATCATAGCACTAAGAGAGGACTGATGAACTAGTTTAGCATTTTTTTTGCTTGTTTTTTTGTTAATCAAATTGTATTTTGTGTTACCATTTTATAGTAATATTTTTTGCTGCCCACTTTTTTGTTATAAAATTTCTTCTTGTCCATTTTCATTGCTCTAATAAAACATTGTACCGCTGCAAAAATATTTCAACAGTAGTTTATTCAACTTATTCGAATAATTTACAATATCAAACAAGTACAACGTTAAAAAAAAATACAAATTAAATAATAAATTTAACTCCAGGCAGCAGTAATGTTCCTATTTGTTTCATTTATTTCTGAAGTCCATGAGATTTATAGATTTTAAGAAAAGATTGTAATTGTTGGTTAAAAAAAATGCACTAATATCCATGACAACCCCCCCACTCTCTCCAAAAACAAACAAACAAACAAAAAACATACCAGTATAAGTTTTTAGAATAGAAACAGTTAAAAATGAAGACAATTTCCTTGTAGGAAGTAACTATCCAATTAATTTTTGGGACTTGTTCCTAAGATAGAAAGTTATTTCTCTTGTATGAAGTTGGATTGGTCAAGCAATGCTTACTTTCAAAACTAATCAAAGTTACATTTGTTACATTTTAATAGTTGACAATACTAGATGTCACAAGTAATAAAATAATAAAAAAAAAACTCTTAGATTGAATAAAGTTGTGCTACTATCTACTAACTTTTTATTTGAGACATGGAGACTCAGAATTCTACGTAACTCCTTTTGGCTATCTGCAATGCATATATTAAATATCTAATCACAGAATTTAAGCAACATCAAACCTGTTCATTATTTAGGTAGCTGATCATTTAGAAACACTAGGCATTGCAAACAGCTTTTGCTCTAACACCAGAGCAAGTAATGTTTGTTTTGTTTTTTTAAAAGAACAAAAAAAAAAAAAAAAACAAACATGGCTTCTGCAGAAAGGTTTTTTTTTTTTTTTGTTTTTTTGAAAGACTGAAGTGTGTTAAAAGAAACATATACATCTAAAATCAGATGAAAAAATTCATAATTTTGATTAGATTTTACTATTAGATGACACTAGGAGTATTTAGTTTTAATTAATCACTAATCATTGAATTAAAAGCATAAAAAAAAAAATAATTGTCAACATTTGTGCATTTTTGTTTATTGATCCAAATAATAAAAAAAATATTTCCAGTATATTAGTGATACGTACTTACTAATGTACTGAAAATATTTCCAGTATATTAGTGATAAGTACTTACTAATGTACTGAAAATATTTCCAGTATATTAGTGATAAGTACTTACTAATGTACTGAAAATATTTCCAGTATATTAGTGATAAGTACTTACTAATGTACTGAAAATATTTCTAGCATATTAGGGTTCTTTATCTTAAGAAAAGATAAAGTTTTACTCAAACTAATCGAGGTTGATAAAAAAATCTAATGAAGACAATATTTGAAAATAATCAATTTGTCATGGGAGATACACTGCTAATATCTTAAGTATTGAATATCATTTACACTAGCTTGGTTATGTTACCCACTTTCATGTATAGCTTCCAGATAAAAATAAAATAATAATAATAAAATAAAAACTATCAGACTACTTAGATGTTCTATTGTAAAGGGGGGGGTGATGAAAATTGGATACTTTGCAAAAACATTAAATGCAAGAGATCACAGAACAAGCAAAATAAACCCACACTAACCTTATTAAAGTGTTCCTCTAAATATGATGTATATATAGTGGGAGAAAAATGAAGTCCTTTATTAGGAGTTCATTCTGGATATTTGAACAGATAGTGCTACTGAGTCAACTGCTCGAAAGCAGCAGTTCATGAAAAGCATGTCCAAAATTAGTATGGAGAAAGGACATGAAAATACTAGATTGCATGTTTCTTGTGTGTCTAAGCAAAAATTGTGCCAATCTGACCAAGAAGAAGTTTCCATTCATCTGCTGTATTCATCTAACATTGTATCTTTGTCTTTGGATTATCATATATCCTTATTTTTACAGAGTTCTTTCAATGGGAAAAAGTTTTAATTCTTCAAAAAACAGAAAAAGGCACTTAGAATAGTTTTTTTTTTTTATGGAGAAGGATAAAACGTTTTGGAGGAGCTAGAAATATGAAATGGCTCAAAAAAATGGAAGAATATATTGAAATAAAACTGTAAATACATTGTTCAATAATGTGAATACTGTCGTTAAGATAAATAGAGTTCTCCAGTCATTGGCATGTTTGTCTAAAAATAAATAAGTCCTAATTCACCTTCATCCCTGCTGTGTGGCAATGGCTTAGGGGTAAAATTTCCAACTGATACCAAATCAGTCGGGTTTCGATCCTGGTTTGAGGCAATCGGATGTCTAGCCACACTGATGTGCTGTGAAACTGCAAAACAGTGTCTGTGGATGACATTATATATATATATATATATATATATATATATATATATATATATATATTAGTGTGTGATCTTTCAAATAAATAAACCAAATTTTTTATATCACTCGTTCTTTTTCTGAGAATTGTATCAAAGAATAAACAAGACAAAAAAATGGTTAGGAATATGATCTTGGAATGATGTGTAGTTTCAAGCATTTGTTTAACCACTTTCGAACATTTTTAACTCAAGTAGCAATTAAATTAAGCCATTTAAATATTATGATTTTATAAAGACAAGAGTAGCAAACATGAGAAAAACTTTTTGATTTAGATTTCATTGATGCTTCTCATATTTAAACTCAAGGTAACAATCTAAATTAACTTAACACCCAACCCTTTGGCTTGGAGTCTTCCTCTTTACCATTGAGCTTAATACAATGTCAAATACCACATTTAAATCCTTCTGTTATTTTTTCTTTCCCTTACAGTGAATTTAAGAAAGAAAGAAAAAAAAAAACAAACAAAAAAAAAAACAGATTTCTATAACCTTTGATGTTATTGCCTTCATATTCCACACCAAGAAGTCGGTTTCACTCAAACAGCTTCTTCCCGTGAACCACTGCCATGTGGAACAGATTATCAACAAGAGGATGTTTCCCATGATCACTACAATCATAACCTGTTCAAGTCTACAGTTAACTCTTATCTTCCCATCCATATAAGTTATCCCTTGACATAACTGTCTACGTTGAGTGGCCCCCAAGCCTTATACGGAGTAAACCTTATTGAAAAAGGAAAAAAATAAAATACAAGTATCAATAACAAGCAGGAATCAAGTTAATTATAAAAATGTTTGGTAACCATACAAAAAATAAATAAAAATAAAATCTGTGATAAAAAAAACCCTCTGAATATTCAGACCTTTATTTCTATCATTGAACTATACACACAAGCACAAAATATCAAAATACTAAGGTGAAAAAACAAACTGAATCAGTAAAATGTATTGTTAACACACATTAGTAAGAGCCATCTTTTTCATTGTTTTGACAACAGAATACAAAACTTTAAACATCAAGTCAAACAATAGCAACATTTATAATTTGATCATGTTATTAATTAATCAACCAAATAATTATAATGTATCTCTTCAACTAGAAAATATACTTTTCTAATTACAACAGATGTTCATGGAATCAATTATTGTACTCTGCTAATGAAATTGTATCAAATACTGAGTGTACATCTATGAGTATATAAAAGTCAACTTAACAGCATTATGATAAGACAATGCACTTGAAACAAAGGTAAGAAGAAATATGAATTCAAAAGTCAGCAACAAAACTGAAATTAATCCCCCCCTCCCGAGTAGAATTTATTAATTCTTTTACAATTATTTATAATACTGTTTAGTGAACTACTTTAATAAATCAATAATGGGTCAATTTTGTTCCATGCTTTTTCAAAGATTTCCTGGTCTAATTTTGGAGTGAAACAACAAATGCATTAAAATATTGAAGAAGAAAAAATAAATAAGTAAATTGTATGAATTTAGGGATATTAAAATGCATGGATGAAAGCTAAAATTGAAACGGACATTTTGAGTATCTTTTTTCATCCCTCTCCATCACCATGGTGACTACTACCACTTGAAATATTGAAATAGTTTCCTAGCGATGTTCACTTAGATTTTGGGAGGGAGTGTATACAGGAGATTCTATACTGGGAATGAAAAAAACAAATAAACAGTGAAGAGTTACAGCCCTTTGTACAAATACACCCACAAGGGCTTTCTTAAAATAATTTAATTTTCTAGAACATTTTACCAACACATAATTTACAGATTTGTTCATGAACAAAAAGAAAAACATTTTTTACTTCAATAGATTTGTGAGATTCCAAGAAGAACCATAAATTTAGTGCTTCCTCCAAGTTTCTCAGAGTTTCTTAAAACTTCTACTTTAAATTTCAAACCAATCAATTACTACAGCCTCTTTTTTATTGTTGTCAAGATGCTAGTCTTTGGCAACCTGTTGTTCTTTTTCTAACAAACGGCCATATTGAAATAATTTTACATAGAAAAATAAACTACATAAATCATTTTCTTGCCACTTACTGATGAACAGAGAAAAGCCAAATTCTTTTGAAGATTTTAAAATGATCCCATTTAGTAAACAGTTCATACATCTTGGCATATGTAAAAGGTTTACTGTGTTGTCCTCATCTTTAGTGTCGTATTCATGACATTTTGGCAGTTGTACACTACAGCCTTATTTAATTGATATATGTTGGAATTTCAAACCGAACACTTTATTTCAACCACCTGGGTAGATTGTTCTAGTTCCACATGCCATGCCTTTTCTGAATATCTCAGTTTCAGTCATTTCCCTTTAGTAACTCAACTCTCCAAGTTTTTGTTCACCTCTGCTGTGGCCAGATATTGAACTCACAACTCTTTGGGTCAAGTCACTGGATTACTTCAGCCAATGCTTTTATCTACTGGGCCATGTGTCCTTGGTCTGTGGAACTAGAACAATCTACCTATGACGAAAGAGAAAGTTACTTAGCGAGAAAAAGGGTATGTGTGTTCTGTATGATATGCAGAAGACAAAAATAACCTAAATAGGAACAAGTCAATCGCAGGTGTTGTGATGAATACATTTTGCTAATGTTGTGTGTTCTCTCCCACCAGTCAACCAATGAAAAAATTGTTATGTCAATAAAAGTGGTTAGTGTTCTGGAATTGGCATAAGTTGTTTTTATTTTTTCCGCCTTGTCCGTCAGCTTGTGTGGTGATTTCTGACCATTTGCGTGTATTGGGATTTGTGGCATTGGACCTGCAATTCGTTATTTCCACATTTCTTTCTGCCCCTGGATCTTCAAGTTTGGACTTGTGATTTGTTTAGTTTGTAATGGAATTGGGCTGCCATATTGATTATTTGAACATATTGTTTACAAGCAAAGAAACAAAGTTTAAAGCTTTTTTTATTACACCACTCCAGTGGGCTAAAAGGGTTCATTTTCAAAATCCCAGCATGTTATCACCTGAAGAAGGCTGGAGCATACAACAGCCAAAACATGACTATGACAATAAAGATGAGGACAACAGTCTGAACAATGTAAATAGTTACAATACCTCATCTCAGCAATAGATAGATAGATATGTAAAAGATTTTTGATAAATGTGATAACATTTATTCAATTTAGCAGAATAGATATTTATACATGGTGTGTATTGCTGATTTTACAAGTACTTAACAGATTAATAGGAAGAATTTTATTTTCTTTCAGTTCAAGCAACATCAAGTGTTAGCAAGCTGGAAGTGGAAAACCAAAACTTTGTTAACCTGTAATCCCACACTAAATCCGAAAGATAAAAAGAACTTTCATATTTTACAACCACAAAAGTATATATTCACTGATGGAAGGAATAGTTAGTAAAAGCCAAATTTAGACCAATGTTCGCAACAGAGTAACAATATTCTGGGTTTCCCAGATCTGTCATCATGTAAGTTTATCACTTGTCATAACAAAAGGTCATTGTTATAGTGGCATTTTTGACAAAATAATTGTCAAGATTATATTCTTCAAAATACCTTTTAGAATTAATTGAACAGCTGCTGAGAAGATGGGTGAAAATGATGCATTAATACAGAGAGAGAGAATTTGTAAAAATGAAGACCAAATAGAAACATGGCTGCTGTTCTTTTTGACGACGAAGAAGTCTAATACAATGAATTTTATTGTTTCATTTGTAAGTGCTTACTCTGTGTGAATGTAGGCAGATGATTGCTATTAATATATTGCAAGTCTTTTAGATTCAGATTTTCTTTGTGGCAAAAAAATGCAGCTTATCTCAAAGAATGTTCACTAAGAGTTTACAAGTTAGTATAATTCACCAATAATATCTTCCGAGATTTAATTAATTTCTGGAAATATGATGAGTGTTAGACATTGAAAAAAATATAGGAAATTGTTTTTAAACAAAGAAAAGATTATTTAACTGTTACAGGACATCTGTCCTCCTGTATTGCAGCGAATGCTGGACAATCTCTTAAAAAATGAACAAACTTGAAGCAACAGAAATGTGGTTCTACAGAAAGATGCTGTGGATACCATGGACTGAACATGTGAGCAATGACGAGGTTTGAAGAAAATGGAAACAAAAAGGAAACATAGTTAACATCAGGAAGAGGCAGCTGAAATTTCTGGAGGCATGTTATGAGGAAGGAAGGTTTGGAAAATCTGATACTCACAAGACAGATTGAGGGACAGAGGAAAGCAGCACATAACATACTTGATGAGCTCAAGTAAATGGATGGCAGAACAGGGTTTGGAAGAAATAACAAAATAGAAAACTTATTAAGAACTACAAGGGACAGGAGGAGGATGTGGAGGGCCATGATCACATATGTCCTGATGGGACACAGCACATAAAAGAAGGCTATTCCATGAAGGACATTTTAGAGATATGGTGAAGACAATAGAGATCCCAAATCATGGACATCAGAGTTTCTGATTACTCTTACATATCAGAGGCACAAAAAAGACAATAGATAACAAAGCTTACTAATTGGTTTCCTTTGAGAAAAAACCTTTACGCTAATTTTTAATGCTATTCTCAGACTAATTCCATTTCAGGAGTTTTCACCTTATTCATAAGATTACTACCCTTCTTTCCAAAAACCATACCACCATAAAACAGATGAATATAATGTAAATACTTCCACTATTTGCTCAAAAAACAGCATAGCATGATGAAAAAAGGCTTCAATCTTAATAAAAACAAAGTTTTATCATCAGAATGTTTATGTTATTAAGAAAAAAGACCAAAGTATTTTTTTTAATTATCTTAGTAAATTTTTAATCCTTTCTAGCACATTCAAAATTTTTAGTTAATTTTTTTTTTTTTTTTTGTGACAACAAAGTTTGAGAAATTTTAATTGCAAAATTTATTTTATTTGTTAAAAGCAGGACTCCTTAAAAGATGTAAGTCAATTTTTTTGTTTCCCAAACTGCTACTCATTTCCCAAAAATCTACTCCAAATTGTAAAATAAAAAAAAAATGCAATAAAACTATGACATTCTTTAATTAGAAAAGCTTTTAATTGCTTTTATAAATAAGATTTAAGGACACTATTGTCTTAAAAAAAAATTTTTTTTTAATAAACAATGAATTTTTACAAGAATTGTTCTCATTTTTAAAAAATTTAATTATAACAATTAATTATCATAATTTATATAGAAATCTTTTAAAATTCTGCATTATTTCAATTGCATTAGGTGATATGGTTAATAAGTGAAAACTATACACTAATCAAAAATTGATACACAACATTATCAGAAAATAAGAGCGATGACTAGAGTAAATTTAAAATCAACATTCCTAAAATTAGATTATGGAGAATATTTTCCAACATTTTTAAGATTACCTAGTACTTAAGAATTATATTTATATATAAAAAAAACAAAAAAACACTCATGTCATTTTCTTAAATTGTTTCACGCATAAATTCCCCATCAAACAACAATAAAGCTGTTATCACTCGTCAATCATGTAAACATGGTTACTGACAGTTTAAAAAAAAAAAAAAAAAAAAAAAAACACAGCTACTGTTTGTTTTAAAAATGTATTTATGTGTTATTTTAAACTTAAATTGAATAATATTTGTTTCAAATCAGATTATTTATACTTTAAATTAGCTAATATTCCTCAAATAAAGTTTCAGAAAAGTATATTTTATTTTGGGAAGAAATATTTAACCCTAGAACACTAACCATGGGTATATAGTACCCAGCACAAATTTTCCTATTTTTAATTACAATTTTCAGTACCTGATTTTCTTACCTAAATAATGTTTTTCAGTTCCTATTAATGTTAACTCAAAGTACAAAGTTTGAAGTGCCTGCATGTAAAATATTTCAAATAAAGTTTTATATTTAATATTTTTTTTGATATTTTCAAAATCAGTTATGATATACCCATGGTTAGTAGTGGTGTAACTTTAATTGATGGTTAGTGTTCTTGGGTTAATAGAGAATTATTGGCCCCCCCAATTTTCCATTTCAAATTTTCCTCAATTACATTTCTACTTTTGATAAATTCCGTTCTTACTTTTGGGAAATTTCGTTTTTTCCATTCCTATAGTATTTTTTGAGAAAATTGCAATACAATATGCTATAATTATTATTAAAACAAAAACATAATTCAAAATTGTATTGCATATAAAGCAATAGCAAATATCTACAAATCTTTTTTTTAAATGTTAAAATCCAAGTCCCAAAATAAATTATAAGTAAAAATAAAAAAATGTAACATGACTAGACAATAAAACAATGGAATGCTACTGTGCATAATTATCTTTGCGGTAGAACTTTTAATCAGAGCTTCCTTCTTTAAAACACTTTCAGATAGTTTTTGTTTTGTTTTTTTAAGTAAAAAAATTTAGATTGATTTATAATTATTGATTCACAATATTAAAATCAACAGAAAACTCACATTTAAAGAATCAAGAGAAATAACTTGAATCTCAAATAAATCAAATAAATGTCTGAATAAAGTCAAACATTTTGACTAAAATTTTACAAAACAGTAATTAAACCATAATAACTGAATCTTTGTAACAAAATATAAAAAAGAAAAAACAAATTAAACATATTAATTCAAAATTTAAATAAAACAACTTCAAAATTTCTGAATTCTTAATTTGGGAAATATTTAATCTTCAAATCTCTTCTTTAAATCTCCATTGTAATACAACATTGTGAGTTGCTTGGTGTTCTCAGGAGTAAGACTTTCACGTTGTTTATTGAGTAAATGTTAATACTGAGAAAATGTTCAGCATCTATGCTGGTAACAGGCATCCATATAACCTTATTGGCAATCTGTTCCAGAAGAGGAAATCTGCTCTTATTTAGCATTCCAAAATGATGGGATATTAAAAGGATCTGGTAAATCATATTGGTAATTCACATACATTTGGAATTCTTCAAGAAGATCAGTAGAAAGACATTGCAAGTCATCGATGACTGCAAAACTGTCAAAATAATGGCCTATACAGGGTAGCTGTCTAGGATCAAACAGACAAGCTGCCTTGTAAAAGTTATATGCAGGATGGGTATCCAGGTTTTTGCTTACCAGAAATAGTAAATTTAATCCTTTAACTTTCAATTAAAGCTAAAATTAAAGCTTTTTGATTTTTTTAAATTTATTTTAAACCTTAGATACTGCAAAGTAGTGGAGGTCCCTAATATAATGCAGGTCAAGTGCTTTACTATTATGCTTGCTCCTATACAAATGCAAGGGTTTAAACTTTTAAGAAATTGTTTGCTGAAACATGAAGTGACTCCAAGATTGGAAATACTGAAAATGACAAAAGAATAAGCCATCAATTCCAAGATGGTAAAATAAATTAGAAAAGTTTTACAAACCATTTCTATTTGGTATGCTCTAACAATAGACATTTAAAGACCTTGAAAATTAAGAAGTCTCTAAAGAGTAAAAAAAAAAAAAAAAATTTAACAGAATTTAGAAGAATTTAAGAAAATGGTGTTGAAATATTAGTGAAACTTGGAAACATGAAGAAAGCTGGATCATACAACGGCCAAAACATTGTGAATATAGCAGTAAAGATGAGGACGACAGTCCAAATGATGTAAATAGTGTAAATAATGTATCCTGTTCATTTTTTCTTCAGTTGTCTTGAAATCAACATTTTGAGAACAGAATTAAAATACTGAACTAATTCAATAAACTTAAATTTAATTTTTTTTCCTGACATATCAGAAAATAATAAACTGTCACAAGAAGCCAACTATTTCTGAAGGTTTCCATAAATCAAATCTAAAAAAAACAATAAAAGAAAACAAAGACAAACACTTCTTGTTAAAACAGCATGAAGAACTTTCAAGATATTTCAATGCTGTCATTTCAAGAGAATTTAACAACTTTCAAATTCTAAAAATGCATTTTCTAACTTTATTAATCTCCTTGGAAGTGAGAGAAATATGGAACTAGAATAATTTTAACAATTTCAGATATTTTACTATTGATCTACTGGATACTTCATTTGAATTAATAAAATTAAAATATTAAATCTTTAAGGTGATCATGTTTAAATAATTAATAATTACAAAAAAAAAAAAAAAAAATGTTTGTTTTCTCCTGACACCAGTTGTGTATTCTCCCTCAATAATTTATATTGTTTTACAAACATATTTTTAAAGTTTGAATAAAAACAAAACTTATGAAACTGGATTCTTTTTTCCCAAGAATTAGCAACAAAAGTATTAAATAGTATTCTTGTAATTAAACAGTCTAATAGATAAATAGTGTTTAACATTTTTATTGTTTAATTCTAAAGACGAAAAGTATAAATCCAGATGCTGGCAAACCATTTCAGGGAATTTACATGGCAAGAGAGAATGTAAGAAATGCCCCGAAAATGCATTTTTTCACAAAATTTATAATTGCAGTTACTTATATGTCTATTAAAAATTTCTTATTCTCTTGTTCACTGATGATTTTATAAATATATGAATAAAAAATTGTTTTCAAAGTTATTTTGTTTTAATATGATAAATGATAAATATTGTATCGAAGTTGGTTCACTTATTTTTATAAACTTGTAAATATAAAATTGTTCTTGTAAATAAACAATCTAATAAAAAATAAAAAATTGCTTAATAATTTTATTGCCAATTCAAAAGAGGGGGGGGGGGGAAGGACACATAACCCAGTGGATAAAAGCGTTGGTTTAAGTAATCCAAAAGTGACTTGACCCAAAGAATTATGAGTTCAATATCTAGCCACAGCAGAGATGAACAAAAACTTGGAGAATTGAGTTACTAAAAGAAAATAACTGAAACTGAAATATCCAGAAGAGGCATGGCACAAACAATCTATCACCGTGGACTAAATAAAGGGTTCGGTTTGAAATTCCAACTAATATCACTTGAAGAAAGCCAGAGTGTACAACGGTCGAAAAGTCATTAATATGGCAATAAAGATGAGGACAGTAGTCCGAACAATATAAATAGTGCAAAAAAGAGAATGCATAAATCCAGTTTCATGTGTTTGGATTTTATTAAAATTCTAGAAATAGTTTTTAAAACCAGGAAAATTGTCAACAGAGTATAGAGTAATCGTGGTATCAAAAGAAAAAGTATCCTTTTGAAATTGCTTTGTTTTGTTTTTAAATAATAAAAAAAAACAGCCTCATGTTTTATCTACTATAATTGGATAAAAAATGCCCACTAATTAAAGGTTATTTTGAAAGAAAATAATTGCTTATATAGCTTTAACTTACTTCACATAAAAGAATATTTACATACGTTATTGACTAATAAGTCATACTAACAAGTAAAGGAAACAAATGAAGCTGAGACACTGCTTAACTACTGGTATTTGTACATTTCTATTTATAGGGGAATTATTTATGGGAGTGAAACAGTTCAGTACCTCAAAGTCATATCCAGTTCTCATAACCTCACATTTCAATAAGACAACAACTCTAATGATGAAACTGTTCGTTGTTCTGGCTTTTCTTCCAAACAATTAACTACTTCCTTCCTTTCAGTTCAGGTGAAAATATTGCATTAGGAAAATAGGAGTGTAATTTGCCAACAACTGATTATGATTTACAACAAATATAAACTGTTTCTTTAGCCATAATTAATTTGTGTGTGTGTGTGTAAAAAAAATATCAAGGAAAGAAAACAATTAAGAACTCCCCACACACACACACACACACACACACACACACACGCACACACACAAACGCACACCTGCTGCTCAATCAACATTGCATTCTGGCTTTCTGTATCTCATCTTCCGAGAAACTTCTTGGTTCCATGCCATGGTATTCAATATTCTGTAACAAGAACTAATTAACCTTAAGTAACAAAACCAACAATCTTGTTTATTTACCAACTATACAGATTAATATATCTCAACTAATTGCAGAAGATACAAAAACTCATCAAGCTTAAAATAAAATCAATAGCCGAGGATACATGTATAAATAAACAGAATTATATATGTTATTCAGCCATATTAACCAATTGATTTTTATACCTGTCAACTGATTTTTCTCATCATATGGTGAAGTATAATAAATTCAAGCAGTAACTTTTTTAATGCCATCTTCTTTCAGAACTCAAGAAATTACTGCTCTCCACAGCTTCCTTTTCTTTAATGCGTGTGGATTACCAGGATTTTTTATGAAACATAGTAGTATGATATCCAAATGGTTTCTGAGAATGCCATGAACAGAACATGTGAGCAACAGTGAAGTTTTAGAGAAAATGGAAACAAAAAGGAAAGTAATACTTAACATCAGGAAGAGGCAGTTGAAATTTCTAGAGCACATAATGAGGAAAGAAGGTTTGGAAAATCTGATACTCACAAGACAGATTGAAGGCAAAAGGAAAACAACATATAAGCTACCTAGTGAGCTTGAGTAAATGGTTGGTGGAACAAGGTTTAAGAGAAATAAGAAAGAGAGAAAATTTATTAAGTTGCAAAGGACAGGTAATTGTGAAGAACCATGATCACCTACGTGCTGAAGGGACATGGCACATAGAAAAAAAAGTTCTCTTAAAGTGGCTGCTATCCAAAGTTAGAAAGCCCAGTCTACCCCACTATTTAATTCATAGTGGAGGGGAGAAAAAGATGGAGTGATGTATTTCCAAAAGACAATGATACCCAGATTTAAAATATGACGATAAACTACATCCGCGTCCTGGGTAAGACGATAAACTACGTCCAACAGCAAGGCCTATGATCAGGAGGTTTTGAGGAACGTGGAACCACCTCTTAACTGCTGGTGTTCCCAGGTCCACCCTGACCCGGGGTGATAGCACCTGTTAAAGTCCAAGCTATGGGCAAATAGTTAACCCCGAAACTGAGGTAAAAAGCATTATGAAAGTGTAAAAATAGGTTTTAATACCAGAAATACTTTGTTGAAAAAAAATATTACCAGCAATACATTTTTTAAAATAATATTACCAGCAATACATTTTTTAAAATAATATTACCAGCAATACATTTTTTAAAATAATATTACCAGCTATGAATTTTTGAGGAAAAAAATATTACCAGAAATAGATTTTTGACAAAAAAATATTAGCTGGAAAAAAATGGTTGTCAGCATTAAATAACCCATTGAGGCTGATATGCCGTAAACCAAAATAAACAAGATTTAAAAAGCTGACTTGCTATTTTACAAAAAAAAAAAAAAACTTCAGTTATAGTGCATTGAAATGAAATGCAAGTTGATGAGCTGTGTTAAAATAAGTTTTTAAAATTACAACACTTTGAAATATGGAGGATCTGCATTAAAATCCCATAGATTAATACTTTAATTACTTTGAGTATAAATAGATTATAATACTTTGTGAACTGAAATACTCTCATCTTTTTTTTTTAATCTTTAGCACTCAATATTATTAATATGACGTCTCTTTCCACTGCCTTCTTTTTCAAGGCCTCTCAATTGCAGTAACCTTATTGTTAATTTCACTCAAATGTGTTTTCTGTTCCATAGTAGGATATGACAACATATCTCTGAAACTCAAATTCAGAGATCAGTCACCCTCAGTGGCAGGATACACTTTCTGAACAGCAAATGAAGTCATATACAGCATTTAAATAACTAAGCTTGTCTGTACAAATTTGAACTAAATTTCAATATCCTTTCAACTGACAAGAGAACAATTCAAATTTTAAAACCTCTTCATATTTTGATATTGACCAGAATTGGTTTTCATGACAATTGGGGGAGGGGGCTGTTAACTTTTAATAAGTTTTATCTTCAGCAAAAATTTATCTTTTTATATCAAAGAAAATTTCAAGTGATTTTTTTTTTTTTAAATAACAGTATTTTCTATGGCAACCATAAATAATTTGACCACAACAAGCACAAATTGGACTTTTTGCAAAAGGAATAATCTAATTTTTCAGTAAACATGGACCTTTGTGCCTGCAAAAAAAATTAAAAAAATAAAAGTGTTAACAGAACAGTTCTTCATGACACTTTATTTCGACTACCTTCAACAAAGTTTGTTTTAAAAAGCGATGATTAGAATTGTAATAAAACCTAAACAGATGAAAGTGAATTTATACATTTTTTTTGTTCTTGAGAATTTACAACAAAAATAATAAACAATTTAATAAATAGATGTTTAATATTTTTCTTGTAAATTCTCAAGAACAAGAAAAAATGTATAAATTCACTTTCCTCATATGTTTAGGTTTTATTACAATTCTAATCATTGCTTTTTAAAATAAACATGGCTGAAGGGTGAAGGTAGTTAAAATAAAAGCCCATCCTTTTGACAATCCATTTTTTTTTTGTGGGTAATAAAGGTTCATGTTTGCCTAATTTTGCTTGTGATTTGTTTCCCTTGAGTACTAAGGTCTCAATGAGAGAGATGAACACAACTGTTCCTATGCCCTGGTTCTTGAGTAGTCATCTTGACCTTTTGACATTAGTGGCTCACATTGAAAGACAGTATATAGAAGAGGTGAGTGAGTACAAAGACAAACAGGATACTTAATTATTACTTGCTCAGTGTCAGGTTGTAGTAGCAAAAGGACTGTTTTAGTCATGTTTTTGTCAGGATAAATACACAAAAACAGGAGTAAAACAATGATGCCTTTTCTCACTGGATTTATTTAATCTATGCAGCAAGATGATCTTAAGAGAAGTAGAAGACCTACCACAATTTACTATCAGTGGGCATAATCTTAATTCTTAACATAAGATATGTCGATGATACTGTGTTAACTGCAGACTCAAAAGAAAAACTATTAAAAAAAAAGAAAAATTAATATTCACAGGGAATATTGAACAATTAAACAATGTTTCCAATGAATTTGTATGAATAGATGGACAAGGTTGAAGGTAAAAAGTCAAACAGTACTTTGAGCTATAAGAGACAGGATGTTACGGAGAGCTATGATTGCCTACATTCTGAACAGATACAGCAAATAAATGATGAATTAATCAAGATAAATGGTGGTTAATGCAATTTTAATTAATTTTTTTTCTGGCTCTTCTCTCAAGAAAGTCTGAGGAATTAGCAATTAAATGCTTCAAATTCTAGTTGTTCCTATATTTCCATTAATTTACTGTACATCATAAGTGATCAAGGTTACCTAAGAATATATTGACATGTCTTTGCTACAAAAATAAAGCTTAAAATATTTCTTTATTCAATGCTTCATTAAACAGTATTCATTAGTAGAAAATAAAAATACATGCACAGTAATAAAGGTTGCAAATTAAAACTAGCAACTATTAAGCATTAAGATGGTATGGTTTGGCCATATCGCATAATATTTTCAAGACCATCATCCAGCCAAAGAGCTAGTAACATAACAAAAAGAGAACAGACATGACAATGCCAGAACTCCCAAAAGACACCAACAACTGATCAGCCTAAAGGAGGTTGTCCATTTCTTCTGCCCAAGGGACTGATGATGATGATAGATTAATATATCTTAATTACAAGGAAAATATTTTAATTAAAAAAAAAAAAAAAAAAAAAAGCATAAATCCTTTACAAAACAGGTGAAAGAGAATAGAGTAATCCAGTCATAGAGAAATGGACACAAAGTTTTAAGATTTGATTAGACAAAAGTTTAAATTAAATTATTATTTCTGGGTCTGCTTCTCAGAAAGTTGGTTCAGTGTATCAAGCAAGACAATTTTGCTTGTCAAAATCTGCCTTACACATAAATAAGTCTACCATTTGTCCATACATTGAATATTACTGCCACATCTGGTCTGGTGCTCCTGCTGCATATTTAGAGATTCCTGATAAAATCCAAAGAAGAATCTGCAATGTTATTGGTCCTCAAACTCAATGAGGATGGTAGCTAACTGCCAGGAGAGTGACTCATTGTGCCTTCTTGAATAAACGTTTACTGCTGACATGAAGTGGAAAGATTATATTGAATCAATTGCTAAGTCTGCAGCTAAGAATGTTGGTTCACTTTGTCATGATAGACAATTTTCCTCTCCTGAATCTATTTTACATATTTATAAGTCTACCATTCGTCCATACATTGAATATTGCTGCCACATCTGGTCTGGTGCTTCTGCTATGTATTTAGAGATTCTTGATAAAATCCAAAGAAGAATCTGCAATGTTATTGGTTCTGACCTAACATCTGTTTCAGTCACTTTCCCACAACCGTAACATAGCTTCCCTATGCCTTTTCTATAAATATTTTCATGATAATTGTTCTGATGAGCTTTCTTCTTTATTACCTTGACTTTATGAATGTGAGCGCAGTACTAGATTGGCAACTAGGTCTCATCATTTTACAGTTGAAATGGCTAGATGTAACCATAAGTTACATGCTAACAATTTCTTCTATCACACTCCTTGCTTGTGGAACTCTTTTCTGACTTTTTGCTTTCCAGACAAGTTTGATCTTGAAAAATATAAATGCAATGTCAATTGTTATCTTCTGTCTTCTTATTGCATGTTCTTTTATTATTCTCTCATATTCTTTCAATCTCTTCTCTCTTAGTGACTTTATTGCCTTGCTTGGGGTAAAAAAAAAAAAAAAAAAAAAAAAAGTACAATTCATATTCACTTGTGGAATTAAAAATAATGCTTAGATAAAAAAATACATTGTCTTTTTTTTCCTAACTCCCAATGTTAATTGCTTAGAGAAAAAAGATGCCACGTGACAAATTTTCTACAGCCTATATTCACTATTAATCCTACTGCATACTTGTAAAATGTACAACAATCCAATAATATTAGTATTTAAATAAAGACTTCCAGATACTATTCCAGATAAGGATTTCAATTTTTCTTGGGAAGTAGCCATTCTATCATCATAAAAAGACCGTGTTAAAATCTCAGTTAAAAGTTTGTTTTCCACTCACAGTTTACAACTGTCAAGGGCTGAATAATGGATTGGCTAAAATATGCAAA
This sequence comes from Acanthosepion esculentum, assembly GCA_964036315.1. Classification (NCBI taxonomy): domain Eukaryota; kingdom Metazoa; phylum Mollusca; class Cephalopoda; order Sepiida; family Sepiidae; genus Acanthosepion; species Acanthosepion esculentum. The sequence continues at coordinate 66,947,194 of OZ038515.1, read as the reverse complement.
CAGCAATTATTAGAAGAGAATTTTAAACTTTTTAACATTGAACATAATGAAAAATAGAAACTATTTGCTCTTAAGCAAGTCTTTCAGTTTACATCAAGCATAGTCCACATATTCAGATAGTGAGATAATATACAAAGAAATATTCTCCAGTTATAATTTAACTTTTATCAACTGAGCCAAAGACAACAATCTGAGATGATAATTATACTGAGATTTAAACAAGTTGCAGTCTACAAAGTTTGGAATGCACTACTTTCAAGCTTCTCTATAAAACTAAGTACATCAGTTGCTTCAAGGAAACTCTGATGTATCCAACCACTCTTGTGCCAACAATCTGAGATGATAGTTGTATTGAGGGGATCAGCACAAACTTTAAATACTAATAAATCTCAAAAGGAGAATAAATGTTCAAAGAAGTTTATTATCAACTAACTCAAGGTAGGTCTTGTTACCTACCAGTCCAGAAGCACTTCCACAGAGAGGTTTTTCTGTTAATATAAGTAGCAAGACTGTAGCCATTGCTGACTTGCTAGGCCTGTCACATAGCTTATAGCATCTGGTATTCCTCATTGGTCATCTATCTGTTGAGCTACCAGGCTCAACATTGGTTAACTTTAAGGATCAAATGAGCACCAATGTTTCAACCTGATAAGGCAATAACAAAGGATAATCACCAAGCCTGATGCGTGTTAAGTTAAAAGATGACGCAATCTCTGTGGATTGTACAAGTCATATAACTTAAAAATTTTAATCATTGTACGTTTTTTCAAGCTGTCACATTCACATGAAGGACCAGGCTGCTGAGGGACAGGTGTTTTTATGAAGTTACTCTCTAGATAAAAGCATTTAATCCTTGGTCGGCAATCGATCTGACCATCAGCAGAGCCATCAAGAACAGTTTTGTCTACTTAATTTCATCTACATGGCTTGGGTCTACCATGGGATGGTTTTCAAGTACTTCCCAATGGCACTGCATGCTGGGATTATCTCACCAGAATATCATCATCAAGAAGCCAACTACTTGACTTAACCAACTCTGGTGAGTTTCAAAACCTGCGTCTCATGCTCAGAATGCTAATGCTATCATTATTCCGCTACATGCCCACTTATCAGTTAATTTTTAAATATTAAGTAAAATTCATAATTTTCTCAAAGTTAAAAACTTTGCTATTATAAACATTTATTCAAAATTGCTCAGGCTTCCAAAAGCAGCAACAACTAAAAAGGATAGTACATGTAATTAGAAGAGAAAGTAATGGCACAATGAAGATGCTGATATTCCACACTACCTTAAACAAAAGAAACCCCTCAATCAATACTAGAAAGAGTGATAACAGTGGATTTGAGAAACCTATTTTTTCTAACTGTTCAGTCAGTGGATGTGGAATGTTTTCTTGCTAGGAAAAAGCTATTCATTCTTTCCCCCCATTACAAAATTATCTTAAAAGCATCTCACTTACCGGAATATATCAAGTTTTTCCAGAGCAGGAGCTCTATCACACTGGCTGTATGTGATCCGCATGGCATTTGGCATAGTCGAACTTGAAACAACTTGTTGATCTGGTACGAAGTTGCTTTGATAAGGTTTGCGAAGATGGATATCTTGTAATGACACTGTAAGGCAGAGAGAGACAGAGACAGAAACAGAGATATAATACAAATCAGGACTTACATTTCAAGAAAACAAATATGACAATGTCTTTAATGAGAGTAGTTAATTACAGATATTGCAAAATAATTTGTGACAAACAAAAATATTTTCAAATCATAATTATACAAGAGAGAATTAACACAAATTACACAAAATTAAAAATTAATGAATCAATTAAAATGATAAAATAATATAAATTAAATTATTCTTTTCAAAATGCTAAAATAAATCATACAAATAGTGATCATTATGAAATAGTCAATACAAAAGTAAATTGAACTTCTGGTATTTATTTAGATCAGTGTTTCCCAATGTGAGAACTAGCACCCCCTTGTGGGCCCTGTTATGCTGAAAGGTGACAATGAGAGGTGGGTGTTGAATATAATCAGGGTGTTGGTGGACATTTATCCATTAAAAAAAAATTTTTTTTATTTATTTAATTATTTTTAAAAATTTTCTCAAATTATTCAATATTGGTTACAAAAGGAAATTTCTGAAAGATATCTAAAGCTGTGGGAAGCTATCAAACTTTACTTCATTGCTTTTTCAACTTCCTATATGGTTGAATGTGATTTCAATGCAGTTACACAGCTTCTTACTAAACAAAGTAACCACATGCAAATTACAAAACGAGGAAATCTATGATTACTTCTAAACAGCATGGAACCTAGAATAAGAGCCTTATCCAGTAAGCACCAAAGCCTTTTAATCATTGGCATTTATAAAAGAAATGAAAACAATATTACGATTATTTTTCCACTAATACCTAAGTGTTATCTTGCTATGAAAGATGAATTCAGTATAATATTCAAAATTTAATTTGACCAGGAAGGGCATTGACAAAAAAAAAAAAAAAAAAAAAAGTTTGTGACTAAAGAGGACACTAGTTGAAAAACAGTTGGGAAACACCAATTTTGATCATTTCTTTTTATTGTATAAATATTGCCAAATATCTTTCTTTCAAAATTTAAATTAACTGAACAAGAGAAAAAAAATGACTTTATAAAAGTATTCTTAAAATAAATAATTTTAAAATATGTATTCAAAGTTTATTCAGCTTAATAGAAAATTTATTAAGTGACATTTCATAATTAGGGTTTATAATTTATCTTTAAAATGACAGAATCTGGGGTTTTATGTAAATAAAGTAATTTATAGTTAGCATTCTTAAAGTCTAATTTTTATTTGAATAAAGGAAAAAATACCCTAATTAACCTGAAATACAAGCCTATAAAAACAAATCTATTCTAAACAAAGGTAAATGCTAATGAAGGTTAAATTAGTCACTGTTATAAATAATTAGCTCTTTGCTTGTAATTATTTAAAGAAACTAAAGCAAAAAGAATATATAATTATGAGGCTGAAAAGAAATATTTTGTTTAAAGTGCAAAATAAGTTCAGTATAGACTGTGATGAAGTCACCAAAACATGTGAATATCAAATGAAAACAGTTTCATGCAAAGATCATTCTGAGAGAAAAGATAAGACAAATGATCTTGCAATAAAGAAATAAATTAAAATAAAATAAATTAAGTGTTTAAATTTATGAATGCAGGATATAATTTTAATTAAATTTTTTTAACATGGTTTTTCAGAATTCTAAAGAAAAGGGAACATTTTTCAGATACAAAAAATATACAATGTTATGGCTTAATTATCATTTTAATATTTTTTCAAGAACTTAAAAGACTAATCAAATAAAATTTCATTCTTAGTTAAGTATGAAATTTGGTTATTGAAATTCCTTTCATGGTAAAGCAGGCAAAATGCACAACTTCCTGTAATACATGTAATCATATAATTTAATTTTTTAAAGGTAACCTAAAAAAAGAGAGAGAAGTAATTTTATTTATTGTCAGCTGCATTCAAACAGGAGCTTGTTTCTTCTATCTTTATAAGTTTCAATAAAATTCCACTAAATAAGTTAAAACAGCTTAAAAATAATTAGAGGGATCACCTCCCTTTTTAGAAAAAAAAAAGTGGTAATTTAATAGTCCCTGCACTTTTATAGAGTTTTTATTTCTATCAAATAATGTAATCAAATAAAGAAAACTATCTATTCTTCAAACACATTTTGTTTTGGTATGGGCTCGAAAACAGAAAATAGCAATATCTGCCTTCTTGTGCAAGGAAATATAATTTTCAAAAATCCATTTACACCACTTCCATCTGAAATACACAAGATGATCACCAAAAGTTTTGGGAATTTGAATAGACTGATTAATCTGTTTAAAGTTACCTAGCATTCCCATGTGTCATCTAGATATTTTGAAATTATCCTACCAGTAAATAAAGCACATTATTTTCTATCAGTTTTTTTTTGTTTTTCAAGGAAGCTATTTATTTCACACATTAACTTCTTGAGATTTTTCGATAGCATCTTCTAATAAAATGGGTGACTATATTATTTGACCACTTTAAACAATTTTTTTTTTATAGCTCAAAGTTGTCATTTGTTGTCTTATATTTGTTATGCTAAGATCTAAAATTGTTATGAAAACAACATAGCATGATGAATAAAGGCCCCAAACTTAATTTATCACCAAAATGTTTGTTATTATTAAGAGGAAAGACCAAAGTATTTTTTATTTTATTAAATTTTTTTTTCTAGCATGTTTGAAATTTTAGTTAAAAATCTTTTTTTTTATGTCAGCAGTCTATGTAATATTTACAATTAGTTTCTTAGTGCCTTTTTCAGGTGAAAAATACATTGATTTGGGAATTCTTGCAAAAATCAGATAATTGTTGGATTTTAATGAAACTTTCAGGACTCGTTCACAAATGAATGAAATTATTTCTTTGATTTTTTTAAAGAAAGTCTTGGTAATTATTTTTTTTTTCACATATGTTACCTACTCCCCACCACTTAATTTCATGAAATTTCAAGAAATTAAATTTCAATCTCAAAATTTGTTATTTTAGTTAAAAGCGGGACTCTTGGGAGAACTTAAATCATTAGGTTTTTATTTTTTTTGTTGTAAAACAGGACACCCAGTTACTGAAAATTTGCTCTGAATTGTAAAATAAAAAAATGCAATAAAACTATGCCATTATTTAATTAGAAAAGCCTTTAATTGCTTTTATAAATAAAATTTATTAAGGACACTATTGTCTTAAGAAAAAAATTTTTCAATGAATAATGAAATTTTACAAGAACTGTTTTACATTTTTTTTTTAATTTTAATAATTGATAATATAAATTGATTAAAATTTTCCACGACTTCAATCCACTTAGGTGATATTGTTATTAAGTGAAAACTATATTTATGAAACAAACATTGAAAAGCTCAATAAAAGTCATTTCCACCAAATATTAACAAAAAAAAAAAAAAAATATTTTTTTTTTTTAGTGTATATCATTCCTATTTTGTAAGTATGGTAGTCCATACATGACATCATCCTTAAAAGAGTAAGGTGTTTTAAGAGCTGTCCTACTGTATGAAAAATTTTGGCAGTCTGCAATTCTTTCATTATTCATTTCTGTGTTTCATCAGGTTTACATCTTTGCAAATCATCCCATCAAAATTTTAAAGTTAGTTTTACTTTTTTAATTACTATTTCACCAAATATTTTTTTTTATATATATTGTTTAGGGTATTGGATTAAAATCATAAAAATGTAAACAATTATGTAATTAATAATAAAATTTGAAGTACTATAAAAATTTAATAAATAAAATAACTTTAACATTTCATAATCATGATAACAATAATAAAGAAATGAAAAATAAGATATTAAAAAATATAAATTAATAATAAATAAAATGCTGTAACATTTCATAAATTATTGAGTTACCTCTATCATGGTATTTCATTAATATCTCAGTTATTAAATTTTTAAATTAATTTAAGAAAATTTTATAGTATTTTAAATTTTATTTTTTCAGAAAGCATCTTTGTAAGGCTATAAAGCTAAAGTAGCTAAAATTCAATAAAATATTAGATAATTGATGAAAAAAAAAAAAAAAAAAATGCTAATTTTAAAAAATTAGTTAAAAACTAAAAAGCATTCACTTAAATTTCATAAATTTATGTCAATTTTGATCAACCATAATTAGCTGTCAACACCTTCGTCTGTCAATAAATGGATCACGCCAGATCTCGTAGTTAAGAAATGCTTGTATACTACATTTTTTTATATGCTATAATTAAATAGTATTTGTTTCAAATCAGATTAACTTTACATTTGGTAATTTTCCTCAAATAATGTGTTACAAATATATACTTTATTTTTGGATGATTTTTAAAACCAATAATTAAATTTTGTTTCAAATGTGTCAAAATGTGTGAAGAGCGCCAAATTTAAATGATTTTGTGAAAGTGAGCAAAAAGTTGAGATTCCAATCAATATAATTTCTCTTTGAAATTACACCGGAGTATTTTGCTTACTGGAAATACTAAATTTAATCATTTAACTTCCAATTAAAGCTAAAAAAGCTTCAAGAAAGCTTTTTCATTTATAAAAATTAATTTTAAACCAAGGTATCAAAATTGTGTGGCGGTACCTATTTTTATATATTACATTAATTTGTCAATTTGTTCAATAAGAAATTACCAATCTATATAAAAAGAAATTGAAAAAAGAAATTCCTAGTAAAATTATTTATTTAATACTCCCTTTTAGCCTCATTCTACATATTCCATGAAGACAGCAAGTCATCATGGCCCTTCCGATAAAATTCTTTATTTGGAGAAACAAGTTTATTAATAGTTTTTTTTTTCATATGATCTTGAGTGGATAGCTTCAGGCTAGAAAGGAAGTGGTCCAGTTGAAATTTTTTTACACAAGGACAAGTGTTATCATGTAACAAAGTGACACCAGTTGTAGTCATAAAACAAGGTGCAGTCCATGAAGTTTGGAATGCACTAGTTTCAAGCTTCTCTATAAAACTACATAAATCAATTGTTTTCAATTGTTTTGAGGAAACCAGTTTGAAGATTAAATTTAGGTTCAAAATAGTAGCGTTGCAATTTAATTCTGCTGATCAGTAAAAAACCATATAGCACAGACTTATAAAATTTATAATTTCCTGAAGCTTTACAGATTTTATATGGACAAGATGCATGGCACAAGCAGATTATTACTAAATCATTATGATATCAAATAAGACCTTCATTTGCTTCAAAGGGAAATTATACTGGACAGTTTAGCTATATTATGATGTAATATGTTATTTAGTGCAGTAGTTTTAGTACATTTTTAATAAACAATGCAAATTTAAAGCATTTTGTCTTATACTTTGTGCTCAGCAGTATTATGGTGTTATATACACTTATCTATTTTTTGTTTTATTAATTATAATCTAACAAATCTTTATTCATTGAGTAGCTTTTTTTGTAATCTTTTACAAATTTTTTTTTAGTTTTTACTTCTCGAATACAGTAAAAAAAAAAAAAAAAAAAAAATGCATATTTTGCTAGTGGTGTTTCATAATTAGAATTCTGGTTTGAATATATTTTCCATTCAATGTATCCAATACAAAAGATACAAACTTTATTTGGATTTATTCTTGATGTAGTAAAATTTTGAAGTCAGTTTGTGAGCAAAAACCTGCAGAAATAATCTTTAAAACTAAATGCTCAGAAATTGGTAAAAGCTATGCATCTAATTTTTGGTGGCAGGGCTTATGACATCAAACCACAGTTTTCACACAGTGCAATGTCGATTTTGTAAAAAAAAGTGCTAGTGTGAAGTTTTCAGTTCAATTTTTCATTATGAGATGATGTAAAAAAGGAACAATTTCTGACTACTGAACACAATGCAAATATCACTATGGTTAAAATGTGGGTCTGAATTCATTCAAACTGAACCAGTTTAGTGACTTTTTTTAATAGCTAGTTTCTTTTACTGTTTGGGACTGTTTGAAATCGTTTAACTAAAACTTTTGAGGCTTGAGATCGCTTTTCATCAAAGATGGAGAGATTAGAGTGTGACCTCTTTCCAGGTTTTGTAAACTGAAATCTTCACTTGCAAGTTTGAAAAACACAAATTTTACTGCTTGTTTGTGAACAATAGTGTTTGTAAAAATCAAACTTACATTCTTTTCAGTCCCATGTCCATTATGGCCCATTTTGAACTTATAAAGGGTGCTCCAATAACTTGGAGCGATTTTAAATATAAATTATGTTTAAAATTGGTCCAAGTTATTGGAACACCCTTTACAAATATTTTAAAATATAAAGTGACCAAAGTTGAAAACTTTGGTATTTGTCTAAAGAAAATTTTGATTTTAAAAATAAAAATTATTGGGTTAAATGATAACTTTTTACTGAATAATTAACATTTAAGACTTATCAATTAAAAATGTTTTTGTATAAACAGTCAAAATGTCAAGTTTAAAAACAAAATCTACAATTTATGTTCAACAAGCTAATACAAAGCACAATTACCTCATTAACGACAAATTCTTATCAAAAAACATTAAATGGTCTAATTGAAAAAACAATTTATCTTAATTAATCTTAATTTGCATGAAACTCAACCTTCAAAGATGAGATTAAATTAAAACAAGTATTTCAGCCAAAGAGAACACTATTTGAAAAAAATAAAAAGATCCTCAAGTAATTTTAATGTGAAGTCCTATCTGAAACGTTTTAATGTTTTTAATTGATGAAGTTATTTTTTTACTAGTATTTCTGTAGCTTTTTATTGCAACACTTATATTACCATTCTAAGCAGAATAACAATCTGGGAGTTGCAACAAAAAGAAACAGAAATTAAGATTTGTTATTTTAATCATTAAATTGTTTTTAAAATAGTGGGAATATTTTGTATGTTAAATAATAAAACTTAATTTTTCCAAAAAAAAAAATTCATGTAAATTTATTGTACTAAGCTACACACCCTCGTAAAACCAATTGTACTTTGTACCCACTTACCTGTTTGCACATCTTCCAAAAATTTGGTTTCAATTGGTCAATGTATGGCTATTGTAGAGGGTGTGATGGATGGACTAACGGAAGTCACAGTATTTTATATATAGATTGCATAATACATAAATACTATTACATAAAGTTAATAGAAATGAATCTATTTTTCTTTATAATTTTGTCCACTTCCTGTTTTGATATTCAGCAACATGTATGCTGTTTAAGTGTAAATAAATCATTATTTAAAATAAAGAATAAATAAAGTTATGTTACACTTAGGTTACAAAAGCTAGAACGGATAGAAAAAAGTTAATTTATAAATGATAGAATGGTTTGTGCATTTCATGTTAAATTCATTAAAGAAAAATGAAAAAAGAAAACATGTCAAAAGTTGTGGCACATTAAAAGGTTGTAACTTAGATTCATGAAATAGACAGCGATACTTTGAACTAACATTCTCATTTTGGTTGTTCTTATTACAACAACTGTATTATCATTTCCACCATTTAGAAGACTGAGCACAAACACAAAAACAGATTTTTTTACATATACAATACTTACTAGAAATATACATTACACACAAATCACATTATACACAGACACAAAATAGATACACATATATATGTACATTATGCATTTGTGCAGACAACATGTGCACCATGTTGAATATACAGATGTATTAATGTAGATATAAGGTGATACATACAATGGCCATAATTCAAATGGCTTAAATTTAAGAATAGCTTGAAACAAAGATAACATTGTTATCTATCAAAGGAAGTTAATAATCATTAGAAAATGTTAGTCCAAAGTATAATTCAATATACAGAAAAAAAAATAGTGACACTAAAAATCAGCACAAATTTCAAGAGGAAACAATTCAAATTAAGAAAGGTCTGATTTGCTGAAAACATTAATAAAATGCATCAGAGACTATATACAATGGCTATCAGGAGAGAAACTACAGCATGCATTTCTAATGAAGACTTTGGTCTTCAGCAATGCTTTCCTTTCTTTTAGCAAATAAAATTTATCACATATGCTTTTAAGTCTAACATTATTTCTAGTCAGCAACAAACCATGCGAGCATCATAGCTCAGCTGCACTAGCCTATGGGCAAGAAATATATAGTCTTAGCAGTAAATGGACATGTAGGATATATATATATATATATATATATATATATATATATATATATATATATATATAAAATAAAAATAATACAAGATTTTATTATGGATGTCAATGTCTTCACAATAAAACTGGAATTAAACTGATGAAAGTAAAATCTTCAGTATTACGTATATTCACATGACTAATATAATTTGTAAATATTGGTTTTTATTAGTTACAATAACTCATTTGGTGATTTAAGATTTTATTCAGCAAACTGAGGATTTGTTCATCATTTTATCAATATATAAAATAGTATGCAATATTAAATTTTACTGTGCATGCGAATATTTTCATAATAAAATTGAGATTAACCAAGTGCTGTTGGTAAAATCTTCATGTCATACCTACATAAACATTACACCAGTATCAGCTTATAATATCAATCCTATATATATTTTCATAAGGATTCGTTTTGTGGGATATTATGAAAACTGAGCACAAATTAAATTCTTATTTATAAATAAATACAGACATGTACCTGAGTTTATTAACTTTTCTACAATTTCGACTAAAAATTTAAGTTTTCAATTACATTCCAGAAATCATATTTGAACAGTTTCCATTTCCACATACATTCCAGCAATTTCTATCAGGTCCATCCAATGTAGCTCTATATCATTTCTCTTTATGATGCTTACTTAAAAAGGTAATATTTTTGTTTTCATGCCTTTTACCAACATTCTTAATATTTTGCATTTTTTCTGTTTACATTAACAACACCAACTTCTTCAAATGTTTTCTTACTGCACCCACACCCCCCAACTTTTTTGGCTCATTACCCAGTTTTTTTTTTCAAATCACTATAACATTTTTAAAGCTTTTTTTTGTTCTTATCTTGCCAATGATTTTAATTTTTTTTTGGTTGTTTTGAGATTTTTGTTCAACTTTATTGTAGTTTCCAACATTGTTCCCATCACTAAATAACTTTAGAATTATTCTGTTTCTTGAGATTATATTTGACTTACATCTCATATCAAAGTTTCGATATCTGAAACTGTATTTATCAAGATGTTTTTTTTTTTTAGTAGTACAGGTCACAACCAAGAAATTAAGCTAAAAAGTACATTTATGAAAGACAATGTTTCTTCATTTTGCAAAGCTATTGACCACCATACCAAACAAGGTTTCCAAGACACCAAATTAATGTAATGGCTCTCAAACGTTCCAGATAATAATCCAATAAAAGACATGATATGAGAATGGAAAACAATATTCAAACCAAGATCACTGGAAATCAAAAACTGCTACAAGTAATATAGTAAAAACAGTAGTTTCTAACAAAATCAATCAAAGATTGATGAAGGTTATAGGATGCCAATGAGTCTATTTTAACTTGCACAATATATTACTCATATAAATATAAATGCATTCTGAAAATAATTTACTGATATCAGTTGGTTAATAACAATTATGGAAGCATTGACTTGTATAATAAAATCTAACAGTGCATACAAGTACAAAAATCAAAACATTGGGACTTTTTGTTTCTTTGTAATAGATTTGCCATTTTTGGGTAATATTTAGCAACCTGGTCTGAGTAAAGAGGAGACACATACATAAATATATTTTCTCATTTTAGATATTAGGGAGATAACAGCTAATTAAGCCCATGCATTGCAATTAATTTGTGAGCTTGATGATCACCAAACTCAATCAGAGTGACCTCAGAAACCAAACACCATTTAGCACCCATTGTAGCTTATCTTTGAGTTAAGGGTGTGTTCAAATTTGGAAAGTATTGAATTAGAGAGCTAATCCAATAGAAGATGCATGCAAACACAAGCCTGAAAGAGAAGGCAATAGGCACTGATCCTTGTGACCATGGTTGGTAGGAGTAATTAGCATAAAGAGACATATACAAGTAAAACTAATTACAGCTATCTGTGCTAAAATTAAGCAGGACCAAGCCAAAGACATAATTGAGAAGATATGGTGAATATTATGATAAAAAAGCAACAAGTAGGAGGTAGTTTGTCAGGACCAGTTTTACAGGTGTCATCACTGAAAGTAAACAAAATTTACATAGATTTTGAAAACAAGATGGAAAAGGAGGACTTTATATCAAATATAATTTTGAGACTGTTACTCCTGTCTACCTTGATTTGCTGTATGATTTAATTTCTCCAGGAGGTTAATCTGACCACTTAAAAGACAATCACAAATCTTTTAACTTGGTTAAAGTAACTACGTGAACAGGTAGGTTTTCAGAGTGGCTACTGAAAAGACCATCTACAAAACAATAGATCAAGTTGATAAAAAAAAATTAAAAAAACAAAAAAAAACAACAAACAAACCATTTTCTTTAGCTTTGGTTGACTATGAAAATGCATTTGACTGTAGAAAATGTAGTCTAATTCACAAAATCAGGGTAGTAATGAAAACCACATAAGTTAATCAGACTGTATACAATGTAATAATAAAAGAGAAAAAAGAAAGGTTGGAAAAGGAGGAGATGGGTCAAGGGAATACAAATTCACTAACTATTTACAGCAGGCCTTGAAAGTATCTTTGAAATAAATCAACTGAGCAAAGATAGGAGTAAAGAGAAATCTAGACTATTTAAACCATTTATGATTTACTGAGAACGTTTAAGTGATATTTGAATCCTCATCATCAGATCACTTACAAGAAATTCTAGATGATCTCAAATGAGAAAGACTGTCAGTTTAAAAATAAATAGAAATAAAGACAAAAAATAATGTTCTGAAGAAGAATAGAAGCTAAAAGAAAGAGAACAAGTGCAAGAATACAAACACTTAGGCGATAAGAAAGAAAGACCATGGAAATGAATTGACTTCACAATAGATTGAGAAACACTGAATAAAAATACATGGAAAATAATGGAAAGTATTTTGTCAATAAGATTCTAATATAAAATGTATAATGAATGTTTACAAGTAGCTTTGATGTTGATGCGTAAAATGGGGAAATAATAAAATTGCTTACAAACTCAAAAATGCACAAATGTCAATTGAAAGAGCAATGATAGGTTTGACAAAAAAGATAGAAAGAGGTCAACATGAATCAGAACAAACCCAGGTAAGAAATATAATAAATATTATTAAATGAGAAAAAAAATGAGATGGGACACATAGCAAAAAAGAATAACAGAGGAAAGTAAAGGTTTGCTTCATTGGTGCCCAATCAGTATCATATACAACAGAAAAAGACAGAAAATGGAGAGATGAAATAAAGGAGTCAGGCACAGTCATGATAGTCATGGAAGGATTTAGGAAAGGCAGTGGAATTTCAATGGCGGAGGATACAGGAAAGTTTTTTTGCCCATCCCACTTCTCAGGATCAAACCAAATGACCATTTTTTAAAGGGCTTTTTGGTTGGTAGAAAAAAAAAAAAAACAAAAAAAAAAACATTCAAATATATTCATGAGTTTTTCACTCACAAATAACTAGTTTACAATTTTTTATATATATATATATATATATATATATATATATATATGTGTGTGTGTGTGTGTGTGTGTGTGTGTGTGTGTGTGTGTGTGTGTGTGTAAAAAGGAAAAAAATTAAAAAACACCAACTATATATAATCTTTATATTAATGCAAAACGCTGGATTAAAAAATCCATTTTGCATAAGATATATATATATATATAACACACACACACTTGTTTACATATAGTGTGTGCATGATGTTTGGAGGAATGTTTTTTTTTCAAGATATGTAGGCTGATATATCGCGTGTAATCAAAATACTGTCAAAATTTCTCCACTGAATGTTTTAGAAAGCGGTAATTACTTCATGGCAAGGTTGTCTGGGGAAAAGACATTTAAGCCATCAATCAACAAAAGACAAAAATTCAGGTATAAGTGCTCTGCCTGAGGTTTGTCATACAGTAATTATAATCTTTTGGGCAGGATGATTAATTTTTTTGTATCTGTTCCGACATACCTGAAAGTATCATGTACGGGACACAAATGTTTATTATAAAGCAGAGATTACATAATAATTTCATATAGAGAAGCAGTTCAACTTATCAAGGATTGAGCAGGTGAGAGAGAAATATAAATAGACATTGAATTTTATAATTAATAAAAGAGTACTCTCACTTCCAATTACTTTATTTCATAAAAAGAAAGCAAGAAATAATTAGTCATTTCACATACATAAGGACTAAAGAGAAAAATTTATTGTCGATCAATCCAAAAGGTGGGATTAGTTAGGACCAAATAACCTTAGAATAGGAAATTCTACTTTCAAGTGAACCACATCAACATACAATTCCTGAAGGAAAGCAAAGAAACCACTGTTTGGTTCAAGTCAACCTGGTCTATTAAAAAGATGTCCTCTAAGACAAGATGTACTTGAGAAAGAAAAAATCATTCAACAGAAAAAGAAATAGTCATCTTTTTAGATTAGTCCTCATCAACATATTTATTTTATTTTTTTTTAAAAGTAGACAAGTATGGACCTGGAGATGGTTAAGAATTTCACATCACCCAATATCAAGCAGAGTGTATTTTCACTTTTGGATTGGTGAACAAATTTGTGCACTGATCATTCAAATTTTCTGCAGTGCATTGGAAATACCAGTTCATAGAAAAAAAAAAGAAAAAACCTATTCATTCTACAGGATGGACTTTCTTCCTAAGTTTGACAAAAAACACACCCTTTTCATGGAGGCAGTTTTTCCTCAGTAGAAATCAAATAAAAATACTTCTGGGACGGTAGGTGTGTGAGAGAGGATTGATACGATATACAAAAACAAAAAAAAAATTGAACATGACTTCATAGACATCTGAAGATGAGAAGGTTAGAATCGGTGTCAAGATTATATACGCAGACACACATCACTGTGTGAGCAGAACTTGTTAGTATATGTGTCTCCTTTAAAAGAACAGTGTCAATTATGCAAAATAAAAAAGTAAAATCAAAATGTGAATTTTTAAGAAGATACTGGCTTTAATAAATCTTAAGGGTTGAAAATTATATCATTGAAATCTGGCATGATTTTTCAGAAACAAAGTGAATTTATATATCAAACTGAAACTTTTGCAATGCACAAAATAATGATACAATATTCACAAAAAGTACAATAATGTCACACACAGTATCACAATGACTACCATAACAAATAAAACAACCAGCAATACAAATGCAAATAACTTGATATTTTGTGCTGCATTCTTCACTTAAAATTTAGACAAAATCCCTAAAATTGGTTTCCTAGCTATTTTTCCGTATATTACAAAATGAAATAGAAGTATATAGTAAAATTATTTGAGTACAAAGAACAGTTTTTAATGCTACTGACCGAATGTAGAGAGTTCAGGTTTTACAAGGAACTAGTTTAAAAGACTATTTTCATTACATAAATTTTCTCCAAGTAAAAATAAAGCTTTATAGCAACATTCTGAAAACATATCTGCTATACTTTTTTGATATTACAATATATAAATTAGTTTCTAGATTAAGAACTGCTAATAGGGAATTACTTAAAGCTTTATAAAAAAAAAAATCAGTTTTAAAAGAAAATAATTTATTGTAAATGATAAAATGGAAAAACAGCAGTTTTTAGTCTTATAGAAACATTTAAATGGAATGAAGAATTTATTTCAATAATGACAATATTTTTTTTTTAATGGCTACAACAAAACTTAAATAAGGTCATATGAGAGACATCCCGTGATTTTCATAATGTAAAAAAAAACTTAAAACTCAGTAAGAAAAATAAAAAGAAAAAAATAAAGAAAAAAATCATAATATAAAAAAAATTAAAATTAAAAAAATACACGCTACTAACCAGTCAGTATATTTAGAAACAATACTAAATTTTAGACTGAATGCCATAAAAGATAATTTGCTATCTCTATCCTAACAGATTCCTTTCATCTTAGCACACGGCAAAAAGTGTATTGATCCTGACAATAACTTTTTACAATTTAGCAACATTCAAAAATTAATTTGAATATTAAGTATTATCTGACTTCTACAAGGGAAAAAATTCTATACACCAACTTAAAAGCAAGAATAAACCTCTCTAGCTCAGCAACTGCCTCTCCTGTATTCCAATATCAATTTGGTATTCATATAATAACATTGCAACAGAATTATTTATAAAAATTATTTCTTGGTCATTTTTGATCAGTTCTCTTTATTATAAAAGAAACCAAGAAAATTAAAACAGAATATAGAAAATATAAACAAAGTTTCATTTTATACACACATATGGTTATAATTAAATAAACTTTGTTACTTTTTGTACTAAATGGCCAGTCTTTGATCATAAAGCTGAGAATGAATCTATACATCCCTGTTGATCTTCAATCCATTCATAAAATATCTATCATTCCATGAGTTGATAGCTTGTCAGCAGTTATTGATAATCTCCCTTGAGTAAATTAATCCTCCACAACTTGAATGTTAGATTACAATTACTTTAAGCCCATTAAATACCCATTTCACCCAACTTATATATATATATATATATATATATATATATATATGTGTGTGTGTGTGTGTGTGTGTGTGTGTGTGTGTGTGTGTGTTCTCCAATTACATTTGCCAAATCAGTCAAATGTTCATCAGTCCAGCTGTATAATTAAATACACTGCAATTACAATGATTTGCTAGGCTTTATTGCTTATTATATATTCACTTTCAATTCAGTCATGCGTTTTGCCCTATTTCCTTTGCCGCCCTCCCCCCACAAATGACACTTTTCTTTCCTTTTTTCATTCTCTCTCTATATTTACATGCAATATTCTGGTTGAGTATTACTATATAAATTTATTTAGCAATACAAACTATTCATCTATTTAGACATTTAAATTTTGTAATGTTAAATACATAATCAAAGACAGTCTCCCGTATAATTGTATACTTTTTACTTTGGCTAATGTGCTGTGTGTATGAGAATAAACAGTACACATACAATAATTTATCATGTCTGAAATAACTACAAAATGAGAGATACACAGGACTAATCCATTCATGTTGCTGAGGCTCATCAACAACATCAGATATTCTGAAATGCTTACTGGTACTGTATTTTCACTAGGATAGCACCGATTCACAATCCTGCAGGTTCCCACAGACTCCTAAATTTACTGCCTATTCATAACTTTTCTGCCTATCAAACTAGTGACTTAAGGCTTTAACCCAGTATATTAGCTGTTTCTTTTAGCACAGGCTTTTTAGGAAAGTGTATGAAATGTTAATAGATATTACTGTATTTTATATTATAAAAGAACTTTATTAGAAAGTAACATATGAAACCAGATATGGATAAAATCTGAGAGAATGATAAAATAAGGAACAAATCGGAAAATTTTTTTCTAAATTTAATGTTTTGCTTTTATTTAAGCTTCATTTTCAAAAAATTCTGAAGAAGCTTAGATAAAAGTGAAACATTGAATTTATAAATGTTTTCCTATTTATTCGTTATTTTATCAAAGTGATATATATATATATATGAAAAATGGTATATCTAGGCAGCAAGTTTTCATCCACAAAGAACTGACAAGGTATGTCTGTTTAATATCTTATTGTATTTCTTTTTCCAATTTTCAAATGAAATTGTTGTACATGGAGATTGAAATTTTAGACATTAATTGGACAGTTTATCCATGATTTCGATGCCAATATCCAACACCTTATCCAAAAATTGGAAGAAAAAATGCAGTATTAAATAGGCAAACAGACCTAGTTTTATTTAATCAAATTTGTATGCGTGCCATAATATATATATATATATATATATATATATATATATATATATATATATATATATATATATATATATATATATATATATTATAAAAGGTTGTGCATAATTATCAGGCATTTTTAAACAATATTTATAATGAAAAAAAGAAACAATTCACCAATTATTAATTTCATTGTTTAAGAAAAAAAAACAGGGATAACAACTTGAAACGTGTACCCACTAAAAATAACATTTACAATAATAAACAGCTAGGTCTCATAATTAAACTGTTGAAATTGATAGATGTAACCGTAAGTTCTATGCTAGTAGTTTCTTCTCTCACACTTCTTGCTTGTGGAACTCTCTTCCAGTTTCTTGCTTTCTGTTAACTATAACCATCAAAAATTTAAATGCAATGTCAACTGTCAGTTTCTGTCTCCTTGAATCCCCCCTTTTTTTTATTGTCCTCTTTCTTCACTATCAGTAAACTTTTGCCTCAGCGGATTTTACTACCTACCTTACCATGACGTGATTAAAAAAAAAAAAAAAAAAAAATAGTCGGCAAGAATCTATAGTTAAGTGTACTTAACTGGCACTATACAATGGCAAATCACTGTAATGAGTTTGTACAACAACACTCAAAGTTGTAAAGTTGATAAAGAATCATCATGGGAATGGGGGGGGGGGATGAAATTCCTAGGCTTATAACCTATCCAATCATTATCATCAATATGGTTGGTCCATACACAAAAAAAATGCTTATGAAAGAATAAATACAGTAAGATATTTAAAAACTATGAATTATTATTGTCAAGTACTTGTTTATGGAATCTATGATATTGGAAAAAGAAAAAGAAAAAAATAAGCCTAGTGGATTCTCAGTAGAAATGGAGCAAGCAATAAGTGAGCAGTACTAAATAAGAACTAGACTAGGTATCGCTGAACATTGGCAGCAGAATGAGAACAATCTAATCCTGTATATTAAATAAATGGGTTCAGTTTGAAATTCCCTGAAGGTTACCCAGGTCAATCCAGAGGGCACAACAGCAGAATCCTTGTGATAACAACAACAAAGATGAAGAAAATAGGATGTGTGTAAATAAAAGAATAATGATTTTTACATTTTCATTCAAGTGCACTTAAAATGCAGGAATGCCCCCCCCCCGTTTACTTACTGCCATTTTTAACACTAATACACTAAATATTTCTGGTGATAGAAAAAAAAAAAAAGACTAAATTTAGTCATTTTTGTGTAAAATTTGACAGAACGAATTTGAGCTTTCAGCACTGAACTGTACATTGAAAAATGCTATGAATTAATGCAAGCCCGACTACAGAATAGGAATATTATATATTTTATTATCCTAGAAGCTGCCCTTTGGGCAAACTTTAGGCTAGCTTTTGCAGAGGGCTTTAGCCTTCAGCCTTTTACCTTCAGCATTATATGTACATAAAAATTATAAGAATTTAGAAATATTAAAATTATTTTATCTTTATGCAGTTGGGCTTGCATTAATTCATAGCATTTTTCAATGTACAGTTCGGTGCTGAAAGCTCAAATTCGTTCTGTCAAATTTGACACAAAAATGACTAAATTTAGTCTTTTATATCTTATTTTTCTCCTACCACCAGAAATATTTAGTTTATTAGTGTTAAAAGTGGCAGTTAGTAAATTACTTTTTCTTTATCTGACACCTTAATTCGGCATAATCTTTCTTCGTATACACAAGCGATCTCCGTAGTTTGTTTACATTTATTTTGCACGCAATTTTTATTTTCTTTTAAAATCACCATTCTTTGTGATCCCTTAAAAGACATTAGGGATCCTGAACTATGTAATATTTTGAATAAGTCACAGTACGCATGCTAGAGAAAAAACAAAAAAAACAGATGAGCAATGCATCATGCTCTGCTGAATTTTTAATTACAGTTTAATTAGACAATATCAATTGCAATGAAAAACGAAATTAAAGTTAAACCTTTAAGAATAGAGTTTTTAAAAAACTTTCATTCATATTTAAATTTAACTTTAAATGAGTTATTTAATTCAGGTTTGTCAAGATTGAAAAACAGACAGATGGCCACAAGTACACTTTGCTTTATTTATATATGTTATGACATGCCACTCAAAAATGATGCAATCATTTATGCAGGGATTAGTATTTCTACCAAAAATTAGAGGAACTGTGTTTTGACTACAATCAAAAATGTTAATTCCCTAGCCAACTGACTAAGATTAGAGTGTAGCATTTGTGTACATTGTGAAAAATGTTACATGTATACAAATGTTTATATAAATTATGGATATACTGTGTGTGTGTGTGTGTGTGTGTGTGAACTATTTATATGTAGTTGGTATAGTGGTTAGTGGCTGAAAATGAGAAATTGCTAAGCCAAGTTCAAATTCTAGTTAATTCTGTTACATTCACTTTTGCACAAATCCACCTCCCATCTATGGATTAAACAGTGCAGACTGGGCTCTTCAGCCTGGGTTGGCAACCAGCCTTGGAAAACAACAAACTCTGAATTCAAAACTGGTTTGGAGATGAGGCAAGCAACTCCATCCCGCTGAAACATCTACTTGCTATGGAAACTGCAGCAGCAACAGATGGTTTGTGGAGGCGGTAACCCCATGCTCTACAGTTGAAGGGTAGAGGACTAGAGAGAGAGATTTATACCTATTGATATAATAAATTCTTTTGAAAAACACTATAAAATGTTCAGGAACTTTAAGGCCTGGTGTGAAGATGATCATCTGGCTGTAAGCTATAAATTAAGGCAAAGGTAAAATTCTGCATAGAAGTAGGGAAAATTGCCTTTATAATAAATTGATAATTTGGATGAAGATCTAACAGAATTGAATAGATCTTATAGATATTTATATTAGAAGTTCTGTATGTGTGTGTGTGTTAGAAAGGAAGAGAAACTCATGCCATAAATCAATAACTCTGTACGAATCTAAGACTTGATCAGTGCTAAAAGCAGCAGATCTGAAGCAAGGAATGGCTTTTCTGCCCTCTTTATATCAGGTTTATCGCTGATCCAGTCAAAGAGGAAAAAAAGGATAGAACACAAGATATTTCTTGATAAATTTGCTATGCAAAAGATAAGTATAAACATATTAACGTGTATAATCTTACTGGAATAAAAAAAACAAAATCTGGTTAAGCTGAGTGTGCAAACATGATGGATTGATTTCTAGTAATCAATAAAAGGCCAGAAACATTCTTTGACCGAAATATCTACAAATCAAACAAGATGAGCATTCTGGCTTTTAGAGAAATACAAACTTAAATTTACACATTCAGGAAAATTACATTACTGGTTCAAGTTGTAAAATTTGTTTTTTCTTTCTCTTTATTTTAACTAAAAAGAAAGTATCTAGACTAGTTTTTTTCTTCTTTCCATTCTTCTAAGAGTTAATTGTGTATTTTTAAAATCAATTCTATCCTGTGGCATAAATTGCTCAGAAAATGCCTTCTAAATACAAAGAAATTGTGATCATTGCTCAGTTGCAGAGAATTTGGAGGTAACATTAAAGAGGAATTATACTGAAAGTAAAGATTTACTTTTCAACACAGCAAAATACTGGTTTGCATTTCGTTCTAGTCTTATACAAAAATGAACAGCTCTCTTTCTTTTTTTTCTTCTTTGTTTCTCTGTCTAGAACTTTAGTTATAATAAATTAAATTATCTGCAATTGATAAATGTATATTGCTTTAAATGTTCAACATGGAGGTAAGCAAACATTCTGCTGCCTGAAATAACACAGTACAAGTTAATGTTATTTCATGCTGCAGCTTAAGTTAGGCAGATTGCACAGATACTACACTGATCACAGTGTCACAGGAATTTGCTACTGGCCAGAAGTAGAGTAACTTCTCAATTTAGATGGGAGAAGACACCCAGTCCTGGAGATTCCAACCCTGGGGCAACACCTTCCTCATTGCACTAAGAGAGATGAAGTCAGTATAATATAGACATCAGCATGGCAGTGGTTGTGGGGACTAGGCAATTTTTTGTCCTTGGCTCCATATGCAGATGTATGTACATGGGATCCCCTTCATAAAAATTGACCTTGTGTCACATCCTGCCTGGGGGGGGATACTTACTACACTGATCCCAGGCTATGAAGAAAAAGAATTTTCTCCAAGGTATAAATGCCAATCTATACATAACAATTCCAGTCATTTTTCATGGGTACTATGCTAGTCGGGTTAATATTATGCCTTTGATCCAAATTTCAAAAGTCAGTTGAGTAAAGTATGAAAGCAACAAATAAAAATCAATTTCTTTCAGTGACAGTGATACAAGTTGAATCTGATCTCCCATCAATAACCATTCCAAACATTATGACAAGAGAGTGACATGTTACCTCGGGGGTTGTTTTCTCTTTAAATAGTGCAGCACTTTGTCAATGGTTAATAAAACTATGGCAGCCAGTTTCAGCATTTCTTACAAAAAATAAAAAGACATTTAACAATAGGCAAGTCTGAAGGAGTTTCAATCTAACCCATATGTTCTCCACAGTAAAGGTTAACCAGTACAAGTAGACATCTTCCAGCAATTCAACTTCATCTATCACAAATGCTTTATTCACTGAACAAGTCTATAAATCAAGACATTTTAATTTTAGTTAACAGATCAAAAGTCTCTTCATCAAGGATTACTTGATTAAATGATACAACAAATCAACAAAGAAATAATTATTACACTTCATGCTTACATGCATAAATGCTCGCCCACAACACCATTAGGGGAACAAAAACAGAATTTATATCATCACTGAGTAATTGTTAACAAACAAATCTCAGATGATTACTGCTGTAGCAAGATCTGACCAGTACCCCATATTTCTGACTCTGTGCCATACTAAGTTAAATTTAGCAAATATCAATATGAATGAATGGTAACTGAATTTGTCATTTCTTAATGCATACACATGCATATATGAAAGCACATAATAGAGACAATTATGGGTTACAAACTAATTTCAATTTCATTTTTATAAACTGTTTTTTACTTCTGATACAGAGCAGATGTCAGTAAACATTTTTGAAAGTGTGCCAGATTTGCAAGTCCCAAAAACAGAACCAAAAACTCAAAGTAATAATTACATATAATAATGGCTGGCTACTTAACAATCACACCCATATTCCAGGGCAGCTAGCCAATCCCTGTTGCCTCAGGCACATTTGTATTTGTTCAACACCCACAGAGCCCACCTGTAGTTTCTATTGCAACTATGCTGAGCCAGCCTTACTAATTCTGGGAGAAAATACATCAGCTGGTATGATCAACAGTTTGAATAAAGCCATTATGCTGAAACCTTCGGTCACATTAACTTATAACTGTGTACTTGTACAACCATCAACAGCCTTTGAACAGTTCCATTTACTCTATTTCACTCACAAGACTTACGTCAACCCAGGGTTTTGTTTTTTGGGTACTTTCCAAAAGGTGCCATACATTGGGATCACCCAGGCTGATAACATTAAGAAATCACGTTGCTGGCAAATGATGAAATTCAAACCTGGCTCTCATGGTTAATAAACAAACATTCTGATCACACACCCATATTACATATACAATTTCATATATACATGCGTGCAGTTTATATCATTTAAAGCCATATTAGATAAGATTTCTTTTAGCAGTGGCATTAAAGAATAAGAATCAATGAAAATGATGAAATCTCTTTTTTCTAAGAAAAACCAAGTCAAACTAGATGTTCAAAATTAGTGCTTCCCAATATGAAAATTGACTGTAAATTTTAATCACTCAAGACTGACATGTTTTATATTTTCTCAGCATAAACATGCATTGTACCAAATACTAAAATTATTGGTGAAAAAAAAAAAAAAAAATTTTTTAAAGCAAAATATCCTTCACCTGGGAAATATTTGTAAAAAGCTAAATTTCCTTAGTATGTTGTTTTTTTTAAATAATTAAATGCTTTATATCATCTGATTGTATTTTTTATGATTAGTAACCATTTTATCTTTAAATATTTTCTGAAATAAGTTTTAAAAATTTTTTAACACCCCACCTCACACACACTGTATATACCATATATACTCATATATAAGCAGACTTCATGTATAGCGTGACCCCCTGATTGTTTTTAGCCTGAATTTTAACCCCTCCAGAAAAAAATGACTTGTGTATAGTGCAACCAGTCACCAGAAATGCATGTGTTTTATTGATTGATTCGTTTTCTACAGCTTATCAACACCTTGCAGGTTATTTAAAGCCAGAAAATATTTTTAGATTGTAAGATTTGGGGGGGGGAGATAATAATGCTTTAGTAATTATTAATTAACCTGGGGGGGGGGGAAGAAGTGGAGTGATACCTTTCCCAAGAGTATTTGTGCATAAGTGAATATAACAAACCCAGCTGAGATTGGAACTCAGCTCTCCGATTAACAATTTCATTATCCATTACACCACACATATATGCAAGCTTACAGCATATGGAGTGCCCAAGTGGTCATCTGTCTAGATACCAACTCTAAGCTTGATATTGTTTAACTTTGGTGATCATACAGGAACCAGTGTTTCAATGTAATGTGACACTAAGCCCCAACAAATTACCCGTGTATATTGCAAAACCTATTTTTTGTGTGAAAAGTTCATTGGAAAAACTATCACTATACTTGAGTATATGCAGTACTACAATTTCTGTTCATACTTTGATATATTAGATACATAAAGAAAATTTCTTAAAATTTTATGCATAATATTATAGAGAAACTAACAAACATATTTAAAAAAAACAGCATAGTTCATATTGAGGGAGGAAGGGGAGAGAGAGAGAGAGAGAGATGTAATTTCAATCTGAACCAGACTTGTTTTGTGAGGTTGCAATTTGCCAACCCCCGATAAAAAACAAATCACAGAACGAATGATATTCCCAAAAATGGTCACTTTCTGTTATAAAATAGACATGCACAAAAGATGATACAGTTTTATACAGCAACATATTTTGTGAGCTTCTCTCTCAAAATTCTTATTAGAGCAGGGCAGTAATATTATATATTGTCTACAGGATGTGTGGATAGGGTAACAGGTATTTGTACAGAAAGTGGAATCAATGAGCAGAGTTCAAATTCAGGGCTAGTCTGTTGCATTCACTTTCACCCTAATACTCTCCTTGGTAAAGGCATGAATCTATCTTCTCCACACAGATAAGGGTTAAATATCAGCATATATTGGGCCAACTGTCAAGGTAAATAAAAAATTATCAACCAATAATTTTTTTATGACTATTTCATTCAAACTAGTTCTATCAGTCTATATACATCAGTAAAAAAAAAGAAAAAAGAAAAGAAAAGCAAAGAAATAAAAAATAAGATCTTGTAAGATTCAAACCCATATACTTTTTCCTAACCAGGTCAGTTGATCTGCTGATTGTGCTACAAGAACCGAATGGCTACTAAAAATCAAATAACTGCAAACTTACCCATCATTTTCCTTCACCCTGATTACTTGTCAGCAGATTATTATTTTTATATTTTCTATGCACTGTGTCCCTTCAGGACTTGGATGATCAGGGTTCTCAATAACTTCCTATCCTTTGTAGCTCTAAGTAATGTTTGTCCCCTTACAATCCCTCCCAATCTACATTCTATTATCCATTTTCACAAGCTCCTTAGGTATGTTACTGTTTCCCTATCTCCTGTATCTTCAATATATACTGTGAGTGTCAAATTCTCCAAACCCTCTTTCCTCATTAAGTGTCCTAGAAATTTCAACTGTCTCTTCCTGATTGATCCTAAGCACAAATATCCTTGTCCTTAAAGCCTCCATTTAGTATTAGTAGTAGTTATAAACTAATGATTTTATTTTTTTTATCAGATGATACTAATCTTGTTTACTTCATCTTTGAATAGGACAAAATACAACAGTAGAAATTAATCAGTGATAATGGTCATTGCTTAGTTTTTGCTTATTTGAAAAGGAACTAATTTTACAATCTATTTTTTTATGTCCCTCTAAAAACATTTTGAGTCTTAATTCTATTTTCGATAATCAATAGAAAATAAAATAGTTTCTGCTTTCTATCAGCATGGCTGATGCTAACCTTCAGGAGAGTAACTCAGTGCACTTTTTTTGGTCTAATATATTCTACTGACATGAAGTGAAAAGATAATATTGAATCAATTGCTAGGATGCTGCGAGGAAAGTTGATTCATGATGTTGTACTAGATAATTTTTTTTGACAGAATCTATCTCTTAGATTTATAAATCGACCATTCATCCCTGCATTGAATATTGCTACCACATACGGTCTAGTGCTTCTATGCATTTAGAAATTCTTGATAAAATACAAAGAACTTGTAATGTTCTAACGTGACAGCTTGTCACTTTCCCACTGTCATAATGTAGCTTTCCTGTGCCTTTTCTATAAATATTTTCATGGTAAGTGTTCTGATAAACTTTTTTCTTTGGTATCTTGACTTTACGAATTTAAGCATAGTACCAGATTGGCAGCTAGGTCTCCTCATTTTACACTTGAAATAGCTAGATGTAACTAAGTTCTAAGCTAACAATTTCTTCTCTTGCACTTCTCACTTGTGGAACTCTTCTGTTTTTCAGAAATTTAAATGCAATGTTGTCATCTTCTGTCTCCTTGAATCCTGTCCTTTTATTGTCCTCTCTCAATGATTCTCAGATTCTTTCACTATCAGTAACCCCCTTCCATCTTAGTGGCTTTATCACCTTGCTTGGAATGAAATGACAAAACTTGTCTTTCTTCATCATTAAATTCATTTTATTTCCATCTTTCATCCAACCATCTAATTAGATGAATTTATTTTCAACCTTTGCACAACCTTTATTTTGCTGACGTCACATACCCTTGACATAAGGGTTTATTTTTTTGTTACAGTTTCCTTCCTTTAAAAACATCACGAATCTTAATTCTATTTCCAATAATCAATAACAAATGAAGATATCTGGAAACTCTGGCAATTTCAGCTCTTCCCACGCAACACTGGATGCTCTGGGCAGACTCCTTGATTTGATAATCTATCATCATTTTTCTTTAATAGCCCAAATAAAATGCAAAGACAGGAAGTCAAGAGGTAATAATGAAGATGTCATAAAAGGGCAATATCTACCAGAAACTTCATGAAAATAAAGTTCAGAACATTAGGGAAATAATATAAATACAAATAACAAAGATCAACAGGACTTAACAGATGTTAAAAAAAAGTTTTTGCATGTACATAAGTATGAATCAGCTGGCAGTCATTAACACATTTTGCCCTATATCTTCATAAACTGGTAGAATAAAGAACTTCAAATGTCTCTGAGGAATGTGTAAGGATGTGCAGGTGGGTTAATGGATAGCAGCTCAGAATGAGAAATTTGTGAGCAGAGTTCTAATTTCAATTAGGTTCATTACAGTCACTTATGCACAAATAACCTTGGGGAAGGTATGAATTCATTTCCTTCCCCCAGCTATGGGTTAAATAGGACATCTGTGCTTCTCATAAAAATTGGTAATGCAACATTCACTTGCATAAAGAATTCTTAAAATTGAGAAATTTTTGCTTTAAATAATCTGTGAAGGGTTGATAAGCCATAAAAAACGAATCAATTTCAATCTCATAAATATGTAAAATTAATTGTATATAGTTTAACTGGCAAGAACAATATCTTTTATCCATTTTTATATAACTTAAAAACTTACAAGCTGAAAGATCTACATTAATGATAGGATTGTTAAGACTAAAAATACATGAAAGCAGCTTACAGCCACATTACATTGAAACACCGGTTCCCATATGATCACCAAAGTTTAGCAACATTGAAACTGGTCAGTACCTAGATGGGGGACTGTAAGCTTGGATCTGCAGGTGGTGTAATGGACAATGGCTCAGAATTGTTTATCAGAGAGCAGAGTTCCAATTCCTGTCAGGCATGTTATATTCACTTATGTGCAAATAACCTTGGGAAAGATATGAATCCACCTCTTCTCCCCCAACTATGGGTTAATTAGTAAGACCTGTATCACTAAATAATTATTATCTAAATAAAATAAAAAACAAAAAAACAAACAAACAATTCTTATAATCTAAAAATATTTTCTGGCTTTAAATAACCTGCAAAGGGCTGATAATCCACAGAAAATGAATCAATTAACCAAATAAACATGAAAGCATCTACCTCTAAATGTTGAAGACTAAGTTGTGAATAAGTTTCTGTCCCCAAGAGATCAAATTGTTAACCATAAAGTCAATCTAGAAACTAAACTTGACAAACTAGTATTTTCATGCTGCTAGGTGAAAAACATGACTAACCATTCCTGTTCTATGTCCTATAACCAGTCACCTTCATAATTTTTATCGTTGGGATTCTATCGTGCGTAAGATGGAGTGAGCAAGTTGACAGAATCTACTCTCTCATTATCTACAAATAAACCTGAAGTAATTGTTAAATCTCTTTTCAAACTTGACAAAAAGAAGTTACCCTATTAATAAAGTACAAATCATGTTCTAATGAATATTTTAATACAGTCACTGTCAGTGTAAGAGTGTAACATCTCTTTATATTTGGTTTTGAACTGGATGTAGCTCAATGAAAAAGGAGTCAGAATGATAATCATTTAAGTCAATAAGGAATTATATACATGTTAAAATTTAGTTCTACTTTATAGCAAGCATTGTAAAAGTTTTTATATATAAAACAAAAATAAATTAATAAAAATTAGCTATCAAATAATTCAGGAATATTATTGTTTGGAAGGAAGCTTTCATAGTTTATTAGTGACCTAGAATGAATGGATCGTCCATGTCTTAATGACCAGAATCAGAATTAATAGGACTAAAAATTCTCTAAACAAAAAGCAAACAAATCTGCAATGCTTCCAATCTTGCATGTTCAGCCACAGTATCTTTCTGATTATTTGTTAGTCTGTTTCCTCAACAATCATTCTTCACTTTTGTTGGCAGTAATTATTCCTTTAGTCAAATTATATCAAGAAAACCCTTTGAGACAAATTAATCTTACTTATAATATGCCAATTGCTAAATAAGCACAAGTAATTACATCTGATGGAAAAGGTCTGCCTGTAGGTAATTGATGGTCCTCACTCCATGCATAGCAGTAAGTTCTATGCTAACAGTTTCTTCTATCACACTTCTTGCTTGTGGAATTCTCTCCTGCTTGCTTCTTGCTTACAAGTCTTCAAAAATCAGTTCACTGTGTTGAGCTAGACAATTTTTCTCACCAGAATGTATCATAATTATTTACAAATCTACCATTCATCCTTGTTTTGAATATTGCTGCCACATCTGGTCTGTTGCACCTGCTATACATTTAGAGATTCTTGATAAAATCCAAAGAATCTGTAATGTTATTGGTCCTGACCTGGCATCTCAGCTCGAGTCTTTTTTAAAAATGTCAATTGCGAAAAGAGATACACACATATATATATAAAATATCCAACAATGCCAAGTATTGAGGATTTGATGAACTACTCTTTAGTTCCACCAGTTCTAACCTTTACAACTAAGACCCACCATGCCAAGGACATTTTAGTGAATCACTCATTCTCTTCGTATTCCTTTAGTGAGATGTAAGTTCCACTCAAGCAGCTTCTTCCCACAAACCATTACTTCAAGGAAACATCCTCTTGGGAACAGACTCCCAAGAGGATGCTTCCCTGATCACTATAATCTTAACCTGTTCAAGCCTATGGTCAACCGCTATCTTTCACAGAAATGAGCATAAGTTGTGCCTCTTACTCTGAGGTGATGGGATCCCAGCCATTGTTCTAAAGAAATGTGCTCCCGAGCTGGCTACAGTTTTCTCCAAGCTCTACAACTATAGCCTCACTACTTCCTGCTTGTTGGAAGTCCTCCACTTTAGTTCCTATTTTTAAGAACTCTGGAGAACCTTCTAACCTCTCTATCACCCTATTAGTCTAATACCACTTTTCAGCAAAGTATTCAAGGCTTTAAACAACGCTAAGTGGTTAAGTATCTTACCTATCACAACCTACTCTCTGATATACAATATGGTTTCCGTTTTGCCTAGTCTCTTGCTGACATGCTTACGGCAATAACTGAATATACATATATCAAGCTCTTCATAATAATGGCAAAGCTCGAACTGTGACTCCAGATATCTAAGGATTTTACAGGGTTTTGACATACTGGTCTTCTATGTAAGCTGCAGGGTTACGGTATTACTGGATGATTGCTTGATTTAATCCAATCATTCCTATCAAATTGTGAAATGAAGGTTGTTTTGAACAGGCTTACTTCCAGATCCTTTCACACAAAAAACAGGTGTCCCAAGGCTCTCATACATACATACATACATATATATATGTGTGTGTGTGTGTGTGTGCGTGTGTGCAAATATATAGAAAAATAGGAAAGAACACGTTAGGTTAATAATCCAAGAAGACATAAGTAGATCCTAAATTATAATTATTTTTAAAAAGTATGATTCCATCGCAACATAAGAGTTCTCATGTTTCAAAAACAGGAGCAAAAAAACTTCAATTTAATTATAAAAATTAAATTGAATTAAAGTATCAAGCTCCGTTTCATCTTCAAGCAAAATTTTTGGAAATTTTGAACTTCAAAAATTTCGCTTGAAGATGTAAGATCTTGATACTTTAATTCAATTTAATTTTTATAATTAAATTGAATTTTTTTGCTCCTGTTTTTGAAACATAAGAACTCTTATATAGCCATGGAATCATATTTTTTTAAAATAATTATATATATATATATATAACAAACATTAATATAAGGTTAATCAAATCATGGGCAAGTTCTTTGAGACTTTATGTAGAATTATAATAATAAAAAATAAATCTTTATCTTGAGGTTATAGGTAAAGAAAAAATAATGGCTCCTCTACTATTTTTACTTATTCTAATAAATGTATACTTGTTATGTTTTAGTCCTCAAACAGCTGAAAACTGTTATTACTATTAAACAAATCTGCTGTTAAAAAAACAAATGGTGCTATGAATAAGTTTATTCACACTGATATAAAGTCAGGTGAGGATACACATTGGGGTCACATTCAAATTTGAGTCCTTTGACCCTTAAAAGAATTATCCTGTTTTATATTTTGTTACTTGGATGAAATAGGCTGAAACAGTTTTAACACTACATGCATGAGTACACAAGGCTATATATATATATATATATATATATATATATATATATATATATATATATATATATATGTAGGCACAATTGTATGAAATGATACCAAATATTTGTCATATGAAAATAGGCCATCATGAATAGCAAAGGGAGAGAGAGAGATCAGAAATGAAATGAGACCAAGTGCAGTTATTTGCTCATTTCACTGCTCAGATAATAAAGAGTAGAAGCAGAAAAGCTTAAAGTGATTTCCATGACTAATGATGTCTGTACAGTAGCAGTAGCCTTATTCTCCCTCTCTATCCCTATTATGCCAATTAACATAACAGTTCATGTGTAGTCTTTAATCATCAACTTCCGTTCAGTGAACAACACTTGCTTTCCTCACACTGAAAATATTTTGAGGCGAGCCAGGCTGAGAACTAAGTCAATGGGAATTGAGGGAGAGTTTCAAGCAACTTACAAGGTCTGCACTCTCTTTCCTTCTTCCTGTCAAAACATTCTTAATTCAAAGCTAATATTTCAAATAAAAAAAAAATATCTCTAAATATTAAGGTTCATTTTCATTCTAAATGTTTAATAATAGTTGTAAGAATCATGCAAGTATCTAATTCTGATGATGATATTTTTTAAACATTTCTGATAAAAGCAATTATGTGGGATGATCAATTTTTGTGTTAACATTCTTAAAGAAATATACAAAAGTAATACCAATTTGACATAAATTAACAATTATATATCACACTCCTCCCCAATCTTTTGAACAGGAGTAGAGGTTTTTGTTTCTAAAGTCTTCTCATTATCTTTCCTTCCCAAGTGGCATTATCACCTCATTTGGGGAAGATTAAAAAATAAATAATAAATTTGAAGCAAAATTATGTATATAAATATTAACCTTTTTGAAACAATCATTAAATTACAAAGACAAAAAAAAAGATTATTATTTCTTTCCAGTTGCTTTTCACTGCAACTATTCAAGCCATTAGCGAACAGTGTAGGATCAGAAATAAAGAGGGTAACAATAAGATTCAAAACTGTAACCTTTTACTTTGGGAAGCAAATGTTACCGATATACAAGTGCCCTAATCTAATCATTTAAACTTTATTCATTATCTCCTCCATCCCAACCTTCTTGTGTCACTATATTTGATCATTTTTACACGCACACAAATAAAATATTAGTGTATGCTGGTTGTGTAACTTATTGATACAAAAATGGGGATCAATGAGCAGTGTTCAAAGTCTAGCCTAATAAACTGCATTTGCTTTCCCATTAATACTCTATCACTTCTCACCTCCAGCTATGGGTTAAGTAGCAGGGTTAATGTGGACTATCCTACCTTGGGTGGCAATTAGTCTAGTAGAACAACAGCAACTCTGAATTCAAAATGAATGAGGAAAGCAACAGGTAAACATTATCTTTACCAAGAAATTGTGTCAATTAACAGATAATAAATAAAGAATCTATGGAGAGCCATGATCGCCCATGTCCTAAAGAGGAGTTGTATTTAAAACATAAGTATTATGAGCAATATTATCTTGAAGTTTTTTTTTGTTTTGTTTTTTCAATAAAATATTAACTATTAAGTTTTAACAAGCATTTCTTTTATCTTAATTTCAGTTGTTTTTCATTGCAACTACAGAGAATGTCACTAGTAAGCAGCAATTATATTAGGTTTTTATTAGATGAAGAACTGTCAACTACTATCAATATTAGTCAAGAATTAATAATGGTCAACAGTGATTCATATAATAAAAATTCTGGTGAATCATTTCTATCCTAAAAATTCTTGTAAAAAATTGTAAAGCATTACTTCAATCAAGATTAAAATGAAATGCAAAGTTTAAAAGTTTCAAAAATCAGACTTTGTTTATACCAATTTGAATGATTTAATCATTGATACAGTATTTTATTTTCTGGAACCAAAAACACATCATGGCCGAGATATCAATTAATGTCAAACAAAATGAAAATTGCCTTTTATACGAAAGGCTGAAGACTGATATCTAAAAATTAAGTTTTCAAGATTAAATAGTAATTGACATAGATATTTGATATTAATTTTCGTAAAGCTCAATATTATGAGGAAATAATTAAAATGAGTTTTTTGAAATAAGAGTTGTCAAGATTAAATGTTGCAAAATTAACTTTTTTAATAGTAAAATGTTGAAATAAAATGAGAGTAACTTGTCAGAAGACAAAAGTCAATTGAAAATTAAGAAAAAAAATAAAATCAATTTTAAAATGGAACATATAAGTAATAATAAATTAACTATTTTTAAAATACATTTTGGAAAGTACAAAAAAAAAAAAAAAAAAATTGCAAACATCAGTACCCACAGCTGACTTATGAAAATTGACAAATGTGAACAAATAAAGTTGTTGATTTTTGTCAATGTTTAATGCTTTAGCATTCAACATGCACAAATCCGCCTCATAAATATTGGCTCTTAAAGTCTGACTTTTTCTGTCAAAATATCAATGTTTGTGCGACTTTCTGCATTATCTGCAATGTTGTCATCATATATTATAGCAGAGTATACATGCGGTGTTTTAAACATTGAGAGCTGATATTTATGGAGCTGGTTTGGGCAGACCTGTCCCATAAATAACAGCTTTCAACGTTCAACCCACTGTAACCCACACCATGTATACTCTGCATTAATATATGACAACATTGCTAAAGGATTTTTTTAGTGTCCACGTTTAGGTTGATATCAATGTTTTGGCTGTTATGCCATCTAGAATTCTTCAGATGTCTCATTGTAATTGGTAACCTTCTGGGAATTTCAAACTAAACCCTTTATTCAATCTATGGGAGATTGATTACTCCAGTTCTACTAGTTCATCCATGCTAGGGGATATCAGTTAATTCTCTCTTGTCAATTTGTCCATGCTTGTCTCTTCCATTTAACCAAAATATGACGGTTTTGGACACATGGCATAGTAGATAAAAATGACAATTATGCAATGGTGGCCATGTGCTCGATTCCTGGTTCAGTGTGACAGACAATCTTGGAGAAAGACAATTCTGAATTCAAAAGTTTTCAAAGCATAACAGGAAACGACTCAACTATATTTCTTCATGAACAATCATGGCAATACGGACTTTAGGTATTAAAGAAAATAGAAGCAGCAATGTTTAACCTTTGTGCATGAAAAAAAAAAAAAAAAAATTACAGTCTATCAAAAGAATGGTTATTTCCTTGACACCGCTATTACTGTATACACTTTTGACTCCCTCAGCAATGTTTATTTACACGTTCATAAAAATATGTGAACCAAGTACAATGTGATATTTATTATTTGCCGCATGCATACTATTCACGGGAGAGATCCCACTACTGCTTGACACGGGGACTTTTGTCTGCTGTGTTTCCACCCTTGGCCAAGCCGGCCCTCGTTAGTCAACCTGATCAGCTGAAGCTCCCTCCAGCTAGTTATATTGATGCCAGGCTTAGTGCGGATGCCTGATCACCATAACACAATGATCTCATAACCCCCGATCTCAAACCGAAAAAAAATAAAGTGCTGCCAGTATTAGACTATCGAGAGCTGAATGAGTGTCTCGATGCCCACACAGCCAATGCTGACGTGTGCGCACAAAAACTGAGGGAGTGGTGTAAAAAAAGGACCAGATGTCGCTATCCTTGACCTACAGCAGGCCTATCTACAAGTACATATTCATAAGTCACTTTGGCCCTTTCAAACTGTAATCTTCAAGGGGTGAAGATGTTGCTTGACCCAAATGGCTTTCCATAATGAAGGCCATTGTGGACACTGCGTTGTGGAATTAATCTGTGACAAACATTTCCTTCGCTTACAGAACACTTACACTTTTATAAACTAATACATTTGAAAAGAAATATTTTTATTCAAAAATTTATTAAAAAAAAAATGACAAAATTATCAAAATATGTAAGGAGGAAGAAATGCTCTTAACCTATTTTATTGAGATTATGTGGTGAGAGCAAATGAAAGAAATGACCAGAAAATGAATTTCTTTCAAAATTTTTAGTTCAGTTGTACATAGTTTTGTATTTAAATTTTCTTGTTCACAGACATTTGATAAAGTTTTTAAATTTTTCATTTTCTTCTCTATATAATGGTAAATAATAAATATTTCATGATATTTTATAATCTTGTAAATATAAAATTATTCTTGTAAATAAGCAATCTAATAAATAAATCGTGTTTAACATCTTTGTTGTCATTCTCAAGAATAAAAGAAAATGTATAAATCCACTTTCATACTTTATTAAAATTGTAAACATCACTTTTTAAAACAAACATTGTCAAAGGGACAACCGTTCACTTAACCCTATCTTTTGGCAGGTACAAAGGTTAAACATTGCCAGAGAAGCCACAAAGAGCTGTGATCACCTCTCTAGAAGAGACATGGTCCTTACAGACAAGGGTTCAATAAATTTAGTAGCCATTGTGATAACTGAACATAATCTATTCTTCTGAAACGAAACCAGGTAAATATTTTCACTTGTTTTGTGTAATCTATATTTATTATATCAGTCCAGAACTGAAACTTTTCGTTCTGTATCAACTTTTATGGATACAATCATTCTCTTATATCAAAGTATATCAAAAGGGCTTGTTTTTTCCTGCCTAATAGCAAAAGTATAAATTGAAAGATGAAAGGATTGATAATTGTATAAAGTATCTGAGGAAAGCATTCATTTATCCAACACAGAAAGTATTTTGTTTTTATTTTTATACATAACCTACTGTAGCCGGGCAAAATGCCAGCAATACTTGAAGTAAAAAAAATGTCAAAAGTCACATTACTTGCAGATAAATATGATGAACAATGGCACACAGTTCCTATCAAAATTGGCCATGAAGCCAACATTGCAAGCTATTATTGTCATTCATTTGCTTTTGATAAGATTCTAATTGTCTTTTGTTAAAATATAAATGCTTGCACATTACAATGTGAACAAAATATAAAATATACGGAAGTTGTTTCCATTGAAAAGACAAAGAGGAATCATGACTAAATATCATCTTGTTATTAAACCAAAAATAAAGCTACAATATTTCACAAAGCCCTTTGTCTTTCTTATACAATATATATATATATATATATATATATATATATATAAGTTGTAGCCTCTGTCGGTTTAGTCTCAAACTCTTCCTAGTGTTTTGGAGATAGACCCCCTTTAACTATATATATTCTGAAACTACATTACCCATGGTACTTGGACAAGTATATTTCATTTTGATCAAAGGGAGGTGCTTCAGGGGTTACCTCCCCACCCCAACTGAAAAATATTTTCCCCCTTAATTTAAATTACATTTAAATTTGAACAAAAGAATGACCCCTATCCAAAATATGGGAGGAGAAAGTCATTGATGGCGGACACATCGGCAAGATCATTGAGTAATAGTGAAATGCACCATTTTTCTCCATAGATTATAACAATGATTTAAAATCAATCATCATTTTTTTTACAAAAAAAGAAGAAAAAAGTGATACGCAGCAAGGTGCAGGTAATTCAGCTAGTATAGCATAAAACAGTGACATTGTTTTCTGTATATTTAAATAAATTGATATTTGAACTGTTTTCTTTCTTTGTAAAAATAAGAGAAATTCAAAGTTTCATCCTTAATGTTAGCTGTATTGAACTTATTAAATAAGATGATTAAGAATAAAAACAAACCTTTACATGAAAAGAATAAAATCAGAACATCTTGAAATGATATATATTTTTTAAAGGCTTCAGAAATCAACCCATTCTCCCTAACAACTCAGATAACTAAAAGATTATATACTTTAGGTTGCTTTTGATCAAGAATAATATTACGTTTTCACCCCAAAGAGTTTTTGCTGGATAGTTTTTAATCCTAACTACCATGTCCACTACTATAAATAAAACATTTTTATTAATGTTTGCTTTTAAAATCTACCTACAATGGCTTAATTTTTACTAAGCCTGACCAAGCCTTTAAACTTAAATAGGAGACTATTTGAGTAATCATATCTAATTTTCATGAAAATCATGCACAGAGTTCCAATTTCTAACACTTGAGGGGGGGGGGGGACAGGAAAAAGACAGTATCTGCTTTCAAAAATTTCCTATGACACTTTGCCTAAATCAGGTTGTTACTAACAGAGAAATAAAATGACTGACATATTCCACTATTTTTTTTTTTTTCCTGCATACACTATAAGCCAAAAGTTTACTTCAATTTCTGGATTTCAAAGAATTACCTAAAAATTGAAGGTTGTGTGCTTTTTTTCAAAATTAATTCACTAGTCCACTTCAGGTCAGGGTGGGGACTTTCTCTTCCTAAAAGGTTTTATCATATATTCAATAATAACAAAATTAACTTCTGAGTGCATAAAGTTTCCTTAAAATTTTAGCCACCTTCTGGCCAATAATGATCTGGCAGATTTTAAGTTTTAGGCAATCCCCTCTATAAAATAAATAAAAAATAAAAAGACACCCTACACTAATGGGTTAAATAGTTTCAGCATACTAGTTTACTCACAGTTAATTAAACTGAAGGCGACATGAAACTTACTCATTATTAAATAGAGAATTTGCCACAAACTTTTGCCCTACATGTATATTTATGAAAGTTCTCTAAAAATTAATTTTAATCTTTAAAAATCAAATAAGATCTCAATTAAGGATTCAGACAGTAATTTTCATGAGTTTGCAAAAACACTATTGTATGATAATGGTCCCAGAAATACATTCCAATAATGAACCAATAATTATTATCATCTGTTCATGATTATCATGTCAGTAATTTGTTTTGTATATAATAAAGTGATATAAGTATTCAAAATTAAATTGTTACAGCAGTTATTGTATAGTAATGGTTCAAATGTAAAATCAGATTTTAAAATGTATGGAATACAAGCAAATTTATTATCTGATTAATGAACACAGAAGAATTATGTTGATTACACAGGTCAGAGGGTGCAATGAATAGTGTAGTCTCGATACAAAATTTTCCTTTCTACATGAGTTTCTTTCATTAAAGTTTTAATCAGTTTGTATTTGCGATCAAGTTGTTTATGCTTAATTGAAGAGTCTAAAGGCAGACTGAATCTACAAATTTGTACATCTGAATTTTCAAATATCACATCAAAGTAGATAATATTTAATATCATGACTAAATAAGGACAGTAATTAAGGTGGCTGCCAGGTAACATTGACATATTTTGGAAGGATATTAAAATAATCCAGAACCTATACTAGGAGTAAACCACCTGCATATGGATAGAAAATGAATTCAATATACAAATATAGAAATGGTTGTAAGAACAGGATATATCTCCTCACTGTACTTCTGCATAGATATACAGTGAGGCAATTTTGAGAGAATTAGAAGTCCTATCAGGATTCATTATTAGCAGCCACAATCTTAACAAAAGATATACAGATGACACAGTGTTGATAGCAAACATAGAAAGGAAACTACTTGAACTCCTACAGAAGCTAGTGAATGAAAGTGAGAAAAGGTCTGTGGTCAAGACAATTTATTATAGTATATTCAATATCATGGCCATTCACCAAGATACTGTTTAGCTTTCTGACCCACTCTCTCCGAAAAGCGCCCAACCCCTGATCTAAAATTTTAATTTCAAGTTGAATAAAAAATAAATAAAATAAAAATGTATGTGTAAATAAGCAGACCAAGATGAGAAATTGATGAAAACTAATGCTATAATTATAGCACAAAAGGTCTAATAATTTGGTTTTAATTTAATGTAAATACATGAATACTGAATAAATGTACTGGTAAGAACTAAATTCATAATTTCAATAAGATTTAATACAAGAATCAGTTATTTAGTGATAATATAAATCATGAAACAAATTGAATTTGACTTCATCTGATAGAATTCTTAATTGTTATATTACAAATATTGAAAATTCTTTTCAATAATAGTAATTTAAACACTTGAAATAAGAAATGTTTTATTTTTATTTTTTCAAATATTTTGTGAGAATTTTAAATTTGTTGCATCAATAGATACACCTCAAAAAACGCAGTATGAGTAGAGGATAGTCTGAAATACCAAGCCTAGTTTAAATTGCAGGTTAAAAAACAAAACAAAAAAACACAATCAGTATTAAAATTTGAATCTTCAAAATCCAAAGCAAATAAATTGTTTTTATTTGTTCAACAGGAGCCAATAATGACAATGTCTATTTACGACAGGAAAAGAGTCAAGGAAGACATTATTTGGGTAAGCCTAGCCTCAACTGACAACACACCAAGATTTACCTGCAACATTTTGAACCCATTTAATTATCACTAACCTTCATAGCATTTTCAAGTTGAAATTCCAATATTCAAATCCAACATTTATTTCCTTTTAAGCATCAACAGGATTCAGATTACATGAGTATCAATGGAAGAGATTATATAAAATCATTTTTTTGACCCTTTACAATTATACTTTGAGGAACCTATCCCGGATTGATTGATCAGGTCTTCAAAGGTATAGATGTACTCCCCACATTTGGCATTTGGCCACTTGCTGGTTGGTGAGGCTATTTAACACATAGTTTGAGGTCATTTTCCTAGATTGCCTACCAGTCAAAGCTATAGGACCTTGTCTGTCCTGCTATTTACCAATAACTGAGGAGAGAAGAGATAGATGCATACGTTTCCCAAAGTGTATTTGCTTGTCAGTGAATGTAACAGACTCTACTGGAATTTGAACTCAGCTCTCCAAATCCTCAATTTATATA
The DNA here is from genome assembly GCA_964036315.1 of Acanthosepion esculentum. NCBI lineage: Eukaryota > Metazoa > Mollusca > Cephalopoda > Sepiida > Sepiidae > Acanthosepion > Acanthosepion esculentum. Next base: position 66,907,962 of record OZ038515.1, on the reverse strand, counting down.
TATATATATATATATATATATATATATTATAAAATCATTATCTCTTAAGTAACTAATCAGAATGTCAGTGCATATATTTATTTATTGGTGGGCCACTGTATATGGAAACTATAGGCATTTATTTCAATTCTTCATTATTCAGTAATTAGGAAAGACTGAGCATTTTGTTCACAATATCAATGAAATGATCAAGGTAGGGAAAAAGTCTCAATTGATCTGGAAATACATATATATTTAAGTTTTCCCACACCCGTAAGGAATGTATACATTTAGCAATAAATTTGGAGTGAAAGGAAGCAATAAATAAACAATAATAAAGAGACAATCTTCGAATGAATTTAAATGAAAAGAATCAGACTGTTGACAGATTTCATGGACATAGCATCAAAAATCATCTCTCCAACTAAAAATTTAGTTTTCAATATAAAATTGCATACAATCTCCCTGCAAACTATGAAGAACAATTGTTATTTTGTACTAAAATACTTTTTATAAAAGAAAGAAAAAAAAAATCATAAAAAAATACATGTGTAAATGAAGTTTTTATAAAAAGGTCAATTAAATTATTTTTTTAATAAGCAAAAAAATCTTTTGATTAAAATAGATATGATTTGATACTGTAGGTGTGCTTTTTGTTTCTGAAATCATCAAAAGCATTAATGAAAATAATAATAGAAAATAAATTCCAATCCCAAATTATTTGCCTGTAACTTTGCCAAGAATCATTAACACATTCAACAGGATTTGGATACACAGATCTCTTCTTTGCATATTTGCTGTTAACAGGTTTTAGCTGAAGGTACAAAGAGATATGAAACGTCTGAACAGTGGAAGACTGATATATTTGCATTTTTATATACCTTGTACTAGACACATCACTCATTTTCAGATAATGCAGAGAAATAGTATTGTAAGGATAGATTTATTATTATTAATATTAGACTGAAGATACACATTTTATATAAACACTGACAAAATCTTAGCAATATCATCAGATATACCCTGAAAAAGTAAATAAGCAAGCCATTTGGTATACAAAATCAACATATGAATAAACCTTTAAATCCCACCCCCTGGGTGAATAATATACACTGAGTGAGTGCAAACAAAGATTGGAATGTGTATTCAAGTGGGTTTGTGATGTATACAAGAGTGCCACCAACACATGCAAAGAAGACAACCAGAAAGTGACTCAACTGATTGGACAGTAACACAGACTATAAAGTGAAAACTAGAATTCAATATCAAAGAGAGAAATGAAAATTTCATCTTTTAACCTAGTAATGCATTCCTAGAGGACAGTTATAACCAGCTATATAGCCATGAAAGAGGACACGAGATGGACATGTTTTGGATAGGTAATGATGGAAACCAAAGAAAATGTATGGCTGACGGATACATAATCATTAAAAGATTAATTTAACTTCAGTCAAATATGATTGCATTATGCAAAAAATTGTCAATTATGATTTGTGACATTCTTAATCAAAAGGACAGAATTCAAGGCTCAGTTTTACCTGATTGTATTTTGAGAGAGAAAAAGAAGAGAGAGTGAGAGAGAAAAAGAAGAGAGAGTGAGAGAGAAAAAGAAGAGAGAGTGAGAGAGAAAAAGAAGAGAGAGTGAGAGAGAAAAAGAAGAGAGAGTGAGAGAGAAAAAGAAGAGAGAGTGAGAGAGAAAAAGAAGAGAGAGTGAGAGAGAAAAAGAAGAGAGAGTGAGAGAGAAAAAGAAAAGAGAGTGAGAGAGAAAAAGAAAAGAGAGTGAGAGAGAAAAAGAAGAGAGAGTGAGAGAGAAAAAGAAGAGAGAGTGAGAGAGAAAAAGAAGAGAGAAGGACTGAGCTTTTGATAAATTTGATGTCCTGATACTCATCCATTACCCGCAAAATTTTCATTATTCCCATTTGTAGATTTTGGTTACAGTTAGTTCTCCAATCTTTAACAACAATTTCAATCAATCCTTATCAATATGATCAGAAAAGAATATGGACACTAAATTATAGCTGAATTAACAAAGATAATGAAAAACTCTAAATAAAACAATGGTGATGCTTCCTTTACTTACAATCAAAGTCAGATTTTCAAAAAGCCTGAAATTTATATATGAACATTCATACACACTCAAAGTTCAGACTGCTAATAGAGTTCCTTACTACTGCAATTGCCAGGCACCCAGCTTTGAGTGGTGTCATTGGGTGGCATAATTGCTCTGTCTTGATCATTTAGGCATTGAGCACTGTCTATTATTGTATAGGTAGGCATCTGTCTTTTGGTCTTCTCTTCTCAGTTTATGTTTCCTTTTTATTTATTTATTTATTTTTTTGTCAGTTTTTCTTTTCATTTCTCAATTTTTTTTTTGGGGGGGGGTCTTGGTCGCTTGGCAGGCTTTGTGCTGGTTTTGCCAATACTTTGATCTGTTACACACACAAACACCATTATATATATATATATATATATATATATATATATATATACACACACACACACACACACACACACATTTTTATATATATATATATATATATATATATATACACACACACACACACACACACACACGTGTGTGAAAATGAATATTTGCTATTTGGGCAAATGCTATTAACTATTCAAACAGTAATAGCAATAAAAATACAATTACTTTGTAACAACTTGATATTTTTTATAATGCTTAGACATTAAATATACAGAAAATAGGACATCAGTGCATATAAAGAATCAGTGCAAATTAGCCATGCATTTTTTTGTATGGTATCTGCATATATTTACCATATTTAAAGCAGAGGAATAATCAAGTCGTTACAAAAAGTGAGAATAAATTTCAGTGTAAATACAAAATTGATTTAATTTTTTCCCCGCTTTTTTGTTTCTTTAAATATTGATAGTATGTATATTTTTTTTAATTAAAAAAATATTACCCAGAAAATTAATGCTATTATAAACATGCACAAATTGATTAAATATGTATTCAATTTTTGCTACAAGCTCATCTATCAAAACTGAAGCAGTTCAATTTCATCTATATTAATATCAGATCAACTGGAAAGATCAATAAAAATGTATTCAAAATGTTTTCCTTAGTTATTAATACTTGTATCACTACTACAATTTTCTGAACAGATAACACAAAAAATGTCCACACTGCAAGTTGACAACTATTTCCAAGATACATCCTTTAAAGTTTAATACTAAAAGCAAGGTCTATATGAATAGAACAAGACCAACACAAGAAATCAAGCAAAAGCTTTGCAAAGTAAAATAATAATAAATAAAAAAACATTTCAAATAAAAAAATTAAATTCTTATAAATTTTAATGCATTTTTCAAATGAATGATGTTCAAATTATTTTTAACTGAAAAAGGTTTCTCTGAAAGGAATTAAATTTTTTTTAAGGTACACCTGGAAAATACCAGACATGTAATCTTTTAATACAGTTACTGCAATAGGTCAATTGATGCCCGTTCATTATGATGCCTTGTATAAAATATTATCACTAAAATGATCTGAAGTTTACATTTCCCACATTTCAAATATTTGATCCCTACAAAATTAAATTTAAAACTTAAGTAATATTTACTGAAATATTTGCATTTAGATGATAAAGACATTGTAATTTGTTTCTTCTTTTTCCAACAAGAAGGCAGTTTAAGGTTTTAAAATAGAAATTGTGTGAACATACAGGATTAACAAAAACCATAAGTCAAAGAAATAATATTCACTCTGTACAAGGCTTAAGAGCCACTCAAGATAGAGGGTTACTGAGTAAAAAGGCACAGTTTATAAGGATACGTGGGGAAGATAACAGTTAATTCTAGACATGAACAAGATTGCAGTGATCAGGGAAGCATACTCTTAGGAGTCATTTCCACAAAGTAGTTATTTGTGGGAAGAAAGTTTGAAGAGAAGTTACATCTCGGACAAAAGGGAATGAGGTTGGACTGCTGCTGTGTGTGACACTGTGGGTCTTTGATGGTTAGAACTGGTGAAACTAAGGAATGTAGTTTGTCTGAAAACTTTCCATGGGAATAGTGATAGAGTAGAAAGAGGCTTGCAAGTTTTCATCTGTGGGAAAGATGTATACCTCATTATGATGTTTGTACATCTTTTAAGTTAAAAGTTGATTTGATATAATTAAATTACTCCCACAAGCAAATGATTTAATCTATGTAAATCCAATTAACCTAATATAGTTAAAAAATTCATAAAATGAAATTCTGTAAAATGATTGCATAAAAAGTAACCCTTTATGTGAGATATTTTTGAACGATAAGTATTGTATTACCTAAAACACATGCACACACAAAAAATTCCCTTTGTCATTTATACCAATGATTAGGTTACAAGTACTCTTCAACAAGCTGCTCATAAGATGACTTTGGACAATCAGGCGAATTCATTCGTGAGGTAATTGCTCCCCACCCCACAATGTTGACGAAAACAGCATAGTGGACAGCTAAAAACATGGCTTATGACTGTTAAAAGGGATATCGAACCGTTCTTGCATCAGCATGTGTTCAGAACTTGCTGTTGAAACAGTGATTGGTTAACTCTTACCAACTCAATTGCATCTGACAACCAAGCTTGGTTGGCTTTCATTCAGGAAACAGCAAATTCGTTTGACAGAGATGGCTCAACTGATCCCAGGTGAATGTGACAAGTAACATACTTACAAATACTAGACAAATACCTAAACAGCCTGTTTGATGATTAAATTGATAAATTATGTTAAAATTAAATGATATACAAGTATTGTCGAATTATTAGTTGAAAAGGACTTTCTTCTGTAACATCTCCTGCCAAATTGTAGGAGAGTTAAAAAGGGGAGGTGATGAAAATTTTCTGGCCTAAGCTATTCAAAAAAAAAAAAAAAAAAATTTTTTTTGGTAAGTTAGTTGTAGCAAGAACTTTTCAGCATTCCTTGTACAACTCAACATTTTTATGGCATTCTGTCTCTTGCTTCAAACAAATATATTTGTTCAAATAGTTATCTTTATAAGAATCTATGCATCCATCTAGCCCTTGATGAGCAGATACTATCTGCAAAACTGAGTTTGGAAGTTTTGAATATTACAAACAATCTAAAGCTAATTTAGTTTTATTGCTGAGGTGAACATAAATAGAACATCAAAATCCTACACACACCTGAACAAATGGAATGCCAACTGTATATACATGAATAAATTATTTAAATAATCCCATTTCTAAAACAAAATAATATTGGTAAATTTCAAACAGAAAAAAAAGTTTTATGACACTTGTCTACAATATATATTTCAAACTTTCTGGTAAAAGAATTCTTTAATGTTTACATTAAATAATTTTCCTTGATAAATAATTTCTTTATTCCTTTTCTAAAAATTTTAATTGCTATGGTAAACAGACAAACCTAAAAAAAATTTTTCAATGTTAAAAGTTAATGAAAATATGAAACCCGGTTGTATAGTAATATTTCACCCATTGCCTAAGAGAAACAAGTGCAGCCACTTAAATGATTATCTGTTCACATTCTATAGAGATCAAGTAAATAAGAGATACAAGAGATTAGATTCATTAACTCAATAAGAATCTGAGGGTTCTGTTTTTAAAGTCTATAATAATACAAAATATCTGATTTTGTGTAACTTTATATAATCAAAACAGTGTATCTTATTCAGGTGCTGAATTGTAAGCTAGAAAAATTAAGAAAAAAAATCTGGGTGATTTACAAATTAATAATATTCTTAGGGGTCTGTATTAAAAAAAATTCATCCAAGGGAGATAACTATTAAATGCTAATTAGAGTACTTATTTATTAACAGATCACATCAGAGATGAAATTCAAATTTTTTGTTATTGCATTATTCCAAAATTTAAAACATCAGCAGATAGCTATTAATGTCAACAAATGAGCACAAATAGTTATTAATTAAAAAAAATTAGTAATTAATGCATAATATTATCCATAACTACATGTACAAGAATGTTGTTTTTGATAAAAGTTAAAAAATAACCATAAATACATAAAAAAATGCATATATTGTCACAAATTCCTTTTTTAATATAGCTATTTGTGCTGTTATAATTCTTATTAATACTGAATAAATTTATTTTAAATATTAAGGTATATTTAATCACATCTCCCTAATAGTGGTTGTGATCTGTAAGTACTTTTTATTTATTTGCACAAGAAATTAGGCGAAATTTTTAAAAAACTCGCACATAATATATAGAAGGTAGTGTAATCTGCACAAATTCAAGAAACGTTTTTCCATTATAATTTTCTCTTAAAAGGGGTGACCCAACAGGTCAGAGTTATCTAAATTATAATAAAATTCAAAACCCATTTAATTTATTCAAAACTCTTTACAATATTTTGTTTTGAGATATAGATCTATATCTACTTATTGATGTGTTTCTTGACATTGATTACTGCTTATTAACTCTAGCTAGACTTTGAAATAAAAACAGAAAAAAAATCCTTTTAATGAAATTACATTTCAAGTAAAAATAAATTTTGTGTTTTAACCATCAAGCCTTAAACATTATCTTGAAATATATACACTTAATTCCTGTAATGATCAGTGCCAGAAAAACCCCTGAATAGATCAAGCTGAATAAATGATTTTACAGGTGAGGAATTTATTTCCCCTTTGTACAATCATCAGTATTAAACCAGCAAATTTAAAGGAACTCAAGCAGAGAATAACAAATGAAGTTATCTCATTCAACAAGCTGATTGGGACTTATTCTGTGATTTTCTTCTTGACATCCATTGGAATGAAGTTTTTCAATCTTGCCATTCAAAACTGCACATCGGAGATCTCCTCCGGAGTGAAAGCTGAAATCAATGCTTTCATTCCAGCAAGGAAATACCAAGTTAAACTGTGTTCATCTTTTTGGTTCTCACCTGTGTGCTCAGCCGCTATATCTCACAGGAATCACTTCTTCCGGCTGTACCAGAGAGATGCTCCTTTGTCTCTGCTCGTAACGAGTGTAAGCATGTCCTCGATGAAGCAAAGTTACTGTTTGCTGATAGAATGAAACAACGTATAGCATCTCGCAAGTTTGGTTCTAGAGATTACCGACAGCTCTACAAGAGTGTGCTGAACATCAAATTTTCAATTCCTCCCATATTCAATCAATTCGAAGTCCTGACATCTACAGCAGATAAGGTTGAATGCTTTGCTTTCATCCAACTCACCTCATCTGGTGTACCCACCAAGAACTGAGGCTCTAACAAGTGATGTGTATAACCCCATCGCTAGTCTCGGACATCATTTCTAAATTAGTCTGCAGTAAGGCAAGTGGAGGTGATGGGATACCAGCTGTCATTCTAAAGAAATGTTCTCCTGAGCTGGCTCCAGTCCTCTCCAAACTATACAACTACTGCCTCGCTGCTTCCTGCTTTCCAGCTTGTTGGAAGTCCTCCTCTGTAGTTACTGTCTTTAAGACCTCTGGAGAACCTTCTGTCCCCTCCTCTAAGTATTGCCCTATCAGTCTCCTACCACTTTTCAGCAAAATATTTGAGGCTTTAATCAATGCTGAAGTGGTTTAATATCTTACTTATCACAACCTCCTCTCTGATACACAATATGGTTTCCATTTTGCCCAGTCTATTGCTGACATGTTTACAGTCATAACTGAATATGTATATGAAGCTCTTGATAATAACCTCAAAGCTTGTGCTGTGGCTCTAGATATCTCATAGGCGTTTGACAGGGTTTGGCATGCTGGTCTTCTATGTAAGCTTAAGGGCTACAGTATTACAGAACAATTATCTGAGTTAATCCAATCATTCTTATCTAATCATGAACAGTAGATGACACTACCATTTACTCCTGTCTCAATAGTAAATCCATCAGCATTGACAAAGTTAGCCTGGCTGCTGCTCTCACAAAGAACCTCCAATCAGTGGTTAGTGGGGCTGGAAATGGCTTGTAAATTTTAATGCCCCCTCATTTAGCTACTGCAGAGAAACTTCTCTGATGTTCGACTCCAAAGAGCATCTCACTGCGCCTTCTTGGCCTCATGTTTTCAACCAACTTGAAATGGAACAACTACATTGAATTAATAGGTGTATCTTCTGTGAGGAAAGTTGGTTCATTGTGTCATGACAGAAGATTTTTCTCATCAGAGTCCATCTTACAAATCTACTATTTGTCTGGGCATTGAATACTGTTGCCATATCTGCTGTTCACCTCTCAAGGTTTTTAATAAAATCCAAAGAAGGATCTACAATGTAATCGACCCTGACTTGGGCCCCTTGACTTTCCCGTGTCTTTTCTACAAACATTTTCATGGTAACTGCTCTAACGAGCCTTTTCTCTCCTGGTGCCCCGACTACATGAATTTAACCGTTACTACACTGCAGGCGAAAATGGTCGCTGTAAAATTCTCTCCCTTTGCAGCTTTAGACACCTTTAGACGGTTGCTATAAATAAACATTTGTCAATGGTTATTTCCAGTATTTTAAGCTGGAAATCGCGTACTACTGCTTTGGAATGAGGCTAAACTTCCATTTTCCAAAGTCATTTTGAATTCTTCTAGACTACACAAGGTGTAATATCAATTACTTTTTTGTAAACAAAAATGATCACATCAACTTCCAACAAAGCCTTTATTCAAGAATTTTTCTTAGATTCAGACTTTGATGAGGATTTTGAAGGCTTTACTGAAGTGGATATTGGCAGTGAAGTGGCTGGAAGATCCACGCTAGTGATGTGGAGGAAAGTGATGATGACCACTAGCAGCTACTATCATCCATGGTTGACTCATTTTATGAAAGCTACAAGCAATCATCGATGTAACTGATAGCCTTTCTGAAGGCAAATTATTACATCTATTTATAAACAACTTTATATAAAATAAATATAACTTTATTTGTCAACAAGAAATAAATATGCTAGTCAGGTGAAAAAAGCGCAAACAAATGTTGGTGTCTTCTTGTACATAAACACATGGAAGGATGTCCCTTTTTGACAAAAGGAAAGCCTTCTTAGCCATCTTGCTTCTTATTTCACCCCAGAACTCCACAAGGAGTAATAAAAGTTAATGTTAAATTGTTAACATATTAGTTTTTTTGGGTTTTTTTTTGTAAAACATGTATGCAAATCATAATGCAGGGCATCAAAATATTACCTATCCATTCTTAGACAAAAAATAAAATCTATACACACAATACAAAGAAAGTTATATCAATTTTAAAACAGTTCATGTTGTTTTTGTGCCCTCAAGAAAAAAAAAAAAAAAATGCAGTGGCAAGGGGAACAATTCTAGAAAGAAATTAGCCTGGTAAAGATTAAGTGTGCTACTAGACTGGCATCCATCTAGGTCCCACCCTTTTACTGTTGAAAGAGTTAAATATAACCGTCACATCTACTCCAACAGTTTTTTCTCGCACTTCCCAACAGTGGAACTCCCTTCTTCTTACTTGCTTCTCTGGTAATTACAATCTTCAGAGATTTAAATCCAATACCATTCATCTTTTATCCTTTCCTCAATCCCCTCTATACCCAGTCATTTCTCTCACTTTCACTCTCTGTAAACCCCCTGTGTACTAGTGGCACTACTGACTTGCTTGGGGTGAATTGCTATATATATATATATATAAAAATAAAAAATATAAATTGTTCTTATTAATTTTTATATTTACCAGATTAACATCTCGACAAACGTGTATGTTTGTATGTATGGGCATGGGAATCAATACTACATGGTAACATTTTCTTTCATGCCTCAATGCAATCTTCATTGGTAAATGCCATCTGTGGTATTAAGCACTCTTCATGTGTGTACGTTTATAAAACTATTTTATAACACCAGAAGATTTCACTCCACAGATGGCCAAATCGCATATATCTATACATTAAACTCTTCAGATTTATATATATATAAAAATAAAACTTGGAAAAAAAAATAATAATTTGTTTAAAAATTATTTTTAGCTTATCCATAGATGATAGAAATACACTGCAATTAATAAACATACCAAAAACATAATATTAGTTATATTTTAACAGTACAGGTAAATGATTTAAAAGTGATGAGTGCACTCAATGAGTTGAGGAATCAAACATTTGAAAAGCAATATCTTTATGTAAATTTTTTAGAGACCAGCGAAGAAAAGTGATAATGAATATGTAACACAACATCCTTGTATAAGCATTATATTTTCAAAAGAAATACACAGTGCTTACTTGCTAAAGGAGCCAAGGGAATTTTTGGAGGTTACAATTCAAACTATTTGTATTAGATCCAATACAAGCAGTCAAAACATTCATCTGGTTTACTATTGCAGCATGTCCACTTAATTTAGCTAGAGTAATTTTAAAGTTTCTTGATCTACAATAGAGTGGATCAATAATTGGGGTATTTTTTTTAAACATTAGCAACATATTAAAACAAGGATAACCAAATGAGAAAATGGAGAAAAAATAAAAAATTGGAGTCAGTCTTACATATATATTGACTGTAGAGAAATACAAAGAATGCTTGTTAAAATTTTACATTGAAAACCTTAAGATACAGGGATGCTCGGTTTTAAATTTAAATTTTTAACATCCAGTATAAACAGATTTTTTAACTTAGCTGATTTCATTCAGATTACTATCTTCATTATTTTTAATTATCCTATATTGTAAAAGCAGTAGTTTTGTTAGAAAAGGAGATAATATTATAAAACCCTGGATATAAATTATTAGTCTGATATACAGATCTATTGTATATCTTTCACATACTAAAATATAAATTTATGCAGATGTACTATATATTATTCTTTTGATTAGAAATATATTTAGATTTGCTTTTTAAAGTGTAAATCTTTTTGCCTGATAATCTAAAAATAAAAACAAGATAACGACAATAAAAATAACAATAATTGATGAAAATGCAATATGTGTATTTGTATATATGGAAGGGGACAATCTTCAGGTAGAGCTTTTATTAAAAATAAATAACAAAAGGAAAAACAAATGTGATAAAACAAATATAGTAAACCGGGGGGGTGGGGGTGGATGGGGGTAAAAAAACAAACAAACAAAAAAAAAAACAAAAAAAACAAGCAGACAAAAACAAGGCAATTATCAAGATGATAGCAACACAACAGCCTTTTATTTATTTATTTTTTTTTTGCTCCATCATTTTAGCAGTATCAGCCAGCCACTGAGCAACAGTGACCATGGACGATGTATGGATGATAATGATAATCATAGGCAGGCAGAAGATATAGCTTGTAGTCGAGTGCATTGACAGAGATGGTGGGAGGGACAGGAAGGGATGGAGAAAGAGAGAGGCCAATGGAATTTGAAAATAAATGGTAGTGTTGGGAGAGAGGGCAGGGATGACTACAAGAAAGCTTTGTCAACATTTTATGTATTTTTTGTGTTTTAATAAAAAAAAAAAAAAAAAATTAAATAAAAATAAATTCATTCCAGTACAGACCAGTTCTACAAAACTTTGAACAAATACATGGAAAGAAATACAAGAATTTCTACCACCGGGTTTTTGGAAAAAAAAAAACAAAAAAAAAAAAATAGGAGGGTGCATACTTCTTGAAAATTTGCGGATATCAAAATCCGGATATTTTGACGTAATTTCAGAAAGTATTCCTTTCATAAAATGATCTGGAAAAAGCAGAAAGAAAGAGGTGAAAGAAGAAAACATGAAAATTATGACAAACACACCAACACTTTCTAATGGTCTTATTAATGGTAATATGCTTCCAACAGTCAAATAAGTAGTTTCAGAATCAAACCAAAACAGAAGTTAACATTTTAAGACTCCCCAAATGAAAGAACATTTGACAATACAAGCTAAAGTTTTGTTGAAAGAATTCTTGAATGCTTTGTTAAAAGAATTTCTTTTATCCCATCCCTCTTAAAAAAAAAAAAAAGAAAGAAAAAAAGAGAATTCTGTTAGAGCACTCAAAATAATCATTAATCTGCTTTTGAACTGTTAATCTATCCTTTCTAATACATTTGTATTATAGTGAATCTATATATTTCTGCAAAAGATTTGTTTCAATTTTATGAAGGGTCAACTTAAATAGCACAAAAAATTATTTTCTAAACAACTTTGCAGTTTTCATTGTAAGTTATTTAAATATTCTGGCAGTATTAGAGTGGCCATCTAATCCATTGCATAAGGTTTAATTAGAAAATGAAAAAATCTATTTGAATTTTTTTAGAGATTTATAGTAAAATAAAATTTAAGAGACATCTTTGTATATTATTATTATATATTGCCCATAATTACTGATAATGAAAACAATATTTAGGCATATTATTAAATGGTAAATAAGCAATTTAAGAAAGCACATATATTGACCAAAATTGAAGCAAGTAATCAAGATCCAGCAAGTTTTTCTTTTATTTATATAAAAGGGTAATGAACTTGATATGAACCAAAATACAAGCTACATCATTCTAGTCAAGGAACAACCTCAAATACCAACAACTAAAATATATGATACAGAAACATCAAAGATGAAGAGAGCATTCCAAAAGCTTCACATCTGAGTCTTTTTTTTATGTGATTAAATCTATAATTTATGCTGTCATGAGCATGTTTGTGAGACACTTCTAGGTCATGTCTCTTCAGTACGTTGGCCATAATGGCTCTCCATAATTTCCTATCCTTCATAGCTCCTAATAAATTTTGTTTTTTGTTATCTCTTCTAAACGTTGTACCACCATCCATTTACTCATGCTTGCTAGATAGTTTATGCCATTTTCCTCTAACACTTACTTTCAATCTGTCCTCTCTTTCCTCATTATATGACCTAGAAATTCCAACTGTCTTTTTCTGATGTTAAGTGTCCTTTTTGTTTCCATTTTATTTAAAACAGTGTCATCATTCACATGTTTGGTCCATGGTATTCACAGCATCCTCCTGTAGAACCACATTTCTGTTGTTTCAAGTCTCTTCATCATTGAAGAGATTGTCCAGCATTCACTGCCATATAGGAGGACTGATATTACATATTTCAGTACTTTTTCTTTGTTTCTGTTTCTTAATAATTTGCTTAGGTTTTGGAAGACAGCTTTCGATATTATATAACAGTTCAGTACTCTTATTTGTTTTTAGTGATGAAAATTTCAGATTAGCATTCTCAGATCGCTTTAAGATTTTAAGAATGTTTTGTATTTAAATAGACTTATGTTCTTAATTTCTCAAATAAATCAAATCACTCAATGAAGATGGAATCAAAACAACCAAGATGAGGATACTAGCTCATAACTGATGAGTCACTACTAATTAATTACTTCAAACCAATATCTATCAATATTTATGTTTATATCAATAAAGATTTAAAAAGAAAAAGCATATGGTGATATGCTGAAGTGAATTCTGTTAACATAATTCTTATTTTTCATTATCAGTGTCTTCTTAAGTTAAAATGTTTCAAATGATCAAAGTGTTTAATCATCTCCCACCAACAGGATTCAAATGCTCAAGTGGCTTACTGGACTCTTCTGTATCCAGTTAGGAAAAGGATATTCATAATTGTATTCTATGTGAAAAAGAAAGGTCATATTCCTGCTGTGAGTGTTGCAGGTCAACTTGGGTTAGAAACAGGATGATGTCTATGAGAAGAGGAAGCAAACTTTTTCTGTAAGCAAGTCAGAGTTTCTATCTCCCTTGTGCTTCAATATGGAGTAGCTGACTACAAGGTCAACAAATATCGAGGAGAACAAGAGAAAATTACGATTATAATGAGGCAAATTCTGTATGTTTGTACAGCATACTATAGGGGAATCTTTGTTAGCACAATACCATTGAAATGCTTTTAACTTTGAGAATAAAGCAATTTCCAGTTCAGTTAAACCACTGATTTCTGAGAAATTTTGTAATTCATCTCCACCCCTTACAAAACATTGTCAATCTAAGGGCAATAACTCCAGTTGTTTCTATTAGTTTTAAGAAAATGAAAGGCATGAACTGCGAAGAATCCTTGACTTGTCTGTACTTTTCTCTCTTCTATAGTGAGATACTCCTCCCAAACTTTTGAACAGGAGTAGAAGTTTATCTCTTGTTTCCCATTTAAGATTTGGTTTCTGGTTCAGCCTCCTTTTCATTCTATTTCACTCCCAATGGCCCCTTGCACCTTAGTGACATTATTGCCTTGCTTGGCTGAATTAAAAAACAAAAAACAGAAAACAAAAACAAACTACCAGTGAAAATACTTGAATAACCAAATAGTGATAATTAGTATTTGCAAATAATTATAATTCTATGAATAGGAAATAATTTGACATGGAATAAAGCCTGCTGAAACCAGCTTTTAAGTAATTATTAATTAAAACAAAAATATTTTTAAAAAAAAATGTATAAAGCTGAAAGATGATAAAATATAATAAAGGATGATAAAAAATAAACATACTATGTTGGTTTGCTCAAGTAAAGAGTAGAGGTTAGTTTTAATCAAATTTAGGGTTAATTAAAATCTTTTACATGTAGGTAAAACTTTATACAATTTGATTATGTCAAATAGTTTTCAAATTATTGTTTGTAAAGAAATCCTTTTAACCTTAAATGGTTTAAGAACAAAGCAGCATTATTTAGAGAGCTCAGAATCCTTCACCCTGCTTACAATAACTTAAAAGAGAGCATTCAATAGGGTACATTGATCCCATAGACACCTGCAACTTGCTTCGTTTCTGAGGAACAAAACAGACAAAATGAACGTATATACATCATATAAACAATTTTGGAATAAGCTGAAGACAAAAATAAATAAAAAAATGAAATCTATCGGTAGTATTAGCTGAACAGTTGCGAAAATAAAATAATATTTGTAACAGATTTAGCCTATTCAGATTGTACATTCATCCATGCTTTTGATTTGAAGATGTTTTGCTGAGAATTTCTGAACATTCTCATATGCAATGAGAATTGGAATTAAACCATGAATCCAGACTAAGTGTAACATGTAACATGGTTAACAGATTTGCATTATGCAATTGCCAATAACAACCCCACCCCAAAAAAAAACATGTGCTTGCCTCTATCAATAGAAAGCAAAAATGCAGCTCTGTGTCAAAATATTTAGCTTTAGATTTTAAAAATCAGAAAAATTATACAAAGTGTATCCAAATCCAGGACCTTCTCACTTCTCTTGAAGGAATCCTCCCAGATTGACCATGCCTTCAGAGCTGTAGCCATACACCCCAATCTTGGCCAATTGTGGATTTGGTTAGGCTTATTTAACCCATAGTTGGAGGTTTTAAATTCAGAGTTGTCCTCCTAGACTCGTTACCACCAAAGGCTATAAGATCAAGTCTGTCCTGCTATTTATTTACCTGTAGGTGATGGGAAAGAAGAGATGGATTCATACTGTTCTCAAGGGTATTTACACTCTGAATATAAAGAACTCAATTGGAATTTGAACTCAGCTCTCCAATTCTTTAATCAGAGATGCTATCAATTATTCCATCCACACCTCCTATACAATGTGTATAATAAAATTTCAAATATTTGCAAATTATAGATAGATCAAGTAAAAAAAAAAAAAAAAAATATATGATATAATTAAAAAATATACATCAAATCCATTTCAATTCTATAAAGCTATTTGCAAATATTAAAGTAGATCAATCCTGCTTTGCACAATTTTGTTTCAGGTTCACATTAATAAAAGCAGTGAAAATTATACTATTCTAAGACTACAGGTTTGGGGGATAAGTTCTTTTGATAAGGATAGAATCCAACCTATGGATCATTGGTTGATAAAATTGGATCAAGTAAAAGATGATCTCACTCGAATGAAGATTCATATGATTTTCTTTGGATAAATTTTTCTATTGTTGTTATGAGCAATAAAAATTTCTTAAATTAAAAATCATATTGTATAAATAATGAAAACTAATATTAAAAATATTTTTTGGCTTTTTACACTTTGAGAATATTGAGAAATAGAGCCATATAGCAAGTATATTTTTGTTTAGTTAAAAAATAAATTATTACATAGAGAATGTTTATAATGCATTTAGATTCTTTCATTTTATATATATATATATATATATATATATATATATATATATATATATATATATATATATATATATATAAAAAACACACAGAGGAACTGAATGATGCTTGCCTATCAGCATTTAATGCAAAATTATACTTGCACTCCTCTTTATAAGTGTCCAATATGAAACTGCATCTTATAAGTGAAGAGGAGTAGGCAGGGAAATAAAAATTAGGTTGTCAGTTGATATGAGTGTGATAATGTTTGAATTAAAAATTGTAAAATTGTTCAAAAGAGACTTTAGGTAGACCTAGAGATATTACACTAAACAATGTCAACTTCAAATCAAAGGATAAATGTACAATCAAAATAAACAACTCTTTATAAAACAAAAATCTTTGTACAGTAAATGAAAACTTAAAATACTTTGTTTATAAATTGTTCATCTAAAAGGATAGAGAAATATTCAAATGATTTGAAAATAAAATAATGGGATATTTATTTTTCCAAGATTATACCATTTTTACTCTATATACAATAAAAAAACAAAAAAAAAACAATAAAAGATTTAGGAATCAAAGGATTAAAAAGGAACATGAGTTTTGAAAGAAAGAGAATGCTGACAAGATTACATATTTTTGATAGTTTGAATTACCAAAAGACTTGGTTGATTTGGGTTTTTTCACATTCAAATCTAAGTTTATGAAGATAGCCACAGTTTAGAGACAATTTTCCAACACAATACTCATACACAGACAAGAACAAATGAGACACAAACATATACACAAGGAACAATACCAGTACCAAGACGAATTAAGAACCAGGACTGGTCTTTGATGTCTCAAGAACAAAAGGAAGAGGATTCTGGTTTGGAATAATTCTTAACAAAAAGAAAAAAAAAATTGAAGTGGGGGTAGGGGAATATAACAATGAAGACAAACCAATGAACTTGTGATTTTTGTTTTTGTTTTTATAGCATTTGTTGAATAGACGAAAGATCAAGGAAGAAATTTCATGTGAAGCTTTTAGAAAATGACAGGAATTAAAGGGAAGAGAAACAAAAGAAGGTTTTTTTTCCCATGGAATAAAAAGTCCTGGTGTGATGAAAGGGAAGAATATCACCAGCCAACCACATTACTAATCAAATATGAATACAGAATTATTGAAAAGGTTAATTTTTTTATTAAAAAATAAATAAATAAATAAAAAAAAAGAGAAGAAAAAAATCATCTCAGTATATAAAGCAATAATGAAATTGATATCATACACATTTAATCAGTGCTTGTAAACAGCTTGTGAAAGAAATGAATTTGAATGCTTAAGATGAGAATGTTGTTTATTATAATTTATGATGATTTGATTTATTTAGAAAGTCACTAAAATGTAAGAGACAAATAAATGTAAAATATAATGTGAAGATATGTGAATTAAGAAAAAAACCCAAAATATCTACAGTTTGAAAATCTTCACCTTTATGCAGAAATAGTTTACATTATAGTTCCACTAAAACAGAATTATATCAGTGCCAAGTAGTAGAATGTTTAGTATTGCAAATAGTGATTTCTGATGATATGATTAAAGCCCTTTATTATTGAAATTATAAAAATAATCACACAAAACGATGCAAGAAAAAAAGAAAAATTAAACATTAAGAAACTTTTGGTTATTATGAGAATTATAAATTTTCAATTATGTAATTAATTTGTGAGATTATTTCAGATTTATTTTCTATGACACTTAAAACCCTTGAAATGCTAAAAATTATGCAAAGAATTTTTAGTAACATTACAATCTGGTAAAGATTATCAAGCAACTATTTTTTTTGTATGTCAACTGAAAATTAAATGCTAACTCTGAAGCACAGCCTAATATTAATTTTCAGACATTTATTCCCATTTGATCAGCATTACTTTCCCCAACATCATTAAAAACAGTCAAACAGCTACCATCCAATCCACATACAATGATCACCGTTTTAGATATTAGTTTCATTAAATTTCATCAGATTAGACTAATTTTGTATTGTTTACATTGTTCATCAGTAATATCTTAAATTATCAAGTATTATTTACGCTATTTATATGCGGACTATTGTCCTCATCTTTGTCGTTGTTATGACATTTTGGCTATTGTGCCCCCCCCCAGCCTTCATGAGAGTAACTCACAATGAATTCCAAACTGAACCCTTTATTTAAACCCTGCGTTAGTCACCTTGGATTTCTGAAAATGGATAATCCCCTGGGGTCTGTCTACCACATCAAGAGAGCTACAACTGTGCCAAGTGAGGAGAGTAGTGGGAGGGAGCAAAAGAAACAAGTTGCCAACTAGAAATTATGAGTGCTATAAAGATTTTGGAGGTAACAAAACACTGCATGTGACTAACACAGGGTTAATCTTTGTTCTTGTTCCACTGCCCATGTCTAGGGATATCTCATCTAGTTCTTATTTTTAGTACTGCTCAGTTATTGCTCACCCTGTTTCCACAGAGTCCAATACACTGCCTGGCCCAGGGATTGAACTCACAATTACTATGTAACACAATTCACAAAACAACACTTCAATTCACTAGGCTATTGTCCCATGAGAGGGCACGCAATAACTAAGCAATACTGAAAATAAGAACTAGATGAGATATCCCTAGACATGGGCAGTGAAATGTGACCAATCTAACCTTATAGATTAAATAAGGGGTTCAGTTTGGAATTCCTGTAGGCTAACCAGAACAACATACATTTGATGAAGACCGAAGGGTACAATAGCCGAAACATTGTGATAACAACAACAACAAAGATGAGAGCAAGAGCCTGTATGTAAATTATGATAACCGATCCTAGAAATTCAAACAGAAACAAAAATATTTCTTATTCTAAGTATGTCAGCTTGTTTGCCTTGATTATTATTCTTTGAAAATAGAATTAAGACAGCAGCAAGATTTTCATTCCATCAAGTCAGATCTTCAACTAAAATAATTTCAGCTTTCACAGAAACAAAATGGCTTAGTTTATAAAAATAAGATAATTCTAAATGTTAAGTCATATTCTCACAAGTTGTACAGCAAGAGGGAAAAAGTGGAATAACAAAATTAAATGAATATATATTTATTGAGAAATGGTAAAAGTTCTAATTATTAGTTTTCTAATCATTATAAAAGTTGAAATTGAATATTACATTCAATCCAGTCAGCCATACACAGAAGTGCCTTCAAGTTTGAAAATGGTAGGACAACTAAAAAAATACATCAGTTTCATGAAATATTAGATAGGACTATTAAAAAAAACAGAAAATAACAACACAACAAATTCCATTATATTTCAGGCAATTAACTTGAATGCAAATACTACTGAAGTCAATACCCAATCTGTTTCATGCTAAATGTAGTCATCATGCCATAATTGATAGCCTGACGATTGCATTTAGCATGAAAGACTGTTGCCTCTGAGTGTTGACCTCAATATCCACTTTTATATTTACACACACTATCCCTGATATTGAGCACTTTAACCCATAAATATAGCATAACATAAAACTATATTTTATCATTACATACATATATATAAGAAGTAATGGATTTTATATTTATTGATCCAAGAGATTTTATTACTTAATAAAATTTTTGGATTAATATTAATCCATTACTTCTTTAAAAATTGCTTTGTTTGTCTTAGGATATGAAACTGAGCAGATATGACTGTTTCAAGAGTTGGAGATGGATTTACATTTATAAAAAGGCATTATTCAGCTTCGTTTGATCTACGCACTCTGTGGCTAAGTAAGTATAAAGACGCAGGTTCAAATGCTGCCAGAGAGCACACATTTTTTCTTTAATAAGATTTCTCGAATATTCGGGCCAGTAGATAAAAATAGATATACTGTTTAATAAATAAATGGGTTGTCTACTAAATATGGGTATTCACTAAAATTAATGCATGCATGCATGCATACACACACACACACAATCTCCAGACAACTTAAACAATAAAGTTATCTGAAGATAGTGTGAACATGAAACTTTGGTTAAAACTAGGGTCATCCTTTCATAGGACTTAATGTTAAGTGTTTTTTTGTTTTGTCTAGGCAATCTAGGCTTTGAGCACTTACTGAATAGGTAGGTTTGCCTCTAGGCCTTTTTCCAGTATTGTTGTTTTTGTTTGAGACTTTATCTGGATAAGAGATTTAGGTTTTAGCAAGTTGTCCAATCCATCAACAGTTTTGTTTTTTTCTTATATTATTCTATACCATATAAAATTCTGGTAATAAGAGCAACATAAGCTATCTATTTTCTTTTTTTAATTAAAACTTGAGCATCATTAAGCTAATTAGAAAAGTTGATGAAAAATAGTTTGTAAACAGTAACATGTTCTTATCCACAAACATGTGGTAGTATAGGTATTATCTTTGATGTTTTTATGCATATAACTTAGGCTTGATAAAGCTTGATGATCTTCAAAAGGTTGAAGACTAATCTCGACATCTAATAAACCAGAATCAATCTGAGAAGAGCAGAGCAATTGGGAGTTACAGATGAAATTCACATCAAAAACAATTTGCATTTAAACCTACCTATACTAACGGATGACAAATTAAAAAAAAAAAGTAAAAATAATAATGTAGTAAGGCTGAATGCATAAGCACGTATTCTGCTCTAATGTTTATCACATCAAGACCTCAGTACACTTGTGATGGTTGCAATGGTCAAGGAATATAGTAAAAAGAGATCTACTACAAAAGTTACATGAGCATATTGAATATTTAGCATTAATTTTCTCTATATTCTTGCATGGACCTAGTTACCCAATGTTACTTGACTGAATAAGTGGATCGCAGATTCAAAGGATATAAGTAATATTTCAACCTGGTTTCAAGTGGTGGTGGTATGCATGCTGCACCAAACGGTGTATATACACTGTTTGGTGCAGCATGCATTTAGTGCAGGAATGAAAGAAATCTAATCTGAAATTAACATTAAAAATATATACTTCAATGGACATCTGTAACTGACTATTAAACTGCATTTTATTTTTATAATGACAAAGTAAAAAAAAAAAAAAAAGAAAAAAAAAAGCGTTTTAAAAGTTTACTACCCTAGACGGATGTTATTCTATTATGAGAATTAATCCCTAAGGAATTTTGATTTTAATTTTATAATAATTAAAAACACAGGTAAATAATTTAAAAGAAAAAAAAATATATATATTCTAAATATTATAATTGTTTTTATTTTTTATTTTGTATTTTTTTTTTTTTACAAAATATTCTGAATAAAATGTTGACATGATAGTTAAACAGATGCTGAACCCATCATGTGGTCATGAAATAATTCTATTTCCCTTATCATTCTCAAGTGTGGAACATTTTAAATAATTTTAGAAAGACTTGACGGAACCGAATAATAACAGGATCATTGATGTAGTAAGGTGATGTGGCTGATGAAAACCAAGAAAATTAGTTTTGAAGATATGTCAAATATTAAGTAAATAAGGATTCTTTTGATATGTGATGGCATTGGATTTTCTTTTCTAATTAAACCAAAAAGATAATCACACACACAAATAATTTTACTAATGATTTTTAGGCTTGGTGGTTCTTGACTAATTTTTCAACTTATTACTGATTTAAGTTTTAGAATCAGAAACGTTACATCTAATCCTAACAGATTATTTTATTTATCAAGTAAACATAAGCAAATATCAATGACCAATTTGCTACAAAAATACTTTATCAGAAAAATAAAATAAATTTTTTTAAAGTTTAGTGTTTTTGTTAAGCAAAGAACATCTCCAATGAATTTTTACATAAAATATTTGTGCATAAATCCGTTCAGATATTACTTTAAAAATAAATTAAATGACTGCAAGAAACCTGATGAAGTAGGGGAAAATCCACCCCCACCCCCAAGCATAAATTAAGACTTATAAATTCTTTCTATAAAAATCAGTGTATTTATTTTTATTCTCTAAAATTAAGCATCACAAAATGACCAACTTTACAAAATGAAAAGAATTCTGAGGTTTATATACAAAGAATAAATGAACAATAAATTTTCATGGAATTATAAGAAATGGAATTTATTTTATAAGTGTTGGTTTAAATTTCAAATTTATAAGCACACATATTTTCAATGTTTAATAAATGGTAATTTTGACATAGTTGCACTATTACCAATTTTAAACCTTGTTATATGGAATGGCACAAAAATGGAACAGAGCTGGTAGCATATTTTAGAAACATCACACCTGATTTTACCATGGAAAGAAAGAATTAACATTTGAGTAAGTTATTAATCTAATTTAGAAAGAAAAAAAATTAATATTGGAAAATAACAAATACGTAAAGAAATAGAAACACAGAGAAACTAACGAAGAAATCACACAAAGAAATTTTTTTTTTGAAGAAAGATAAATAAAATTCCAAAGAGGAAAAACAAATTTGACAAGAAGTGTACGTGGAGTGAGAAAAGAAAAAGAAAAAAAAAAAAAAGAAGCATTTTCATAGAATAAATTTCACATTATGAAATTAATGTGATTATTAATCTATTGTTATATGGATGAAATTTCAGAGAGAAAGGATTCAAAACTTAATTTTGGTTGGAATTTTAGATTATGTATTTATTTTTCTGATTGTTAAATTTCATATATTAGTACTTATGATTTTCAAGTTTGATGTTGGGGAGTGAATATTGGAAAATATTCCCACCAAAAATAAAAATAAAAAAAAAAGAAAGAAAGAAAAAAAAATTTTTTTACTATCAACCATTTAAAAACCAAAATATCAAAAAACAAATAAATATTAAAGAGAAGACAGGTGAGAATGTCAGAATTACCTTCTTCTACAGTTGCATCCAATTGCTTAACCTTTCTGTGTACATCCTCCATGCGTGACTGTAATTGGTTAAGTCGATTGTACACGGAAGATGCTTCCGTGAACAGCTCTGTGAACATGTCCTCCGCATGCTTGCTCAAGCTACTCAGCTGACGAATTGTATTGGCTAACGTGTTATTTGCCACACATTCTAACTCATTTCGGACAGCAGGATGCACCCCTACATTGCTCACATGGATTGGTTCTACTATACGTTTTATCAAAGGCATCTTTTACACACAGCTCTGAAAAAGAAAAGAAAAAAAAAATTCATGACTTTTACAGAGGATTTTCTTTAACTGAGGTATTTCCTCGACAGTATTTTAAGTTATAAATTTAGTTAACTGTACTCAGGTTCTTTTAACACAAAAATGGCCTATATCTTTAAATAACTACAATATTCTTATATACAGTAGCTTAAACATGCTGAAAAATCAGACTATAGCGTTCTTTTAAGAACACCATAAATCACACAGATTGAGTCAAATATAATCATTGTCAATTTTTCTAAGCAGAAATCAAGTGGAAAAAATGAAATTCAGAAGCCGATATTTTCAAAAAGGTAAAGAATAAACATTTTTTTTTTTAAGTTATAAACTTGGCATTTGCTTATTTTCTGTCACCATTAATCAATGTTCAAGCCCAAGTAAAAGTGAAAATTTGGAATGATGATTTTTTTAAGGATATAACAAACAATCTCACTCCCTTTGTGGTCCTGAAGCTGAGTAAATATCTATATCTACCTACCAAACAAATTCAACAAAAGGAGTCTTAAAATCTCAAAAATGTAAATTTATCTGTAAATGATAAACACTGTTATTGTACTGGAGATTTATTTAAATATTTATCATTCAAATTCTTTTTATGTAATTTAATCATTTGGGACTGGTTTTGGACAATGCCCAGGATCTGTGTGAAGATGGCTCTCAAAAGTTCAGCAAAGCAATAAGAAACAGGAAAATCTTGTTAGAAACAAATAAAAGAGTGCTGAACTGTTAGACAATATCAGTCCTCCTATATGGCAGTGGATGCTGGCCCACCGTATCACAGATGAAGTAACTTGCAGTAACAGAAATGCAGTTCTAAAGGGGGATGGTGAGAACACCATGGGCTGAGTAACAACAAAGTTTTAAGGAAAATGAAAACAAGTAATTTTTAGGAGACAAAATGAGGAAAGAGGGCCTGGAGAATTTAAAACACTCAGAATATACTGAAGGCAAGAGGGACAAAAGAAAGTTGTGAATAATCTACCTAATGAAATTGTGTAAGTAGTTGACAGAACAGAGAAGAGATAGCAAAAAGACAAACCTTACTAAAAGCTACAAAGGACACAAAGTTCTGGAGATCCATGATCACCAAAGTCCTGAAGGGACATCAAAATTTGAGCTCAAATAAAAGAAAAAATTTTGAATTCTAATTTTTAAGGCAAACAGGTTTTCCTCACAAAAAGATCAATGGAATACAATATTCTTTTTCTCTCATTTGACATCGTGCCAGAGCCAATAAAGTTAGTTAATATTAAAAGTCAAATCAATATCAATTTCTTAAACTCAGCTTCAATGTCAATTCTTCAAAGTTCAATAGAAAAGGTACAATCCAATTTATGTAAACCTGAAAAAAATAACTCTACAAAGATGGATTATTTTTTTTATTTTAACCATTTCAAAATTTCATGGGTAACCAGCATTATTGGAATTTTTTAAGTGTTTGAGCAAAAAAAATTAATTACAGCAAAAATATAACCAAAATGTAAAAAAGATTGAAGTTAACAGAAAAAAAAAAACAGAGCAAGCAAAGATGAGTCTGGAGAGAAAAAATAATTTATAAAAATAGAAATTAATCAATAAAATAAATTAAAGGTTGTGGTGTAATGAAGATTGGCTTGGAATGAGAAACCAGAGAGCAGAGTTCAAATTCCAGTCAGGTTCATTACATTCACTTACACAAATATCATTGGTAAGTTATGAACTCATCTCTTCTCCCATCAGCTATGGGTTGAATAACAGAACAGAGTGGATCCTATAGCCTTGATTGGCAACCAGTAAACTGCAGAAAGAAACAGTAACCTACTGCAGGAAAATTTTGCTCATTCAGTGATGAATTGAAAGAGACATGATCACTTAACTGACAGACTAAACCCACCCTACCACACGAGAAATGAGTAAAAAGCTATATGGTTTTGCCCATTTTCAGTTACGAAAAACAGACTGGAAAGAGGTACCTCCTGATACCAAAATCCAAGACCTTATGAGGCATAGTCCTGTAGTTGTTTTATTAAAATTTTCGAAGTATTTTGGTACATGTGTACTAAAAATAAATTTTGCCATTTTTTAAGTTTTGTTGTTTGTCAATCAAAATAAAAGAAATAAACGTAAACAATCAAATAAAAAAAAAAAAAGCCAAGGTTTTCTTTGTGGAAGGGAGCAAACGATAAAAAAAATTATGCCGAATTCTTAAAAAGCAAAATTCAAGAATTTCCTTTGGTTCACAGTTGAAAAAGTGAAATATAAATAAATCTCAGTCTTTCTTGGTGGCCACTGATATAGTTAATGAATGGGATGATGAAAATTTATATTTTTGGTTTTAATAGTACTTTGTGACCATTGAGGAATGCAGTGAACAGAAAGTCAATTTTACAGATCGCGACATCTATCAGAGAGATGAAATTTTAATTTTTATTATTGCATCATTACAAAATTTTAACACATCAGCAGATAGCTATTAATGTCAACAAAAGAGCACAAATAGTTATTAATTGATGTATAATATTATCCATAACTACATGTACAAGAATGTCATTCTTGATAAGTTAAAATTAACTATAAATACATAAAAAAGTGTATATTGTCGAAAATTCCCTTTTTCACAATATAACTATTTGTGCTATGTTATAAATGCTTATTACCTAAACAATAATAATACCGAATAAATTTTTTTTAAACATTAAAGTATATTTAATCACATCTCCCTAATAGCTGTCACGATCTGTTATCTGCTTTTATGGAACTTCAGTTAACTAAACAAAAACAGTTTAAGAGTAAGTGAAAGGACAAATGAGCAAGTTTTTGTAGAAGTAACGAACAAGCTCGATTTGGACCATTTCAGCATCTCTTTTTAATTAGTTACTAAATATGAAATTGCTAATTTTGTCTGCAACAAGCTTTTTGCTACTTTTCAAAAATAATAATGCACTTTTAACTGATATATATTGAATTTTTTAAAATTAATTATACAGTGTAACCCGGATATAAGAGAGTTGTCGGGACCGGAGAAGGAGTCTCTTATATCCGGGTTTCTCTTATATCCGGGTTTGGTCTATTACATATACATTAACACAGGCTCTAATTTGGGACCAGAGAAAATCTCTTATATCCGGGTTTGGTCTATTACATATACATTAACACAGGCTCTAATTTGGGACCAGATAAAATCTCTTATATCCGGGTTTCTCTTATATCCGGGTTTGGTCTATTACATATACATTAACACAGGCTCTAATTTGGGACCAGAGAAAATCTATCTTATATCCGGGTTTGGTCTATTACATATACATTAACACAGGCTCTAATTTGGGACCAGAGAAAATCTCTTATATCCGGGTTTGGTCTATTATATATACATTAACACAGGCTCTAATTTGGGACCAGAGAAAATCTCTCTTATATCCGGGTTTGGTCTATTACATATACATTAACACAGGCTCTAATTTGGGACCAGAGAAAATCTATCTTATATCCGGGTTTGGTCTATTACATATACATTAACACAGGCTCTAATTTGGGACCAGAGAAAATCTATCTTATATCCAGGTCTCTTATATCTGGGTTACACTGTATATTAAAATAATTAAAAAATCTAATTCTATTACAAATTTGAGGCAAATTTCAACAATTTGAATTCATGATTTTTTGCACTTTTATCTCATAAGGAAGCTAAATCTACACAGAATATAAATTTCAGTTAAAGACAATATTTTCAGAGGATAGTAAGATTTTGAAAGGAAAACAAATTAACAAAGACCAAAAACCATTAACCCCTGATGAGGATTTGAAAATTGTGGAGGAAAATAACCCCAAAACCACTAGAGATATTGTAAACTTTAATATATCGATCAAAATGAGTTTCAAGAGTAAATGGAAAGCACAAATGTTCAATGAATAAGACTTCATTCAAGAATAAAGAGAGAGAAAAAAAAGAAAAACAGATGCCTGTCTTAATAATGCCCAACAATAGGAGATGGATACAGAATTGGATCAATCACCATTTAATGATGAAAGATGGATTTTTGCATCAATAGCCAAATACAGATGAGAAATACCAAGTAAAACCATGCCACCATGTTTGGAAGGTTATAGTGAGAATTTCATAGCACAATATTAGTACAATGTAACTTATTTTAAATCAAAGTGGATAATATATATATATATATATATATATATATATATATATATATATATATACACACGTGTGTGTGTGTGTGTGTGTGCGCACATGAGACATACTCAATCAGTAGCCATTAGTGAATAAAGAGTGCAATTTTGCTAAATGATGAAACATGTTTATGTTGCAAAAAAAAAAAAAAAAAAAAAAAGGGGTTGAATCAGCAGTATTAGTAGTTTTATTATATCCGTCTTCATTTATAAATATTACTTTCTTTCAGGCTTGTAGATGACTTCTTTAAATCATGAACCTATTGAAAGAGCTTGTAAGGAATGTATACATTCTTTAAATGACAGGTGCTTTAGATAACAAATTGACAACCTGCTACCAAAGTGTATTATTTTCATAAATATCTTTGCTTAAAAGATTGATAATTTAATATTAAACAAGCTGAAAAATCAATACTGAAATGATTAGAGATCTTTGCCTACATAAAAGATTTTTTTTATAAAATCAAGCCTTAAGTCAACAGATACGCCACTAAGCTGACCTCTCAAATGCTAAAAGCCTTTGTTTGCTTACAAAAGGATGCTGATAAAAAATAACTGTTGCTTCTGATTAACAAAAACTTGATTGATGAACTATTCCTGATTATTTTTATTATACTGATTTAAAAAAAAAAAAAAAAAAAAAAAAAAAAGAAAAAGAAATTATGGTAAATTAATTTAAGATCTTAGAATAGACAATAACCAACAGATACATTTGAATCTTAGATCTGAAATTAATTTACCTTAATTATCAACCTTTGGAAGTAAAGTCTGATGATCCGCGGTCCTTTAAAAGGGCTGTGGTGAAAAAAATTTATTACATGGAACCTTAAAGTGGTCTGTTTTTTATTTTTATTTAAATTATTAGCTCTGATTTACATTGAGCTCTCTGGATTTTATCCTCCTTGGGCCTACCCATACGGATTACCTAGTTTTTCGAAAACTAAACTGTGTGTGTGTGTGTGTGTGTGTGTGTGTGTGTGTGTGTGTGTGTGTGTGTGTGTCATCCAATAAGTTCTGTCCAAAACATATGTAATTTCAATCAAATTTTACAGTATTCTGAAATGTCAAATGATACTGATTGATAATTATATAAATTTAGAAACATTTAACTTAATATAATTTCTTTTTACACAATAATTTGGTTGAATTAATTACTTAAATCCGCCCCTCAAAGATGGGGGTGTTGGAGGAGCATTTAAGACACATAATACTTTATGGGTTTGAAAAAGGGAATTTTGCAGCTGAAGCAACTCAAAATATTCACTCAGCTTATGGAGAAGAATGCCTGAATGAAAGAATTTGCAGAAGATGATTTGCCAAATTCAGAAGTGGAAATTTCAGCCTTGAAGACCGAACAGGACATCCAATTGAGTTTGATGATCAGCTCCTTATGGCATCACTTAAAGAAAATCCTGCAGTATCAGTTGAAGAATTGACAATGAAGTTTCATTCAAACCATACAACTGTTCATTGTCATCTTCAACAACTAGGAAAGGTGACTAAACTTGGGAAATGGGTGCTTCATGAATTGTCTGAAGTCAACCACAAATTCCGAGCTGACATTTGCCCTTCTCATTCTCATGAACTCATCCTCGCCCTTTCTATAGACTTGTGACTGGTGATGAAAAATGGATTTCTTTTTTTATCAAAATGTTAAACATTGTAGACAGTGGATTCTGTCTATATTTCTGAGATGAGGTATTATGTACAGTATTTACATTAGTCGGACTATTGTCCTCATCTTTGTCGCCATATTTGTCACAACGTTTTGGCCGTTGTACGCTCCTGCCTTTTTCAGGTGGTTGGAATTTCGAACTGAACCCTTTATTTCGATCACTGGGGTAGACTGTTCTAGTTCCACGAGCCATGTTTGATGGATGTCAGTTATCAGTTATCTCCTGCTAATTTTCCCTCTGGAAATTCTCCACTGCCTTAACCGGGTATTGAACTCACACTCTTTGGGTCTGTCACTGGATCTAACCAACGCCTTTATCCACTGTGCCATGTGTCCTTGAGGGCATCTGGGTATGAATTTCTGGGTATTATAAACCTAATGTTTTCACCAACATTTTTTACCAGTACTCATATTGCAATTTTGACAGTGGATTGTTAATGGGGGGAAAGACCCAAACATAACTGAGAAGGGAATTTCATGCGTAGGTTCTTCTTTCAATTTGGTGGGATTGCAAAAGAATAATTCACCGAGTTGCTACCAACTAATGAAACAATCAATGTTCAAGTCTACTGTCAGCAATTAGGATGTTTGAACGTGGCTTTGAAGAAAAAATTTTAGTGAATCAAAAACGAGTGGTACAATCAGGACAAAGCACGACCCCAAACTGCAAAAATCACACCTCAGAAGATTAAAGAACTTGGTTGGGAAAGAATTCATCATCCACCTTATTCTCTTGACCTTGCTCCTTCAGACTACCATTTGTTCCATAGTTTACAGAATCATTTGATTGGATTAACTCACAAAGCTACAAGGAAGTCAAAACTGACATTTCAGTGTTCTTTATTAGTGGGATTAAAAAAGCTTGTAAGCAGATGGAAAAGAAGTCATAGATAATCATGGAAACTACATTGATGAATAAATTCCTAAGATTTGATCACTCGTCGTTTATTATTCAAAATCCAGACAGAACTTATGGGATGACCTGAGATTTTTTATATATATATATCTCATGCCATTTTTACTTCTGTTTATAAATACTTGTTATATAAAAGGCTTAGATTTTCCTTGATAAAGTCCATCATAGGACAAAATACATCAGTAAAAGTATTGCTTTTGTCTATATACATAATCTCCTTTTATGTTTGTTCATTTATCTATATTTTTAAAAAAGATTCTGTCCAAAAATCACAAAAACCCTTTCATACTGAGATTATAAATTTTTCTCAGAAATTAAACCAAAAAAAAAAAAACCAAACCCAATTACACCAAAATTTGTACAATGTCACATCATCTGAAATAAATTTAAAATATGAACAAATCCATATTTTGTAGGTCATGAGTCATACATTCAACTTAATTTCTGGCTGAATTTTAACTGGAATTACAATTTGCTAGTGGTTATAAATGTAAAAAACTTTAAAAAAAAAATTTCTCAAGTGTGAAATATCAGTTTTCAACAAGTTAACCATTCAAAAATATATAAACAAAATTATTCATTATTTTGCTATGCTAATATACAATTCATTTATTACAAAATTGTTCTTTTGTTGTCTTTTATAAACTAAGAGATTACATCTTATATATAAAGTACAGTGTATGTGTCCAAGCAACTCCTCTGCTCCCATGGTCAGATTTTCAATGATTCATAGCTCATTCAAAAGCCCTAGAAAAGTTAGGCACAATGAAGGAATTTTGTTGAGCTCAGATTCAGGGTTGCCAAATTACACAAATATATATATATATATACAAGGTAACCAAAAAAGTTCTGTCCATTTTTTGATTAGTCATTAAATGAAATTGAAATATACACAAAATGCGTGTAGCAATTGTTTTCAAATTCGGACAGCCGGAAGTAGGGACATCAGACATTATAAAAAACACACACACTGTGCTCAGCCATCAGTTATAAGCCGGACAGCTGTGAGAAGGATGGAAGTGTCTAGAGATCTCGTTTTGGGCTGTTTGCTTTACGACTTCAAAGTGGGCTTATCAGCAGCTGCATCAAGTCGCTGCATATGTCAAGCGTTTGGGGATAGTGCTGTGGATGAACGTACTGCAAGGCGTTGGTTTTGAAAATTCAAGTCGGGAGATTTGTCTCTCTATGATGAGCCTCGCAGGGGACGACCACAGGTCTTGAATGATGGAGTCCTGAAGGCGGTCATTGAAGAGGACAGTAGTCTAACGTGTGGTGAACTTGCAAGGCAGTTCAACCTTTCCGATGAAACAGACTTCACCTGCACCGCCTAGGTAAGACGTACAAACTGAGCAAGTGGGTTCGCAAATGCTGTTGAAGGTCCACAAGGGACAACAAGTGACAGCCTGCTTTCTCGCCACCGTACCGCATCCTTATTCAATCGAGTGCTTACCAGTGATGAAAAGTGGGTTCTGTACGAAACTTCCAAGCGTTCCAGACATTGGTTGTCTCCTCAGGATGCTGTCCCTCACACCACAAGACCGCCTATGCACCCACGCAAGATTATGCTTTGTGTCTGGTGGACAGGTCGTCAAGTGGTTCATTATGAACTGCTACCAATGGGCCAAACGGTCACTGGAGACCTATACTCGCAGCAATTGAAATGTGTGCAACAGGCATTGCGCCAGAAGGAGCCAGCACTGATGAATCACAAAGGTGTGCTTTTCCTCCATGACAATGCCAGGCCGCATGTCGCGCGAGTGGTCAGGGATACCATACAGCAACTTGGGTGGGAGACTTGGTGCCATCCACCTTATTCACCTGACCTTGCGCCATCCGATTACCACCTCCTCCACTCCCTGGATAATCATCTTCGTGGGAAATCCTTCACCAATGAAGCAGACTTGCGCAAAGCCCTCACAGACTTCTTTGCATCAAAACCCCCGGAGTTCTACCGCAAGGGCATTGAACAGCTGGAGACACGTTGGCAGAAGGTGGCGATGGTGATTACTTCGAAGACTAAATATAAGTTACACATACTGTGAAGCGTTGTCTTTTTTTCCTTTAAAAACGGAGAGAACTTTTTTGGTTACCTTATATATATATATATATATATATATATATATATATATATATATATATATAAAATACTAGCCATTATCATATGCTTTCAGTAACTCAAATTTCATTTTGTATCCAAAATTGCAGCTAGCTTAAAAGCGACCCTATTGGGTGGCATTTAAGCTAGCTCCTATGGAGGACTTTCGGTTTGGCCATCATCACAATAGCTAAGGAGGAGTAGATGCGATAGACATCAATAAACATCATGGGTGACAGAACAGGAGACAATTTATAAAGATAAAATTAATATTGTGTAAGGATGGGAAAATAGAAATTAGAATTAGTTATGCATTCAACATTTGAAGAGTTAGAGAAAAACCTATATTATAGAATCTATATGAATAAACACAAAATTGGAGCTCAATTCTCCCACAAATTCTGAGATTAAAAAGCCCCAGCTCTAGTTTATTGTAATTTGGTATTCTGAGCACACTCTGCCTAAAGACAGAGACACAACTGAGAGATGATAAATAAAAGTGTTATAAACTACTTTAGAGTAATTTACACACGGTATTTACTGTCTCCCCACTAAGATGGAATGTGACACAAGGTCAGTTTTTAAGATGGAGACCTGAACTACTTTAGACTAATTTGTATTTACTCACCACCCCTCACCAACCCATGAAGTCGGGTTGTAACACAAGGTCAGTTTAATGTGGAGAGCCTGGGTGCATACACCTGGGATAGGAACAAAAAAATAGCCCGAATCCCTGCAACCATCAGTTGCACTGGACTTGGTGCAAGCACTAATCCCTCTCTCTGGTGCAATGAGAAGGTGCAGCCTCGGGCAGCTGTTCCCCAGGGCTGGGCACCTCTCAGTTGTGACTGTCCTCTGACAAAGTCGCCCCTGAGTGCACTCTTCACTCTGAGATATGATAAATAGGGTGTTACAAACTATTCAAGAGAGTAATTTGTATTTACTTGATACCCCCATTGAGTCAGGTCATGGCACAAGGTTGGGTTTTTAACGTGAGGGACCCAAATGTCTTCACTCAGGCTGCTGGTCTTAGCTGGTCATAGCTTGTCCAAGCTAGTCATAGCTGTGATACTACCAAGGATGTGCAAGGATGGATCCCTGTGCCTGGTAAGTATCAGAGTGTGTAAACCACTTGAGAGCAATTTACATACTAGGTATTTACTCTGTCTCCCCACTAAGATGAGTTGTGACACAAGGTCTTTTATTTAAAAAAAAAAAAAAAAAAAAAAAAGGTGGGGACCCGAGCGCATACACCTGGGCCAGGAACAAAAATTGCCCAGTCTCCGCAACCGTTGGTTGTGCTGGCCTCAGTGTGAGCACCAATCCCTCTCTCTGGTGCAATGATAGGGTGTGGCCTTGGGTAGCTTTTGCCCTGTGCTGAGGGCCTCTCAGTATAATTTTTCTCAGTTGCAACTCTGTCCTTTGATGGAGTCGCCCCTGAGAGCACTCTGCCCAAAGACAGACACAACTGAGGGATGATAAATAGAAGTGTTACAAACCACTCAAAGATAAAAGAGTAGAAAAAAAAAATTCAGGAATTGGTTTAAAAAGTGTTAATTTTATAGATGTTAAGAGTTTTCTTGAACAGAAACTATTAATCATACTCAATATCCCAAAATACATCAATAAGGGACTTAGCATTGTACCAACAATTTTAAAGCTCCTAGGTATTCTATTGTTTGAATCTGGATCCTTTGAAACTAACATGAAGCGTAATGAAATTTAATCCTCGAGTATAGGTTAGCAAGGATTTTTTTAAAAACATGTACAAATAAAAATTTTAAAGTGCATTTATGAATGTAGAAGATTAATTGGGGGAGGGAGGGGGGGGGGTAAAAAAAAAGAAAGAAGAAGCTTATTTTATACAACAGTTATTTTTCAACAATCTCCTTATCAATGCTAAATAAACTCAAAAGTTCTTCATTAGTCACTTCCTTTGAAAAATTTCAGATCAAAATTCATCTAATAACTGTGCCAGGCTAAGAACTTATTGATACATCATTTGTGTGTGTATGTTGAAGCGCCTTTGTTACATTTTTAAATTTAAATTTCAACCTCAACATTTTAACAGGTTCACAGTACAACCAGACCTGAATTAATATCTATATAATATTAAAACTAATCTTGTATGAATGTTTCTTCCTGAGATAAAGCCTAAATGATACATAATATCCCAACCAATTTAGGAGCATATTGTATCTTGAACCACTGCTAAGTGCAGTGCCAAATTACATTAAAATTAAATCAGGCGTTTTTTAACTAGGGCCATTCTTCTGTTTTTACGGCATTTTTAATAGGAAAATCAGGATTTGTTTTTGATACACATTCTTATATCAATCCACATATATAAACACTTGCATATTATATTTCAACTATTATGCATGTGAAAAATAATAAACCTGCATAATACATTATAAAGGACATTATTAAATTCATTTTAAATATATATATAATACAACATATATTTATACAATTTACTACATTACATTAGAAACTTTTTCTTAAAAACAAATATTTTGGATGTTTGGCAACTACATTGGCAAAATGAGGATGTGTCATTGTAAAACAATTTGTATGGCAGGAAAATTGTATCACATGACTTGGTGGTAAATAAATAGATGCACAATGGTTTGCAGCTGTTAAATATTCTGAAATAAATGTGAGAAAGAAACATGTATAAAAAAAAAAAAATGAAACTAAGTGCACAAAATGGAGGCACCCATACATTATATTATTTCAATAAATATGTATCATTTACCTAAGCAGACAATTACTTTTTTTTTTTTAAAATGACCTTCATGTTTGAAAATTATATAATAAATACTAAAATTAGTATAAATTGTCACACCAGGACAACTATTACTTGAATGGAAAAACCTTTAGTACAACAATGTGCAATTCCATTCTAAAAAACTTAACATTTTCTTAATAATTATTACAAATTATTGTAAATACAAATTAAGAAATGTGTAATTAATAATAAAATTGAAAATATTGTTACCTCATTTTGTATCATGAACTGCTTTTAAAAAAGGAACCCAACAGGTTTAAGGGCAGTCTAGTACTTTTGAACTTTGTGCCTTGTCTTATATTGTTCTCAGCAGCAGCACACTACTGTGACTGATACCAGATTTCTAGTGATATTATTTAGCCTCTGGGGAAAATCCCAATTGTTCTATTCTTAGCTATACACACTTATGCTTATTTTTACACTTTGGCATTGACAATACTGGATCTTCAATTCTGAAATTTGTTTTTGTGTATAGCTTCTCTAGAGAAATCAAGGAACAAGCCTGAAGTAATGAGGGAGGATGCAAATAAAAAAAGTAAATCAGGAGAAGAAAAAACCCACAAAAGATAAAAGATGTATGTAATCATGTCTAAGGCAAAAATTAGAATAGTAATAGTAGACATCCATTTATCTTGAGAGATAATGGTTGTGTCCTGTTTGGTCAAACAGTTCTTTTGTGAGCAGTGGAGTGGCTTAACAGACCAATCCTAGCAAGGCACTCTTCTACAGATGTGACAGATGAAACTGGAATGAAGGTTTGAGCTAGCTAGCTCTCTCTCTCTCTCTCTCTTCCCTGTATTATTGTCTTCTGATCTCCAGGCCTTCATGACTCCTTGAGCAGCATAATGCCAGTCACTGCAATCATCTGCTAGCTGTTTCTAGCTACCAGAGTCAATGCCCACGAGTTTTATATCCTTCTTGCAAACATTGTTGTAATGTTGTGGAGAGTGGCCTACCGGATGGTATCCTGTGGCCAGCTCATCATACTTGATGTCTTTTGGTAAATGACAGTCATTCATTCATTCAATGTACGTGACCCAGCCACCAAAGACTATGTTGACAAAAGATGCATGCTCTAGAAGTCTGCTTGCTCCAGCATAACAATGTAGGTATCTTTGTCTCTCCAGGTGATGCTGAGAATACATCATAGGCAGCAGCAACAGAAGCTTTCTAGACAGTTTTCCTGCCATAAAGCAGAATACTAAAGACACATGCCTAAAATACCCTTAATTTCGTGTGCAAGGTCAGCTGTTGTCCCATACTCTTTTGCTCAATTTGGCCATCACTGCTGCTGCTTTGGCAATATATTTGTCAACTTACATGTCAAACAATAGGTCATTGGTGATAGTAAAACGCAGATGTGTGAAGATTATTTTTAATGTTAAAGATTACAATATAAAGTATTGTTGTTATCTGTTGTTATTAAAAAGAGAAATGTTACCAAGAGAAGGCATTGGTGTAAGTGCTTGTGTGTCTTAATTTAGTTTGCATTAAGTTCTGGTCAATACTCTTCTTGAATTGAAAGCAAAACTGAACAGAAAATCTCTTTAAAAAACAATTTAAAAAAAACTATTGCAGGAAATGTCATCTGTAAGATGAGCAGTCAGTGGGCACCTAATTATTAATCCAACACACCCAAAAGTTATATTTAAATGGCATGCACTTTGTAATGTAGCAGGAAAAAAAACTGTTTTGATAATTAAATTTAAATTGAAAAGGAATACATCCAATAACATATTGACATTTTGCTGTTTTCCTTAGGAAATGAATGGCAGAGACAGACCTGCAATAATCAGCCCAGATTCAACTTTTTTCTCATTACAAAATCTATCTGGAAAGTGTCCGGCCATTTTAAATATTTCAAGAACCGATTACAAAGACTTGATAGCAAATCAGAAGGGACTTCATTGTACATGAAGTAAGACACTGGGTTACTCAGCCAGCAAACATTGAATGAGCTTGTGTACTGTGTGGCCATCACATCAATCATGACAATATCTCTTATGCAAGGTATTTTAGGGGGAGCCAAGATTTGGTTCCTTGTGAATCCTGACTTTGCCCAAAACTAAAAATAATCATTAAAAGAAATTTCAAACCAGGAAAATGCGACACAAGGTCAGTGTTTTTGATGTGGACTTTTGGCAAATCTGCAGAAAAATTACTTAAGCTCATTCAGTACTCCTGTTTTTGGGGACGTCTCAGGGGTCGAGTAATAACCCCATCCCCTTCCTAAAGGAGATGTACTGTCTGAGGGGGATTGCCTCCAGGGGCTTGAGCTAATATTATTTGCAACATCTCTGGTATAAATGTTATGTAATAATAAAAAATTTACACATGAATGTTCTTAATTTATAGAAAATTTAACAGTTTATCAAAGTAATCAGCCACCCCACCTCAATAATAAAATTCAAATGTCCCCCACACCACTAATTATCAGTAACATTAAAAGCGGGGGAAGGGGGAGAGAGAAAGAGAGAGCAGGGAAGCAAAGAGACAAGAAATTTTATAAATTGCTTTTACTTTATAATCTTCTCTAGAATATTAATAGAAGTGCTTATAATTTCAAGAGTTAATTTTTTTTGTCTTTCCCTTTATGAATGACTTTCTTGTCTATATGAACAAGGTTTGCAAAATTCAACTCAATAATAATATTAACAGATTATATATATATATATATATATATATATATATATGAATGAGAGAGAGATCCATAACTGAATAACTTTCATAAATAAAGTCAGGTGCTATCTTTTAATCCTGTGAGTGAGTAAGGCACAACTGACAGGGTCAGAAGTTCATAAGATATAGCTCTGGGCATTTTATAATCCAGCAGGGATCACATTCTGACCTGGTCATTTAAACAACTACTTGGCATGATACAGATTGCAGTTTGTCACTGCAAGCTTGGTATTATTTAAAAAGAGCTGACTTTCAAAGATGGTTTCATTTCTTCAAAAATTTATGAATAATGACCATATAAATTTCAGTC
Source organism: Acanthosepion esculentum (assembly GCA_964036315.1). NCBI lineage: Eukaryota > Metazoa > Mollusca > Cephalopoda > Sepiida > Sepiidae > Acanthosepion > Acanthosepion esculentum. The sequence continues at coordinate 66,870,267 of OZ038515.1, read as the reverse complement.
TCAAACTGATGCACAATCACAGTTATTATGGACAATCAGATTTTTATTTCTCAGTTTTTTTTTTCTTTCAACCTGATGCTTCTTTATTTTCATTGTTATTTTGTGGACGATATTTTTAATGTGATTCAAAAGGTAAAACTAGTCCTCAAATACATTATAGGATGAAGCAAACTCCATTTTAATCATAGGGAGAAATGGTCATCACCTGATGAAGGTTTTGTTGGTAGTACAGCTGTTGTTTTTGCAGTAGTGTGTGTGTGCGTGAAAGTATTTTCAAGTTGAGCACTTCATAGTATTTGAAATATAATTTTCTATACAAGAATAATTTGAGACTAATTTACAGGATTTCTAAGGAATGTCGGGTGCCAAAACCATTTTTTACTATTTATATTACTTAAATATCAAATTCTAAAAAAAGGAAAGAAAAAAAAAGAAGATTTTTGTATGTTTAATACCCATTCCCTTTTTTAAAAATTGCAAGCCGTAACCAAAAAAAAAAAAAAAGAAAAAAAAAGTGGGTTATCTGAGGCCAGGGTTGCTCCATTTATAGAAGTGACATATCAAATAGCTATGTAAAGAAAAAACAGACAAATTAAAAAAAAAAAAAAAAATCAGTTCATTAAATAGCTTAAATATTTTACTAAATACAAAAAATGTCGCTTGTTAATATTTCTTTGTAAAATTACTTTCACATTAATTTATATTTAATAAAAGTAGATTAATAATTTTTTTCTAACAAAAAAATTGATTAACAAAAATCAAAAAATGCTGACAAATTATTCAAAGTAGTCTCGAGGAATTAAACTGTAATTTCCCAAGATTTTTCACATCAGCTGAAATAGATGCTAAATTTGCTCTCTGGGTAGCTGAGTGATCACAAAGGAATTCTAGCGTTTCAGATTTTATTTTAAAAATAGAAGCAGGGTCCAATAAAAATTTGTCAGGCAGAACTAAGATTTAACTTGTGTTTTTATATCAAACACAAAAATAGCACTGCAAAAAATATTTTTTATCAAAGCTTAGTGTTTAATAGATTGCTCAAACAACAAAAGTGTCATAGTTTTACTAATACAGGACTATTTGATTAATAAAGTGAGCTTTTTTTTATTCATTTCTGTTTGAATTTTTGGGGAATGATGAGTTATTTACATTTGGACTAATGTCTTCATATTTGTTGTTATTATCACAACATTTTGGCCCTTGTGCCCTCCTGCCTTCTTCAGATGTCTGTCAATTTGGATAAACTTCAATTCTAGGTTCAGAATTCTTCTACAGGGCAATAGCCTAGTAGATTAAAGTGTAGGATTATGAATCAGATGGCATAATAATTGCGAGTTTAAAGCTTGATCTAGAGAGTACAGACTCAGGCACAGGACACACAGTAACTATACTAAAAATTAAGATGAGATATCCCTAGAATGAGAACAACTTACCCTGGTAGATTAAATAAAGTGTTTAGTTCAAAATTTTCTCACGGTTATCCAGTTCAATAGATCCCTAAAGATCGGAAAGCACAACAGCCAAAACATTGCGATAACAACAAAGATGAAGGCATTAGCTGAAATTTAAACAATTTAAGAAATAATAACCCTACTGTCTATTTAACGCCTGCATTAATTCCTGACAATCCCTGTCTTTTTGATTTCTAATGTTTTTTTTCATAGTAAAAACTTTAAGCAATGTATTTACATTATACATTTAAAAACCCTATTCTATAAACTAATGCTTGTCCTGTTTCCTGATAATTGACAATCCTGTTTTTCTTGATTATCAATGCATTTCAATAGAGAAAATATGATCAATGCATTTATATTATATGATCAAGTAAATGTCATTGCATTTGTCAAATCTAAAATACACCAAAATATAACCAAGATACATATGTTAGCATTTTGCCAATATCTAAGGCAGTGGTTCTTAACCAGGGGTATGATATCAGTTCCTATGGGGACATAAGGATACTGAATTATTAGGGTTAGTTTATTAAGGAAACTCTAATGTAGTGTTTGACTATCTGACATAAAAGTTAACATTGTAGAAATTTTACCAATTGCTACCATATAGCGTAATTTTACTTTTTTTGCTAATATGAAAGTAATCTGAGTTTTTGTGAAGCATTATTTTGTTATCAGTTATGTGAATAAAGATTAAAGAAACACAATGCTTTTGTTACTTACACATGAGATCAATACTGTTTTTCATTAATTCTGGAAGTGGTGCTAAAACTGGTTGGTGGTTTGAAAGGGGGGTGCAAACAAGGAAAAAGATTAAGAATCACTGATCTAAGGTAATTAAAAAAAATTAATAAAGAAAAAAACTTAAAAAAAAAAAAAAGAAGCCTTTTTTTTGTTTCAAGTGCCCAGGCTGTTGCTGCATGCCACAATTCATGTTTGTTTTGTTTTTGCATAAGGAAGAGTAAATTTTTACCTTTCACAAAGCTTTTTACTTGAATTTTATTGGCCAATAAAAATAATTGTTTCATAATGTTGAATATATAATATTTGAAATAAATCATTCTGCACAAATGTTTTCTCTATGATAAAAAGTCTGCAAATATGTTTCCATATTCAATCAGTAAAAAAAGAAAAACCAACAAACATACTAGCTTAAAGCAATCAATGGTAATAAAAAGGAATACTGCTTTATGGACCCATAAAAGTCACAAAGGTTAAATACAACTGGTTTAATCTATTTAGTCTAGCCCCCACACCCAAGTGATACCCAAGGTTTAAAATGCATTTTAAAAAGGTACTTTTTTTTAGGTACTTTGGCTTTATAAGCCTTACTTATGAAGATGCTTGTTTAGAAAATTACCAATAAATATTAGACTTAATATAGTTACCATTCTTATCTTCTGATAGTGTCATGTATGGGCATCAGTGTTTATAAAAATCAGCATGTTTATACACAAACACCAAAATATTTGTAGTAGGGATTATAATAAAGCTTTTCCATAAATATACATTTTACTTAATAATAATATCTAACTGCTACAAAATAATAAAGAATTTTAAGAGGTTTAAAATTTTATAAATTTTACAATTAAAACAATTCTTTTAAAAATTCATTACAGATAAAAAAAAAAAAATAAAGTGTCCATAATATATCTTATTCATAAAAGCTATTAACAGTTTTTCTAATTAAATAATGTCTTAGTTTTATTACATTATTTTACAATTCAGAGCATATTTTCTATAACTGAGATTCCTGTTAGACAACAAAAAAAAAAATTTTTTAAAAATTATGATTTAAATTCTCCAAGGACTTATCTTTATGACTAATATGAACATTAATCTCTACATAGATGAATTTGTAGAAAATTTCATAAATTAAATAAGTGTGTGTAGGGGAGGGTTTAAGCAACAAATGCAAAAAGAAAATAAATATTTTTACAATGATTTTTTTTTTTTTTTTTTTAAATGTTTAAAAAATAATTTCATTTGAAAATAAGTCCTGATAGCTTCATTAAAATCCAACAATTATCTGATTTTTGCAAGAATTTTAAATTAATGTTTTTCACCACAAAAATACACTCAAGATTCCATACTATGGTCACCTGTTGATCCAAGAAAAATTTCAAAGTTTATAAAAAAAGAAGATTAAAAAAAATATAATTTAATAATGAAAACATCCTTTGGCCTTTCCTCTTAATAAAGATTTTGATAATAAAAACAAAGTTTTTATCAAGTTTGGGGCATTTTTTCAGCATGTTTGCTCAATTTATTTAGCAAATCTTTGAAGGTACCTAATTTAGTCTCACATGAATAGATTTCATTTTAAAGAAGCTTAAGCAAGTAAATGTTTTTTTTAACACCAGCAGGGTTACTCATTGATATGCTTTCTTTGAATAAAGAAAGTGACTATCAAAATTTTTTAAATAAAATGAAAGACCAAATTCAAGCTTCTTATTCTTATAGGGCAGAGTACCAACCATGATATGTCAACAGTATCAATAAATTACTCAGTCAGGTTTGAGCAATTAAATAACCAGGATATATTGATGAGCCAAAAGATTATGAGCAGCAACATGACAGCTACAGTCTCAAAAAACTGCACATGTGAGGATCACAAGTTTATAGTATGAAAGCTGGCCTCAAGTACTTTATTTTGATGTGTTGAATACCAGTTATAGACAACATCTTGTTAGACAAGTGGCCAGTATTGGCTTATGAGTATCTAAGTTACCTCATATATATATATATATATATATATCTCAATCAATCAACATAGATGTTATTAAAATGTCAAGTAGGAACTATCCTCTAAAATTCCCTCTTATAGGAAGCATAAAGTCACAGATATTAAAAATTAATCAGATCAAACAATAAATTAAAAAGTCCTTTCTAAACATAAAATTTTATGAGTTTCATTGAAAATGTTACAACCAGTGATTTATTAATGTATTACACATCCACAGGTATCACACACCCATGCACAAACTTATATAATGTATTACAAATATAATTTTCTCTACAAGTAATGATAAAAGGAAAGTGCAACAGATAATTTTCTAATGGATTTCATTATAAGTAGGTAAACTTCTTTTTAATTGGACATTTTAAGATGATGAAATTTAAGTTGCTAAAAGTATTTAATAGAAAAATTTAATCAGATCAAGTCTCCAAAAAGAACCTTTACACATAATTATTAACATAACACAGAACCAAGTCATTTAACCTTTAGCACTCTGCAATATTACTTTAATTTCCACTGTATATAGCAACCCCTAAACTGCAGTAGCTTAGTTCTTGATTTTAGTTATTTCCTTGTTGACATAGCAAGACAACACTACTGTGAAATTTAAGCCCACAATTGTTTAGTAAATCATTTGAAGTGGCAGAACGAACATTTTCTCAATAAACAAAGTGTGTTAAAGGTTAATAAATTTAATGACGAGCCATAAAGTAATTTTAATAATGGATACAACAATCTTAATAATACACACAGAGGATGGATGGATTCATTTTGTTTTTATGCTTTATCAATTTTTTGTGAGTTATTTAAAGCCAGAATATTTTTGTATTGTAAAAATGATTTTTTTTTTTTTGCAAGGGAATATTGCATTAATATTTTTTTTTAAATACATGCCCTACTACTTAACTGGGCAGGGGAGTACACACAGAGGAAACAAATTTTGCACAGAGGTAATATTATGTTTTATAATTTGAAGACAAGATCAACTAAATAATGATCTGACACACACAAAATCCATTAAATTGTCCAACCTTTTTTTAACCATTCCTCAGTATACAAAAATAAATAATTGAAAAGATGGATACAAAAGGCTCATCAGCATCAGAAAAAGTCTTTGCTATGCTATTCTGGTATCTGTAGCCATTGTCAAGAAGGAAAAAAAATGAAGCTCTTTTGACAGCTGTTCCATTCACCATATATTACATTAAAAGAGAAAATCCAATCACATGGTCATAATCATAAGTACTTTGCCTTTCAGTATGACTTTTGAGCTTCTGTTCAGCATATGAAAACTAATCCCCAATTTATTATTCATGAGGATGAAACATTGACCCACTTATAAAGCTCTGTGGTAAAACAATGATCTAAAGAAAATGGCCGACACATTTTTTTTTTGTTAAGACCACCATTGTCATCTACTATATCTATACTTATAAAGAATGTATTCCAATACAAACTTGATCACTTGGGAGGAATGATGGAGAGTAAAATTGTGGTGAATGATGACTCAGCCTGGCTTACAAAACCTTAATTTTATACTTAACCCATAAGTAGTTCTTCCTTCAGTCTAAAAGAGCAAAAAATATTTGGTTCTTCCTTGTGACTCATACAAGCTCTATTAACCTTGGTAGGCAACACAGGCATTTCAAATCTATCAAAATCTTAATCAGTAGTTCCCAAACCAATGGTTAAAGGGATACTCATGAGGGTTAAGGGATTTTTTTTTTTAAATAGCTAAAATAGTGCAAATATATTCATATCAAAAGCTACGAATATAAAGTGTTATTGAGACTTTGGAACAGGAAAATAGTTATAAATCATAAAGCATCAACAAATGTATGACAATTCCTCATGTATTCCAGTTTGTTAATGTCAAATACCTATGCAGAGAAGCAGCTGGAGTCTGATGCAATCACAGTATCATTTCTTAATCACTTCTGGCATTGCTATCTTTGGATGACTGGCATAATATACACATTATACATTGGCATGAAATTGTGCCCTTTATTTTCTTTGATCAGTGTAAGAAATATCAAGATTAACCTTTAACATTCTGGAGGTGATTTTGTTTGCAAAGCAAAAGTTTTATCCTTCCACTGCAAGTAACTCAAATGAATGAATGATAGCGTGCTTGAATTTTGCAGTTGTGTTGTCATATCCTGTTATGGCAACTGAAAATGATCATGACTGAAATTAAGTAGTAGAGCCTTGGAGAGAGAGAGAGAGAGAGAGAGAGAGAAAAAGAGAAGGAAAAAGAAAAATGCAGTGGAAAGGAAAATAGTGAATAATGCAGAAATGAAGAAAAAATGAAATGTTTCTGTACTGGATTCAGGGTTACAGCTTTAAAAAAAATTGGGGCGATACTTATTTAGATACAAACAAACTGAAACCTATGGCAAAGCAAACTTTCAAATTAAAAAATGAAAATAAAAACAATCTATGCCCACTATGATCAGTTAACTATGAATTGAATAATTCTATATTAAGGGCAATTAAATAAAAAAAAATGTATTGCCCTGAAGTCAAGATATGAAAAATTGCTTATTAACAATTTGCTGTTACAAGAACATGACTCGTTACTTTGTATGCTATGTGATAAGGCAACATTTTCATTTCAGTATTTTCTATTTTTGTCCAAGTACATACATCTGTGTGTACAATTTTTACTTTAAATCTTAACTAAATACATTAAGATTATAAACAGTTCATTTTCTTTGCTTGTGAGCACTTCAAAAGCTGTTTTGCATCCCATTGCACTGAATCTATTGCACAGGGTGGGGCAAAAGTCACACACCATAAGTGTTAATGGATAGGTCGACCAAAGTCCTGTTGAGTGGCCAATGAGGTCACCAGACCCCACATCTTTGGATTTTTTTTTCAGTGGAGCCATTTGAAATCAATTGTTTATGAGATGTGTCCAAGAAATATTGAGAAACTTAAAGAAAGAATTAAATATGAATGCAGTAAAATGACAGCGGAAACTCTCTGACACGTTAATATATCATGCAGGCACAGAATTGAGATTATATTTTGACAAAAGGAGGAGGACATTTTGAACAGCAAATGTAACAATTAAATAACTAGTAAATAAAATTTCCATGAGTAATTATATTGTTTCTAATTTATCCCTATGGTACACAACCTTTGGCTCACCTTGTATATGCATACCAAAAAGTGGAAACCTGCTTTGTGACCAATACTTATGCATTTCCGAACAGTGTTAGAAGTCAATGTTCAAGCCCTGTCAAAAGCGAGGCATTACAAAGATTGATTTTCAAAGCAGACAAACAGGTTCTTCCGATTTGGAATCTTTCTATCCCAATGTCCTCCATTTTGATTTGTGCCATGTTAAGCCAGGCCCAGAAGTATAATAAAGTCTATCCTATTAAATGTGAACTGATAGATTTATAAAGTAATATAAATTTTCCCCTATTAATTCTTATCAATGCAGGTTAAATATTTATTGTCACAAAGTATGGATAAGGAACGTACTCCTATCTAGGGACTCCAGAAACACAGCTTTGAATTCAAGATAACTTCATTCAAATCAATATCAATTAGGTATCCCCCACCACCTCCGAGAAAAATTAAGTTAGGAATTAGGATTAAGATTAATTATCTGCTTATCTTGAAGGAACCAGACTATGATGCTTTCAAACCTGATAATTCTGTAAACATTTAATAACATTAAACATTACTATTTTAACATTAACTTTACTATTTTGGTAATAAACATGTCCTAAGTACAATATTGATGTTGGCGTTTCTTTGAGCCGACAAAGAAATCGCATTCTTCATGGCAAGGAAAAGTATCCATCCTGCCTTTGGTGACAACAAATTCTGCTTATAAATTTAGACAAGTATTGAGTCAAGACAAAATAGCAAAGCAACAGCGCCATGGCTCAAAATTTACAAACAACTTCTGAATTAAGTATTTTAGCATTCACATACAAAATACAGTGTTCACAAGTGCAATAACCAGTGAAAAATAGTTTGCAGAAAAATTCTAAAACTGAATTTTTAAAAAGGAAACCAACTTAATTTCAAAGCAGTTTAAAGTTATTTTTAAATTAAATCTATATAGCACATTAAATTGAGCCATGAATCTTGAAGTTTCTAGTTCAATCCTTTAACAATTAAGCTAGCATCAAGGACACAAAACTTTTGTGGAGCAAATTAATCAGTTTTCTAACAAAAGAAAAGAAAGCTAATCTAATCTGAGTAACGGCAATGTGTGATCAGTGGAGACATATCAAGCAACTGGCGACAGTCAATCCCAATCTATTTTAGTATAATACCTAGTTCAAGCGCTCTGAATGTGGTAATCACACTAGAAAGTAGAGAAGGCTTCACAATTTAAATACTACAGCATCTTCAAGGCACTGACTCAGTGTTCAGAGATAGTAATGAGTAATCAAGGTAAAGTTACCTAATAAAAGCTATAAACAACGTCCACTGATGAGAGAACATTAGCTCAACTACCAGCAAAGAGATTAAAACAGAAAATATCTCCATATTTAGATTTATTAAAACTGCAAATCAGAACCAGTCTACATGATTAAACAGGAGTTAATTTAATATTAAACAATTATTCATAGGACAGTAGAACAGATATGCTAAATCTTATGAGCAATGTATATCAAATAAAGTACAAGCATTTACTAATCCAAAAGGTTACCAATATAACCATTCTAATTTTGTACACTGTTGCCACCGAGATTGATGCACTAGTCCTATCAGTGTACAATGAAAGGGGTGTCAAGTGATTAGAGCGACTATTGCAATTCTGCAATGATAGCATCGAAAAAGAATTTTGGGGTATTAGTGACTATTGATACCTTTGACTTTTTTAATAGACATCACATTGAAACACCAATTTTCATATGATCACCAAAGTTAAGTAACATCCAGCCTGGTTAGTATCTAGATGGGTGACCACTCAGGAGTATCTGGTGGTGTAAGCTTGGATGTGCAGGTAATGTAATGGATAATAGCTTGGAATTTCCAATCAGAAAGACAAGTTCAAATTCCTGTTGGGTTCCTTATATTCACTTACATGCAAATACCCTTGGGAAAAGTATGAATCTGCCTCTTCTCCCCCCAGCTAAGGGTTAATTAGTAAAACTTGTTTTACTAAACCATTGCTGTCTATAGAAAAAAAAAAATTCTTACAATCTAAAAATATTTTCTGGCTTTAAATAAACTGCTATGGGTTGATAAGCTGTAGAAAATGAATGAATCAGTCAAACAATCAACCTTTGTTTATTTGATAACATGATATACTTAAGTCTCATCATTAGGTAGTCTAGAAAGTCCCCATTAGTTCCTTATAGCATATAAAAAAGGAATAGCTATATGCTGAAACTTGTATTCTTCAGTCAATTGCCTTGTGATTTGACAAGATGATACACCATCTCACAAACTATCAACTTAAGATCAAATTACACAGCAATATCCCAAAGTTTGGACCATCTATCATCATGAACCGAAGTTTCATCATGCACAATGATGTATTCTGCAGCTGATAAACATGGACAAGGTTCATTCTGCAGATTCATTTGCCTCTGAATGCCCTACACCAAACAGATACCTGCTCATACTATGTTTACCATACAAAAGTAAAAAAATTCATAGTTATCTTGGATTTTTGTCCTTGGCATGCAAAAATCTGATGGTAGTTTTCTAAGCATAGCTTAAATGTGGCACAAGACCGAAAGTATGGAGCACCTAGTGAGGATTAAACTCACTATTCAGTTGTAATTGATTGAACGAGACAAGTCTGCTAACCATTATACCATGTTGGAGTTCTCTCTTAGAATGCAAAAATCTTATGACATCTGTTTTATGGTGGCAGTCCTTTTTAATTGTGATTTCACATACATACCTTCAACATAAAGGCTGTTCTGGCTATTGTCTGCATACCACTCATTGAGTTGTGCTTGCAGCTTTCACAATGTTTTAATGCCGGTTAATTTATGCCTATCTGTACCTCACTTTTTAAAAATTCCTCAGACACAAATTATATAATATTTTTTTTACCAAGCTTTTCTATTTGAACCATATCTCAGTTGCTGAAAGTCTATCCATAGAGCTAAATCAATGACATTCTTCTTTGTGTCGTGTCCCTTCAGGGAATTGGCAATCATGGCTCTCCACAATTTCCTGTCCTGTGTAGCTCTTAATAACTTAATTTCAGTCTAACATTTTCCAGAGATATGAATTTAGACAATTATATAGTTAATTACTAAGCCTACTGCTAGGAAAATTGGTTCACTGTGGCTAGACAATTTTTCTCACCAGAATATATTTTGAACCTTGAAAAGTGCCATTTGCCCATGCTTTGAATATTGTTGCCATATTGGGTCTGGTGCATCTGATGTGTATGTAGAGATTTTTGACAAAGTCCTGACATCTTAGCTTCACTCACTTTCCTACTGCCCATAATGTAGCTTCTCTATGCATTTTCAGACTAAGTGTCCTGATGAACTATCCTTTTTGGTACCTCGGCTTCATGAATTTAAACATAGTACAAGATTTTCAGCTAGGTCACATTTCATAGTGTCTTTATCTTGGTTAGGGTGAGATGACTATGGACAGGTCAGTGTATAAAACTCTGGAGTTGGGATGCTAAAGGTATCAACCAGCTAAGTGACAAACTTTACTCACATTAATCACACACACGCGCGTGTGTGTGTGTGTGTGTGTGTGTGTGTGTGTTTAAGATATAAATAAAATATATTTGTAAAAATATAAAGTGACAAAATGAACTTCTTACCAATGCATTTCACTCCCCGAGAGGCATTATCAAGGCAAATGTAAGGATTTTATTTTGCAGTTTGGTTTGGTTTGTTTTACGGCATATCAACCTCAATGGGTCATTTAATACTGACAATTTTTTTTTTTTTTCCTGGTAATATTTTTTCCCCTCAAAATTGTATTGCTGGTAATATTTTTTTTTTTTTCAAAAATTTATTTCTGGTAATAATTTTTTACAAAGTATTTCTGGTATTAAAACCTATTTTTACACTTTCTAATATTCATAAAGCTAAGAGATGTAATTGTCAAATTTTTATTTGTTTCTTATATATTAAAATAATAAGAAAGAACAATAAAATTTATAATCTGGTGTTCTTAGCAATTATTTTTATTTTTAAGAAAACAGTGCTTGATACAAACAGTAGAGCATAATATCCTAATTATTTTCTTTTTTAAAAATATGATTTCATTGCGACACAGAAATTTGTTTCAAAACTGAAACTAAAAATTAATAACGGTTGTGAACAAGCACCACCACCCCACCTAAACTTAACTGGACTTTGTAAGTAACATATATTTGATACATAAGTTTGTCTAGGGAAATTAAAACCCAACCACTCCTAATCAAAATAGATTGAATTTTCCTTAATCATAACAACTCAAAATATTATTAAGTTTGTCTGGGCTTATAAATCTCTTAGAAAGTTACTCCTAGCATTGCTTGCCAATGGAACGAAACTCTGGATTTTAAGTTTAATTTTTATAATTAAATTTACAATTTTAGTTTCAGTTTTGAAACATAGAAATTTGTGTCACAATGGAATCATATTTTTAAAAAAGAAAATGATTATTATATATATATATATATATATATATAAATAATTCTGAAAAGTGTTAAATCAAGCTTGCTTTAAAAGGCCAGCAGCCATATATTCTGCTTCCATCTTGTTGGCCAATATCTTGCTCTTACTTTATTTTTGAATTTGTATTTCAAATTACATAGAGAAATTTTAACCTTTAACACAGTGCATTAATCACTAGTTTTCTTTCCACTACATTATTTTTCAAGGCTCCTCTACTACACTACTTAATCCAAGTTATAGTCATTTTCTGTTGCCATAGCAGGATATGGCAACACAACTACAAAATTCAAACACACTATCATTCATTCAAGTTACTTGCAGTGGCAGGATAAAATTTTTGCTTTGGAAACAAAATTACATCTAGAATGTTAAAGTTTAAATCTTAATTTCTTAGGCTTTTATCACATATGTCCAATTTTGATTGAAAAATTTTAACCGTTAAAGTAAATTTATTTCCTCCCTCTTGCAACATATGCGTATATGAGGAGGTATTGAAAAGATGTCATCCAAACTAGGAGAATTACATTATATATATATATTATATATAAATAAAAATCTGATGTTTGGGTCAGATTTTGGGAAGCCAGTTAAGTTGGCACCTTTTCAGTACCTAATAAAAAACAAAAAATAGTTAACTGATTTCTACCATTAATTTCAGTAGCCTGAAACTGGGATCATTAACTAAACACTTTAAAATTAATATATAAATTTATTCCCTAAAGTTTGATTTGATCTTAAACTAAGCAAACATGTCCAAAAGAAAGTTTGCTTTGTTTTATCAATATTACTAATAGAAAATAAACAGGCATTCTTCCCACCCTCCAATTGTAACATTTTTAGCACAAATATTTACATTGAGAATGCTATTACTTGATTATAATTAAATGCAGATATTTGAAATAATTGATTAATAATTTATTGGCTGAAAATGGGTTTGGTTTTACATCAAATTATATATATATATATATATATATAAAAAGAATATTACTTTAAAAAATATTTTTAGAGACAACTGTACTAACAAAAATATAAGACTAAGACTGATGAATATATATTTCAATTTACTCAGCATTAAAAGAGATACAGTTAATATAGGTAGATCATGTGTACAAATGATCATTGTTTGCATAATGACAAAACCTCCTCCCATTACTTTACTGCTGGAGATGTGCACAATGGTGTTGTAATCTCAAAGTAAATAATACCCAATAGTCATTGTTGACACTGCTGGAAACCTGTGCTACGGATACCATGTAGTCTGCTAATACTGCGCTATATGGCCATCTCGAATCTAGTCTAGGAATGTTCACTTGGCCTATGTTGCTAACAGGGAAGCTCCAATCAATGAACCACGTCTAACATGCACAGCAGCAATTCTCCCGAATGACAATCAATCCAGCTACTCAAAGGTCTACAATCGGACCCCTTTTAAACAGAATTAACTGAAAAAAAAAAAAAAAAGAAAAAAAAGTGTATATCCTGTTGCATGAAAACTTCTTACACAACCATGCCTTATTGCAACAGGTAGCGCTGTCTAAATCTCAGAAGTTTACTGGTGACAATGTCACAAAATTTCTCTTATAATTTCTACTATTCACTAGTATGCACATACTGTGTCCAAGTCAAAATTGGCCTGGTACTACAAGGTCATTTTCTGTCTGTAGATTTAATATCTTTATATAAGAATTTACTAAAAAAAAAAAAAAAAAAAAAAAAAAAAAAAAACAACTTACAACTTGAATAGACAAGTTCACCCATAAAAACAAAAGAAAACTCTTTAAAGCCAAAGATCAATTTGACATTAAATCATTATAAACAGATCCCCACCTCTAAATTTTTTTGACAAGTGTTGCAGCCTAAAGAAGGCCCATAGAAGTCTAATCAATAAAAATTATTTCCCCCGAATAATTTTCCCTAAATTTTATGAGTGGACCAGTCTTTTTAAGTAGTACCAAAAAAGAATATTTTGTGGCTAAGTTACTTAATTTGATCACCGAATTTGGGGACTATTAGTTTACTTTTGTTTTTGTACCAGAGAAACACTTCAAATTAAGCAGAATATTTCACAAATTCTTATAATGATGATAATAATGAATTAAATAAATTAGTCAGGCATAAAAAAAACCCACCCACACTGTTTTTTAACAACCTGTCAAGTAAATGGATAGCTTAGAAAATATGGAGCTGTAATTAATATCTCAAAAGTAGTTTTTGTGAAGTAGGTTCTGAAATACATGATTGAGAGTAAAATTAATCTGAATTCAAAATAATAGTTTTCAATTGAAGCTTTAATAGCTACACAATTTGCTATAATAAAAGTTCTGTAAAAAGGTGAACAGAGCTAACAATTTTTATCTTGGCCTACAAACCAATTAAAATTAAAAGCTGAATAAACTATAAATCTATATTTTCCCCAAACTTAAAGTTCTTTTCCTAATATTTACCCTAAAAAAGAAATAAAAGCCAAAAGAAATAAGATTATAAAGAGTCATTAAAGATTTGTATTTGTAAGTAGAACTAAATATTCTCAGAAGTTTTGCTTTTAAATAATAAAACTTTGAATGACTTATTCATGTTGATCCAAATTATTTACAAACTTGAGCTCCCTTTGCCAAAACTGACCAATATATAACTCTGGCTAAGTTACAGTAATGCTAGCAATGTAAATTTGCTGAGGTTGAAGACTTTGAAACTAGGTTAATGATTTTGTTTATTCCACTAAAACATTGTTTCAAGCCTAAGTTCACAATGTGAGGAACAGAAAGGATGAGTGAGCATTCTAAACAAAACCTTCATAAATGAGATCAGTCATTTTTCTTTAGATATTTCAGAGAGAGAAAAAAAAAGAGCATGATGTATAACTCATTAACAGCAAAATTTTGTAAATAGACTAAATTATCATTTGAAGAAGAGTAAAAGACAAGAGTTACAGAATTATTAATTAAATTTTTAATTAAAAAAAATTGTTAACTTTCTGGTTGCATTATTTATAAATAGTAAATGTACACAAGTTCACATGAAGCAGAAAAGTTATCAGGAGAGAAAAATATAATAGTTCCTTTTCTTCAAGTTACAATGTATATCTTAGTAAAACAGCTAAATATATACCCAATTTCAAAGTGTCAGTTGACTCAAGTAAATAAAAAATAATCAAGGACAACCACAGTTGGATACAGTCATTGTAATCTCCATGATTCTTTTATTAGCTGCATAGTTAATGTTCCACCAGGGCTGTATTTTGAATTCAAAGTTGCCCTTCTCCTAAACTGGTTGCCAATCATGGCTGAAGAGTCCAGTCTGTTCTACTGTTCAACCCATAGACGAGAGATTCATACCTTTTCCAGAAGTATCTGTATGAAAAGGAATGTAATAAAACTACTGGAATTTGAACACTGTTTTCTTGTTCAGAGACACTATCCATTATGTCACCCACACATCCATTCTTTTGGGGGGGGGGGGGAGAAAAAAAAGTAAATTTAAAAAAAATTTTTTTTAGTAACAAAATTGGTAAGAAAAAAAAAAAAAAAAGTCCACTACCTTGGAAGCCTGATGACCTTTTAGTCAAGAGAGGTGATGCAGCTCACATTCAATCCTCCCTCAGTCAGGAAATCCACCCAAAGGCTCAATAATTTCCTGTACTCTGCAAATGCAGATTCTTTAAAACGCAAAAAGGATAATTGTTCGTTTTAAAATCCATTTACTGAGCAAGCCACTATCAAACGAGGCTACTTAATTATTACACTAACAAAGGTGGTTGGCCTCAGACGGCAAAATGTAGTTTTAGTCACTAATAAGCCGTTTTGTCTTCACAAAAATAAACCACTCAGCAAAGTAATTTACTTTGAAGATTTCAATGTTAGGTCACTTCAGTTGGATGTATTAATAAAAGTTAACTTTATTTAGTCTGTCTAAGTCATGAAAATATAAATTTACAATCACAATATTTCATAAATATGCATTTCCCTCTTGTAAAACCCAAATTAAAAAAAAAAAAAAAATGAAGGTTTATATATGTGAGAAGTAGCAAAATATCAGATTTGGGAATATTTTTTATATGAAGGTTTAAAGTCCAAGATATAAAAAAAAAATGGATCAACCAACAAGAGAAAAATATTCCATTTCTTACATCACTTATAAATCAATGACCCCTCCCCACCACCACCAATTCAAAAAATGCTTCTTGGTCATCAATTTTCTTAATGAACTTATTGTAAACAAATAAAATTGTCAAAAAGCGAAAGTAAACAAATTCTTTTTAAAAATTTATATTTATTATATCTTCTAAACATCTTTATAGTCATCACAAAGAGGAAACAAAATCATTTTTTTCATATTTGGCACTAACAAAAGTGTCAACTACATTAGAAAAAAAAAAATGAAAAAAAAAAAAAACTCATTCAAGAAGTAATAGTTGTAGCTTTTACATCATCCTTAAGAACAAGCTCATACTAAATACAGTTCAAATACACAAGATGTAAATATAATTTCTTTTTAAATTATAGAAAGAAAGAGAAGGAAGAGGAGGGAGAAAGAGCAGAAAGGAGAAGGAAGAGGAGGGAGAGGGAGCATAGAGGGGAAGAAAAAGAGGGAGACAAAAAGACATTCAGAGCAATGTGGAGTGGATGATGTCTACAGAGGGAGAAAAGAAGTGGAATACAGTTGCATTTGAAGAATAGTTCTAGAAAATTTGCAGTGAATCAAACACTGATTCTCACCATATACAGTGGGAAACAAAAAACTGATCTTGTAAATACATGTCAAGTTGTGATAACAAGTGAAAGAGAAAGAAGAAAATGTAATTAAACATTAATTGATGGCATGTTTTCTCAATTTCATTGCATTAAGTGTTACTTGGTGTAAATAGATTTACAGCCCTTTTCAGAAGTCATTTGAATCCTTAAGATGTCATTTCTCCTTTATCTTTGCTTTTATATCTTAAACAATATAATGAACAAAATGTTAATTTAAAACTTGGCATACTCAAGAGAGAAGAGTGCTTAGTGTGACAGATATAGAGAACATGGTAATAGGAATCAACGTTGTATGGCGATTGTCAGTTTTTCACATTTTTACAGTAAGGTTCACTCGGTACAAGACCCAGGGTCCACTTGAGATTGAGGGTTAGACTAAGGAGTAGCTTATATGGATAGGAGGGGAAGATAACAGTTAATCCTAGATCTGAACAGGTTAAGATTGTAGTTCAGGGAAACATCCTTTTGGGAGTATTGAAGTCACTGCACATACGAAAATTTGGTGAGGATATTTTCTATTCTCTCTAATATTCAATCAAAGATTACTGACCCTACATCCCGAAAGCAACATAGAGCAAAGATGAATGTGGTACTAAAGATTTTTGTGTCCCTGCAACAGGGAAAACTTTACTTGATTTAGGCACCAAGTCCATGGCGATTTAGGGGGTCATATTTTATTGTAATGGGTGAGTAACCTGGGAATGTGCACACTATATATATTATATACACACACACGAGTTAGACAAAATAATGTGAACAGCTTGCAAAGCCTATGATCCAAATAGTCCTGACAGTCAAACATAGAGGTGGCTCAATAATGATTTGGATGGCAATTTCTTGGTATTCTTCTGGTCCTACCACCAATCTTAATGGTAGAATTACTGCAGATCTCAACATTCTCAACAACAATATCCCTACAATGTCTACCATACTGTTGTCAGACAGTGCTATATTCCAAGATTATAATGCACCCATATACAGTGCAAAAAATTTTTAAAAAAAATGAAGTCATGGTTTGATGAGCATCATAGTGTAATTAAACATCTTCCATGGCCTGTACAATCACCTGATCTCAACATAATTGAAACATTATGGGGAGTTCTAGAGCAGAGAGTAAGGAACAGATTTCTTCCCTATTGTCACTGAAGCAACTTTCCAAGATTTTGATTGAAAAAAAAAAAAAAAAAAAAAAAAAAAAGGATAAAATTCCACTGGAAACAATTCAAAACTTATCTGATTCCATTCCATATAGAATCAATGCAGTCTTAGAAGCTAATGGAGGTCCAACACCTTATTAGTCAATAAATAAATGTTTAAGCCACGTGTTCACATTATTTTATCTCACCCCTGTGTGTGTGTGTGTGCGCATGCATTTATTACACACACAGGCACACATACAAGATACAATGGGTCAATTTTCACCATTCATTTATTTTTAATTTACCTCACTCACACTGTTTTTGATTTTGTTGACTGCACAGTATAGTAGGGTCAGTTGGAGACCATCTATGAGAAAAAGAGCACTATGACAATTCACTCTGCCAGAAATTTGGAAATGGCATGCTGTACTTCATGGCGTTTGCACCAGAAGCTCCAATACAAACATTTCAGAGGTTTTAGGTGTCAATCTGAGAACAGTGCAGAGAATTCAGAAAGAGTTGGATTATATATCCAGTCAACATCATGGTGTTTGGAGCGATCACTAATGATGACGACATTATGCCTCCATTCATCTTCCCACAGGGCCTCAGACTCAACACGATGACCTACATCAAGTGCCTTGAGGAAGTAGTGCTGCTCTGGGTCAAGAGGATGGCTGCTGGAAGACCCTATGTCTAGAAATAGGATTCTGCACCATGCCACACAAGCAGGAGAATCCAGTTATGTCTGTCAGACAATTTCTGCAACCATATCATCCCTTACATCTGGCCACCTAACTCCCCAGACTGCAACCTCTTGATTATTATGTGGGGCACAGTTGAACAAGAGACCAACAAAACTCCTTGTAATACCAAAGATGAACTGAAGGCAAGGATTATGGCAGCATCTATATTTCAAGATATTTTTGTGCAATTTTGATAAAAATGTGTTAAAATGAGATGTCAGCGTTATTTTCATTTTTTAATAATTTAGACAGCAATTCACCCATCATACCCACTCTGTGTGTGTGTGTGTAGAGCTTTAATTATTAAATCATTGTTTTACCTTTTTTCCATTTTGTTAATCCATGTGGTCAAATCTTTTGATTAGCTCTTAGCATTGTGAATAGTCAAAAGTGTATATTTGAGAATGTGTGTTGGTGTTTTTAATAGTCCTCTCTTTAAGATAAAACAGTTAAAAATGGGATAAAATTCATAAATAATGAACAAAATTTTAATTCCTCCATTGTTTTTTCTACAAAAAAATTGTTTAAAAAATGTTTCTACAAACAATGGACAAAAGAATTCTTTTTAATCAGCTGATTATTGTGCAATTTTGTAAAACTCACAGATGCATAGAAATAAGTAGAGAAATAGTTAAATTTGTGAATCTAATTAGAACTAGGAAAAAAGTCAACTTGTTAAAAATAGCCTATTTATGAGTTTCAACAGTTTGAAGAATAGATTATGAACCGTCTCAACTTTAGTGCTCATAAAAAAGTAGCAACTTGATAATTTCTGCTTAAAAATGCAATAAAATCAAAGTAAAAAGTATTTGATTACACTGACTGCAAAAAAGAAACATCATTAGCTTTAATTTCACTAAATTTTCTTTCATTTTACATATACAAATACCATTAAATGTAGGTACCTCCACTAATTTGTGCTTTTCTGCTGAAAAAAAACCCAAAAAACAAAACAGCATGATGAAAAAAAAGGTCCCAAATTTAATAAAAACAAAATTTTATCGTCAAGATGTTTGTTATTATTAAGATGAAAGACCATACTATTTTTTTTTTATTATTTATTAAGTTTTTTAATCCTTTCTAGCACATTCAAAATTTTGGTTAAAATTTCTTTTTTACATCAGCGTCAAAGTAATATTTATGATTAGCATTTTTGTGCTATTTCTCAGGTGAAAAACATTGATTTGGAAATTCTTGCAAAAATTGGATTTTAATGAAACTTTCAGTACTTATTCACACATGAATGAAATTATTTTGGATTTATTTTTTTCATCCATCTATCAAGAAAGAAAGAAAGAAAGAAAGAAAGAACGGTTTTGATATGCTAAAATTTCAGAGATGAACCCCCACTCCGACAAATGCACCAAAACAAACTCAATCATATTTGTTAAAAAGTAAACTTTTTTTAAAAAAAGTAAACAGGCTCATATTTTTGGGGGAGTTTATTAGCAGTTAAAGATTTACAATGAGGGAAAAAATACATGAAACACTCATCTAAATTATTGTTATAAAATTTCAATATGAATGAAAAATATCCACATTATATAATTATGATGAAGGATACTGTTTTATGACTGAAATGCCTATTGAGGACCTGAAAAAGGCACATCTTTAACGAGTCTATCTCTACAGTTTTCTTACATTTAAAAACCATTCTTTACTGGAGTCGAAGGGCCATCAACCAAATCCCCTCTCCATATTAACAATCAACCTTTTCATCAGATACTTCTGGTCCCTGAAATTTGTAAATTAATATATAAAATTTTAAAAATACCATTAATTTCAATATTATGTAAAATTAACAAAGTTTTTGTCTATCAGTAGCAGCAGCAGTCAAATTGATTATAAGGGATGACACAAAGGTTGCCCAAACCAAAAAGCAGAGTAGTCTTTATGATAATTTATTTCTTCTAGGGAGTTTATTCCATTATAACTAAATTTGACCTTTGTTTCAGAAATTGGGGGGGGGGGACAAAAAATGGAAACTAACATTAGAAATGTTTGATTCGACCCTAAAATGGGGGTGTGATTAATATTGGGTAATGTAAAAAGAGACTTCTTAGAGGTTAACAAAATGGAGGGGTCCTGTTTTTTTTAATTTTTTATTCCTGTGACCAATGCATTTCTTATAGATATGTTACATATATCTAATTCAGTTTTGTGGTTTAAGCTTATGTAACATTTTTAACAGATCTCCAAATTACCTATGAAATTAACCTTTGCTTACTTCACTTTTTCCACATTGATAATTAAATTGTAAATTTAATTGAATGACAGTAAAAAAGACTAAATGCTAATTGAAATGCAAAAATAGTTATGCAAGTAAAACTGAACAAATGAATAAAGTTTAAATTATTTAAATTCTGATTGTTTTGAGAGTAGTAAAAAAGAAATTGTAACTAAAACAATTTCAACCTCTTGAACTAAGACCAAATGCTAATTTTATAGTAAAGCTTATGTTAAATATCCAAAGGAGAAAAAAAAAGATGAAATATTGTTTAGAATAAATACTTATTTACTTTTTCTTGCCATTAGTTCATACAAAGTAAAGTGATTTGCTTGCAGTTTGATTAATAGAGGAAAAAAGAGGAGGGTAGAGGAAACCAAGAAATAATAAGTATTCAAAAAATTCAAACAATCCTCTAACTTCAATATCCACTCCCGAAAGTTATCAGAACAGAGCAATTGGTAGTGTGCAATGTGTAAGCAATTCTTTCCAAACAGGATACCACACAATGTAGGAGATGAATAGTAGAAGTAATAAAAGAGGTAAGATCAATGTCTAGATAAACAAAAATAAGTAATGTTTAAAAAAGGACAAAAGTTGCAGTTTTGTGACTAATTTGAATATTAAGACAGTTTCTTCAGGAAAATGGTTTGGAATCAATATATTTGACTTTTGAGACATTAAAACAACTTTCGTCTTTTAACTTCTTGACAAAAGATTACCTGAAAGCATTCTCTTCTTTCTCTAAGTCTTTCACGTTTCAGGAAAAGGAGGCAGTCTTTCTTAAACAACAATGTTATAATCACTAGAACATAATATTTTTAGCCTGAAAGTTTAAAATAAAATACTGTTCTCATATGAAAATTTTATGAAAGTGTATATTGGTTGGAAAAAAAAAAAGATAAAAGATAAAATCTGCCAGAAACCTGCCTCTTAGCAAAACATAATTAACACCAACTTCACTACCAATAACTCCTGAGTATACTCCTCATGATGCAATTATAAAGATTATTTGTAAATTTCAAGAATAAAGTTAATGACACATACAAAAAAAACAAACACACACACACACAGAAATGCATTCAAATGGAAGATATAAAATCTGGTTTGTAACTTTCTTATAACCTAGATAGGAACAAATGCAGGCCTGAAAAAAGTTAAATAGGTGACTATATTAAGAATTATTACATAAGGACAAATCTATTGCTTTAACAGTAGTTAATTTGACTAAAACGTTACTTTAAGTACATGTATTTCAAAATTTGAAAGGAAATGAGGGGAAAAAAAAAAAAGACTTGAAAAGTACAGATTTTTCTTTATGACCAATTTTTCCTTTTTTTTAACAGGCAAGCAGCATATTGGAACTTTCCCAAACAAGAAAAAACCCTCAATAAGTTTAATCACATATTTAAAAAAATAAAATAAAAATGATGTGGTTATTACAATAAAAAACGTTTACCATAACACAGTGGTTAACCTAGTTATATCAAAAGCCATTCTGAATATGCAGATTCCTTATAAGACTTAGAACAAAGTTAACAGTAAATAAGTATTTGTGAGGAGATCATTAAGTTATCAGCCTGACCAACAAACTTTTCCAAAATCTGATGTTTGTTCAAATTTTGCAAAGTGGATCAAACCGAGAACCTTTCAATGTCTTATTGCAGAAAGAGAGATGCCATCATATTACAAGCTCAATTTGAAGACAGAAAATAAATTTTCAATTGAACAAAAATCTTTATCAACGAGGTAAGTCACCAAAAGTTACAGATTTAGTTAATTTATAGAGAAAAAAAAGATTAGCATATGAGAAGACTTAAAAATATTCTGAAAGTTAGCCTTAAATCAAATTCTCTACATATCAATTCATAATAGAAATTTGTTGTACACAGATCATGGATGTCCAAATCTTGTGTGTGTGTGTGTGTGTATATATATATATATATATATATATATATATATAAGTGAACATGGAAGTCAACACTTAGAGGTGACAGTCCGTTTCATGCTAGATTGCATCTAGCATGAAACAGACTGTCGCCTCTAAGTGTTGACTTCTATGTTCACTTTTATATTTACACACGCTCTATTTCTGATATTGAGCACTTTATGACTATATTTCTTCATTATATATATATATATATATATATATATATATATATATGTATGTATGTATGTATATATATATATATGTATATATATATATGTATGCAGGTGTGCAGTAAAATAGGAAAGAACACGTTAGGTAGATAATCCGGTGTTCCTTAGTATTTAGCTTTATTTTCAAAAGGACAGTGCTCCGTACAGAAGTAGAGCTTATATTATAATATTTTTAGCAACTAATGTTCCAATGATACAGTACTTATAAACACTTGCTAACCAAAAGATAGCTTATTCCCAAATTCTCGCTTGACAAGGAAGCGGGTCCAGACACCTTAACTCTACATAACTTAAAAAATTATGTTAGGGGTCTCGGCTCTCGCTTTTGAAACATGAGAACTCTTATGTAGCGAAGGAATCATATTTTTAAAAACTAAAAATATTATTATAATATATTATATATATATATATATATATATACACACACACACACACACAAATAAAAATCATACTCAAGACAATAGGTAATGGAAATCATTCTTGCTGACAGATTAAAATCTACATAAAACTATCAACTGCAAGAATTTTTAATCAAAATCACGAAGTGCTCCTGAAACCTCCTGCCATGGTCCTCAAATTAAACCAATGCAGCAATTCCTTTTTTCTTAAAAGAATTATTATATAATATAGATACATTATTAGTAGGTACATCTTAATCAGTTAATTAGCTGCATAGTAATCTAGTAATGAGAGGATGAGAAATAATCAACTTTTAGTAGAAAGGAAATATTGACATTAATTATATACTTAATCCTTGTCAGTGACAACAGATCACAAAAGTACAAGTGCCTGTCCATACACATACACTTTATATTTTACATAAGGACTTGATTGCACAGTATGACATTATGAAAGAAGGATTGATCTTGAAATATTTCTTTTTGCAGTTTTCATTTGTAATGAAGACATTCAAAATTAAACTGTAATCAGTTCACAAATTCTCTAAAACTTGTTTGTATACAAGATAATGTTTTACTTGTATCTAAATATATTGTCCATATCAAGAATTATGTTTTACACATGAAAGAAATGTGCCTAAGTAGGTTTTACAAATATCAAAAATATACCTATGAAGGTTTTGAAATATAGGTTGCATATCTAAAAATGTTTTGTAATGACAAGTTGGCAGTTTCACAATAGCCAAGTGCATTATATTTCCTCAAAGATCTCAATTTTCAATGCATTTGTCACAATGGTAAAAGTTGTTGACAAGGAATATTTATTCTAGGCCCATTTTCAGACTTGAGAATTATTAGAAAATGCATAATTTTAAACCAAAAGCCAAGTCAAAAAATCATCCAAGTGACTTTTCAAAAAAAAAAAAAAAAATTGTATAAGATACACTTTCGAATTTTAGCTTCATTTCAATATTACACATTCATTTTTCTTTTTTTTTTTGGTAGGGTAGAGAAATTGTCCTGTTGACTTTGATATTTTTTTAATTTTTTTTTTACACATCACAATGTGAACATAAATGATTCTACAGTAAAGCCAATGTTTTTTTTATTGTCCTTTCTCCTCACTAGTCTTTCATTCTTTCACACCCAGTAACCTCTTGCATCTTAGTGACATTATCACTTTGCTTGGGGTGGAGGGATTAGAAAAAAATTAAAAGCAAACAACATAAGACCAACTATCAATGTCAAGCAGATGAAACCCAAAAGATTAAATTTTACATTCCTGAACAGAACCAGAAGGAAAAACAAGTGTATAGTTTGAATCAATATACTAAAAGACTTTTTACCAACTTAGTATGGTGATTAGGTAAAGGACTTTTTTCAGGATTATCATCAATCTCTAAATAAAATAGATCTCAATCAAAGAAAAGTAACTTGGAACACAAAAAAATACAGTAAATACAGACAGAAATCTATTATTAATTTCACAATTCATTACAATCTACTTTCACATTAGTATTGAATTTTCTTGAGAAAAGAAATATCCAAATGTCAACTGAAACCCAAGAATCCTTAAAGTTATCAAAAAAATAAAAATATTTTATGACAGGCACATACAAAATGATCAAATACTGTTAATTTCTAAAATATTTAAAACAAAATGAATTCAAGTAAATTAACCTTGCATCACACACAACAACTAAAAATATATCTATAAAAAGGACAAACCTTTTGTCTTGTGTGTGTGTGTATATATATATATATATATATATATATATATATTATATATATATAAATAATGGCAATATTCTACATTTTTATTTCCAATATAAAATTACTTGATCACACCAAAATAGAAAAGTCTAATCCAAGTTGAAATTAAAGAGCTGATAAAAAGCAGCAAATGATGTAATCATCAACTAATAAAAAATTGATATCTTAATAGTAGAAGAATACAAAGGAAACTACACTTGGTGATGATCTGATGCTTTTGCCATGAAATGTTTTAACTAAATAATTTTGAAGTTCATTCATTGATAGAGAAAAATACTGTTATAAAACAGGTTCTTTAATCATGAAAAGTACAAGGTCATCATGTCATAGCATTCATCATACACCTCAAACTAACCAAAAATAACAACACATAGTTCTTAGTGAAAACTAAAATCTACAGGTTTTAATAGCTTGGATTTGAAAATAAGAATATACAACCATTTTCTTAGAGCAAATATGACAGGACATCAATGTTAAATGTGGCCTAATGAAAGCCAAGCACATAGTCAGCAAGAATACAGCAGTGAAAAATGTCAACAACAACCTAATTTGTGCAATTCTTGCCATTTATCTTTTAGCCAAGGTGGTCAGACAATTTGACTGAAAATATGCCCCTCTTTCAAACTCATTCTCTAAACTCAAACGCAGCTGATTACAAATATATTTCCCAGGCATCAATAGAGATGAACAAAACTAATTTTTACAAAGAGGTTTGAAAAATGCTCAATTTTTGTTTTCTAGTTCTATAAACTGGGTAAAAGATGTATTTTATTAAACCTAGAAAACAAATGTAAACAAAAGCACAAAATATATATAAGTGATATGAGACAACTGTATCTACTTATATTTATTAAATGATCAATAAGGAAAAATGGTTTCCATTGTTTTTAAAATGTCTAAATTTCAATAAATACCTTCTAAAATACTAAAGAAAATGTACCAAATAAAACGAGTTAAGAAAAGCAGTCAATCATGCAAAAAAAGAAAAGAAAAAAAAGTATATTATTTTCCATGGAAAAAAAAACATACCAAGAGAGAAAGATGATGTCCTATTTTAATAGCTTAATAATTAATAACTTAATTTTTACATATACCAAATTATCCCAACCAGTCTTGCTATTTACGATTTTTAGT
The DNA here is from genome assembly GCA_964036315.1 of Acanthosepion esculentum. NCBI lineage: Eukaryota > Metazoa > Mollusca > Cephalopoda > Sepiida > Sepiidae > Acanthosepion > Acanthosepion esculentum. The sequence goes on along the minus strand of OZ038515.1, from coordinate 66,844,126 downwards.
TACTGAAAAGCCAAGCTAAATTTGGATGTCTTACTACCTTGTCCCATAATAGGTGATATATTTACATACAGATTTCATAATAACAACTATTATGGGACAGAGATAGTATTTTGTTTGATTGTAATCAAACATGTAAACTATGGGATAATTTACAAACAAGATGTTTTTCCAACTTTTACCCATATCAGGCTGGAAGTTTTTTTCTCTTCTGTTAAAATGGGGATTTTTTTCTTGGGTTTGTTATTTTCAAATGAATGCTTCTTAAAGCATTGATTTAATTCAACATTGTTCAATTAAGAATTTATGATTTGTCTTTTTATATTTTACAAGATTAGTATTTACATAATTTATGTTGGAATATTTAAAATAAGGAATTATTTTTATATATCTATATTCAGACCAACATGCACATTTTGGTTGTTTTACTCATGTTTCAGCTGTTGAACCCAGCAGACTTCTTCAGGTGGGTATCATACTGGACCACCCCACAGATTACATAACAGACTTGTTCAAAATTCTGCAAAAGTTACCAAATACAACAGACACCTGAAGAAATCTGGCAGTACCTGGCTGAAACATCATGAGTATGCTGAGCCAAATAAAAAGACATAATATGATCATTTACAATTGAATTTTATGAAAGAAATTCCCAAAAGATTTCAATTTTGAAGTCATTCTAGTTTTTAAAGAGAGTAATGGAGAAATTTTGCACATTTAGTTCTTGCCAAAATACAATGTTAAGTTGAGTACTGTATACACTGCTTAAATTAGCCTTTTAACACTAAAAAAAAAAAAAAGAAAAAAGAAGAAGCTTTATGACTAACCCATACAGAAAAACATTGTCTAAAGCTAATCTAAAATTATGAAGAACTGTTGATTAAAAGGAAACAGTTCTACAAATATTCTGCTCTCAAATGTGGAATGTCAAGAGAGAAAAAAATGCTATGTCAAAAAGGACAAAAAGTTAAGACATTAAGCATTTAAATTGTATTTAAAAATAGCTTTATTAATAGAGAGCATGTGTACTGAGAATTCAGATTACATAATCTTTCGTATTTATTGCTGGCTAAAAAGATAAGAAAAATAAGATGGACGAAAACCCAATGTAAAAATGGATTTAATAAAAATAAATAAAAAAGTCCAATTTTAAGAAAGAACATTCAAGAGTTTTAAAATAACCATAATAAGTGTGGTAAGCATTAACATATATATTTTGTTTAAGCCCCGCAAAATTTAGTTTTATTTCTTTGTTCATTTTTCAATGGATAAAAATACATGTTTTTAAATTTACAGAATGTGCAGTCTTAAAAAATGGTTTTGAAGGAATGGTCAATGAAGGAACAATCAAAAAGACCAGAAAAAAAGGCAGAGGACAATGAAATCAACAGCAATATCATTTGACTACTTTATTGTCTTTAAACATTAAAATTAAAATCATAGTTTTATAGACAATTATTGCCAAACAAAACAACTCCAATTTTTTCTTTAGGAGTCTGTAAATTAGATGGATATTGAGCTCCTATCTCAAATGAAAGGATCAAAAAATTATTTATATAAAATTTTATATCGGGTTATTTGATGCTCATTAGCAAATGATAAAATACAAAGTCCTAATAAAAAAAAGTAAAATAAAAGTAAAAAAGAATTTGGCATACCATTTTTTTTTTATTCAAAACAAATTTTAAACTAACATTTTGCTAACGAAATGAATAAATCCATGTTTGAAAGTTTTAGTTTATACACTAGCATATATTGAAGAGACAGAGTTGTAAAAGAAAAAAAAAATGGTATTTCATATACTTTTCATATTTAAAAGAAAAGAGTTTTAAATATCTCCCTTCCCATACATTTTTTCTCTAATTTTTCAGAGCTTATGATAGAAGTACATTTATAGGGTTGAAAGTAAGAAGTCTAAAGTACCAATTATAAATATTTTATTTATTTGTGAGCCGTGCTTTCCTGGCTTTAGAAATGTTATGCATAAATCTTAAAATACATTTCCATAGAAATTGTTTTCACTTATGATTTAAACCGAAGTAGTTGGAAAAACAGCCAAACTCATCTCTGAAATGATAAATTTAACAAAAATATTGTGCTACTATTAATGATGATTTTATCAATTTAAATGTATTTTTATTTATATTGCCACAAGTATACATTTTATTATTTAAACATTATTTTCAGTGGATACTCGTATTTGAGTAGGCACTGTTTGATTATTAGGCAGTATATTTTTTTTTTCGCCTATCAGCTTGAATATCTGAGATAAAGAAAATATGCACTCTCTGGCAGGACTTGAACCTGCATTCCTCAAGAGGAAACTGTCATTAGATCTGATGTGCTTTGGACCCCTCAGCCATGGAGTGCATCAATTGTCAAGCAAAGTTGAATAGTGCCTTTAAACACAGATTTTTCTCTCTCAAAATAGGATACAAAACTGAGCAGATATGTCTAATGTAAACGAAGTAATTTCTAAAGAATGGGATGGATTTTTATTTATTAATCTGACACATTTTATTTTATTTTATTTGTATGTATGTATGTATGTATGTATATATGTATTTATCGTGGATACCCATATTTGAATAGATGTTCAGTTTATTTTAAACAGTATTTTATTTTGTTTACAAGAGAAAACTCATTAAAGTAAAAGCTCCCTCTGTTAGGATTCAAACATGCACCCCCCTTGCAAGAGAAACCGCTGTTTACAAAAACAAATCAAAAAAATATTTTTAAAATCAATTTCAAAAGTGTGAATAAAGAAAAAAAAATATCAAAAATGATAAATCAATAAAACTTCATGAATGTAAAATATCATGAAGACAGTTTCTCCACATATCAAAAAGTTACCGAAAAATACTAATAAAATTCACACTAATCCTTTAATATTAACAGAGATGATATAGCTGTCTGTTGAATTATATACTTTTGTAATTTATATTAGAGTAAATAATGAATAGAAATACATTTTTTGGTAAGCTCACAAGCTTATAAGACTCTTATAAGAGGCAATATTGCTTCTTGATCAAAGACAAATGGAACACAAAACGGTAAGAAATAACTGTTGATATCCAAAATTCACTGTAATTTAATAATGATGTCATATCCTGCTGATTTCCCGATAAGTCACTTTTCAATAAAACCCAAAGCAGTAAAAATTAGGTCTAATCAGATTGCACTGGTGTCACAACCACACAATAAAAAATAATTCTATTTTATACATTAAAACACTTTACAAGGTTTAATGATACGCCATGTGCAAAAAGAAACATACTTGAAAAAAAAAAAAAAAAAAAAAAAGAAAAAAAAAGATAAAAAATTCACAGAAGCATTTGATGTAAAATGTAGCAACATTAATATTTTGATTACGGAAACCAATATAAAATAGTTGTTAGTGTGTAAAATATTTCACAATTCATAACCCAAAACTCAAACTGCAATTTTTAGTCTTAGTGTTTGGCTTACCACCAATACAATGGATACAGGTGTTAAGATTTGGAAATATTGTTGTCAAGAGAAAAAAGGTGCAGAACAGGGTTTTTGGGGTTTTTTTTTTTTTTAACTAATACATAAACGTCAATGTTTAAGCAATAAGCAGTTCTTTGAATTTATAATCTTGGGAAAAAAAAAAAAAAAAAAAAAAAAAAAACACAAATTATGACAAACATTTTTAAATTAGTAAGATAAAAAAATTGAAATCTCATACCAATTTTTTGAAGTCAAAATGTAAGATGAGTCATCATTTTAAACTGTTAAATGCTGACCATAATAGACACAAACTTTAAGTTCTACTGAAAGACCATTTGCAGCACCTATGATCATGTCAAAGAGATAAATAGAATAGCATCATTATACCAAAGAGTAATAATGCTATACTGTGAAAAGATGGTTTAGTTAGAACTTTTTTTTGACAATATTCAATAAAGAAACCAATACACAAATTCTTGCAAATATTTTACCCAATAACTTTTAAATATGCTTGGGTGGAGTCAAACCTCAACAATAAACTTCAGAAATTTTCTCAGTCTGTCGAACAACAAAGATAAGTGGAAGACAAAGAGGTTGGCTCAAAACAAAGAATAAGGGGAGTTGTCATATTTTTAACCAGGAGAAACCAGTAGCATCAGTTTAAGTGCTTCATGAGCATTGATGGCTTTGTTTTTCTATTAAGACAAAAGGAAAATAATTTATATACTGAGAATATTATTTCAAAAGTTATTATAGTGGATAATTTTTATTTAAAATAAATGTCCCATTTTTATTCTCAAATAGAAAGTATCCACGATAATGTTTGAAGTAATAAGAATAAATCCATTAATTCTTTAAAAATACCGAGAAAAAAAAAAAAAAAAAACATACACACATACATACATACATACATACACACACACATACACACATACATACATACATACATACATACATACATACACACACACACATACACATACATACATACATACATACATACATACATACATACATACATACATACATACATACATACATACATACATACATACATACATACATACATACATACATACATACATACATACATACATACATACATACATACATACATACATACATACATACATACATACATACATACATACATACATACATACATACATACATACATACATACATACATACATACATACATACATACATACATACATTATTTAAATAATTATACTATTTAAATTTTTTTTTTTTAATTTTAAAAAATTGCATATTAATAAAAAAGAGAAATAAATATCTTTTCCCTTATATTTTACCTCTCATATTTTTGGTAAATTATTTTACAAAAATGTTAGCTTATATTTTTACTATATAAATTTCATCCATGTTAAAACAATTTGAAAGATTTAACAAAACATGGAGTTCTATTTTATTTTAATCCCCATCAAATCCCAACAACTTAAAGGATACTGTCAATAATAAAATAAAAGAAATCAAGTTAAATGGAGAGGAAGCTTTGACCAAATCAATTATATAGTAGGTTTTTAATCATTTTTTAACAATTAAAAAGGTAATGAAATTGAGCCGTGCTAAGAAAGAAAAATAGTGACAATTCAAATAAATTTGTTTACTTGTAAAATTTCAAATATTCTAAGTTTGAAGATTGTGGTGTTTAGTCTCCACAAGTATATCATACCATTATTCACTAAATTACAGTTGCCAATGTTAAACTGAAATTGGTTGCTCATTTTTATTTTTTTTACTGATGGAGATGTACTTCAGCTACAATAAGGGTGGGGAAAGTGTGTGTGTGTATATGTATATATATATATATATATATATATATATATATGAGTTCAATACAAAAGTTTCAAATTGCATAAAAAATCTAACTTACGCCTAAATGAGCAAGTTAATCATCTCTTTGGAGAGACTGAGAATAATGAAATATTTTTGTTTCACTAAAGTAGATGTACCTTTGGTAGCCCATTACCAAATTTTAAGTCAACTCGTGTTTTTTAGATTTTTATTTTATTTTGGCAATATAGAATTATTCAGTGAATAGCATATTCTTGCCAAATACTCATAGCTATGACACAAGAGAAAAAGAATAGAAACAAATAGTAAAACAAACCTAATCCTCTTTGCCAAAAAGCAATTACATTAGAACAAATCCATTTCAATAAATACACTAATTGGCTTTCAGTTGAGTTATTTTAAAAGAAATTAGTCTAATTTTATTGTATGGAGAATCAGCAAGAGTGTAATCAGTGGAAATGACTCAAGATACACCATCTAGATGAATGGTGACATGTTCATAGATACAATGATCTTGGATGGAAAGTCAAGATTGCATTCTGCCAAATCAGGGAAAAAAAAAAAAAAAAAAAATCAGAATTTAAGGAATTTTTTTTATTCTTAGAATAAAAAAATGATTGACATACCTATTTTCATACAGGTACTATATTACTACTTTGTTTTGTACTCAAAAAGAAAAAAAAAGTCTATAAATAGACTATGAATTAATTTTAACAATAAGAAAGTGATTTTTACTAGAAACAACTTATTTTACCACCTTTTTCTACAAACTTATATACAATGATGTTCGAGGAGAGAGGGAATAAAAAACTCAGATAAAATTATTAAAGATTTTAAAATAACATTCTGTAGAAAGAGGGAAAAAAATCACGTCTATTTTCCCCTGTTTAATTTGGTTAGTAAAGTAGATTAAATCTCAAATATTGATTTAACATTTATTTTTTTTAACTAATGTTCATGCAATAATACAGGACCCAAGAGCCATTCAAAGTAGAGGGTTACTGTGTGGACTTACATTAGCATAGGAAAGAACAAGCATTAGGAGTATAAAGCTGAAGCAGATTTCTTAGAAGGAACCGGAAACCCAATCCTAAACAGGAAACAAAGGATAAACCTCTACTCCTGTTCAAAAGACGAGATAGGAGTGTGAACCAGATAACAGGCGAACCTATCTATTCAAGGACGCTTAGAATTTTAAATTTATCCTTTTTTTTTTAAGTAGAGTAGTAGACGTTTTAAAAGAAAAAATATGTATGTTGTATTTACTAAAAAATTGCTGGGCAATTGATTTTTAAATGTCATCGAAGACAATGAAATCACATTAAGTAGTAGCCAATATATATGAAATAAATAACTAATTCAGAGTCAACATATTAAATTTTAATCAAGAGAGAAGTTTATTTGACAGAAAATAAAAATAAAATCTTTTTTTTTAAATAATTGCAACTATTTTAAAAAAAAAACTAGTTAAACTTTATAATGTGCAGTATTTTATTACTTATTTAATTTGAATTTATGTATCGTATTATTATTGTGTATTGTTGCACCTGCATTTAAATTTTAAATGCAGGTGAAACAAGATATATTTGAAATAATAGTCAAGAAATTGTAAAGTTAACTATGCAATCTAGATGCAGACATGGAATTTAAGAGAAAAATCCTCAATTCTGCCAATTTGATTGCAAAAAGAACGACTTACAACATAATGACCACAACCAAATTGTAAAGAATAATAATAATAATAATAATAATAATCGAAAACCAAAACACCGTTTTTTCGGCAATCACATTTTTGTCAGTCAGTCAAGATAAATTAGTTTGTTATTAATAGCAGTAACTTTCGAATGTGATGCTTTAAAAAAAAAAAAAAAAAAAAAAAAAACAACATTTACAGAAGGGACCATAGATCTTTACCAGAAGCACTGGAGACACAGACATGGTCAAATTTTTGAATTGAAACAAAATTGTGAGCAGAACTACCATTTTGAATTTGAATGTTTTTAAAAATAATTTTAATTTAAAAAGTCATTTTTAGTAGAGAAATTTACAGTTGTGTATCAATATTTCGTTGTATGGACCAGGGGATTAGCGATTATCATTTTAAAACCTTTTTCTTTATTACAGCAACAGAATGTCTTTCTGTTGAGTGTTTACTGTTTTTTAGTCTAATAAGGAAGAGACGTTTTATTCCACAATAAAATCTAAAAAACACACACAAATTTAAACTTTCAAAGTTTATGGATAAAAAAACTGGTTATTGATACACGATACATCAACTAAAACAGGATTAAGAAGAGTGACACCTTCGACAAAAAAGTAATTATTTATGTAATCATTATTATTTTGTTCTTTACCCCTAATCATTTTTTACGGAAACAGAAAGAAAAAAAAAAGCTTCTTTTTTTAAATTTTTTAGCTCAATTAGGCGTGAGCAAAAATTCCTAGACCCTGAAGACGAAGAGACTGAAAAAGACAGTGAAATAAAAATAAAACGAAGTTGTTAGTTATAATAATAAAAAGCTGCAAACTTTTGCACATACTCAAGGGTTTTTGAACCAAAAATTACCTAACCAAGTATTAGTAATACTTTTAATACTGTAATAATTATTTAAATTCATTTTGAATCCTAAAAGAAGAAGTCATTAAAAAAATCGAAATCTCAAATTCATTTTTTAAACTAAAAGTAAAACGAATAAAAAGCGCACAATTATGTTCATATGGGGGTGTTAATTACTGACGTGAGATTACATAATGATTACAATAGGAATGTAAAAAATAAAAATTAACAAGACGACGTTTTTTTTCAACTCAAAAGAAACATTGAATTATACATATAATTTTTTTTATTTTATTTGCTCAAGTCAGCATTTCCATGTACAGGTCATCATAGTAACGAAATGCTTTCTTCAAATCAAACTAAAAAGTAAACTAAACATCAACCAGTGAGTCCCCCACGACATTGGTCACCGATAGTACTCTATGATTTAATACACACTACGACAGACACCTCAACAGATATTCATTGCATTCTTTAAAATTCAGTAGAGTCTCTCTCTCTACTATTCTTATTTTTCACCTTGCTTCGTATTTCAACAAGTTTTTTTTTCTCTCATTTCTCACGTCATTGCCATCTTGGAGAGAACAAAAGGCGAATATGTGTGTCTTTTTTCTTTTTTAGCTTTCCAGGGTCATAATTTTTCAAATAGGGAACTTACTTTTTTAAAAAAAAAATAAAATAAAATAAAAAACAGAAAATTAAAATCACCCAAAGAGGTTATTTTCCATTTTGTCCTCAGTATGGCTTACGTTAAGGTAGGCACGTGATCAAAACACCATTCTTATATATGAGTAAATAAATCATAAACTAGAAAATATTACCTGCACTGCGACAGTTTTTATTAACTTAAATGTCCCAGTGTTCAGTATTTCGTTGTAAAAATTCTACTCGACGATGTCAAAGATTTTGATTAAAAAAAAACTGTGCGAAATATGAAGTGAGGTAAAAATCACTTTGCAGCTCAACCATTTTTACCATATACCCAATATTATTATTATCATATGGATAAAAGTAGTAGAACTACTCTTGAAAAACTAGAAAGAAAAAAAAAGCATGAAATGACGAAGAGAAACCTAAACTACTTGTAATACTGTAACAGATGCAACAATCACTCTTCTTCTTTCGACAACAGATAGATTTAAAAGGCGATGTGTTGTTTTAAAAAAAAAAAAAAAAAAACGAGAATAATGGATAATAATATCATATGAGAGCTTTTCTTAGTCATCGTAGATATATATTGTGTATAAGTGTGTTTTAATTTATGTATCAAGCAGAAAGAGAAGCTAAAGATGATGATGACAACCAACAAACACTAGCTTCACAGCAGTAGTGAAGACAGTCGCTTCTCCATGATGATGATGATGAGGATCTCTTTCTTTTTTTCTTTCACCCCCACGCACCACAGAAAACGGATATATCAAAATTTTTGAATGTCGTATTATTTTAACACCGATGAAGAAGAGAAAATAAAGTAAGGATGAAAGCGAAATGTGGGTAGGCTACATCAGAGTTCACACGAACTGTATCATCATCATGCAAGGAGAGTGCTGAAAACTGTCTGAAGGGTGTAATTCTGTTATCAAATAAAATAAGCAAGAAGTGTAAGATGATACGATTCACAACTGTCTAATAAACATACATTGCGACGAACAAACTAAAAAGAAAGACGAGGGAAGCTTCCCACTTGATAATTACTAAATATTTTTCTTTTTAAACTTTATTTTATCCACACAAAGATAAAAAAAAGAATGAAATAAAAATACAAATCTTTTTTTAATGTTTAAGAAAAAAAAAAAAAAACGGTAATTTTATTGAAATGCCAGGGTGACGAAGTGCTACTTTCTTTCATTATTAATTCTTTTTTTATGAATTTAAATAGCGATATAACGAAATAAAAAAAGTATGTTTATAGCTTTACTTTTTATAAACATAATTAAAACAGATTTCCAGTTATTTCTACACACAAAGAACAGACTAGTACCATTATAATTAATTTACTAAACACATAAAATAATGTAGTGTAAAAATGAGTTAAAGATATCAAAATGAACCCTCATTTTGTGATCACTTGCTGGTAGCAGTAGTACACTTTTTTTTCTGCTCAACGTGACTGCCTATTGTGTTCCAAACTACGATGATAAAAGAAATATCTTGACATGATGAGGTCCATACTACTTTGAAGTTTGGTGTATTAGTATTTGCGAAAAATTCCTTTTATCACCCCGGATCAGTCTTAAAAACGGATTGGAGAAGTGCATGGGGAAATAACTGAATGTGAAGAATCGTCGCTGGTCTCTAGATTTATTGTAGACATTTTAGTAGTGTTATATACTCAACAACACTGGCACAGCGCAAATCAAATGGCTGTAGTAATAATTACTGATCTGAGAGGGAGGGGAAAAGAAGACCTAGGTTTTTATCACCCACTCGAATAAGTAAAAGGCTAGTCTTCATTTAAGCAAATCTTTGAATACGTCTTAATTAGGGCTTTCTAATTAAATAATAACGTTGAATATTCTTATGGATTTTTAGTAGCGGTAATTTTCAACGAAAATTGTATTGCAAGAAGATCGTCATGTGTCAAGTCAATTCGGAAAGAGTGAGAGAGATATTCTTAAAATATTAAGCTTGCCCCCCCCCCCCAATCATAGTGGCAGTAGTATTAATAATATTGTCTGGACATCACTGCAAATCACTTATGTTGAAAAACACCTAGACCATTCTTCTTTGGTTTTTAAAGATACAGGTGAAAATTCTGAAATTATTTGTAAAAAAAATGTAGAGTCGATCAAAAAGAAATTCGAATTCTATGGAAATCAAGATTAATCTACTAAAAAATATTTTAGAGAATTATACAAGTCTGCTTTTAAAAAGACATTTAAATTGAAATTGGCTTTTCAATAAACATTAATTTTGATTTTTGAAAGGTGACTGAAAATTTCATTGATATTTGATGTGAGCAAATTTTTAATTAAAAACAAAAAAGCATTTTCAAATCAGGAATTAAAATTCTTTTTTCATTCAGCCAACAAAAAAAATAACATGGAAAAACTGAAAATGATTTTAAAAAAGTGTGATTTTGACGGTAATGGTAAATTATTGTGCATTGCAGTAATTTTCAAATTTAATTTCAATATTCCAATTTTTACAAAAGAGATAAAACATTCATTTCAAAAGATAATTAACTTTTGAAAAATTCAAGGAATGAAAATGCATCAAGTAGTCAAACAAGATAGACAATGTGTGTGTAATGCATTTTTTTTATCTCATAATGTAGACATCTCTTTAAAAATTTCATAATAGCAAAAAATAAAATAGTGTTTTTTTTTTTCAAACAATTAAGGAAACCAACATTTACCATTGAGAAGTAATTTTATTTTTTTAAATTTTATGACATGGGAAAACTAAAAACAGCATTTGAACAGAATCACCTTTGGCAACATGGTCACGTGATCGTTGAAAACACCTTTTTTTTTCTAATTACGTTTTTAGAAATAATGTTCTTTGAAAAATCACAAAAAAATAGTTTGTTTATTTATTATTTGGTGTATTTATTTTTTGTTAGGATTCATTTTTTTAAATTTATATTCCAAATTCCAATTAGCTCTTTTTAGTCTTACTCTTCTTAGATCTTGTCAACTTCTATAGGAAAAATAATGGATCTTCAGTTTCCATTTTAATAATAATAAAATTAAGCATCAAAATGTGTTTAAAATAGGATTTCTTTTGTAAAAGACAGATGTCAAATAGGTAGCACCTACTGCTACTATCTGCCTTCGGCTTCTACATTTTTAAATACTAAAGTCGACAGGAACAACCAACCTGTCTTACCCTCCAATTGTTTCTAAAAAGAAAAGAATTATATATCTACATAAAAGCTACTGAAAGTAGAGTTTATATAAGCAACAGTAATGATAAAATGTTTTTTAAAAAACTCTAGAAACTTAAAATAAAAAACAAATTCCGTTTAACTAGATGATCGTTGATAGCCAGTTAGAGTTAAGAAATTTTAATGAGCGAAAAGTGAACAAAAAAATTACAAATTTACCTAGTTTTAAAAAAATTCAATAAATTAATCCAGATATGTAAATGATTTTCAGTTAATTATTGAACACCTAGTTAACACTAGATGCTTTTTCGTAGGAAGAAAGGATCAACATATTTCTGAGATTTTCAAAGAATTAATATCGTCCCTAAAAGTCATCAACACGGAGAAAAATGGTTACAAAGTCGGGGATTATTTTTCTAAACCTTTACATGACACGCGCCAATATGAACACAAGACAAGGTTTTCACCAGCTAAGAAAATGGTTTAAAATAATCCGCCTATAACTCCCTGAACTCTTACTTAATCGTTTATTAAAGATCGAAGCCGAATTTCAGTCAGTTTGTACGTTTGTTTTGTTGTTTTTTATTAAACAAGTAAAACGGTTCCCGACTTCGACGATTTTGAAGTTTACATGAACCATCCTTTCCTAATAAAAACCAACCTTGGGTACTACACGCCCTCAGCAAATCCGATAAATGTTCTTATTAACCCAAAACTAACAGTAAATAATACGAATTACATACAGGGAAGAGTCATGCATAAGCGATAAGATATAAATTGAAAATTCAACAATTTAATTCTTAACAAAAAGTCAAGGGAATATATGTCAACAGTTCAAAATGTTTCTCTACCGGAAGTTGATAAACCAAAAACCACTGACAATAATTGAGGAAAGTAGTGAAAATATATTTAGATTTCATACTTAAAACGGTATCAAAACGAGCCGTATATTAACGTTTAAGGGAAAGGGATTAAAAATAAAGCAAGATATACTGGTTATATATAATAAAACTTAAAGTGTTAAGTTCTTTTGAGGACGAGTATCATTAAAATGCAACTCTTCTTCCCCCCCTCCTTCTACGACAACTGCAGCTGCCAAGCACTAAAGCTGCGCCCCCTTTTACTTGCCTCTTGCATTCTCCACTATTGTAAATAAAGGAATTATGTAGCTTCTGTTTAAGCTACATCAATCACCCAAAGAACTCACCTTTGATTGTAGTAAAAGACGCGACATCAAACTCCTTTTTCACAACTTTTTACATGCTTTTTTCGACAACCCTAATTCCATTTTCCATACGAAGGACTACACAAAATGGCGACATAATATCCAATCACTCTAGTCACTTTTTAGCCTTGCTTCGCCTCCCAATAAATTACTGCCGGCGTCTAGGCAGAAGCAACAATTTTTTTGGTTAACGAAAAAATCCTCTGCGAAAATAAAATAAATCGCAATAACAATTATAAACCGTCTTCCCACTCACTTTTACGATTCAGTGCGTCCCGAAATTTGGACCAATGAAAAGCAAGCATTTTTTTTGCTCCGTTCCTGCAGCATGTCGTCGATTTTAGCGTTACGGCAGTACGACAGCAACTCGGATGGTTCTACTGACTCCGATGACAATGTCGACGAAACAAATGTCCATTTGCGTCCTCTGGACAAAACGTCAACAATATCTTCACAAATGGTGGTCGTTGCTGCCCCAGATGTGGTCTCGAAGGTGAGATATGTATCACGTATTTTTGCGCTGTTTTTAAAAATCGCCACAACAAACCATGTGCTCGCCTCTCTTTCTCCAATTTTGTTGTTTATAAACTTCTTTCTTTGTTTACACTACCAAAGTTGTTGATATATTCCTCAGGTATTATTTTAAAATAGACTATGGGCGATATCTTTATAAAAGAAGTATTTATTATGAATTATGTTTCCTACCTTCTGGATGTTCAGCTCCATGAAAGATTGCACCACTTTGAAGACAATCATCCACCAACAAACACCTGTGTCTTAAAAATAAAAAAGCATTTTCTTTATACAGTATACTCAATAACTTCTAATGACAGTTTTACTAAGATTTTCTTTTAAATTTCATCATGAAAAGATTGCAGTAGTAATTTAATTACCCTTCTTATTAAAAAAAAAGATTGACCTTTCTTTATTGATTGCATAAAGGATATGACATCTTTTTTTAAGTAACAAGATTATTTTCAAATAACTTTCTTTAAAAAACTTTTTTTTGTGAAATCATACAAATAAATAGTATATTTGTTGTACATTAAAAATGTTTTCAGAGTTTGTCGAAAACCTTAAAGTTGTAACTTTTCTGACTGTATTGACTTAGTTTTTACACTGTAAAAAAAAAAATCAATAACTTTAACTTCTAATTTGCTCAACTGAGTGACAACTTCCAGAATTTCTTTCATGCCTCTTCAGGGCGTGAGCGATCATGACTCTCCACAACTTCCTATCCTTTGAGGTTTGTCTTTTCGCTTTCTCCAGTCCCTGTTAAGCTTGTTAGGTTAGTTACTCGCTGCTTTCGTCTGTCTCTCTTACCTTCAGTATGTCCTATGAGTGTCAAATTTTCCAAGCCCACTTTCCTTTTTGCTTCCATTTTCCTTAAACCTACCTCATTTAATGTTCAGTCTATGGTATTCTTAACATCCTTCTATAGAGCCACATTTCTGTTGACTCAACAAGTTTCTTCATCTGTGAGGATATTGTCCAGCATTCACCTCTATCAATCAACTGATATTGCATAACAATTGAGTACTCTTTTCTTAGTTTTTTTTTTAAGTCATCTTTCACTATTCTAATGTGTCTTTGCATTTCAGTGTCACACTTTCTATTCTCTGTTAAAACACTGCTCTAATATTTAAATTTTCAGACATGATTAATTTTGGTATTTCCTTTTCAGAACAGGAAAGAGAATGTATTCTGAAGCATTTTTTTTTAAACTGATGGCACATTAGGATAGCGAAATATGACTACCAAAAAGTTCAGCAAAATATTAAGAAACAGAAAAATTTAATTAGAAACAAAGAAAAAAAGTACTGAACTGTTACATAATATAAGTTCTCCTTTATGGCAGTGAATGCTGGACAATCTTCTCACAGATAAAGAGGAGACTTGAAGCAACAGAAATGTGATTCTACAGAAGCTTACTGAGAATACCATGAGCTGAACATGTGAACAATGACAAGGTTTTAGAAACAAAAAGGTAATATAGCTAGCAAGCTTGAGTAAATGGATGGTGGAAGGTTTAGGTGAGATAACAAAAAGATAAAATTTATTAAATGCTACAAAGGACAGAAACTGAAGATCCATGTTTGCCAAGGTCCTGAAGGGACATGGCACATAAAAGAATATATGTAGTTCCAATGTGACTGTTGTCTAGGTATCAAGTAAGACAGTGATTTTTCAATGTTGTTTTGTGGACCTGCTTGTTGGAGCTCTTAAAGTTAGACAGTATTGTGCAGTGAGTATAAACTCCTTTCTTGAGGCAATTATACATCTTGCTCGAAAGAGGTTAATGTCATTAGTTACATACACACACACACTGGTCAAAACACACATATTACCGCAGTAGAGTTTAAGGTTTTTCCTAACTCTGCTCAACCTTACATGTATGGGATTTCTGGATTGGTCGCAAAATCATCCAATCACAGCCCATCTTCCTGCTACTTCAGTATGCGATATGAAGCTCTTGGTCCCTTTTTGTCTCCAGAACATGGACAGAACAAGGACTCTTCTGACACCACGAGCCTGACCTTTTCAAAAGCAAACCTTTCAACTTTCTGTAACAAAAAATGTTTACAAAAGGCAAAAGATTTGTATGTTGCTTATTGTTTCTCAATAGAATAAATGTTATGTTTGGACTATTCCTATTATTTTCTCAAACTTATCCATAATGTCCAACATCAATCATTGCTCCAAGTCTTTTGAGTAGTAACAGGTTTGTAACTTCAGACAAAACTCCAAGTATTCCTTGCATAAACTAAAAAGAGGCCTTAATGTACCTGTATCATCTGGAATTAACAATAACCAAACATGTCCTTGAATTGTATCAACAATTATAAAGTTTAACCTTTTCTTTGAAAAACGGTGTATTTTAATTTTTTTTCTTTTTTAATAAAGCATTTATTAGTCTGGTCTCGTAAAACAAAATCAGCACCAAAAATGGAATTAATGTATGTGGAATGTCCCAAGAAAGACCTAGTTAAGAATTTCAATAAATGATTATATAAACACAAAAGGGATCTTTTATAAACAACACTCAGTGCATGAGTCATTTATCATAAGAGGTTTGACCATTAATTTTGTCAAAAAATATATTGAAAGTGCACTAATTTCTGAGTCTTCCACAGTATATTTACATCTGGGATCACACAATATAGCTCCTTTCCAGTGTGAAGGGTGACTTGGAAACATACAGTTCATTACTTTCTCCCAAAAAATTATTTACCCACCCTCCCAAAAAGAGATTTTTTTTTTTTTTTTTTCAATCATTGCCTTAATTTCACCTTCAATTGTAGCAGCTATACAATTAATGGCCTCGTTTTGAATATCATTTGAAAATCCAGAAAATGCACAGTTAGCATTTTTCATCACAAATTCTAAATGCAATCTTAAACCATCATCATATTCCACTACTGCTTCACATAAAGCCAGGGAATTCTCCTTATTGTTTGGTTCTTCTGTTTTATCATGTCCTCGGAATGATAATTCTTAACAGGCCAACATTTCAATGTACTGAATTAACCTTTTCAATATATAACGATTTTCCTCGACTGATCTATGATGCAACTGAATTGAAGCTGATTCCCAATGATCGATCGCGGCATCAATTCATTTTTGGCTAAAGGTTTTACAAACAGTTATGGAATTCAGATAGTTCTGAGATTATTTTTTTTGTGTGTGCCTTGTCAAAGAATAGCCGGTAGTTGTTCATGTGTTCTTATACTGACAAAATAACAGACAGGAGAAAGAACAATTTGTTCAGAATGGGACATCCCATCATTCATTCATACTGTTTATAATTCATGATGCGACAGAAATCCCTTCCACATAATGGTAAGACATTAGTGGCAGTGGTGTCTTCATCGAGCTAATGTCTTACCATTATGTGGGAGATATTTCTGCACCCCCCCCCCCCCGGAATCAAAATAACTATGACATTCCTTGTTTTGCTTTCACTTTGATTTTCAATTCAAACTTTTGTCTTCTCTCTTTAAAGAATGATAATATTCTTCATCTCTTCAAAGCTTCTTGTTGCAAAAGGTCAGTAAAGTAGAAAGGAAACGGAGCTAATTGGCTATTTTTTGTCTTCCTGTGGTTAAATAAAAACGTGAAAACTGTTACTGGGTTATATAATTCTTCTAAGTGAATCAAAGCTTTATTCTAACAAAAGAATTATGTAGCCTTTTTCAAAATAATTTTAAATATTTAAAATTAAATTTTAATATCCTTTGAATAGACAATTTTTTTTCTCTTAGCCACATGGGACAATAAAAACACCAGCACTTCAGGAGAAAATATGTTGCAAGCAATAATGTAGGTGGGAGGCAAGCAGCAAAAATTTTGCCTTTCTCTCTTTGACCTCCCACTCTTTTTTTTTTTTTTTTTTTTTTTTTTTTTTTTCCCCTTTCATACTCCCTGCAAAAGGGAATAGAACAAGAAAGCAATTAATTCTTTGATTTTTTCTTTTCTCACTAAGCAAATATGTGCTTTCTCTATTTACACTTCTTAAATAATATCACTTGCTTACAATTTATCCTACTTAATTTTATATTACACAAAAATTATTTATCCTGGAAAGAAAGTAAGGCATGCAGTGCATACATGACCCTTACTCCTGCTCCTTTCTTAACAAAACAAAATGTGCAATATTTAAAAACAAATAGTGATGACAAGAAAAACAAAAGGGATAGGAAGCTGAACAAGGTCGGCAAGGTGTTGCATCTAGATACAGCAGGTGTGTATAAATTTAAAGCTAAGTATCTCTGTGTTTTCACCTTTGTTGTAGTAAAATTGTAACTGTTTTGTTTTTTTTCTTCACCAATGAAGAAAACTGATTATTATTAATTAACCATTATTAATCTGAAGAAGTCAGTTCTCGACAAAACATAACATTGTGTTTTTTCTTTTGTTTCTCCATTTTGTCATTCAATTACTCATCAATATGGATCCAATACCCCCACCCCAGGTCTTGCTTCTCGATAAGAAAAGTTCCCAAACTATATAAAATCTGGGACACTTTTAATATTAATGTTATGTTAGTAATGTCAAATAAGAATACAAGATTAAATTTTACATAAGTAAAATAATTGTTTATTTACTTCTAAACTCCAGCAAATTACCATCAGCTAAATCGAGGGTTATGTGGTTTCAGGTCTTCAGATGTTTGATTTACTTCTTCTGAGGACGTGTGGGAGTCTCCTCTCGTAGGTTGGATGTTTATATAATTTCCCGTCATCCAGTTGTCTTGCGTATGCATATCCCAACCTCATTTGGCCTCTCTTGTTTTATATTGGTCACCTACTTGTATCCTTTGAGACCCGATTCTGCACTAGGGGGCTTTGAGGCACCAAGTCTTTTAAAACATTCTGAGGTGGCAAAGAGTACAATGTTTACTTTGGTATCTCTTAGAATGAGCCCAGTACATTTTGGGGCCACCACATATCAACTCTTCTTAGATCAAAGCTTCCTGATGGACTTCCAGTATTTCTTGGCAAGAATCGCATAATACACTGTTGCACAGATCAACACTGAGACATTAAAGTCATTCTCCTAAAATATGACACTTCCACTGCATTCAAACAAGAATGGCCTTTACAGTTACTCCAAATATGAGTGATATCCTGAGTTAATTTTAGTGTGTTTTATCCAGACTAATATTTAAAAGGTATCTAAAGGCACATTGAGATAGCAAAAGATGCCTTCCAAAAAGCTAAGCAAAATATTAAGAAACAGAAACATTTCATTAGAAACAAAGAAAAGAGTACTGAACTGTAACAATATATCAGTCCTCCTATATAGCAGTGAATGCTAGACAATCTTCTCACAGATGAAGAGAAGCAGCAGAAATGTGGGTCTACAGAAGGATGCTGAGAATTACATGGACTGAACACTTGAGCAATGACAAAATTTTAGAGAAAATGGAAACAAAAAGGAAACTAATACCAGGAAGAGATAGTTGAAATTTATAGGGCACATAATGAGGAAAGAAGGCTTGGAAAATTGATACTCCTAGGACAGATTGAAGACAAGAGAGACAGACGAAAACAATGCATAACCTACCTGGAGAGCTTGAATACATGGATGGTGGAACAAGGTTTGGGAGACATAAAAAGACAGAATTTATTAAGTTACAAATGACAAGAAATTGTGAAGAGCCATGATCACCAATGTCCTGAATGGACACGGCACTTAGAAGATGATGATGCAACATTATCACATCAACAGAAAAGTAAATACATGTATTCTAAATAATGTCAAATTAAATGAGTGAGTCTTGTCATAGTTTTTATTGTAAAAGTTGTCAGTCATTAAGTGTATATAAGTGAAGTGTGTAATTATATCAGTACCAAATTTAAAGAAAGTTGTAAAAGCAACAACTATAGCAACACAATATTTATTCTCATAAAAAGTGCTGCTTTTTTTTTTTTTTTTTTTTTTTTTTTCACTCCAAGAAAAACCGTAAAGCCACTAAGACAAATAGGGTTACTGGGTATGGAGCAATTAGGAACAGAAGCATTACTAATGAGCAAGACAAGAAAAAGTAATCAGGAGGACAGTAGATAGCAATTGATGTTGCATTTAAATTTTGGGAGGTTAATGTTGGCTGGAAAGCATGGAGCCAGAAAGGAATTCCACAAGCAAGAAGTGCGAGAGAAGAAACTTTTTGTGTAGAATTTACGGATACATCTAGCCAGCTTGACCGTAAATTGATGAGATTTTGATGCCAGTCTCAAACTGCACTTCAAAAAGGCTAGGTACCATTGTGAAGAGCTCATTTGAACAATTGCTATAAAAGTATTTATAAAAAAAGACACAGAGGCAACCTTATGGCAATGAGGAAAGTGACTGAAGCCAAGCTGCCAGATCAGGACCAGTAATATTGCTGATTTTTCTTTGGATTTTATCAAAGAGCTCAAGGTAAATAGCAGGGGCACTGGACCATATGTGGCAGCAATATTCTAAGTATGGGTGAATGGCAGACCTAGATATATAAAATAGATTCTGGAGAGAAAAATTACCTCATATGGTCCCAAAACAAAAAAAAAAAAACAAACAAAAAAAACACAGCAATACAGTGTACATAGTGCCTGATAAAAGAATTGACTACATTGAAACATGTTAGGCATTGCATGAAGATTACTTGATTAGTCCCTGTCAAGGTTGACAATAAGAGTTACATCTTGGGCTAGTAATATTAGGATTAATTGATTTGTGTTAACTCGCTATTTTTTTCTTTTTCATTCATCATGGCATGCCAATGATGAGACCCTTTAAGATATCTAGCAATAAGATAAGACAAGAATTGGGTTCATGCCTTTCCCCATAAGTACACAAAGAGCCAATCATTCAGTCAGTCTTCGGTGTAAGGATCAGCAGATAACTGTTGTATATCTAAGATATATAACCATTATCTCTTGTTTCCTGTTTAGAATTGGGTTTCCGGTTCCTTCTAAAAACTACTTCAGCTCTTTACTTCTAATGCTTGTCTGTTCCTACGCTAATATAAGTTCGCACAGTAAACCTCTACCTTGAGTGGATCTTGGGCTTTGTATTGGGTGAATATTATTAAAAATAAAATAAAATGCAGAAATGATTTCAATAATAAATGACCTGTTGTTGTATCTCGTGTTTTTGTGATAACAGAGGGGAATAAATAAGGAAGGCAAACTTGTAGGTAAATAATGAAATAGGTTTACTGCATAACTGACCTAATGCTAACTCTCCTGAACTCTGCTTATTTACATAAATGGACAATTCCATTCATATAAGTCCTATATGATAATTACAAAAGACAAACATTGTAATTGCGATAATCCTGTTATGATGGGGATTTTTAAAAAACACAATGATCTTCAGAGGTAAATAACTGTTGTATCTCATGTTTTTGAGATAAAAGAAGGAAATAAATAAGGAAGACAAACTCGTAGTTAAGTAATGAAATAGAAGGTTTACTACATGAAGGTACACTTAGCAATTGACCTAATGCTAACTTGGTTCAACTCTGCTTATTTACATAAACCAACGATTCCATTCATTTATGTCCTATATGACACCAATAAATGGTTATGCCATCTAACCAATCAATCGCTCGAAGATGTAAGGATACTGTTTTATCTCCTGGATGTAAGGATACTGTTTTATCTCTCGGATGTAAGGATACTGTTTTATCTCCCAGATGTAAGGATTATTTTCCCAACCTGTTCTCTGACCATCTTTTGTATAACATAATTCTGCAAAAAAAAATTTCTTGCTTCTGTTCATATTCACCAATAAAGTTTATTGCATTGCAGGCGTGACTTCTTTCCATGTGACATATAGAAAGCTAAGTCTTAGTGTAGGAACTGTGAATTACAGGAATTTCAATCATTACAGTTTTAGCACTCTAGTGTAAATCATGCTGCCTTTCATCAGTCACATACGTCTAAAACTTCTGCTGCTACTGTGGATGTGCTTATACATCTTATACATCTTTACAAAACTTACATTGCTTACTGTTTTTTTATATATATATATATATATATATATATATATATATATATATATATATATATATATGAAAAAAATTATTAGGATTAGAGATAATCATAATTAAGTAATTCATCGAGATTTAGAAGAAACCTCAACAGAATGCAGAAAGCACTGGACGGCTGTTTCATCCTATATTTGGGACTCATCAGCAGTGCGCATACACTACCAGGAATTGAAACCCGGACAGTTACGTTATTAAGCAAATGCCATACCAACTGTACCACGGGCCCCGGTGACGAAGAGGTAATGAATTAAACTCGACATAGCGCAACTCATTCACATATTCCATGGTGGGACTCTTCCAAGTTCCTTAAACCACGCATTGTGCCCCCGAGAGCCACGACTACTATCACCAAGCCACTCCATCCAGAGCATTAGAAGCTAGTTCAAGCAAGGATATACAAGAAATTATTAGGAGGATTTGAGATAATCATAATGAAGTAATTCATTGAGTTTTAGAAGAAACCTCAACAAAATGCAGAAAGCACTGGACCTCTTTGTCACCGGGGCCCGTGGTACAGTTGGTATGACATTTGCTTAATAACGTAACTGTCCGGGTTTCAATTCCTAGTAGTGGATGCGCACTGCTGATGAGTCCCAAATATAGGACGAAACGGCCACCCAGTGCTTTCTGCATTCTGTTGAGGTTTCTTCTAAAACTTAATGAATTACTTTATATATATATATATATATATATATATATGGGTGGTGTCAGAAGTTTTTTCACATTTCAAGTTTTAAGCAATAGTTCAAGAAAATTACATACAAAAAGCATCTATTTATTAAAACATATACTATCATATACGATCATATTCTATTGTCTGTCACCATCATTGTGCCAGAAGCTCAATTCCATTATTATACCATTTGGCTGGTTTAGAGACAAAAAAGCTCCCTACACCTGTTCTCGACTTCATCCCACATTGTTGAACCTTTGTCCACATAGGAAATGAGACATGCCGGCTCGGTGAAGGGATTTTCTTATTGCTTGGGTATCTGTCAATGACGAAGGATGGAAAACTCAGCAGCGCTGGAATCAAACATTGGTTCATGACATGCAGGGCAAAGGACAAGACTTCCATGATGGGAACACACCACATGTACGGGATGAACGCAGGAAACACAAACAAGGATGAATGAATTTGAAACGACATGTAACACAAGCAAAAATCCTTGCTAACACACAGCAATCTCATTGTGTGGTCAACACAGCATACTGCCAAGCTCTCTATCTTACCAGAAAATGTGCCTGCTTTTATGGAGCCTAAAACTTTAGCAGTTTACTAACAAATGAATCATTTGTATTGCTAACACCGCTCAGCTCACCATCACGATTATCTCATGGGGAAGCTGGGATACACTTTCTTTCTTCATAATCAGACATGTGGGATACTGGCTCTGTTCTGCCATGGCAGCCATCTACTGACTTTCTGCAGGAACAGGACACTGAACATCATCTCTTTGACCTACGGGGACCGGTTCCTGCTATCAGTAGCAACTGGCTGCTCAGTCTGCATTGCATCTCCACTTAAAGGAGTTAATCTGATGCTCCAGTTTCTCTACTGTAGGCAAGTTGAGGCAGTACTACCAGCCCCTTAAGTTCCTACATCTTATAGTGTACAGCAGAATTAAACATACGGTCTGCATGCAGCCTTTTACAATCACACTTGCAACCCATAGAAAGGTCATTTAATGGCCAAAATTGCAGTTTTTATAATTTAGAAATTACAGTATTTAATAAAATAAATCACATCTTTTTTTTTTTTTTTTTAATTTTGATTTATTTTAAGATAATACTAAATAAGAATACCATTTACTGCATAAATTTATTTAAAATAATTTTAATATTATCAACAAACTTTAAGTTAATATGTTACTAAGCTTATTATTTTAAAAATTGTAGCAAATATTCAATATTCTTGGTGGCCGAGAAAATAGCATAGGAACAAATTCTTTCTTGTAACCATGCCACCAGCCATCACACCACAAAAACAATATGGCAGCTCATTAACAGTTGTAAACAGAAACCTTTCTTTCAAAATTTCAAAAGTTTTTACTTTTAAAGGTGAAATGTCAACCAAAAAAGTTTTAGAGACATTATCAAAATTGTTTTATTGCTTCTTACTGTTAATTGTAGTTTAAATGTACCATTAATTTTTCAGATTCTGCATCATCAATTTTGAAAATTAGTTTTTTTTCCTACTACTTCAACCTTAAAATGGCTAGTGTTCCTCCAGTTAAGAGAAAAAGGAAATTGAACAAGGGGCGAGTATTTCAAGAAAAGTGGGAATTACAGTACTTTTGCACAACAGTAAATGAAAAGATACATTTTTTTTTAAATTTGTAACAACTCTATTGCCATGCCAAAAGAATACAACCTGAAAACACCTGATGAAACGAACCATCTATCTGACAATAAATATGAAGGCACCATGCGCATCTCAAAATTCAAGGAATTGAAGGCTAACTTGACACACAGCAACAGATCTTTTTTATGAAAATTCAGAAACAGAATGTCACTTCCGTTACTACAAATGATAGCCATGAGTGGGGAATCTTACAGTGAAGGAGATTTCATAAAGCAATGCCTTGTAAAAACGGCTGAAATTGTATTTCCAGAGAAAACACACTTATTCCAGGATATTTCATTAACCAGGAACTCTGTTGCTGAACAGATTGATGAAATGTTGGGGATTTGAATCAACAGTTGAATGCTGTATCATTAAGGTTTGAACATTTTTCTATTGCTATTGATGAGACCATTGGCATCACTGGAATAGTACAGCTCGCAATCTACATCAGGGCCTGTGACAGTGAATTTAATATTCATGAAGAATTGATCGAACTGGTCCCCTTGCATGACACTACAACAATTCAGTACATCTTTGAGAGAGTTGAGCAAATTCTGCATGAGTATAGTTTTGATTTGAGTAAACTTGTGCTTATCTACTGACGGTGCTGTGAATATGGTTGGTAGACATAATGGTGCTGTTGCCAAGTTACAAAGAAAACTACAAACTCTCATCCAGATTTGCACATTTTCACTGTATTATTCATCAGCAAAATTTGTGTTCAAAGATTTTAAAATTGGATCATGTGCTTAGCTTGGTTACAATGACGGTGAACTATATATATATAAGAGGCCATGCTCTCAACCACCAGCAGTTCAGTCAGTTATTGGAAGATCAGTTCACTGATATTCCATTCTACACAGTCTGCTGGTTGTCATGTCATAAAGTGCTAAAAAGATTCTGTTTGTTGAGACCAGAAATAATTGTTTTTGGAGATGAAAGATCAAAACGCAGATGAAATAAAAGATGAAAGTTGTCTCCACGATCTGGTTTTTGCTGTGGATATTACTGCACAATTAATTGATCTTAATTTGAAAGTACAAGGTAAAAACAAACTCATCACTCTGTTGTATGATGACACCCAAAACTAAGCTTATGGAAGTCACAGTTGTCAAATGAAAATTTAGTTCATTTTCCTATGTGCAAAGAGCCGAAAAACACTTTGGTGGGAATGACAGTCATCTGGAATTGTTGTCAAAGGAATTTCAGTCAAAATTTAATGACTTATCTTTTGAATATCAATTTGCATTATTCTCAGTACCATTCACCTTTTGATGTTGTCAATACAGAAGAAAGCCCACAGATGGAATTATTAGAAATGCAGTCAGATTCTACATTCCGATTAAAGTATCTTGAAGTAGGGATGCCTGAGTTCTTTTCATAACTTCCTGAAAAGTTTAAAAACTTCAAAAGTCTGCCAGAAAGATTATGGCAGTTTTTGCTTCTATGCCTGTGTGTGAACAGTTATTTTCCTTCATGAAATCAACGAAAACTTCTTGGAGAACAAGGCTAACTTGTCATCTCTAATCAAAATCGGGACTGCACAGACATTTCAGCCAGACATACCAAAAATTGTCAACAAAATGTTTTTTCAAGAAGAAACTAAAACTGACTGAATAGTAGAAAATAAATGTTCAGTTTTGAACTGTTGTAATTTTTGTACAATGTATTTGTTGCTGTTGCAAACTGCAAGTTTATGTTGCTGTTTAAAATTTTATTTCTTTTTATTGAACTACTTCATTACTTTGTATACATGAATCCTGCTAAAACATTTGTATGCACATTGTGTATTTCTAAATTTAAGTAACAAAAATATTCTACAATAAATTAAATGACTCCAATTATTAATTGTAATGTGCACAATTGGTTGTCATGTGTGGCTCTCATGACAACGCATATGTGACCATGTGGCCCTTAGAGGACCCTCAGTTTGACATACCTGGTGTACAGTCTATTTTTTGTTTGTTTGTTGGGGATACCATTTAGGTTAGTCTGTACTGCAAATGTCAGTGCTCTTGTGAAATCACTATCAATATCTTTATAGTCATTTATTTCCAATAAATGACAATTACCTGTTTTTCCCCAAACAGGCCAGTACAGCCTGGAAACAACACAGCAGTGAACTATAAATCCATGTAAATAACACAAAATTCTGTTTTGTTTTTATTAATGAAAATTCATTTACATTTGAATCACAGCATCAAATTGACACCCCCCCTTTTTTTTTTTGAATCAGTATCACCCCCAAACAAGGCAGTACAGCTGCTAGCATGCAACCCTTGTTTTCTGTTTAGGATTGGATTTCTGATTCCTTCAACTCTACTTCTGACATGTCTGCGTTATTTTTTTCTTCTCCCAATAGGAGTAGATAGGCTTGCTCATTGCCTACTTTATACTCCTCCCTGGTCTTTTGAACAGGCGTAGAGGTTTATCTCTTGTTTCCAGTTCTTTCTAAAGTCAACTCCAACTCTATACTTCTAACGTCTGTTAACATTAGTCACTAATTAAATCTTGACCTCTTCAAGTCTAGAGTTAGCAGTTATATTTCCTGCATAGCCCCAAGAACTTCTTGCCTTTTCTTATATTAATACATCTCCATGCAGTAACCCTCTATCTTGAGTGGCTCTTGGGCCTTGTATTGAGGGAATATTAGTAAATGTAATCCTGGGTATGACAATAAACTACATATGGCAGCAAGGCCTCTGTTTGGGAGAATGGAGGTTTTGAGAAGCATGGAACCACCTCTTAATTGCTGTTGTTCTCAGGTCCACCCTGACTTGGGGTGGTAGCACCTGTTAGGGTTCCAGCTATGTGCAAATAGTGAAGCCCCCAAACAAAAACAAAGCACTATGAAAGTATAAAAATATATTTTTATCATAAAAATACTTTTTCTTATAAAAAATTTAAAAAATTACCAACACCACCTGTTGATAGTAAAATTACCAACAATACATTTTATCTGTAGTTGAAGGCATACAAATGCGTTCAAAATATTTAGATTTCAGAATTAAATAACCCATAGAGGTTGATATGCCAGTAAACAAAATCACCCAACATTAGTAAATAAAAATAAATCAGTACACAGAAGCTATTTAGTCAAAGAGGGTAATTTCAATTTTTATCTCCTTACCTAAAATGGTGAATCTAGTTATTATTAAAGGGCTTTACAAATATCTTTGTGAAAATGATCAATCAAGTTTAGATTTATCATTGGAGAAGGAAGAATAATTTACTAATGAAAACAAAATATACCAAATACTTTATAATCACAGTGGTCACTCATTGGAAGCAAAAGAATTTTTTGTTTTTATTAGAACTCATGATCCAATATAAAAGCAACCACTCCTGATAATGTTGAGACTTTTTTTTTTTTTTTATCCATTCAGTGCTGAAATAATTTTGAAAATTATCTACCATACAAAAGTGGAGTTTTCTAAATGACTCTTATAATTTATTTTTCCTCTTTAAATCATTTTCTTTAGCAAAGTTTGTTATTAATACTATTACAAAGTTTGTTATTAATACTATTACAAAGTTTGTTATTAATACTATTACAAAGTTTGTTATTAATACTATTACAAAGTTTGTTATTAATACTATTACAAAGTTTGTTATTAATACTATTACAAAGTTTGTTATTAATACTATTAAAACTTGTATTCAAGAAAATTTAAAAGGAAATTAAAAGAAATGCAAAAATGTCTTACTAACTGACCTGAAAATTAAAGTTACCAACTACATTTATAAAATGGTATCTAAGCTATTTCTACTTTAGTTAATGCGTTTTGTTGTTAGTTTTCAGAAATTTAAAATAAACAATGCACTAACATGCCAAATGTATTGGATAAGTGCTTCATATAATGTAAAACTTTGAGTTTGGTGATGTGCTCCAGCTTAATGTGTCATTTAATTCAACAAGTAGTTGGAAGCCCTGGAAAGATGAGGTACCATATCATCTTGATGGCTATCCACTGTTTTCAGATATTTATGAGTGCAGGATCTCACATGCAAGTAGATCTCTTGCGTATGAAGGACATGGCGGAATATAAGAATGCAAATGTTGCCTATACTTATGCAGAGATCAGAAATGCTGAAAATGTTGGAACTTTATTTTATATTTTGTTTTTGTCTAACCAATTTTAAATTAAAAATTTTAATATTTCAATGTTCCCTCATTTTCAGCAGTTCCTATTTATACATATTTATAACCAATGTTTGCATTTTTATATTCTTCCTCCTCTTCATATGCATATATAATTACGTCAGCAAAAACATTAGTCTGATGACGTCCTAAAGGACAAAACACGTGACACAAAAAAATTAATTTTTTACTATTACCTTCTTCAGTTTAGTTTTATAACTTTTTATTGCAACTTTCATCATTCTACAGTTGTTAGTAAATAGCATGTAATTAGTACAGTTATTAGTAAATAGCATGAAACAATAAATCACCAATGTGACTAGAACTCATGTATCTGATCCTTGGGAACCTATCTTAATATGACAGCTGCCTTCTCAATTAGGCAACAGAGGTGACCAGAGTAAGATTATTGTATACTAGCAGAAGAAGTACTTGGCTTTACTCGGATTTCTAAATATCTAAAACAGACACAATCCCGTGCTTTGACGGACCTTTCAATCACCTGATGAACATGCATAAATATTCTTAAACTTAAAAACCTTGATAAACCAATGACCTCCTTGCCTTTGTATATAAACATGTGCAGCAAAATAAATCCTACATTTTCTTGATAAAGTCCTCCAAAGGACGAAACACATCGACTAAGAATAGTTTTTCCTTTTGTTTCTTTTTATTCATATATATACATGGTTTGTCTGAAAAGTAACAGTACTGGTGTTACAAATAACTTGCTTCAATCCCCCCCCCCAAAAAAAACCCTACATGATTTCCCCCTCAAAATAATCCCCCTTGAATCTAATGCACTTTTCTATCCTTCTTTGCCACACTACTATGCACTGTTGAAACAATTCTTCTTAGACGCCTCTCAGCTCTGTTGTTAAACCCCTCTTGATGGCTTCCGTGCCTTCAAAACGGGTCCCGTTGATAATCCCCTTGATCTTGGCGAAAAGAAAAAAGTCACACAGAGCCTGATCAGGTGAATAGGGAAGTTGTTCTACTACAATGATGTTCTTTTCAACCAGGAAGTGCCAAATGTTCAGGTGCATTGTTGTGGTGAAGCTGCCACGATTTGTCCTGCCACAACTCTCATCTCTTCTTATGCACTGAACAAAAAACTTAACTGATTGGTGTTACCAATTTCAGAGTTTCATAGATGGTTTCACCAGCAATCACTTCATCCACTTGTGTGTGTGAGATATATATATATATATATATATATATATATATATATATATATATATATATATATATATATATATATAACCACCATGTTGAAGTTAAACTGTAAAAATGTATACATTTTTGTCTGGAGCTACAAACATCCTTTTTAACATAATTTCAATGAAAAAATAAATTAAATAGCATATGTATTTTTATTTTTATATTTTTTTCTCCTCGGTAATTCTACAATTTAAAACTTAATAGAGATTTGATTGAGATTTCTAAATAGGTAATTTTTTACTTTTAATTTTAATTTCAAATTTTATAAATCTTTTAATATCTAGGATAACCCTGCTTAGTTGTCAAATTTTTCGAATTACCATATACTTGTATTTTGATTGGTCATTCTAGCTTATGTAACAGCGTTTACTCCTAGCTAAGGATCGTTAATTAATGAATTTGAAACTTTTAAAACCATTTATTCTACATTCGACATCATCACTTGATAAGACACCAGAGGTGTTGAAACGAAATGGCTATTTTTGTAGTGATTTTATAACATATTTATGTTATAATATTTAAATAAATAAATGATATATAATATATATATATATATATATATATATATATATATATAATTGAAGTATTATTAATAACAAAGAAAAAACCAACACTCAATATCAATGATGAACATGGCCACAATGTGCTGACCATGTTTAGAAAATATATCATCCATATAACACTAGATACATAAATAAAACAATGCATATATTCAGTTAAAAGTAAAATAAAATTCATCTTTGATAATGGCAAATAGTATAGTTGAAAGTGCTTGGAAAACATTCAAACAATTTTTATTTAAGTTATGTCTTGTAAAGAAAAAGGTTATATGAATATATGAGAAATTATATAAAAGCTCAACTGCCACACCTTGTCAGCTTTCAACAAAACTTGCATAAAAGAGAGATTGCTGCCCAAATACACACATGCACAATGAAGGCACTTCTAGCTTATACAATATTGTATAAAATAATGTCCTCTTTTGACATTTGGTGACTTCTAGTGGCCTTGAAGGTCAGGACGACATATCCTCTGTTCATTCTCAAATCAATTTACCTTTATAGACTAATTTTTAACACTCAGGATTTGGCCAGCCTTAAGGCACATACTAGTAAACAATTACTGGCTTTTTATTATTGTAAATTTCTCACTGGTACCAGAGTTTGGTTTTCCAATAGACATAAGTCATCATTTTAGATATTTGATTTTCAAAGCAAGCAGGCTCTCCACACATGGAATATTGTCTTACCAATTTTCCTTTCTACTCAATATTGCTGCACTATGCTTCATCAATATACTTAACCATGAGAAATTGGTTCTTGGATAATCCTATTGTCAGAGATCCCCCCAACCGTTTTTATTTCCTGTTGGTTTGAAACCCTATCAGTCCCAATAACTCAAATCACTATTACATTTGATAAATTGAAACTATTGATACATTGTGATGCTTACTAGCTTCCAATAAGACAATAACTGATTTCTAGAATGCTACAAGTCATAGAACTTATTATCATTGAATGAATTGTTTATATTTATACAAATACAGGCACACAATCCATATAGAAAGTGGCTTTTTCTTATGCATGTAATGGTCAGCAGCACTACAAGACAAAAACAGAATTGGGACAAATAGGCTAATTGGATCAACCCATTATGCCAATCCTCACAGTATTGCATGCAACGTGAATTAATTCTGTATTCCAAATGATTGTCAGAACAAGTCTCTTAGACTTTCTGTTTTTGATGAATATATCTTCAACCACTTTTCAGCCTAGAATTTAAATCTAAATCTACAAATTGCGTTTGGTCTTGAAGAAAACACCTTTTCCTTTTTAATTCAATTTGAATCTGAAGTTTCTGCCAGAACTATTTCATTCTGACTTGTGTATTTTTTTCTTTGCTTTTGTGTTTGTTTTTAATCTTTTAGTTATTTAGTTCACAGTGTGTCCTTTAATAGGTATGGCTTGGTACTCAGCAGATGGAGTTCACTAATTCTAAATTCATAAGTAATAATTATTGATGTTAATTTTATAATAATTTTCATGGAAAAGCCAAATTTCAATCTTCTGTGTCCTTACAAGTCAACTTGGCTGTGAGCTTGTGCATCATGATGAGAAACAAAAGAGAGAAAATTGTATGCAAATCTCCTTCATTTGAATCCATCACCTTCAGAAATATCTTCCAAATCAGAATTGACACCATGTCTACAGTGGTAAGTTCTTGAGAATGGCTGATATCTTATTAAAAATCTTTTTGTTCTGAAGCAGTGGACAAGATATCTCTTGAGAACTGTGTCTTGGCTCTCTGGTGAATCTGATCATTATTCAAATCAATATCATGATGAATGCATTGTTTTGGAGTGGTTGACATTTTGCTGATATGTCATATACAATGATGGACTTTGTGATGCGGTAGGGAAAAGGGGGTGACATTTTTCACTAAATGTTCTGCTTGGGGCAGATTATTATTTTTTTAATTCCAGAAGTAAGCATTGAATTGTACTTTGGTCATGTCCATATCAAGAACTCAAGAAAAAGGTTAACTTCATCTCATGGCTTCTAATCTCTCTGAGCTTAGAAGCCATGTCACATTGAAACACCAGCTCTCATACAATTACCAAAGTTAAGCAATGTTGAGCCTGGTCAGTACTTAGATGGGTTGGAAATACCAAGTGCTGTAAGTTTTGATGTGCAGGTGATGTAACTGATAATGGCTCGGAATTGGAAATCTGAGAGCCGAGTTCAAATACTAGTTGGCTTCGTTATATTAATTTACACACAAATACCCTTGGGGGAAAAGTATGAATCTACCTCTTCTCCATCCATGGGTTAATTAGTCTGATTTGTATCGATAAAATCATTATCTCCAAAAAATTCCTGTCTAGGAATATTTCTGGCTTTAAATAACCTGAAAAAGGTTGATAAGCCATAAAAAAACAAAAACAGTCTCCTCTCATTGTTTTTCATATCACTGAAGATTCATTTTAACCTGGGTAACATGATAGTTTTTTTATACTGAGAAATAAAGCAAGGAAAATTTTCTAAATGATGTTCCAGAGATGGTATTGAATATATACAAAAAAGCTTTCTAATAAGTGATTTTTTTTTTTTTTTTTTCAATGGAAATACTTTTTAAACTTAAAAAAAATTACTTTCTCTTCCATCCTGATTTCAATTGCTTTTTATTACAACTCCTCTTGTTCTATGGCTGATAGTAAATGAAGTACATCAGAAATAAAGTTTTCATGGAGACTTGACCCGGCATTCATTTTTCCTCAGAAAGCATATTTAAGTGCAGCATCTGCTCAGCTATGTAAGCTACAAAACTTAGATCTAACCATGGAACTTTATACACAAATATAAAAGATATATGATTACACATTGCATTTTATGTAGGAGGATTATTTTTATCTGAATTTCTGGGATGAGGATTTATTATTTGTACTCTAACTATTGTCCTCATCTTTATTATTGTCATCACAACATTTCAGACACTGTGCCCTTCAGTCTCTGTCAAGTACTTGTTGAACTGAATAACCGTCAGTGAATTTTAAGCTGAACCATTTATTTTATTTAAGTAGTGTTGACTTTGCAAGTAATAACTGAGCAATACTAAAAAGGAATGAAACAAAATATCCCTTGACATGGACAATAGAACGAGAACAATCTAGCTCTTGTACATTATAATAGGTTATATTTTAAATTCCATGAAGGTTACCAAATATTAATTTGATAACCTTCATGGAATTTAAAATATGATGAGGGACACAACTGCTGAAAAGGTTGTGATAATAACAACAAAAATAAGGACAATAATCAAAATGTAAATAATGAGGATGTTTGTCCTCATTGCCTTGTGTATGCTTTTTACCAACATAAGGATTTCCAGGGTGAAGGCAAATGCTAAAATGTCTTCATATTGCAAAAAGGAGATTTTAGTGTTTATATATTTGTTCAAACCAGATGTGTAATGGCCATTAATGAAGGTAAAAATCCCCGGCAACTTTCTCAGTATTCTCACATATCCCAACAATGTCTGTACAGTCCCAATCCTTCCTTGGATCTTTAGTTGATTTCACATTAGTTACAGAGATTTTTGGCAGCGTTCTAAGTGCATCTACTATCACGAGATGACTTTAATCTTCATATTTAACCTTTTTTAGTTCCTGGTCTTCTAATTTCTCATACTCTTTTATGTTCCCTCTGTGGTCCACCATCACAGCTACATCCCTGATCTGAGAGATTCTTTTATTATTATTTAATATCATTATATTAAACCCTGTCTGCTCATTTGGATGGGTTCATTGATCAGGATGTAATTTTTGTTTTCAAGAGTAGACTCTAGTTTGTGCAGATGTCATTTGTCTACATGTTTACTTGAGTTGTTTGCAAAGTTCCTAGTCTCTGACTGTCATGACTATTCTCTCTGGGCCAGCACTATTCTCTCTGGGCCAGCACTATTCTCTCTGGGCCAGCACTATTCTCTCTGGGCCAGCTTTTTAATTCACTGCTTTATATGATTTACCATTTCACGTCTTTCTCTGTCGAGTCAGTATTTACTGCCTTTTTGAGTAATTGTCAATCTTTGCTTTCATATTGTTTTAATGCAATTTTTCTCTGCAGACTCTATATTGCATATCTATGTCTACCATTCACCCATGCTTAAAATATTGCTGCCACATATGGTTCAGTGCCCCTGCTATTTACCATGTGCTACTTGATAGTATCCAAAGAAGAGTCGGCAATATTATTGGTCCTGATTTGGCAGCTCAGCTTCAATCTCTTTCCCATTGCCGTAGGGTTGTCACTCTGTTTTTTCTGTAAATACTTTCATGGTAATTGTTTGGACGAGCTCTTCACTATGGTCAGTTATGTGCCATGCAGGATACGCGCTTAGGCGATCATGTATCAATATATGACTGACGAGGCAAATTTTCTTTCCAGCAGTAGGTTGCAATTTCTTTTTGCGGTAGACCAGCTGGTAGACTGGTCTGTCCTGCTATTTACTTACAGCTGGGGGGAGGGGGCAAAAAGAAGATTCATACCTTTCCCAAGGGTATTAGTACATAAGTGAATATAATGGATTCGAATTCAGCTCTCCAATTCCTCAATCTGAGCCACTATCCATTATCGCTATGGTACGTAGACTTTTTGAATTTAAGTGCAGTACTAGTCTGGTGTCAAGATATCATCAATTTACAGTTGAGCTGGCTAGATCTAGCCATAAGTTCTATGCTAAAAGTTTATTTTCTGGTTTGTGGAACTCCCTTCCAGTTCCATGCTTTCCAGCCAACTTTAATCTTCTAAAATTTAAATGCACTGTCAGTTGCTATTTACTGTCCTCCTGATTACTCTCTTCTCTTTCTGCTCATCACTATTATTTTTGTTCCTAATTCTTCCACACTCTGTAACCCTTTGTTTCTTCATGGCATTGCTACCTTGCTTGGGGCAATACTGAAAAAAATGCAGCTGTTCTGACTTACAATAAAGGATTACATTTCTATCTTCAGTTGCCCTCTGCGTAACTCTGTTCATGATTTCTTCATGTATTTCAAGCAGTTTGCTATCAGAATCCATTGCTTATTATGGGCATGAGATATGGACTTTGGTTAAAATAGTACTGTACTGTATTTTTTTTTTAATCATTTTTTGGCCTTGTTTGGTCAGTATCAGATTTTAGTATATTGCAACAGTTACATCTCAAAGTCTGGTATAATTTATGATTTTATCTCGGTTGAGAAAAATAACAGCATTGAAACTAGAATTAAGTGTTCCTCTTTGTTTCTTGTCTGAATATATAAAACTCGTACATTATAAAAAATATTGTATACATTCCAAAAGGTCCTTTGTATTTTTTATTTTAACCTTTCTTAGCATTGTAATTATTTTTTCTATTTTCTAATACGTTGATATAATGTTAAAATTTCAAATTGAAATTCACTTTTGGTTTGCATAGACATGTATTCAAACTTGGCAAAATATTTGATGGAAGCTTCAGAAATAAGCATTTTTCGATAACACCTTAATTTTTTTAGATCATATTAATGTAAGATTTGAAAATAGTGCAGATATTAAATATAAAAGATCTCTGTGTGTATATATATATATATATATATATATATATATATATATATATATATATATATATATATATTTTTTTTTTTCTTCACATAGAAGATTAACCCTTATAAATTGTCTCTCTTGAAAAGCAAAACTCTTCTCTGGCAAATTAACTGGGTCAATCTACTTTCAAGTGGGTGTATATATCATAATGGTATATATGCTTCTAAGAACAAGCGTGCTGTGTAAAGTAAAAAAACATGGATTATAGAATGAACCAAAAGACTAAAACCTAAAAAGAGCTCCTCTGACACAAAGATACTACTGTATAGGTCAGTGATGTCTGGCTGCTATGCTTAATCTAACACGCACACACACACACACACATATATATGTGTATTTAGGCAGCAATCCTTCTTTCATGCACATTTCATTAAAAACGACTGACAAGGTGCTTTTATTTAGTTTTTTATATAATTTCTCGTGCGATCTAATGTTTTTCTTTTCAGATGATAAATTATATAAAACTGTGATCCGATGAATCCTCAAGATAGGATAGAAATAAGATTTGTCAGAGACATTAGTCATATTTGAGGAGAAAACTAAATGGCTTGAAAGGATCTAATAATCAGCTCAGCTTTAAGGTATTTTTTTTTTCTTCCTCTTTTCTCAAATACCTTTCCTAGTGCACAATATCATCTTTGGCTGATTAATATCTAGAGGCTTTCTTATTAGTAGCTTTTATAAAACATAACAATCATAGATGGTTAAGTGAATTGATTCAAATTTTGGTTAAACTTAAGTTTCTGCCCCCAATATTTCAGCAACTGGCAATCTTTTAGCAAAATTGCTGGTGGGTACATGCAGATCATATGGATATTGATCTGAATTTCATGAGAAATTTTGCTTACTTATAACCTGAGAAATGGCTTATAGATAATGAAAATTTACAATTGGTGTAAAAATACAGTAACGGAATATTGAACTGATGAAAAATTGACTTTAAACATTTTTTTTTTTTACATAAGCTATGTGATACAAGTAGTTAAATCAAACTTCCTAGAGGGTAAGACCTGCATTCATCATTCAAAATCCTGAGTTCAATCCTCAACCTGTGGCATAATATACAACTATTTTCTTCCAGTTCATATTCCTCCCCAGAGTTCTGAACAGGAATAGAGGTTTATCCCTTGTTTCCTGTTTAGGATCAGGTTTCCAGTTCCTTCCAAAGTCTGCCAACTCTCTACTTCTAAAGTCTCTACCTGAACTCTGAAATTTTATCCACTGATTATTTTTTTTCATCTATCATCTGGTTCACATTTCACCCCAGCTTATTTTAACAAAGGTTTATCCCTTGTTTCCTGTTTAAGATTGGGTTTCCAATTTCTTCTAAAGTCTACTTCCACACTATAATTTTAACCCCTCTGACTGAACACTGAAATGTTATTCGCTAATTAAATCTTGACCTCATCAAGTCTATAGTTAGCTCTTTCCTGAATAGCCCGAAAAACTTCACTTCTTGCCCTTTCTTTCACTGCACAATAAACCTCTACCTCAAGTGGCTCTTGGGCCTTGTATTGGGTGAACATTAGTTAAAATAAAATAAAAATTTAAACTACTTCAGCTACAAGTTCTGCCAATAGAATCAACATTGTATTAATATGATATTCTACATCAGTGACTCCCAAAGTGGGCAGTGCCAGGGGGAGAGATCCAGGAGGGTGGCATGAAAAAAAAAATGTGCAGCCATAGGGTAGCAGTGGCATACCAAGAACCATAACATACACCACACACAAATTGTACCTGAAGTGTATCTTCCCTTCCTTTTACAGTGTCTCCTATTTGTATAACAATTATTATAGGGAAATACTATTCATTTGGTATGCAATACTAAGAAAATCCAATTAATGGTTGACTATACATTTGGCAGCAGGATTGTTTTGGCAAACCAAAAACGTTTTGGAACCACTCTTCTGCACCACATTGACATCTAACATGTACCTATAATTTATAAAAAACCTAATCTCCTTCAACTGATCATTCATCCATACACATATGTCTTTTCTTTTCTTTTTTCATTTCTTAATCATTTTGATCCATAATTACAGTTTAATCATTTATAACTAATAATATATAAGGAGTATTTAAGCAGCAACAATTCATTCAAACAAGTTTTGTTAAATTTAACTGACAAGGTCTGTTTATTTCATTTTTATTATACAGAGTATCCCCACAAAATTGCCATCATTTAAAATGTGATTAAATGAGTAACTACATGTGCCAGGCAAATGAAATTAAATGGGTTTCATTTTTAAACAATAAAAGATTTATTCATCAAAATTCAAACAAGCTATTCAAAGGACGTAGATTTTATAACCAATTTAACAAAGTATCACAAATGTTCAATATGCACACAGCCTGTGACATAACATACATCAAATCAGTCGTCTAACTCCTGCCAAGCATGCTGTAGCATGTCTTGCGTAACATTCTCTAGCACCTTATCTGATTCTCTGCTTAAGTTCCTCCCGGCTTGTAAGAAGGGGATATAGACTTGTCCTTTCACATAGCCCTAAAAAAAAAAAAAAAAATCACAAGTCAGGTGAACATGGTGGACATTTCAACAGCACATTGTCATTATTAGTGGTGCGCCCAATCCATCTTCTCGGTAGATTTTCATTGAGATAAGTCCGCACAGTGAATTTGGTTTTTACACATTTTGTTAAAATTTGAGAACATTTGAGCAAGATTTGGCTACGTTATCAGACTACAAAATGTCTATTTTTTTGGGAACATCCTGTATTTTCCAGTTTCCGAATGAGATATTTTACATTGGGACTGAAATTATGAATAAATTGTCCAAATATTTTCTATCTCTCTACTTGAACAAAACAAAAAAAAAAGAACTTTGGTATGTTTAATCATAATTTCAGTCCCAATGTAAAACAATTCATTTGGAAATTGGAAAAATATAAGAATTTAAATTGACAGACCGTATCAGGAGATATATATATATATATATATATATATATATATATATATATATATATATATATATATATATATATATATATTACGTCATCCCATAAGTTCTGTCCGAATTTTAACTTTTTGTTAAAATGAATGAAATTTAAAGAGTATTTTATAATGTCTAATGGAGCTGAACATTATTTTTATGTTTAGATGCATTTAAACTGATCAGATTTTATTTCAGAGAACAATAAAATTAAATTTTGTTTGATTTAAAACCCTGCTAACATGAAAGTACCCAAGAATCATTTGAGGCACATAATGCTTTATGAGTTCAAGAAAGGAAACTCAGCAGCCAAAGCAGCTAGAAACATTCACTCAGTTTATGGAGAGGAATGTGTGAATGAAAGAACTTGCAGAAGATGGTTTGCAAAATTCAGAGGTGGAGATTTCACCCTTGAAGATGAAGATCGAACCGGACGTCCAGTTGAGTTTGATGAAAAGCTTCTTGAAGCAGCCCTTGAAGAAAATCCTGCTTTATCAGTTGAGGAATTGGCAGTGGTTCTCAGTTCAAACCATACAACTGTTCATCGTCATCTTCAACAACTTGGAAAAGTTCCTAAACTTGGAAAATGGGTGCCTCATTAATTGTCTGAAAACAACCTCAAATCCCGAGTTGACATCTGCTCTTTTCTCCATTCTCGCCAACTTGTTTCACCTTTTTTGGATAGACTTGTGACTGGTGACGAAAAATGGATCTTTTATCGAAATGTTAAGCATCATAGACAGTGGCTTGGTAAAGGGGAAGGACCCCAGCCACAGCCGAGAAGGGAACTTCATGGGCAAAAGGTTCTTCTTTCAATCTGGTGGGATTGCCAAGGAATAATCCACTTTGAATTCTTACCACCTAATGCAACAATTAATGCTCAAATATACTGTCAGCAATTAGAGCGTTTGAACCAAGCTTTGAGGAAAAAAAGACCTGCTCTAGTCAATCGAAAATGGGTGATGTTTCATCAGGATAATGCACGACCACACACAGCAAGAATCACGTCACAAAAGATCGAAGAACTTGGTTGGGAGAAAATTCCTCATCCACCTTATTCTCCCGACCTTGCTCCTTCAGACTACCATTTGTTTCGTAGCTTACAGAATCATTTGGAAGAAACAGCTTTTGTAACACAGGAAGAGGTTAAAACTGACATTTGTGAGTTCTTTGAATCAAAGTCAAAAGAATTTTACAGTAATGGAATTAGTAAGCTTGTTAATAGATGGAAGGAAGTCATAGATAATCAGGGAAAATACATTGTTGATTGAATTTGTAATTAAATGTAACATTTGGTCACTTGTTTCAAAATTCAGACAGAACTTATGGGATGAACTGATATATATATTCTGTGGTCATCAGGAGACTAGTGTGTCACACAGGAGTGTTTTGGTGTTAGTTTAGTACTAATAACTAATCATTGGGTAATGAAATAAAGGGAAAAAAACTTTTTTTTTTTTTTAAATGATCATTGTATATCAATTAGTCTTTTTTAAGAAAGTAACTGCTGAAGCTCAAAACTAAATTCTTTTTCTAACATTGAAGATAATTTTACAGTTCTGAATATGAACTATTTGGATCAGAACATTTCCACACACTAAACTATTTTTGAAAAATTGAAAGCCATAATATCATGATATTTATATTTTATGAGATGAAGTATTGTCAACTATTATTAACATTTAGCACTCTGCATCATTTATAAATATTACTTCTCCTTTTTATGGAATCCCCTCAAAATATAGTGTTTTATGTATTAGTTCTATATATTTGAAATTTCAGTTAAAATTGTTTTAGGTGTTGCCATAGAAGGATATGATTACACAACCAAGAAATTCAAATTCAACTTGTATTGGCAGGACAAACATTTTGCTTGACCAAAATAGTCACTTACAGAGTGCTAAAGGTTAATTATTGATTTCAGTTGCTTTTCATAACAATTACTTTGGCTGTTTTTCTCTAGCTATCAGTAGTGTACAGATTAGAAATAAACAAGTGGAATGGAACCCGTATCCCTTTGCCCCAGAAAGCTTCAAAAGGCTTTACAGCTAGTATGAAAGAAAATCTAACTATTTGGACTTTATCGTAAAATTTGGCTTGTATTTATTTAATTTTTTAATTTTTTTATTCGGGCCATCAATGTAAGGCATTTTTTAGACTGCATGACTTGAAAATAAAATACAGCAAAACTGTATCTTTTTTGCTTATTTACACACACCAACTGCTTTAACCAATTAAGCTACAGGAACTTTGTTTTACGGAAGATTATATCTAACCTATAAACCCACAATCTTTTCCAACACCATATTTGATTTTTGTTTTTATACTAGTACAATAAGTATTTGCAGTATTACCCTTAAAAATATAAAATGGATGTAAATAGGAATCAAAATTAATGTTATACAAATTAAAATCTCTCCTACATAAAATTTCTGTTTATTCAACTTTGGACTTCATCAGTTGATATCCGCAAGTGGGTGTGTAGCCTTTGGAGTTTTCTATGTGTATTCCTTTTGTGAGGATGTGAGAGACACTGCCCTCACACTTGGGTAGAGCTCTTATAAATCTATCTGTTATCCAATTATCCCATCCTAAGTGCAGTTGGGTTGATCACTTATTCACTTGTTGGAGATAGCCACTGACATCCAGTGAAAGCACAAATCTACATCTGGTGACTAGGAGGACATCTTTCACACCCACCTCTTGATGCACCTGACTTCTCTGGATGTTTGCTATAAAGTCTATGTTGTTACCAAAATAGACTTTACACTGCTTTAATCTTGTCTCCATGTCTGGATTGTTCAAGCTAGCATGATATTTCTGATTCATAATGAAGTTTTTGTGCTTTGGTTCCTGGGCAACAATGTCATTTAACTACTCTCTACCATGAGTTGCTTTGGGGGTCTTGTATTGGGTGAAAGAAAATAAATGAACTATTTCTTTACACACTTTATGCCCAGAATAGAAAACTTATACAAACACAAGAAAAGAAAAAATTGAATAAAAAAAAACTTCATTGCAGTACCTTGTAAGTTGTCTTTAATGAAATTTAATATATATATATATATATATATATATATATATATATATATGTTTTTGTTTTTTTTACTGGTTTCCATAGAGAATTGATAAGTATAAGTTTCATTAAAGACAACTAACAGAGCACTGTGATTAAGTTTTTATTCAATTTTTTCTTGTGTTCGTATAAGTGTTCACTTGTCATATTGCAATTTAAAAAGAAAATTACATTTTGCTTTTTATCTGTAAAATTTATTTTTACTGGTTTCCATAGAGATTTAGTAAGGATTTTCAATATGAAAGTCAAGTATTCTGCAACTACTTATTTTTATAATATACTTTATGGATATACAATTCTAAAATGTTGCCATTAGCCATGTTATGTTAAGTTTAGGGTGATCATTTGAAGTTGAGGAGTTGCATGTTGAACAAAAACTACAAGAGTTGAATTGGTTGAGAAAATAAACAAACAAGAGAAGAAATAAAATGCAGTAGAAATTTATATTTTCTCAGGAAATGGAAAATGTTCAATAATAGTTTCTGGAAGAAAGTGGAAATTCAAGGAATGTTTTTATAATAGTTCCTGAAAAAAATTAAATGGTTGAGTCTGTTGGTGAGTTAAAGAGTGCATGCAGTGTCTTGTCTGAGCTGTCTGTTCTGAGAGCACTAACTTTAGCATCCTATCTCAGTCCTGGCACATTATGAAAAAGGGCAAGCCTGATGTGATTTTCACTACACATGCTCCCAGTATGCATACCCAAAAAATGAAAAGGGGTTGTTGCTTCTAATAGGGTTTTCAATACATGTATTTGGTGAAAACAGCTATAACATCTGCTACAGTTGTAAAAAGATGATGTAGCCACCATTGGCCAAGGTTTAATGTCAATATCTTCCTACACTGACATGAAAAGATATCTACTATTTTATCTGAAGCCTGTATTATAAATAACAAATCACATGGTCAGAAATTGTCAGTTTAGAATATGATCCTAGTTCCTCTGTTTTTACATAAGTTTCTTTTTTGAGGCAAAACAGGAATAGACCAAAGACCTGCCATATAAAGTTTGGAAACTGAACCAAAATTTTTCACTTCTGATGATTTGATTGTTTGTTTGAAATTTGAGCACCAGTGTTAGAATGAACATGTAAACCTCATTAATATTCCTCAATTTCTGGAACCACTTTAGCTATACCAACTGATAAGAATTAAGAGATTTACCAAGTTAAATATTACAAATTTCATCCTTATGATAAATGTACTGTTGAATTCAAAGTTTCCCCACAATATCCAAAATTACTTTGGATTTGCTCACTGTCTACTCTTGAAACTTGGCTGTTTGCCAATCACAATATTAATGTCCAACTTGAGAAGGATTGCAGACACCAAGTGACAAATTTTTTAAAGAGATGACATCAAGTCCAAAAACAGATAAAGTAACAGTCAAAAAATAAAACATTAAAAAATAGGGGGGGGAAAAAACCAACAACAAAGCTGAGGAGACCAGGTAAGACAAAGTATGTAATAGTGGTTGGATGGCTTGTCATTCCACTTGTATGTATGAAGATAAAATTTTGATGGAATATATTTTCAAAGAGATGTTAATTGGTAGACATAGTTTGAATAAAATAATGGGCCATCTTGAAAACTCCTTAATCAGATATAGACTTTAAAACACTAAGGTAATTGTGGCCTCTTCAATGCTATTGAATGTTCATCATGATATACAAAAGTATCAAACAAAATGTAAGCAGAAATAATTTTGTTTGTGATAAAATGTACTGTCTCATGAAATCTAGAATTGTGCAGTGCCATATCTTGTGATTTCTTCTATTCTGATCTAGAAGTTTCCCTTGAAAAAATTTTCAGCAAGGAAATCAGTAACTTCCTCCCAAGGTAGAATTAACCTTTAATGAATTTATCAGTTCTTAGAATGAAAAATTCTTCAGGAAGGCAATTATTGACTTACTACCAAGGTAGGATAAATGTATAAAAGCTGAGAGAAAACATTTTGATTAAATGAATAATTATTTTTCAAATTTTAAAAAAATAAACCTATAAATTCATGTTGAACAACCCCATATTGAACAAGCATTATGCTGTAAATTAAGGTCCTTATTGGCATAATTAGTTTCTCTTATTATTTTAAGTGCAGACAGCAAGTGATCAAGAAAATGTTTGTTTTACACAAATGCAGCAAGAGGATGTGCCTGTTCAGTTTCTCTTGTCTTATGAAAGATTATGTTTGAAGAGAAATTAAACTACAAGCTTCATAGGTACCAGTCCACTTTTCTAGCCACTTAATTATCATCTAGTTATGAGTTCACACATAGGTTGATAGAAGACAAGCAGTTTATTTGAGTTGAGTGATGTGTTGAAAAAAGATTGAGGAGAGATAATATGGCTGTGTTTGCTCCAAGCTATGCCATGCAAATGGTAAGGGAAGGTAACTCTATCAGCAGATCATTGACTTTAGGCAATGAATATAAAATACAAGTCTTAATGAAGGTAGGATGGTTGGGGAATTTAACTAATTAATGAAAAAAAAACTTGCTTCCTTCATTGGCTTGACAAAAGTTCCTTAATATATAAACAAAATAGTCTATACTCTGAAATTTCAATTGTCTTGAACAGAAATAAGTCTGCAAATAATGCTAGGTAAAGTTGTGATTTACTTCAGTGTGGTTTGTATGGTGTTAATGTTGATTTTTAAGTAATGATGTTGATCTAAACAGTCCTCACAAGATTTTCACTTAAGTAGGTTATGTCTTACATTGAAACAACTTGAACACTTCATTAATACCCAAAAAGTAACCACTTGTTCCCAGCTGCTGTTAGCAGAACAAACAGTGATTTAAAAACTGGCAAAATGTCCTTAAAAAAAATATATCTTTTTCATGCTACTTTTTCATGCTACAAGAGGAAAAAAGAAAAACACTATCTCCCAGAATAAGTTTATCAAAATAGACATGAAGTTGAAAAAAAAAAATTGATTGTCAAGGTATTAAAAATTGACACAGAGCAAATTCTGTCATCCAGGTTTTTTTTATTAAAAATCCAAATGTCTGAATTCCAAACAAACAATAAAATAAAAATAAAGAAAACATGGTCTCATGCCAGTTAAATAAAACATTTGTATTTACAAACATATGTACATAAATCCAAGAGATTGAAAAAGGAGTAAAAATAGTATTCTATTAAATCTGTGGTTTAGAAAAAAAACTTTGATCATCAATGAAGATTCACTGACTTACAAGCTGTTGTTGGAGATAATTTATTTAATGTCATGTATACGTTTGTTTCAGTATGTACTGGGGAGGAAGGAAAAAATTATGTAGCCACATCTTCTGTTGTGTTTGAACTGCAGCTGAAACTTTAAATATGTGGGTTTTTATGACAATATCCCCCACCTACCCCCGAAAGTAGGCTTTTATTGTTCTCTGATAGATCAAATATTTCACATGGTGATATCAATAACCCATAGACACTTTAATGTTGTAAACTATGTGTGTTATATTATGGAATCTTTTTGGCATGTTTGTAGATATTGTCTGTTATCGGGTAGAAACTAAAGTTTGGATGTCTTT
Organism: Acanthosepion esculentum; assembly: GCA_964036315.1. Taxonomy (NCBI): domain Eukaryota; kingdom Metazoa; phylum Mollusca; class Cephalopoda; order Sepiida; family Sepiidae; genus Acanthosepion; species Acanthosepion esculentum. The sequence continues at coordinate 66,799,303 of OZ038515.1, read as the reverse complement.
TAATATGGTATGTACATGGGTATATAATCATGTTGGAAATAAAGTTTTTCCTATAGACATGGTGAAACTCCTTGAGTCATTGACATGATACAAAGACCACACATTTATACATATTTAACCCAATTCCATCAGTAATACTAATTGCTAACTATTAACAATACTTATTTTCTTTTATTTGCAATGAATTTGTGAACATACAATGGGGCCTGTCTTTCACTGACTGGACAAGTCAGTCCCCATGTGATGTTTCACTTCTCTTTTCTGGTGTGTACAAAGACAGTAAGAGATGAACTCAACAGTAAGAAATGAATAAATGAATACGGTTCTCAATAATTTGTTGTTTATTTCATTGACGTTTCCAGTCTTTGACCTAGTATTCTCTGATATGATAGCAGGTAGGTGACATATAGGTCTCTTCAACTTATCTTTCTTTACCCAAGTGTGACGATGACAAAACTTGTTGGACTGATGGCTCCTTTCTCTGTCCACTCCTAAATGAGACTCTACCTACTTATAGTGGAAACCTCTGGTTTCCAACAAAATGTCATTTGATCTCTTTCTTTTTTACTTTTTTTTTTTCTTTTCTTTTAATGTATTTATTATTTTCTTCACTCAACTTCAGAGACTTTATCTTCTACTCACTAAAACTGAAACCAACACGTCTAACTTAAAAACATCATTTAGGGCCCCACTTGACTTCATCTGTGGTCAGTCGAGCTTATGGGGGACCCATTGTGTCACATATTTACATTTTTATATGGGCAGGCACATGCCCACACACACATAGGCACAATGAAAGAAGAAAAAACAATCACCCTTGCACCAATGAAAAGTGCATAAATTATTTTTTAACTCTATATAAAAGTGACATTATGAAATGGACAAAGTCCAACAAATATTTTAAGACATTTTTATGTTTATATACATTCTTTTTTTTATGGATACAAATATTTAAGTAAATGGTCTGTTTATAATAAACAGTAATTAACAACATTTATCGGCCTGAATGTCTGAGAAATGTTTATAGAAAATATTTGTCATAATGTGTGATGTCATTTGTTTACATTTGGATACACCATGAGCAGATATGAATGTACGTGAGAGAATCATGGAAGATTGTAGTTTAAAGACAGTAAAATTGACCTTGCTAACCGAATGCTCCTCTGTGGCCCAATTGGCTAAAGGCACATCGGGCTATATGATGGTTCCGTATAGGATACAGGTTCGATTCCTGTCAGAGGACGAATATTTTCTATGAAAATTTCTCGACATTCAGGCCGGTAAATGTTGTTTAATACTGTTTATTATTAGAATGTATAAACATAAAAATGTCTTAAAATAATTGTCGGACTTATATATATGGTATTCACAGAGGTCAACACCAAATGGCAATTTGATTGTATTCAAGCATGAAAACAGATATGGCAGTTAAACTCTGTGTTCATAAATATAGCATATCTTAAAACTAACTTATATATATATATATATATATATAATCCTTATTCTGTTGCTGATGATTGTCTTTATTCTTAACCAAAGAAAATTCTTGCCTTTTTTTTCTCTCTCTCTCTCATCATTATTCTTAAGTACCAAAATTATTAAAACCCAAATATGAAATTGGATTTATGAATTCTTTTTTCTCAAGAATTGACAACAAATTAATTAAACACTATTTAATTTGATTGTTTATTACATTTAAAGAATAATTTTGTATTTACAAATTTATAAAAAATGTGAATCAACAAAAATTCGATATTTATTTCCCACATTTTAAAGAAATAACTATGAAGATGATAATTTTTTTTTTTTTTCCGAAATTTATAAAAATGTCTTAGAACAAGAAAACAAAAAAAATTTAAACAAACACATGAGTAACTGCAATTATGAATTTAAAAATATATTTCTGTCATTTGTTCTCACCATGCTATTTAACTAAAATAGTTTGTTAACAGCTGGATTTATACCTTTGTTTTCTCAAATTGGCAAAAAAAATGTTAAATAATATTCATTTATTAGACATTTGCAAGAACAGTTTTTAATACCTTGTCAATTCTCAAGGAAAACGAGAAAGCATAGATCATGTTTCATGTTTATGCTTTATTAAAGGTATAAATCAATAAAAGTTGCTGAGGGAGTCGACATTAATGGTGGTGTCATGAGAAAAAACATTTTTTAGACACCCCATTTTTTTTATTTTTTTTTTTTTTTGTGGGTATGTATGCTAAACTTGCTGAATATTTTTTGATTTCTCAGAAGTTTTCATGAAATCAAATCTAGTTTTTAAAAAAGCAAATGTTTCTGAATATTTTGTGTTGAACTTTTAATTCTCCTGAAACTTCACCAATCAGCCATATTTGATGCTGTCAAGATGATTGCTGGTCCACCAAAGAAACTTTTTCACTATGCACCACTATAATGACTCCAAACTTCTTGGGAAGTTTCAGGTCAGACTGTTTTCTTGGTTACCTTTCACATTGCTACATATATATAAACATATTGTTATCGTTTTTTTAAGGTTTATGGTCATATCACATTGAAATGCAGGTTCTCGTACAATCGCTGAAGTTAAGCAAAGTCGATCCCGATCAGTACTTAGATGAGTTACTGCCTGGGAATACCAGGTGCTGTAAGCTTGGATATGCAGATGGTGTAATGCATAATGCTTCAGAATTGAAAATTGAATAGACGAGTTCAAATTCCAGTCAGTTTCATTGTATTCACTTACCTGCAAGTACCCTTGGGAAAGATATGAATCCACCTCTTCTCCCCTTTCCTATGGGTTAATTAGTAGGACTTGTATCAGTAAATCATTATTATCTTAAAAAAATTCTTACAGTCTAAAAATATTTTCTGGCTTTATATAACCTGATAATCCATAAGAAAAAAAAAAAATAATAATGTTGTTTTTTTTGCTGGGGAGTCCATAACTTTTGTGACAAAATGTTTTTGAAATGAGCTTATTGGAAATACTTAGTTTTGTTTGTTAGCCAGAGATCTGGATCTACCTTAGAATTTATTTGAGAGAAAGGGAGAGAATGATTGTTAGTAAATGAGTCTTGTAGATTCGAACTTGTGAAATGGATTTACATCACTATTATGGCCCTGTGCCTGACTATATGAAATTAGTCTTATTCAGTGGTGATATAGTTTGCCTAAAACTTAAATTTGATTCTGTAGTAGTTTTTTTTGTCTAATATACAAACTATTTAAAAAAAAAAAAAAACTTGTTCAAGATTGATACCACTTGATTAGTTCAAAAACATTTGTTCTGTTATCTTAATGACTTTAACTAAAACTGATATCTGCATCAAAAACACTCAATGTCATCAATGTTTAGATGTATATGAGATCCCATCATCCTGTCCATTGGTTATATATATGTGCCTTTCTTCCTCCTCTGATATAATATCAATGCCTTTCTTCCTCCTCTGATATAATATCAATGCCTTTCTTCCTCCTCTGATATAATATCAATGCCTTTCTTCCTCCTCTGATATAATATCAATGCCTTTCTTCCTCCTCTGATATAATATCAATGCCTTTCTTCCTCCTCTGATATAATATCAATGCCTTTCTTCCTCCTCTGATATAATATCAATGCTTTTGTGTCTGGTTAGATTGTGCCACAAAAGGTCATGTAATTATCAAATTAATCAACAGTCAGTAAAAGTTTTTTTTTTCATTTTTTTCCCCCTCAAAACATCTCTCCTTGTTAAGACTGCATCTTCATTTGAAAACCAATTTCTTGATTAGTATGGTATTCTTTGTTTTTTTATATTTCTTCTTTTGCTTGATAAAAAAAAAGTTACATCTTCATATTAATGTTAAATTTCTTTATATCACACTACACTCACACTCTAGTCTTGTAGACTCCCTCGGGAGTCTGGGGCTACAGTTGTAGGTACACTAGGTATTGTTGCTATGGTTTCCATAGTTACTAGCAGATTTTTATGCGATGGAATTGCTAGCCCCATACCCAAACGGTTTTGAATTCAGAGTTCTCCTTCTCTGTGACTCGTTACAAATCACAGCAAAAGATCCCAGTCTTCCCTGCTATTTAACCCATAGCTGAGGGAAAAGAAATAGATTCATGCCTTTTCCAACAGTATTTGTACGTAAGCAAATGCAATGAACTTAGCTGGAATTTGAACTTGGCTCTCGTTTCTCATTCGAAGCCATTACCCATTATGCTCCCTGCACATCTTTACATCAGGCAGGCCAAACTTTTTTACTGGATGCCTATATGGTTTCTGTCTTTCTTTCTGTCTTCAATAGATTACTGTTTTGTGCAACATTTAGCTAAAAACACCAACTGTTCACATAAAAAACGTTTGTGCTGCTCTTGTATATAATCATTAGGTGGGCCGTAATTTGTCCAATTCTACTTTTGTTAAATTGAACTGTTGAAATTATATTTTGATTAAAAATACTTCATCAGTCAACTAAGTCTCTTCTGCTCTTTCATGTCATAGTAGTTGAAAATAGACACATGCTCTCTGGCAGTGTTTCTCAACCTCTTTAAGCAATGGCACACCTAGGAGCAATCGAAAATATTAAGACATACTTAGCAAAATTTTTAAAGTGTATACATTTAAATATTATGAAATAAAACCATGGATATTTAAAAAATACACACACAAATATAAACTTACTTTATTTCAATATATCTATTCAACGCTTTGTGCAAATTATTTAGTGTAAAACCTGTGCTTGGTGTTTTTTTGGGGTTTTTTTTTTCATAATTTCTTCAATGTTTGATTAAATGTGTGATAAGCAAGCCTTCATTTCTCCTTCAGTTGAGCGTAATCTTTCTCACTTCTTATTATGTTATTTAGGGCTGAAAAACCAAATTCACATAAATAAGTTGAAAATTGCAATAAAAGTGGTAAAGCTTTTTAGCTAATGTGGAATATTCCTTTTGTATTGAAATTCAAAAAGTATCAATGGGTACTGTCAAATGTTTCATTTTGAGCCCTTGATCACTAGAAATGATGACGAACTATTCTTCACATAACTGAAGTCCAATATTAGAAGGAACATAATGAAAAGAATTATTTGAAAAAAAGTTTAATACTAATCCATTTATTCAAACACTGACGCTATACCATTAATACTTACTTACACACACACACATATATATACATGTATGTATGTATGCCGTGGCAATATTTCACAGCACACTTAAGAGGATCACATGGCACGGTGGTTGAGAATCACTTCTCTATGGGAATATATAATTGTTTTTCTAACATTATCACTTCTTGACTTGAAATTCCTTGTCCTTTTGTAGAAAAAAATTCTATGCTTACTTTTCTCTTATAATATTTAACAACAAAAGCACAATCAATAAGCATTTTTCTAGTATTTTTGTTTCTGAAGATCAAAAAAAATACTAGACCTAGTCAGCTTGTATTATTCCTATTTAATTAGTCATATGTTTGCTTTTTTTGATTCAATGGAAGGTATTTTCTCTTGGCAATCTAATACACTTGAATAATACAACCTAAATCCATCCATCGTCGGTGCGTATGCATTATAATACAATAAGTAACAAAGTTGTATTCTATTATTTCACAGGGTGACTAATGCATTATAATAAACTCATATAATTTCAGACCAAAGTAAGGAGGCTCACAGCCACATCACACTGAAACACTGGTTGCTGTACAATCACTGTTAAGCACTGTTAAGCATGGTCATTACCTAAATGGATGACCACTTGGGAAAACCAGGTGCTGTAAGCCTGGATGTGTGGGTGATGTAGGTAATGGCTCAGAATTATTAATGAGAGAGCCCAGTTCCAATTCCTGTTGGGTTCATTATATTCACTTCCGTGCAAATACCCTTGGGAAAGGTATGAATCTACCTCTTCTTCCCTCCATCTATGGGTTAATTAGTAAGACGTGTATCACTAAACCATTATTATCTTCCTCTAAACAATTCTTACAATCTAAAAATATTTTCTGACTTTAAATCACCTGTAAAAGGTTGATAAGCCATTGAAAACAAATCGATCAAAACAATGTAGATGAGAAAATATTTTAAAGATTAACACTTTAACATTTAACTGTCCAAACCCACACTATAAATATTGACTATCAGTTCACCACACTGTAAACTGTCCCATCTATACTCAGCCATAATATGACATCATCACAAATAATGCAGAAAGTCAAGCAAACAGTGAGATTTTAAGAGCTGATGTTTGATGAGATTGTGTTGAATGCTAAACTGTTAATAAAATAAAAACAATATTCATTTCAGTTGGTACATTAGTATAAAAGTTTACCAGCAGAATGTGTCTAGACTATCAAGATCAGTTTTTTAAGCTTTTGCAGAAAATACATCAAAATAGTCATTAGTGGATTCAATATTTTAAATGTTTAATTTTATAAATGAACCAAACAGTTATCTTCATCTTTGTTGTTTTTATCACATTTCAACTAATCTTCTTTGATCTCCAGTAATCAGTATTATTTTTTTCACTTTTCAGTAGGATCAGTACAGTTCATAGAGATAAAGTATTAGTTTGTGGCTCATTAAAAATTTGGGGAAACATACCGAGAAGAATAATGTCTAATGCTATGTAACAAGAGTTCTCAACCGGAGGTGGAGAGTGGAATCCCCCCCCTCCTTCCCAGAAGTGAGTTTTAGGGGGTAGAAATCTGCCTTGGAACCCATCATGAGTGTAAACAACAACAACAACAACAACAAAAAAAACTATAAAAAGAACCAATGTAAATGCCTATGTACTAATATGGAAAAGAATGAAGATTTTTCAATAATATATGCATATTATTTGACCTGCATCTTTTGAGTTGGACCATCTTGGAAAAGGGGTAGGGAAAACATTCTGACAAGGTGAAAAGGGTGAATCTGTTGAGAATCACTGCTATATAATAAGCAAGTCTGTTAATGGTAATATTTTTTATATGGAAGGCCGTGATGGCCAAATATAATTCTTTTAAGCCTAGAGTATTCAACCCACCCAAACTCGCCCGCATAAATATCAGTTCTCAGTGTTCAACCTGCCGTAACCCACCCCATGTATACTTGGCCATAATATATGAGGACATCATCACAAATAACGCCAGAACTCACACAAACAATAAGACTATAACCACAAATTGTGAGACTTTGAAACCCAATATTTACATGGCAGGTTTGAGCATGTTGAATGCTAAAGGGTTAAATACTATAACTCCCATATTATGTGAAATTTCAGACTGTTGACTTAACAGTTTCTTAAAGAAGAACTGTATATCTGACACTTGCTTCACTATACAAACATTCTAGTGTTTATTATTTCAGTTTCAGATAACATTTGTTCATATTTTTCCTGAATTGGTATTAACTGTTATTTGGGATCTATATCATCATTATCTTTTGCCTTACATAAGACAAATATCAGAATATGAAGAAAAACACCAATGACTATCAAGTAAAAATAATATGGCTATAAAACTTTAAGTACCTTTTTATAATTCTCTCTTGACTAAATATGTCAAGCCATCATATCTCTACTTGTGAAATCTACGATTGTCACCTAACGTAGTTGATGGTTAAGTTTAAAAGCTTATTACTTTTAATGGGGGTACATTGGACCTTGGTAGCCAGGACTGCATCCATAATGGTAACCTGAAATCTGTTGTCCAAGCCTTAAATTACCATGACTACTGCTTTGACAACCTTAAAGAGATTGCAACCAAAGCTATTTTAGTCATTATTAATTTGGAGGACACCAATGACTGGTGTACTTAACTGATTGACCATTTGTAGTAGCATGTAAGTAACAATGCTGTGCTTAATTGAAGAGAATGAGCAAGAAAGTGTGGAATGTACCTGTAGGCTGGATAGTAGGTGTTTTGTGATGTAGTATGAATAAAAGAAACCATTGGTTGTTAGTTACATTAACACATTTTGTATGTTTGTATCTTTTTCTGTTTCCTTGGAGACAACACTTATAAAAATGTTTAGAATTACATTCACTTACATGCAGGTTTTTTTTTTTTCTGCATTTTCTTATCTCTAAAACTCTTGTGTTTTTCTTTTCCTTTCTTTTATTTTTTATTCTTGCTGTTATCCATTGGTAAAGTGATGTGTAGATGCAGAAGTGTATATATATATATATATATAAAGTAAAACAATTTTTTCTGAGAAAAAAATATATATCTCAAAAAATAAAAAAAACAATAATATTGATAAGGCTAAAAGTATTTTTTGTATATTACTAGGCCTTTTGACCAAATGGAGGCATGATGTGAATGACAATAAAATTTTGGACATGCCTGCCTGTGTCCTTGCTCAACATATAAAAAATAAAGTGGGATTTTTTTGTGTTTGTTGGCAGGGGATTTTTTTCTTCACATGTGTTTTATTACTAAAGATATCTAGTAGTTTTGGGCTAGTTGTTTGCCACAATTAGGATTGTACATGGTTTATATAATATATATATATATAATTTTGATCTTTAAAAAAGTGATATTTCATTAATAAAAAAAAAGGATACGAAAGTATCACAATGATTAAAATTTAAGGTACCTTTCAACTGGCACATCTTCAGAAAAAATATCGTCGACAAATAAAACTAAGTGGTTGAAAAGAAAAATTATTTTCAACAACAGGTGTTAAAATATGCCAAAACTATATATAAACAGATTGCCACACCAGGATAAAATAATCTTTTAAAAAGGTTCATATTTTATTCATTAAAAAAAAAAAAAAAAAAAAAAAGAAAAAAAAGTGTATCACAATGATTAAAATTTTAGGTACCTTTTGGTCGACACATCTCCAGAAAAATAATATTGTAGGCAAATAAAACTAAGTGGTTGAAAAGAAAAATTATTATTATTTTCAACAACTGGTGTTAAAACTAGGGGAGGGGACAAAAAAAAAAAAAAATTATATATATATATATATATATATATATATATATATATATATATATATATATATAATCTCCATTCGTAGTTGGTAAATTCCAGCTTTCATAAAGTTGACAAAAGTGCTTAAAAAGTAGAGCTTATAAAAAATAGAACTCTATCAATTCAAGTTTGAACCTCAAAAATGAAATATCGTTAGCCCAGGTTCAATCTTGTTAGCCTGGATGCGGTTTATGCTGCAACTGTGCTGAACAGACATTAGTTACAGTTTCTGTAAGTGAGCATATCTTGTGTAATATGCTCAAACCCTCAGTCATGATGACATGTGGCCTCATGTTAGCACAACAATCAACAAACCTTTCCATATATGCTACATCACTCACAAGTTTTTCAGATGCTTTCCAAAGGTGTCATAATAAAAAGGTTTGTAGTAATTTCTGTAGGTAAATGAGGTTCTATTCCTAACACACTGCTCGTACAACAATGAATGCTCCTTCTGAAGACACTGTTTTCAAATTTGCGCATGCATCATCAACGTAAAAATCGCCACCCCTTTCTCACTGCTCCAGCCCTTTTTATTATACCAAAATCACAATGACTGACCAATCAGTATTCTTGGCTTTGTCTTCAGTCACATAGTCAAATGTCATCCTCCAGTCCAACCAATCAGCATGCTGATTGCTATTAGTCAAACTGCACCAAGCTGTATAAAAGCCAATGTTTCAGAATCATACAGTTTCAGAATAACTATGGTGGTGGTAGTTGGGGGCGGGGTCATACCATTTTCAAAGGGACAAAACGTTGCTGCTCGTTTGAGGAAAGTTTTTAATTTTCTTTAGACCAGATGCAAGCCACTCTAACTCTTACTTCTATGTAATTGTTCATTACAGTGCCACATGCTGAGATTGCTTCCCCAGGTTTATAGTATCAAGAAGTCACCTTCCTTCATATCAACTATGGTGAGATTCAATTCAAACCTGGGTCTCTTGGTTGGAAAGAGAACATTCTAACCACTCGGCTAAATGCCCGACATTCATATATACAAGCATACATAACATCAATCCTTGTATACATCAACAAGCTCATAGACCACACACCAATAAGTATATACATGCCTACTCTCACATATAGACAAATAATTACTTAGAAAACTTTCTATCGATTGGATGTATGCCAGGGTCCACAGCAGATTCTTTTTAGAAACCATGAACATTTTCTTTGATTCCATTAAGGAATGTTCCAGAGAGATGAAAGGAGTGATAGCATTTTCAGATTTTGGTGGAACCAAGCACTACCTGTAATCACTTTCTATGTCTTGGAGTTGACAAGTTGCCAAAGTTGCCTCCTTTGCTATTAGAAACACATCTCTTTCCTTTTTGGCATCTCTGTCAACTGCTTGATGAGCAAAACAATCTCCCCACTCATACTCAGATCGTATCTGTTAATGATAGTGTTTTTTTGACCCATAATATTTGAAGCTTATTATGTCAGCAGATCTCAATGGAAGTTGGAAGTTAAACTCTCTAAACAACTGAGATTTTATCAGTAATTATTGAGTGAAATTCCTTTCAGGTATTTGGTTTAGGATTAACTTTCCATTGACCAAATTCTTACTACAATTTTTTTTAAACAGTAAATAGCTTTTACTGTAGTATGTTGATTTTTTTTTTTTTTTTTTTTTTTTTTTTGCTCAGGTTAAAAATAATATTTTTATTCATCTTAAATTATTATTGTTGAGTACACTCTGAAGAACACCTGCATCCTATCAATATGTTTAATAGTTTATTTAATATAAAAGACAAGAATTTCTCTTCCACTTCTATCTTTGGACAGCTTACAGGTCATCATTGAGATAAAATATTTTCTTTTATAAACAAAGTAGATTCTGTTGAACTCTGAACTTCAAAGAGCAATCTAAAGATATGAGAAGAGCGAGTCTCTCACTCACACACACACATGTAAGTATGTATGCCTGAAATTTGCAAAATTTATAGGGCAAGTATTCCACTGGGCTTAAGGTGGAAAGATAAATTCTATGAGATTGGCTGCTGAAAAACTGAAGCAATATGAAGACAACACAAGACGTGCTAAACTCAACTATTTTATTCAAACTTCAGCTCAATCCACCTGCTCCCAACATTCCCTAGTGGGACAGGAAGTGGTTACAATAATCATAATAATCAACATTATTGTAGAATAGGAATAGTCAATAGCATGCAGAAGTGGGGGGGGGGGCAGAAAGTGCAAATTTAGTTTATATTTAATTTGAATAAAGTGTTTATTTCATGTTTCATTTGTTTTTACATATTTAAAATGTCTTCCTTTCTCACATTTCTCAATATTAGGCCCTATCAACCCACCTACTTGAGTGTTAGTGGCATACAATCAATGAGTTGGCACCCAGGCATCACCAAACCTCTGCACATCAGTTGGAAGAGTGCTCAATATTAGGAATAGAGCATTTGTGTGTATGTGGATACTGTTATATATCATAATTAGGTATTCTGTTTCATAATATATACATTTTCATTTATTGATTCAACAAATAAGAAATTAGGTAGAATTAATTCTTTTTCATGTACTGTCAACCTGTCTGTACCTGACTCCTCGAATGTTTAGTAAATACAAAACTGACATTAATCCATTTACACCTATTATAAAATCCAACATTAATTATAAAAATCAAAATCCAGTATTATAGGTTTCTAAAGAAAATTGTCATTAATTATACATTTCTACCTATAACCCATTAATATCCACCATCCCCAAAATAAAACCATGGCCATTAATTGGTTATAATATTAAGATTTTCTATTAAACCTAAAGTCTTATATGGTATAGGGAGGTTAGTGCAAAACTTTTTTGCAATTTGTTACATGGGAAAGTTGTTCCTTGCTTTGCTTTACATTTCTAATGTTGCAACTTATATGTAAAGTTCTAAATTTGTGTGTATGTCCAGTGAAAAGCTGAAAAATTAATTAATTATTTAGAAATTCAGTTGGTTGTTCATATGTTTGTGTGCAAATATATAAAACTAACATCAAATGAATGTGTTTTATTGGTTCTATATATCAATATGTGTCTTATATCTTGCCCAACTTAGCATGTGTCTTATATCTTGCCCAACTTAGCATGTGTCTTGTATCTTGCCCAACTTAGCACGCGTCTTGTGTCTTGCCCAACTTAGCACGCGTCTTGTGTCTTGCCCAACTTAGCACGCGTCTTGTGTCTTGCCCAACTTAGCACGCGTCTTGTGTCTTGCCCAACTTAGCACGCGTCTTGTATCTTGCCCAACTTAGCAGTTTTTGCTTAATGAACATAGTTAATTTGCATATTCAGCTTTAATTTTTTTAAATAATTGTTTTATCATTCAATATTATCATTAGTAATTTTTGTAAATAAGTCATTGTTTACTTTTTCTTTTCTTGCTTTTATAATTAAACTGTTTGAAAGTCAAATGGTCATTTTATTCCTTGAAAGAGATAAACACCTAAGCATTTAGCTCTCAGCTTGGGAATAAACAAAGTTGGATATTTTTTCAAATTTTAAAAGTATATTTTGAAAATGTAACCTATATTATATTGTAAATAATATTCTTATAAAATGCCACATATGAAATAAACACCTACCAAAATATTTTAAACATATCAAACTCCTTTAACTAGGATAATTTTGCTAATACCATTTATGGCATAAACAAAATCTCTTAAACTATGACACATTGGAGCAAATGAGACAGCCTTCACAGTAGTGGGTATTACTGCTAGTTTTCCATAGTTTTTAATTCTGTAATTTTGAGTTAATAGTTTTGACCACACAGATTCTTAGAAATCACAGATTTTACTGTTTTATATATATATATATATATATATATATATATATTAGAAAAAATATAAAACCATATTGGTATTAACAAGTTTTAACTATTACTAATTTAACACACATTGCAGATGGATTGTTTTTATATATATATATATATATATATATATATATATATATATATATAAATAGTAACACTTTATTTTTTCCCTTTTCAAAAATATATCCATAAATGTTTCAGTTTAGACATATTTTAACTTAAAACTATAAAAGAAGGTTCAGAACTCATTTGTCTACCATTTGAATGAAAAATTTTATAGCAAAAGAGTAGTTGTTACAACTAAAGATGAACACTTCCTGTGTAATAAAACACATCTCAAGTCAAAAAGTGATGTAAATCATGATACTGAGAAGTATAATGAGAACAATACAAAGAAAAGAATGAAAAAAGTAATTTCAATAATGTTTTTACCATTTCTTGGTTTTGATTTCCAAAATCATAAGTCCTTGAAGAAAAAGTCTATAGAAAAATGCATCTCATAATTTTGTAACACTATTAATGTTTCATCATTGTTTTAATGGATTTTCTACCAGACGCCTTCACAAAATCCAAACTAGTTTTAGACAAGACTTCCGAACTTTTGTTTCCAATCACTTTTATCAAATGCCATTGTGAATGCTACTGTTTTGGAGTCAAGTTAAAGAGATGACATTCTGTGTACTCCCTCTTGATTGCTATGAAATCAAGTGAATATCTTGGCCACCTGCCAAATTCATTTTTTGGTGAGGCTGAGTTGGAATTAAAATTTGCTAACTTAGGTGCAGCTCCAAACAGCATATACAAGTTGTTTTTTCACAAGTGAGCAAGTCTGCAATCAAATTCCACAGAAAGAGGCCAATATTAATTTTTGTGCAAAGTTTGCATGAAAAAAAAAAAAAATGGAAATATGGCAGATTACATGAAAATAAAATTAAGGATCTATGAAAGCACTTTAGTGAAAGTATATTTATATGTATGTATGTATGCATATGTAATGTGAGAGAAAATCTACAGCGCTTGGTTTCCTTCCTCTTAGCATCTTGGTCATGTGGCTCCAAAAGCATCTCATTGGTTTTCAGGCTGACATGCATCTTATCATTTACTGAATTCATTTCTTGCTTTTCCATGTTGCACCGTTTACCTGAGGAAAGAAGTGCTCAGAAGGATTCTGGATCTCACTGGGACTTATTCATCAATTTGCCATAAGCTAATTCTATAAACAACAGCCACCTGCGCTAATGCAAAGCTCTTCAGTAAAATGAATGGAGCACTTCGGCTGATTGGCATTTGTTTACATTTGTAAAAACAATGTTAGATTTAGCTGTGTAAATCTGCCGAATGAAGATAGCTTAGTGGTAGAAGCCTCGACTGACACTAAATCGGGTTTTGATCCTGGCTTGGGGCATTCAGATGTCTAGTCACACTGAGAAGCTGTGATACAGCGAAACAGTAATGTCTGCGAATGAGATATATATATATATATATATGAACAGCAACTTTCTTTTTAAACATGTTTCTTGAATATGACAGACAAGGAAAATTTAGTTTATTTAGTCTTTCTTACATGTTTTTGTTTAGTGGGAGTAAGGGAGTGCAAGAATTGTCCCTATTGTCTGTTGTCCTGGGCCCTTTCAGTCACTTCTTTAACCGTTTTCAGGTGGGTTTTTGTGTTGTTTTGGAGACTTGTAATAGTGTTTATTCCGAGCTTTGCATGTTGAGTTCAGATGGAATTCAAGTGAGCGTCTTTCTATTTTTAAAAAAATTTTAACACACTTTCTATATCTGGTATTAAATGTTTTCAAACTTGCGGAATCTAGAAGCACCGCTTAAACTTTGGTTTTAAACAAGTTAACTTTAATTGTGCAGTATTTTTCTTTTTCTATGACTGTTAATCATTGTAGACATGTATTTATACTGTGCTAACTTTTAATTACGAATCTAATAGTATTGTTCTGTCAATAATGCTTCCTTTAATTCCTGACAACTGTCAAACCTCTTTTCCATTAATTTTTAGTGTACATTATATTAATATATTGAATCATTTTTGTTTTTTTAATTTTATTTTTTTTTCGTTAAAAATTTATAAAACTTGCTATTTAATCATCAAACTCCTTTTCCTCTGCTTCCAGCAATATTATTGCAGAAAATAACTGAAGCTAATCATAGTCATGGTGAATTTAGGGAATAGTAGCATGAAAAGACATAAGTCTTATTTACACATGGACTATTGTCCTCATCTTTGTTATTATCATAAGCATTCAGTTGTTGTACCCTCTGGCCTTCATTAAGTGTTTGTCAATCTGGGGTTATATTGTTCTTATTCCACTGTCCATGTTTAGACATATCTCATCTTGTTTTTATCTCAGTTATTTCTTGTCACCCACGGTTTCCACCGAGTTATAATATGCACTGCCTGAGCCAGGAATTGAACTGATAATTACTATTTAACACATTTCATGAACCAATGCTTTAATTCACTCAGCTATTGTCATGATACAACAGCCTAGTGTGTACTTGAGCAATAACTAAGCAGTACTAAATAAGCACTAGACTAGGTATCCTTATACATGGGTAGCAGAGCGAGAACAATCTATTCCCCGTAGATTAAATAAAGGGTTCAGTTTCTCTGAAGTTTACAATCTGGATTGATAATCACCTGATGAAGGCTGGGGAACACAATGGACAAAACCTATGGATAACAACAACAAAGATAAAGACAATAGTCCATGTGTAAATAATGTAAACATTGGTAACCCTCATCGGAGAATTTCTGACAGAAGCCATAATAAACCTTGAATTACAATTGCTGCTAAAGTATACCTGTAATTATTTTAATGGTGTGGAGATATTTAAATTTTTTAAATGAAACGTTGTCATTATTAATAGTTTTTATGTTTTTTACCTTTCAATTCTGATTTTAAGGAAAAATAAAACATTAAACTATATTATTCTTTATCCCTTTTTTTTTTTTTTTTTTTTTTTTCTTTCAGTCAGAATTTGCACTGTCACCATATATGTAAACATTAGTCATTGAAAGCGTTTCTGTTTAAATACTAAAATACTACTAATGATATCACAGGTTACAAAATTAACTTTTTTTTTTTTTTTTTAGCATAAGCTGTTGGATTTTTCTTATTTTTGCAAGAGACTGCATCCACTTAATCCAAATTAGAGAATTAACTGTGTTATAGAGTGTTCCACATGTTTCAAAGATCAATAGTGATTCTCAGGCTGTTTTGAGAAAAATTATATTCTGAAATATTGTGACATGCATTTTTTTACATTGGTTCTGAACAAAATATTTCCAGGCAATTAGAATGGATGAGAGACAGTGTTGAAACCAACCACATGTATTTGGTTTGATAATACCACTTGATATCTTAAAGTTTATTCCTTGAAAAATGCAATTCTCATAAAACTATGAGACACACACAAGTTGATATTTACAACTTTACCTCTCAATAATCTGACACTTACCACATAATCTTTTTTTTTTTTTTTTCGTTTTTTTTTATACTTAAAGTATCATAGCGTAGTACCAATAAAACTGACAGGATTATTTACACATAAATTGACTCTTCTTTCTTAGATTAGAGTGAGTATCTGCCACTGTCATATCTACACACTATGTAGGAATAGTGTCTGTGCATTCTGCGTTTGTAATCATGTTTTATCAGACAATGTGAGAATATCAATACACACGCATGCATAAAAGGGCATAGAAAAGTTCTCAGTCTTACCAGCTGGAGATTGCTCCCAAGATTTTGATGTTTGGTCAGATTTTGCAAAGTTTGTCAGGCCAAGAACTCCTCAGAACTTCATATATATAGTGATGAATAGAATTATATTTTCACTTATCTTGCCCCTACTCTGAGAGTCAGGAGACTTGATTGTTTTTTTAATCATTTTACCCCAAGCAAGGTGATAATGCCATTAAGACGCAAGGGGTTACTTGGTGAAAGAAAATGAAAAGAGTTTAGGAGAAGGAACCAGAAACCCAATCCTAAACAGAAAACAAAGGATAAACCTCTACTCCTGTTCAAGAGAGGGTGCCATAATTTGCTAGTTTTTGAGTTTGTTAAAATTGTCAAAATTCTAGTACAAGTTAATAACTGGGTTACACACTGAAATTCAAATTTGATAAAGGTTCATGTATATATCGTTTGAACTGGGCAATAGGCAAATCTATCTACTTATATACACACACACACACACGTTTCATTAAGACAACAGACAAGGTACTGCAATTAAGCTTTCTATTTAATTTTTCTTGTGTTCGAACAAGTGTTTTCTTTTCTGGACACAGAATGTGAAGAAACTGTCTAAATTTTCTGTAATTCCAAGCACCTTTGGCTATACTTTTAGCCATTATCAAGGATGATTTTATTTTTACTTTTTAACTGGGTGTATGGGTTGTCTATATGTATCTAAAGTTATAGGGATATTTTATTTTCTGAACACAGTCAACATATTGTGGCCATGTTCGCAATTATTGTGCGTTGGCTTTTCTTTTTTATTATTAAGGCTTCATTATTAATCTTTTTTTACATGTGAATGAAATTATTGTTTTATTTTCTACTAGGATGTTTCGGGGGGAGTCTTTTGTGTGTGCCTGTTTAAATGAGTTCTAATGGAGCTGTGGCCAGATAGGTATAACATAAGTCATCTGGATAGGCATGTAGTAGTGTAACCAATATAATTATTTATGAGTTTGGTTTGATCAGGAACACAATTCCTTGAGGGTCATTTGAACTTATATATATATATATATATATATATATATATATATATATATATATATATATGGGAGCAGACAGAAACAAGAGGAGGGTAAAGAGAAACAATGATTTAAGATTTACCTTTGCAATGTTAAAAATGCTGTTTTTTGGGGGGGAGGGGTTACTTTATCTAGTGTTATTAGCACAGAAATGAAAAATGAGGAATTCCTGCCGAATTACAGTACCATAATAATTTGCTAATTTTTTAGATTGTTAAAATTGTCAGAATTCTAGTACAAGTTAATAACTTGGTTACACACTGAAATTCAAATGGTGACTTATTCATTTGCTTGTATATTTGATAAAGGTTCATGTACATGTCCTTTGAACACACTATTCATAATTTTTTTTTTTTTTAATTTTAAGCCATATTACTAAATATATTACAGACAATAGTGACCTTGAAATTGGTCACAATGTGTGCACACAATGTTATATAATAATGGAATGTTGCACATAGAATATATCTAGTTTTCATGAAATATCAATTGTTTTCATATTAATGAAATTAATATGAAAAAAATTGAATAGTCACTTACTTATCATGAATTAGCACCAATTGACACAAGCCTTTTTTATGTATGTAAGTAGATGTAAAACTAAATTTTAGTTAGTTCTTGATATCGACAGAGCATTATCACGACATTTTGCATCATCTGGAAATACCCTCGTTAACATGCATGTTTTTTATTTTTTTATTATTATTGTCACAATCTTTGTTACATGCACTGTCAATTCTAGAAATGAGTTCTTTGATTGTTGTTCAGGATTTGGCGTTATTTTGAAACAGGAATTTGTCCAGAAATGAAATGGTGACAGGAATTAATTGGAAACATCAGTGGTGTGTTCATCAGGTTCTTTGCTTGGTACTTTTATGC
This sequence comes from Acanthosepion esculentum, assembly GCA_964036315.1. NCBI lineage: Eukaryota > Metazoa > Mollusca > Cephalopoda > Sepiida > Sepiidae > Acanthosepion > Acanthosepion esculentum. The sequence continues at coordinate 66,780,906 of OZ038515.1, read as the reverse complement.
ACTATCACCACAAGTGGGGCAAATATTATTTTTTCAGTTTCTTCAATTTGAATTCATATAAGCAACACCTGGTCATTTAGCTCGGCTTTTAAGCATTTGACAAGTTGGCTTTTATTTTCTCTCACTCTCTGAGGAACAGATTCGGCATTGAATTTCAACTGAGTCTGCTCCACACACTTCCTCACTTTTTGATATCATCTACTGTGGGAGAACCAGTATTAGAATCAAGGGTGTGCCTCCTTGCTACCCAGAAATTTATAAAAATAGCTGCTTTTGCAGTAATGTCAGTGTGGTATGCTCTTCTCATTAGCTTTTCCACAAAGACTTGTTTCTTTTTATTGTCGTACAAGAGATATTGCTGGAAATGTCTGCAGGAATAACATTCAAGATAAAACACCTAAACATGGTTGAGTGGTTAAGACATTTATCACAAAATGGATAAACACAGGATTCTGCTATCGTTGTTTACTTCTGGGTTCAAATAGCACTGAGAACAGTTTTTTTAGCATGTGTTTATAAATTGAATATACATTTGTTGGCACAAATAAAGAGCAGTTTGGCATGAAACAATTCTTCTCTTGTGGTTCCGTCTTTATTTATATA